>JBBGZY010000441.1:4152500-4752500 GCA_037952925.1 Lithobates clamitans
CAAGTGGTAATAGATAATAGACAAGGCATATAAATGTAGATGGGTGTGTTTGATAGCGACTTACCAATACAGAGACGGCCACAGTAAAGTGTATCCCTCCGGCTCAGGCTGAATGAACAGCCTGACAAGCCGGTTTAAATCCGCCCTCCGACGAGCCGGCGTGTGACGTCGCCGGCGTGTGACGTCGCCGGCTCGACGCGGACGTAAGAGACGCCAGTGCGCATGCGCACCGGCCGTCATACTCCCTCAAAACTACGCTGACCAGGAGACCTTGCAGCGAAGGGGAGGGGTCTAGGCACATCCAAAAGCAAATAGGAGTGCCCCGGATCCCATCCACCAATCGCCTCAGCCTCCCGCCAACGCAGCTGGTGGCAATGGGGGGAGTAAAAACCCCAGGAGGACGAGGCCAACATGAGATTTTAGAGTGGCGGTCTGGCGATGCTAGGCGTGGAGCGGGTCTGCTAGAGAGTGGGAAAGGCAAGCCCTGGGCGTCCGTATGGCTAGCCGATACGAGCACCCCAGGACCAAAATATGGGAACGCAAATCGGGGACCAAGTGCCTTCCAGGGAGAGAATGACACCAGGAACGCTATACAATATATGGGCTATAAGACAGTACCACATCCTGTCATAACACCATAGAGTGGAGTGTGGAGTAGGCAGCTACATTCACATTACGTGGTTTGAGACTATGACCATAATACAATCAGATGCATTAATGTTATTGCACAAAAACACGTAAAGGCAATGAATCATCTACTAAATGTAGGATTAAAATTAATACATGTTGCACCTCACAAAATATCAAGGTTATAAGCTAGAGATACATAGTATAGTTTGAAAAACACACACAGAAGAAAAAGCTATACTTCTGTAAGTTATACCAAGGGGGAAAGAAAAAAGGAGGGGAACTGACACAAAGGGGGGGAAATGGGAAAAAATAATATAAATGTAAACCCCCAATAGTATTGAAGTCAGGATCAGTGAGAGGGGAAAGGCTCTAATAGCAATGGAGGGCTAAAGGAAAGATTTGAAGCTTAAATTTTCATTAAAGCCTGGAAAGGTTGTAGCTTTTAAATTGTAAATCCAGCGAGCTTCTAACTGTAGCAGTGTGCGATCAACGCTGCCACCACGGGAATCTAGAGGAATGTGCTCAAGCGCAAAGAATTTGATGAATTGTGGATTAAAGTTGTGGTATATGCCAATATGTCGGCTAATGGCAGTTTTCATTTTGTGTTTTTTTATAGGTTTAATATGGTCGCGTATGCGTTTATAGAATTGTCTTCTTGTTTTGCCGATATAAAATCCCCCACACCGGCATTGGGCAAAGTATACAATGCCAGGTGTTTGACAGGTGACTTTTAAGCGAATGGAATGCCATTTACCGTTAGGTAATTTAAATTTAGTTTGTGCAGTAGGGATGAGCTTCGAGTTCGAGTTCACAGGGAAGTCCCGTCAAGTCACCGTGCGTCAGAGGGGGGCGGGGTCAGGTCTGGTATGGAATTTAGGGGGAGCCCCACATCATTTTTTTTTAAATTTTGGCCGGGGTTCCCCTTAATATCCATACCAGACCTGAAGGGCCTGGTATGGAATTTAGGGGGACTCCCACGTCATTTTTTAAAAAATTTAGGTTCGGGGTTGCCCTGTGGGGAATTTCCATGCCGTTTTTATCAATGAACTTCTATGTGTATTGTCGGCAATGCAATAGCCGCGGGTAGTTTTAAATGTGTTTTTTCCTTCAAAATGTCATTTTGCTGTCAGACTGTTCTAAACACGGGAAACATGCGCCCATTTACAGGCATACTATAGACACCCCCCAGCTAGGAAATTTAAAGGGATATTACACTTTTATTGTTTGACTTTAAGCTTTATTAAAATCACTGCTCCTGAAAAAACGGCCGTTTTTAAAACTTTTTTTTTGCATTGATCCATGCCCCCTGGGGCAGGACCCAGGTCCCCAAACACTTTTTATGACAATAACTTGCATATAAGCCTTTAAAATTAGCACTTTTGATTATTCATGTTCGTGTCCCATAGACTTCAACGGTGTTCGCGTGTTCGAACAAACTTTTTTCCTGTTCGCATGTTCTGGTGCGAACCGAACAGGGGGGTGTTCGGCTCATCCCTATTGTGCAGCGACATAGTCGCATATGTCGCATGTTCCACAGGGAAAAGTACCGCAATTCATTAATTCTAGAGATGGTTGTGTGATTCTAAAATGACTTCGAACTAATTGATCCTTTAACGAAGGAGCTCGTTTAAAGGTAATTTCAGGAACGTTTTTTATGAACTTGCTTACAGTGGGATCTGCAGATAGGAGTGGCCAAAATTTTTTCAATATGCGTCTGAATTGTTGATGCTGACAAGAATATTGAGTAATGACTCGTACATTACCTAAATTTTTGACCCGCTTGTTTGAGAATATTAGTGAGTTCCTGGTTTTTGAATTGGCTCTGTTGAATGCTTTCTTGAGGCAGGCATGGCTATATCCTCTTGCCTTCAGACGATTGTATAGATCCCTAGCTGCGATATATTGTTCTTATTTATATCCCATCTAGAACACCTGGGTATGGAACTTGGAATAATCAATTGTCCATCACAGGACACATCCTCCTACTAGCCACACCACCTCTCCCCATGTACACATGTCTCCCCATGTACACATACAGACTGTGCTCCAGTTCTCCTGGCTCTGATGAAGAGGTTTTCCTCGAAACGTGTCAGTATTTCTTAAATGCCTGCCTCAATATGGGCACACCCTAATTTTAACTTCCTAGTACTTATTTTGTTACCTGTTTTTCCTTTTTTATAATATTATGTAGTATTTGTATGATGTTATATCTTTATGACCATATGTCTGTATTCTTTTACATAAATAAACCATACATTTCTTGATGTAAGCGTCTGATCACACGCCTTCCATTCACTTCTTACTAAACGCTCCACTACATCAGCTTGTCGCCGGAGAGAGGGGCTGACTGCCCCGGCTCCCTGGATCTCCACATTTGTTGCCGGTGCTGGGCAGAGGTTGGTAGCACTCTGTCCTGTTGCCAGCACTTCTGCTGGGGACTTCACACCCTCTGCTCTGGATAACCGTTGGGGCAGGAGGCTGGATTCCTCCACTCCCAAACTGTGTAGCTGCCATTGGAGAGGTGAGCCGGCTGCTTCCTTTTCCATTCTCTCATCTGGCTGCTTGGACAACATGTCTATGGTACTGTCTCCCAGGTGCACGGATCTTTGCTGGGGAGGAAAGGCCGCTTCCTCCACCCTGGCCAACTGCTTGGGAGGGACAACACACACATCCTCTCCCTTCTCCCCCTGTATCTGCTGCTGGGAAGTGATTACCACCTTCTCACCCTGAGCCTCCGAAACTGCCACAGGTGTGGGGCAGAGGTCTTGGACCCTCTGTCTGGTTGCCAGCACTTCTGCTGGGGGTTTGCTAGGTGGTTCCTCCTCTACAGAAACGTCTATTAAATCCCCAGTCTCTGGAATTGCTAAAAGTGTGGGACAGAGGTCTTGGACCCTCTGTTCAGTTATCAGATCTTCAGTTGGAGAAATTTGTTGTAACTCCACAGATACTGTTGTTGGTGCTGGGCAGAGCACAGTGAAGTTTGGCCCTAATAACAGCTCTTCTTCTGCTGGAGGCTCACCAGGTTGTTCTTCCTCAGCAGAGAAGTCTATCAAATCCCCTGTCTCTGCAACTGGTGTCTGGGGATAAATGTTCACCATCTCCTGTCCCTGGAAACCCAGAAGATGCTATCAGGGCTGGGCAGAGGTTAGCAGAGCTCTGCCCCGTTGTCAGCACTTCAACTTTGGGGATAGCAATCTCCAGATTTTCCACTGCCGATTCTCTGGCATGCTGCTGGACAGGCACATTCCTCCATCCAAGATCATCCAATGCAGAAACAGGTTCATCAAGGTCAGTCAGCACTTGCTGCATCCGCCATAAGAGCTCCGCCTCCATAGCTGCGGGGGCAGGTTGGTAAAGCACACTGTTACTCTGCCACATTGTCAACTCTTCAGCCAGGATTTCAGAGTTGTCAACTGGTATTTCCTGATAGTCCCAGGCAAAGGGAGCACCACCCTGCTGCTGAGCAGAGTCTAACAGCTGTCTGTAGGCGATCTCCAGCTCCCATTCCTGAACGGCCAGAAACTCCAAATCTTCCTGTGCCCAGTGCACTTCTGAGACACTCAGTCTTCGCTCTTTGTGCTCCATTATTTTATCCAAACGCCACTCCCGATCACTCCCAAAGTCAGGGTCCCTGGACAGCCTCCAGTATAACAATCCCAGGCCATCGTAGTCAAAGCCTTCCGTGGGGCTGTCATCCGCTGTCCACGGGCACACTTTGGCTACATACCACTGGAGGGCTCTGTAGCTCTCATCCAAACGCATTTCTGCCTGGATCAGCCTGTTTAACTCAGCTGTCCACCCCTGGTTCGGCTGTTCCCCCAATAACAGCATTCGCACTTCATACTGCAAACAGTACCTTACATGGATGGAAGGGAGAACTTTTCCCTGATTTCGCTGCTCACGGGCTAGCGCTTCCTTCCAGAGTTTGCAGCGTATAGAATCAATCCCAGCAGGACCTGCTCTGATACTGGTCCTCTATGCTATATCCGCATCTCTCGCAACCTCCTTCTGAATTCCTCTTCTCTTGGTTGGTATCTGTACCTCTCCTCTCCTGCTATCTGGACCTTGGATCCAGGTGATGGTTTGGATGTGTTCACGGCAAGGAAGCACGATCCCATCGCTCTCAAGTAAGTCTTTCAGTGTGGCTCTCCTGCAGGCTGGTTTGGAATGTCCCAGTAACTTGAGAGCAAATCCCACGGCTGCCACCAAAGTAACGAGCCCCTGCTCGCTCGGTTCCACTCTCCCGACACTCCTCTGCTGCTATAGAATCAGATTGCAGATCGCAACGTCTGATGGTTCAGTCATCCAATGCTCCGGGATTTGAACTACAGCTATGTGCCCTTCAAATCCAGTTGTGATAGCTCAGAACAAACACCAGGCAGGCTGTATGTAAGTTCAAACAGGGATCTCTTTTATTGAAAGGAATACAGGCTCTTTTATACAGTAAAGGAGGAGGTGCATACCTCCTGCTCATATTACTGTGAACATACACCGGTGACCACAAACCTAATTAACATGGGCTAATTAACTAATCCCTTTAGACAGCCTAGATGACTCAGTCATGACCTTTAGGCCAAACTGGCCGTCTTGTAGCTCAGAAAACCCAATCAACATTATCACAAATCAACACAGAACTCTTCTTCACACAATAGCAGTGTTAATTAACACAAACAACAATCGGGATCTAATGACTCTTAGATCCCATACTAGACTTATTTACAATAAACACATTCTAGCAGGCAACAGACAGACAGGTGGCTGGAATTGACATCAGCATCTCCTAACAGTATTTGTCCCAGCATTATGAATCAGCCACTATTTCTACTATGGCAAATCCAGGGTCCCCAGAGTCTGTGTGTCCTGGGGGACCAGGACCCGAATCCACAGTAATACCACCTCAAGGGTCCCCAGGCATACAGCTCACAAAGTGCACCGTTCCCCCAAATGCCAGGGCCCATAATCAATCGGCAGGAGGCTTGCATACAGTCCCCTCCAAAAGCCTCTATCGCGGGTGAGTCTGTCACAAATTTCTTATAATAATAAAATAAGAAACAGACCACTTATCCGTCACATACTGTAAGTACCCCTGTTTCGACCTGGGGGTCGAAACACCTGAATCCTCCAACCAATGACCAATGGCACCACTTATATTTCTGTGGTCTGTATTTTTCATACCCTGAGAACTCTTGTCGCTTTTCCTGACAACGATTAGCAAGCCCACTACAGGACCTACAATATATCATATCTTTTTGAAAGATCTTGAAAAACCTTTTGAAAAACCTCTGTCAACAAAGCTTTCAAAATGACCTTTATTTTGTCCTGATCAAACCATCAATATTACAATCAGAACAGTTATCAGGCTTGATATTTTTTGAGGAATATAAGCAACTTCTGCTTCCTGCCATTCTGTAAACATTTCCAGCTATACAGTCTTTATAGAGTCTCTCCTTGGCCTAATTATACAAGTACAGACCAAGCTTTGAGCATCTGAGACAAATTTATTTACCTGGTTCACCTTGGGAAGTTTTCTTCACACTTTAGGTTGAATGTGTCTTTGTTATTTACAATTTTCATTAAAACATCAGGTACTACATCACAGTGATTTGAAACATATTGATACAGATAAAAAGATATTAAGTGACAATAATAGTCAAATACCTCACAAAAGGTAGAGAGGCGTGGATGCACCCAAAGCCCCCCTAATGGGGGCACATAAAAGTGGTGAATGAGTATGTGATGAGAGATTACACCTGTAATCCAATAATTGAGTACATCAAAGATATTAGGCATTAAGAAAAAAGTGAAAGGGGAAAGAGAAGGAGAGAGAGAAAAAAAAGGGAATAAGGGAGGAGAGGATGGAGCTGGACCTCCCAAGGATTTACCATACAGATACAAAAGCATGGTAAGTAGGCTACATGGTAGAGAAACAAAATATGACTTAAGAGCTGTAACATCACTGGGCAAGAGGGCCTCACGCAGCCAGCACTTACCGACACACCTTGAGGTATTTCAAAAAATTATTAGGCCAAGCATAGCCTTAAAGAAGAGAGTATTAGCAAGTGTATTTATACAAACAAACAATAGGACAACATTACTCTGAGAGATATGGTTAAACGCCTGCAGTATTCTGACTAACAGTAATTAACAGAACAGAACTGCATTTACCTAGCAACTATATATAAAGACGGTCCTAACTTGCTATAACAGTTCTGTCAGGTCACCTGAGGCCAGGTTACAGATACACAAAGTTGAAGTCAGGAGTGCACCGCTAAGGTAGTGGACCCTACAGCTGACTGCTGCAGATGTAACTCTGGGTGGTTCAAGAAGGCAGGTCCACTGGAGCACCAACATGGATCCCCCTGGGAGCTAGAGCATAAGATTCCCCAGGGCACAGAGTCTAAGAGCCAGCAGTTGTTCATCAGAACCTCTAGTGGTGAGGAGGCACTGTGCTGCAACTGGCTCCAGGTCGCGGCCCCCAGGGTCTTCCAGCTCACACTCATGGTAGGCTACTGGAGGATAGAGAGGAAGCAGCAGTCCAGGACAATAAGGGATAGTGAGGAGATAAACCAACGGTCGGGGCAACTAGCAGACAAGAATAGACAGAGAACTTGCCAAAGGTCAAGGTATAAAGCAGGCAGGGATAGTCAAAGAACAAGCCATGATCGGTAAACAGAAACAGACATAGAGCACATGGTAAGAAGCACACAGGAAACCAAACGCACAATATTGCTTGGCAAGGCAGGCTTGGAGAACACAGTGTTAAATAGTGGTTCCTGTTGGCTGCTAGGGTGGAGCCAGGCTGAGGGAAGATTACTTAACCATGCAGGTGTGAGAGTGCAGGCCCTAAGGCTGATACACAGATCAGAGGTAAGCAGACAGACAGGGCATTAAAGTATTACTGCATATTCATGACAGTAACCCCCTCTTACGAGGCCTCTTCCTCCCTTGCTTGGGCCCAGGCTTGTAGGGGAACCTCAAATGAAACCTCCTCAAAAGACAAGGTGCAAAGACATCAGATGCGGGGATCCAAGACCTCTCCTCAGGACCAAAAACTTTCCAATGCACGAGGTACTGGAGACTGCCTTTACATAGTAGGGAATCCAGACTTACTTTGACTAACCTCGTACTCCTGATTATCCTCAGAGACTGGAACCGATGTAGGGAGAGGACAAGAGAACTTAATGAGGACTAAAGGCTTCAGGAGGGAAACGTGAAAAGAGTTTGAGATTCTGAGGCTTTTAGGGATTTGAATTTTTACACAAACTGGATTTAACTTAGAAATTATAGTGTATGGGCCAATGAATCTTGGGGCAAATTTCAGAGAAGGAACCCGGAGCTTGATGTTCCTGGTGGAAAGCCAGACCTTGTCTCCAGGCTGTAGAACAGGCAGCTTACGCCTACGAAGGTCGGCATGTCAAAAGACAAGTCAAAAGACCTAGAGAGTACATCAGCCCAACTTTTGCAGGAACCAGGTTTGAACGTAATGGTGACGTTAAAATGGGAAAAGAAGAGACTCCACCTGGCTTGTCTGGGATTCAATAGTTTGGCATTCTGTAAGTACTGCAGACTTTTATGGTCATTGAAAATTGTTATGGAATATGGGGAACCCTCCAAGAGATGACGCCACTCCTGCAGCACAATTTAATTGCAAGAAGTTCCCGATCATTAATAGTGTAATTCTGCTCCTCCTGAGAATTTTTTTGGGGAGAAAAACACACAAAGTTGACGTTTTTCCTCAATGGATTGAAGAAGCACAGCTCCCACTCCAGTTGAGGAAGTGGCGTCCACTTTAATAAAAAATGGATCCACAGGGTCAGGTTGGCTCAACAAAGGTCCAGACATAAAGGCCTGTTTCAAATCATGAAAGGCAGAGACAGTTTCAGGGGGCCACTCCTTGGCATTAGTACCCTTCTTGGTCCAGGTTATAATAGATGCAGCAATAAAGGAGAAATTCATAATGAACTGCCTGTAATAATTTGTAAACCCAAGAAAGCGATGTGCAGCTTTAAGACCGGCCGGAAGAGGCCAGTTGGTATTGGCCGAGACCTTTCCAGGATCCATACGAAGACCAAAGTTAGAGGCAAAGCATCCCAGAAACAGGACCTCAGTACATTAAAAAAAAAAAATTTCTCCAGCTTGGCGTACAGATTATTTTCTCGAAGGCACTGAAGTACAGCCCAGAAATGGTCCCTGTAAACAAACAGATTATCAGAAAAGATGAGAATGTCATCCAGGTAGATGACAACAAATTGGTAAAGCAGATTCCTGACGATTTTGTTAACAAGGTTTTGGAACACCGCTGGGGCATTACACAAACCAAACGGCATGACCAAGTATTCGTAATGTCCATCTCTAGTGTTAAACGCAGTTTTCCATTCATTACCCTCCCCTATTCGGATCAGATTCTATGCACCCCTGAGATCCAACTTAGTAAAAGTGGAGGCACCTTTCAACCTGTCGAATAGTTCCGATATTAAAGGTAGGGGGTATAAATTTTTTATTGTTCCTGCATTTGTACCATGATAGTCAATGCAGGGTCTTAAAGTAACATCCTTTTTGGCAACAAAAAAGAACCCTGCTCCCGCAGGCGATGAGGATTTCCGATGAATACTTTTTCACAGTCAAAGGACCTGTAAGGAGGAAGCACCTCAGCTGACTTTTTACAGAACACATCCCGGAAATCACTATGTGCAGCGGGAAGAGCAGAGGATACTGAGGTGTTGGCCACAGGAAGTCTCTCCTTAGGGGCAACCTTGAGTAGGCAGGCACCCCAAGCAAGGATCTTCCCAGAAGTTCAGTCAACGTGTGGAGAGTGGAGCTGCAACCAAGGAAGCCCCAATATGATAGGGGTTGAGGCCTTAGGCAGGATAAATAAGGATATCCACTCCTGGTGGTGTATCCCTATCAACATCTTAACAGGGAGGGTCTGGAAGTGGATAGGGTACCCTGGAAGAACAGTGCTATCAATCGCCACCAATGGAGTGGTGAGGGGTGAAAGGGTAAGGTTCATGGAAGATGCAGTTCTCCAGTCCATAAAATTGCCAGCGGCTCCGGAATCCAGATAAGCCAAGACAGATTTGGAGGAAACACCAACATGAAGGAACACCGAAAGAAGGAGATGAGAAGGTGATTTTTCTGGGTCCAATACTCCACCTTCCAGATGTATTAGACCCGAGGATTTCCTTGACGAAAAGAGCATGTGTCACCAAAATGACCTTTGCCCCCACTATAGATACACAGGCCCAGAATTCTGCGCCTAGAGTGTTCCTCGCGGGATAGCCTGGTCCAGCCCAGCTGCATAGGTTCCTCAGCTGGCAAGGGATGCTCCATGGGTCAAAGAGAGGGGAGCTCAGTCTGCCTAAGGACCAAGGGGTGCTGGAGTTACTTTTCTAGGGTCCTTTCCTTAAAACGAATATCAATCTGGTTACACAAGGAGATCACTTCATCCAGATCAGCCAGGATGGTTCTTCTCGCTAATTCGTCCCTTACTCTATCAGAAAGGCCATGCAAAAAGCCTGTGACTAAGGCCTCATTGTTTCAGCTCAGCTCAGCAGTCAGTATGCGGAAATGAAGAGCATACTGTCTCAGGGAAGCAGACTCTTGGCAGAGACTTAAAGGGCGCTGGCCGCTGAAGAGACACGACCTGGTTCCTCGAATATATTCTGAAAGAGTTTCAAGAAATTAGACAGGCTGGAAACCACTGGATCATTCCTCTCCCACAGAGGGGCAGCCCAGGCTAAAGCCTCGCTGGGCAGGAGGGAAATAATACAGGCTACCTTTGCCCGATCAGACGGGGAGTTTTGAGGCTGGAGTTCTAAATGAATGGTACACTGGCTAAGGAACCCCCTGCAGGCCTTGGCATCCCCAGAGTAATGGGACAGAGCTGGTAAATGAAAAGGGTTAGTGGCTATGACTTTGACCGGAACCGATATGGCAGCAAATTCTGGTTGAGGCTGCCGAACTGGGGATCCTAAGAAGGCTTGAAGTTGTTCAAAGCAGGAAGCCAAATCCTAAAGAAATCACCTGGGTCTGATTAGATTTCTGGGTCTTGAGTCTGCGGACTATGCCCTGCAGCTGATCATGGGCAGGTAGCGGTACATCAGCCGGTCCATGGCCGAGCAAACTGTCAGGTCACCTGAGGCCAGGTGACAGATGCAAACCATTGGAATCAAGAGCGCACCGCTAAAGTAGTGGACCCTATGGCTGACTGCTGTGGATGGAACTCTGGGTGGTTCAGGAAGGCAGGTCCACTGGAGAACCAACATGGATCCCACTGGGAGCTAGAGCATAAGATTCCCCAGGGCGCACAGTCTAAGAGCCAACAGGTGTTCACCAGAGCCTCTAGTGGTGAGGATGGACTGTGCTGCAACTGCCTCCAGTTTGCGGCCCCCAGGGTCTCCCAGCTCACGCTCACTGTAGGCTACTGGAGGATAGAGAGGAAACAGCAGTCCAGGACAACAAGGGATAGTCAGGAGACAAGCCAAAGGTCGAGGCAACCAGCAGACAAGGATATGTGAATAAATGGGAAAGTGGTAAAATGCAGCGCTAAAAGTGAAGGTGAAAGTAAGATTACCCTGATGGGATCAGACTAATAAGAAACCATTACTGATGTGCATAAACCATGATAAAATACATACAATATTGCATATACAAACAAAAATGATGATGATGTTTACATAAACCAACAGTGCATACATATATTAAAATGAAAGTCCATAAAGTGACTTCAATATATAAAGTGACTTGCGAGATAAATCAGTGAACTAGTTGTCTGTTGATAATCCACTACCAAAAGGAAAGAGGCTTTCCAGAGAAGTTGAACCCAACTAGGCATATGCCTGATGAGTCAACAGAGCTTGTGGTGTAACACACCCAGGGAAGAAAGTCAGCATTAGGGATGAGCCGAACACCCCCCTGTTCGGTTCACACCAGAACATGCGAACAGGAAAAAAGTTTGTTCGAACACGCGAACACCGTTAAAGTCTATGGGACACGAACATGAATAATCAAAAGTGCAAGATTTTTTTAAATTTTTGCCGGGGTTCCCCTTAATATCCATACCAAACCTGAAGGGCCTGGCATGGAATTTAGGGGGACTCCCACATCTTTTTTTTTTTAATTTTGGTTCGGGGTTCCCCTGTGGGGAATTTCCATGCCGTTTTTATCAATGAACTTCTATGTGTATTGTCGGCAATGCAATAGCCGCGAGTAGTTTTAAATGGGTTTTTTCCTTCGAAATGTCATTTTGCTGTCAGACTGTTCTAAACACGGGAAACATGCGCCCCTTTACAGGCATACTATAGACACCCCCCAGCTATGAAATTTAAAGGGATATTACACTTTTATTGTTTGACTTTAAGTATTATTAAAATCACTGCTCCTGAAAAAACGGCCGTTTTTAAAACTTTTTTTTGCATTGATCCATGTCCCCTGGGGCAGGACCCGGGTCCCCAAACACTTTTTATGACAATAACTTGCATATAAGCCTTTAAAATTAGCACTTTTGATTTCTCCCATAGACTTTTAAAGGGTGTTCCGCAGCATTCGAATTTGCTGCGAACACCCCAAATTGTTCACTGTTCGACGAACTTGCGAACAGCCAATGTTCGAGTCGAGCATGAGTTTGACTCGAACTCGAATCTCATCCCTAATCAGCATACACGGTTTCCAATGTAGACCAATCAGGCAGGGGGTCCGTCACAATGTATAACATCAATGGGTATCCACCAAGGGAACAGTGACCAAAGATCAAGAACGGATCCTCCCTGTATTATATATGGCAAAAGGAAAAAAATTGGGCCACATAGTGTGATTCCATTTACATTAAAGGCATTTTATTGAAATAAGTAAAATGGTCACTCACATTTGAGAAGGCATTAAAAGGCATGTAAGTAAAATCAAATATCGCAGTGGCATCAGCAGAGCCCGTCCCAACATCATCTGGGGGACATCAATAAGATAAAGTCTTATTGAGACTGCTAGGGTGGAGCCATGCTGAGGGAAGATTACTTAACCATGCAGGTGTGAGAGTGCAGGCCCTAAGGCTGATACACAGACCAGAGGTAAGCAGACAGGGCATGAAAGTATTACAAGTTCCAGTTTTATCACATTGGCCCTTGAGGAAAGCACAACAGTTCCCAGCAGAGAACAGATAAACTTGTGCAGTGATAGTCTCTTAATAGACAAAGGGTGCCCTCTTCTGTGTCTCCAGACATGTGCTCTGGTTTAGTTCAAGTCCCCAGACACAGATAAAAGTTGCTCTGATGTCACTCTTTCAGTTCTGCTGAGACAGTCCCTCTTTTCCTATCTTACATGTGGTGGGAGTGCACTCCAGTACAGTCTGACCTCACCAAGTATCTAAATCACACATCACGCTCTCCTAGGAAGAAAGTTTCTCAGGCAAGGTCCTGAATAATGAGAGGCTTCTCTGAGGTCTCTCTTCCGATTGTAGTCAGCTATGGCAGAATTCTGTTCAGCCAGCAGCAGCTCAGTCTTTTGCCCCTACACCTACTTGCTTCCAAACAGTCCTCTCCTTTTTCCTCAGCAGCGTGCAGACCCACTTCTTCTTGCTTTGTTGCATTTGCCAATCACTTCCAGGACTGAATCAGACCCAGTCAAGATGGCTGCCCCTGCACTGGAGACACTACATAGATGAGCATTGCAAAGTGGTCCCCTTAAAGATGGTTGTTGCACTTCTGTGTTAATGAATATTCAGTTTAATTCTGTCCACACTGAGAAGGATAACACAGCAGCAACAAAGGAAGATGTACCATAGCAGCTACAGTCCATGTTACACTGAGACCTCATCAATGGACCTTTGCAGAATATAATGTGCTTTTTTCAATTTTGTTTTAATAAAGCAAGATGAAAAAAAAAATTAAACATTTAACTCAGTAAAATCAGTTCAGTTTATTTTATGTCACTTTATGCAACAAAGGAAGGGTGACTACAAATGAGAGCAGAACTGCAACCTTAAAATGTAATGTCTTTTGGCAAATAGCAATGCACAAAAATAAACAGGCTTTATAATACAGATAGGGTTGTGGGGAAGAGGCCCTTGTCCTCATCCACTTGGGGACAAGGTGCTTTGGAGGGAGTCCCCCTCCCCCAAAGCACCCCCTTATGTCGAGGACATGTGGCCTGGTATGGTTCAGGAGAGGAGGGCAGGTGGCATTCTTGGATAAGGGTCTGATTTTTTGGGGGACCCACATAATTTATTTTTACATTTTGGCATGGGGTTTCCCTCATAATCCATACCAGACCTGAAGGGCTTGGTATGGATTGGGAGGGCCACGCTGTTTTTTAAAAAAAAAAATTTAAATGGCAGCACTTATTTTGTTTACATTTTGCTGTCAGCGGTTGTTAAGGACAAGGTGGCTACCCATTCCTTAACAACCGGCTATGCACTAGTTGTTAAGGACGCCGATGGGCACTGGCATTAAAATAACGCTAACTTTCATTACTAAGATACTACTTCAGAAAATATCTCATGCTGTATTTTTATTTAGAAAAACGCTAAAGGGCCGTACACACGATCAGACTTTTTGACAACAAACATGCAAATTAGCTGTTTTGGAGCAACATCCGACCGTGTGTACGCTCCATCGGACAAACTTTTTCGGTTTCCATCAGACTTTTGTTGGCTGTGCGAACAGACAAACTTTCCGGCAACAAAAGTCAGATGGAGCAAAGTCCGATCGTGTGTACACAAAGCCATCGGACTTTTGTACAAACTACAGTACGCAGCCGCCAGTATGTTTCCCGGCGGCAGGGTACTGTACATCTCGCGCTAGCTGCAATAGGAAAAACACATTTTTCCAATGCGGCGAGCGCGAGAGGGAATTCCCCTCTGGGGAATACCAAGCCCTTCGGTCTGGTATGGATTTTAAGAGGAACCCCTACGCCGAAAAAACGGCGTGGGGGTCCCCCCAAGATCCATACCAGACCCTTATCCGAGCACGCAGCCTGGCCAGTCAGGAAAGGGAGTGGGGACAAGCGAGCGCCCCCCCTCCTGAGTCGTACCAGGCCGCATGCCCTCAACATGGGGGGTGGGTCCTTTGGGGGAAGGGGGCGCCCTGCGGGCCCCCCACCCCAAAGCACCTTGTCCCCATATTGATGAAGACAAGGGCCTCTTCCCGACAACCCTGGCCGTTGGTTGTCGGGGTCTGTGGGCGGGGCGCTTATCAGAATCTGGGAGCCCCCTTTTATAAGGGGGCCCCCAGATCCCGGCCCCCCACCCCATGTGAATGAGTATGGGGTACATCGTACCCCTACCCGTTCACCTAGGGAAAAGTGTCAATAAAAAACACAGTACACAGGTTTTTAAAGTAATTTATTAGGCAGCTCCGGGGTCTTCTTCCGACTTCGGGGGTCTTCTTCCGACTTTGGGGGTCCTCTTCCGACATCGGGGGTCTCTCCGGCGTCTTCTCCCGGTGTTCGCATCTTCTGCCGGCTCCACCGCTATCTTCTAGCGCTCTTTTGCCAGCGGTGGTCCGGACTTCTGGATCGTCTTCTTCCCTCTTCTCTTCCAGAGATGTTGACACGACGCTCTCTCCAGCCGGAATGGTCTCTGTGCGCTCCGCAACGGACTTATATAGGCGGTGACCCCGCCCCCCTATGACATCACAGTCCCGGGGCATGCTGGGACTGTGAGGTCATAAGGGGGCGTGGTCATGCAAGACAAACTTTTGGGCAACGCCCTTTGTACAAAAATCCAAGGGAAAGTTTGTACAAAGTCCTATCGTGTGTATGGAGCTTAAGAGGTAATTTACCATGGATCTTTCAACTATGTAGTGCAAGGCCCTGCCAGATTGAATACACATTGAAAGTGCATTGAAAGGGGGATGTGCACAGCTCAAGTGCAGCCAGAAAAGGCATGCCAACTGACAGTGCAGACATCAGGAATGTGATGTATGGGGGGCTCTCATGGGGGAATATGATGTATGGGGGCTTTGATAGGGGAATCTGATGTATGGGGGCTCTGATAGGGGAATCTGATGTATGGGGCTCTGATGAGGCAATGTGATGTATGGAGGCTCTGATGGGGGAATCTGATGTAAGGGGGCTCTGATGGGGGAATCTGATGTAAGGGGACTCTGATGGGGAAATATGATGTATGGGGGCTCTGATGGGGGAATCTGATGTAAGGGGGAATCTGATGTAAGGGGGCTCTGATGTGGGAATCTGATGTATGGGGGCTCTAATAGGAAAATTTGTTGTAGGGGGCTTTGATGGGGGAATCTGATGTATGGGGGCACTCCAATTGGAAAACATTATATAAGGGGACACTCTGATGGGGCAAGGTAATGTTTGGGGTGCACTGATAGGGATACCAGATCTAAGGGTGTACTGTGATGGGGCAACTAATCTAAGAGGGTACTTCAGTGGGGACAACTTATTTAAGGGGGCACTCTGATGGGGTAACTGATATATGGAGGCACTCTGATGGGGACACCTGATGTAAGGGGGCACTATGATGGGCCAACTGATCTATAAGGGCCTTGCCTTTACACGCACATGAACTTTAATGGTATCCTAGTTTTAGTTTGTAGGGTTGGCCCACCCTTTGCAGCTATAACAGCTTTGATTCTTCTGGGAAGGCTGTCCACAAGGTTTAGAAGGATGTCGATTGAAATGTTAGACCACTCTTCCAGAAGCGCATATGTGAGGTCAGGCACTGATGTAGGATGAGAAGGCCTGGCACTCAGTTTCCGCTCTAATTCATCCCATAGGTGTTCTATTGTGTTGAGGTCAGGACTCTGTGCAGACCAATCAAGTTCCTCCACCCCAAACTCGCTCATCTATGTCTTTATGGGTCTTGTTTGTGCACTGGTGAGCAGTCATGTTGGAATAGGAAGGGGCCATCCCCAAACTGTTACCACAAAGTTGGGAGCATGAAATTGTCCAAAATGTCTTGGTATGCTGATGTCTTCACTGGAGTTCCCTTCACTGGAACTAAGGGGCCAAGCCCAACCCCTGAAAAACACACCATAATCCTCCCTCCACTAAATTATTTGGACTAGTGCACAAAACTGTGTGGACTCTGAGGTAAGGGGGCCTGTGTGGACTCTGATGTATGGGGGTCTCAGCAGAATCTGATGTAGGGGGTCTCTATGGACTCTGATGTATGGAGGTCTCTGCGGACTCTGATGTAGGGGGTTCTCTGTGGACTGTGATGTATGGGGTCTCTGCAGAATCTGATGTAGGGGGGTCTCTGCGGACTCTGTTGTATGGGGTTCTCTGCAGAATCTGATGTATGGGGGTCTCTGCAGACTCTGATGTAAGGGGGTCTCTGGGGATTCTGATGTAAAGGGGCTCTGTGGAAAGTTGATGTAAAGGGGCTCTGTGGACTCTGATATAAAGGAACTCTGTGCACTCTGATGTAAAGGGGACTTTGTGGACTCTGTAAGGGGGCTCTGTGGACTCTAATATAAGGGGGCTCTGTGCACTCTGATGTAAAGGGGGCTTTGTGGACTCTGATGGAAGAGGGCTTTGTGGACCCTGATGTTAGGGGTGCTCTGCAGAATTTAATGTAAGGGGGATCTGTGGACTGTGATGTAAGGGGTGCTCTGCTGACTTTGATGTAAGAGAGCAGGGGACAGGAGGAGCTGGAGATCTGCACAGTGAGCAGAGAGTAAAGGGGGCTCTGTGAACTCTGATGTAAGGTGGGCTTTGTTGACTCTGATGTAAGGGGGGCTATGTGGACTCTGATGTAAGGGGGGCTCTGTGGACTCTGATGTAAAGGGGGCTCTACAGAATTTAATGTAAGGGGCTTTGTAGGCTTTGATGTAAGGGAGCAGGGGAAGGAAGGAGAGGGCACTGTCATTAGAGATAAAAGGGGGTGCTATGACTGCATTGCGGTGGGGGGCTGTGATTGCTAGGAGCACTGTAATGTAAAGGGACACTGTGATATAAAGGGGACTGCCTTGTAAAGGGGTACTGTAAAGGTACTGTGCGCCTTTACAATGCAGTCCCCATTATATCGCAGTGTCCCTTTACATTACAGTGTGGATGACCGACTCCATGAATTCTCGTCACCAACCACCCCGGCGAATGTCTGTCCCTGAAAGAATTGGCTGCTCAGTCAAAAATGTCCGTGAATATTTTTTGTGGCAGTCCGGGTCTGTATGTAATAGACTGAGGATGATGAGAATAATGGTGAAGACTGAGCTGAAAAAAGGCTTACCATTTTAATAAAGCCTATGTGTAGCACTGCTGACATAAAGGGCTTAGGAATAATAAGTATGGCCATATAATACATCTAGCTGAAAAGGCTCTGTTGTGCAGTGACCTGTGCTCCTGCAATGCTGTAAAAATTGTGTACTTTATGAAAAAGCCATCCCTGGCTAGCAGTGATACAGAAAGGAAAAGCACAATGCAGACTGCAAGGATGCTTTGGGAGAACCCACGTACATTACCCAATTAAACATGTGAATGAAATGTGTTAGCTCAAAGTAAATCAGTATACGCTAAAATAAATCATAACTTTAAATGTCAAGTCAACTTAGACTTGTAAAGTTATTGTGTTTCCTCTCAAGCAAACACCAAGAAGCTGCTTCTTATGCAGAAAATCCATGATCATCAGTTCATGCTGTACAACAGAAGGTCAGTTTGACATTGCAGTTAGGAAGGAATCGTGCACGTCTTCCCAGAGGAAAAATATCTTTATTTATACTTTGCTATTACTTCTGTGTGACTTCTGCTTGTGAATGTAGATTTATGCTGTGTATAAAATCATTATAGAAAAACCAATCACTAAGCATGAGTGTGAGCCATGCCCTCAAGGACATGGTTATGTATACTAGACAACAGCAGTCTCAAACTCTTGTTGTCATTGGTAGGCTGACCTTTACAATTTATCTTCATTATTTCATGTTGATGTGCTTTGAGTTTATTACTGATGAAATTATTAATCTGAGTCCACTTCACCTCTAAAAAAACATAGTGTAAATGTTTTTTACTACTTCACCCCGTAAAATTCAACTATTTTAAGCAAACTGTTTTAAACTGTTAAATGAGAAGTTATATTTAAAATACTGTATGCTCTTGGTATTTGGTATTTGTTATTTTTGCATCACACTGCAGTGAAACTTCAACTATTTCTTATCCATATCTAATCACGATGACTAGGGATGAGCCCGATGTTTGAGTCGAACGTAAGTTCAACTCAAACATCGGGTGTTCGCCTGTTCTGCGAACAGTGAACAATATGCGGTGTTCACGGCAAATTCGAAAGCTGCCGGAACACCGTTAAAGTCTATGGGACACTAACCTGAAAAATAAAATGTGCTAATTTAAAGGCTTATATGCAAGTTATTGTCATAAAAAGTGTTTGGGGACCTGGTTCCTACCCCAGGGGACATGTATCAATGCAAAACATTTTTTAAAAAAAGGCAGTTTTTTTCGGGAGCAGTGATTTTTATAAAGCTTAAAGTGAAACAATAAAAATGGAATATTCCTTTAAATTGTGCTTTAAATTGTGCTTGGGGGGTGTCTATAGCATGCCTGTAAAGTGGCGCATTTTTCCCATGTTTAGAACAGTACCACAGCAAAATGACATTTCTAAAGGAAAAATTGTCATCTAAAACTGATTGCGGCTGTAATGAATTGTCGGGTCTCGGCAATATAGATAAAACTCATTGAAAAAAAGAGCATGGGATCCCCCCAGTCCATTACCAGGCCCTTTGGATCTGGTATGAATATTAAGGGGAACCCTGAACCAAAATTAAATAAAAATTGTGTGAGGGTCCCTCTAAAATCCATACGAGGCCGTTCGTGTCTGATATGGAAATTAAGGGGAACCCTGTGCCAAATTTAAAAAAAAATGGTGTAGGGGTTCCCCCCAAAATGCATACCAGACCCTTCAGGTCTGGTATGGATTTTAAGGGGAAACCCTGCGCCAAAATGAAAAAAAAGGCGTAGGGGTCCCCCCAAAATCCATACCAGACCCTTATCCAAGCACGCAAGCCGCAGGAAAAGAGGGGGGGATGAGAGAGCACCCCCCCTCCTGAACCGTACCAGGCCACATGCCCTCAACATGGGGAGGGTGCTTTGGGGTAGCCCCCCAAAGCAACTTGTTCCCATGTTGATGGGGACAAGGGCCTCATCCCCACAACCCTTGCCCGGTGGTTGTGGGGGTCTGCGGGCGGGGGGCTTATCGGAATCTGTAAGCCCCCTTTAACAAGGGGGCCCCAAGATCCCTGCCTCCCCCCTGTGTGAAATGGTAACAGGGTACAAATACCCCTACCATTTCACAAAAAAAGTGTCATAATGGTAAAAAAGACATAGCTTGGGACGAGTCCTTTATTAAAAACTAAAAAAACAAAAATGTCCCACGATGTCCATTCATCTTCTTCTCTCACGCTGCCCGACGGACCGACAAAAAGAAAAAAAAAAAGCAGCGACCGAACCGTCTCCATAGGAGGCTCCCACCGTGTTGCTTTTGCGCTGTGACAGTTCTTATATAACTGAGGGCAGGGTCACCATAACCGGCTTACCCTGCCCCCTCTGACACCATGGGGACTTCCCCATGGCTTCCCCATGGCGTCAGAGGGGGGTCACCCATTTATGTGTTCAGCTCACATTGGGAGTGTGAACACAGACAGGAGTTAGGAGAAAAGGAGTCTTTTAACCTTCTTGAAGATAATGTTTTAAAGGAGCTGGTTGTGGAACTTGGATTATATGGAGAAACAGCCTTTACACTGCAGTGATCATCTGTCCAGAATAGACCCATGGAGGTGGAAAAGAACACATCGGTGTTACACGTCTGTTGATGCACGAATAGACCCATTTGGGGTCTATCTTTAAGGTGAGAGGCTAGCACACACAGGGTGTGGATTGGAGAAGGATATTTACAAGTTATCATTTTATCTACAATTAGACTTTGTTTCTTTTTCCCTCTTCCTTTTGTTTCACTTTTTTGCACTTATTTTTTATTTTTCAAAACAGACTATTGCATAGTACCTTGAGATACTTTGGAATACACTTTATTATTGGATCACATATCCCTGTATTTGTTGGCTTAAAATTTATTTGATGCCATTGTATTGCACTGTTTTGCAGATTTGGGAAGTGAAGGCACTTTATGATTAGCACTTTAAACCAAAAGATTGTTTTAGAGTTATTTAGCGCTGCTTCACTATATTTTACATTTATTCATTGGTGCTGGCAACACTACAGAAGTTCAGCAGCTTTATATTTACCTCTTGCATTAAGCACTTTATTACTCATATCGTTTACACTTCTAGTAGCGCATTAGTAGTTCACTTATATATGGGAAAACTTATTAACTCAAGTATAAGCCTAGGGTGGGAAATGCAGCAGCTACTGGGTAAACAATGCCCATCTACAGCTGTGCCTCATCTGCAGCCTCACTGTGCCCATCTGCAGCCTCACTGTGCCCATTTGCAGCTGTACCTGTGATAACTAAAACAGCGCGTGTCTCCCGCTGTGTCATACCCACCTGCAGCTGTGCCTTTGATAACTAAAACAGCAGGTGTCTCCCACTGTGTCATGCAGTCATTTCTGTGGCCGTCCATTGTAATAAAGCCCGGCCTCCTCCTTGCCCGTGATAGATGGAACACTGATACAGTTTCCCAGCATTGCATCAGTGTTCTATCTATCACGGACGAGGAGGAGGCAGGGCTTTGTTACAATGGTAGGCCGCACAGGCTGTATGACACAGCGGGAGACACCACTGTTTTACTTATCAAAGGTACAGCTGCAGATGGGCATGACACAGCGGGAGACACCCACTGTTTTCTTAATCACAGGTACAGCTGCAGATGGGCACCCCCACTCGAGTATAAGCCAAGGGGGATTTTTCAAAATGTGCTGAAAAACTCGGCTTATACTAGAGTATATACGGTATATATGGTATATGCTGTTTCTTTTTATATTGTAGTTTTCGTTGGTTCCTGGGCCCAGTGCCTCCTCTGCATCCTGGGGTAAGTATTCCCTACCTCCACTCAACTTCCCAGCATGCAAGGGAGAGCTCTGATTAATTTTGAAGTTCTCCCAAATATTGCTCTCAGGTGATGCTATTCCACCCAGCACCACTAGATGGAGCCTATGCGTGCCAGCAGTGTCCCAAGATCATCACTGGATGCCGTATAGGCATCACGCTACTGCGCATGACGTCACGGCGTCATGTCTTTGCTACAGGGATGACGGCAATGGTTGAGGCATTCAATCTTCCGGAAAGCAGAGGAAACCACACCAAGACCGGTATTTTGGCTGCGTGGACACAGGGGGAACTGGAGGGGAGGGGGCAATCAGTGGGGGAGCACCGGTGTCTAATTTACAAGCAGTACAAATAATTCAGCCTCCAGTGGATCCTGGAGTGATCCCTGGATTGTTGCTGACATACAGACATATCTGTGAACATCACTGTCAAGTAAGTGCCATTAACTGAATATAACAGACCCCTTTGAGGTCTTCATTTCTTAAACAATTAATACATCCTCTGCTTAATCATTTTACAGACACAGAAGTTTTAAAACATTACGAATCCTATCTTGCACTATAGGTTTTTTTCACATTCCCCTCTGCGGACTATAATTGACACTCAAATAGGTAAACTTTTTTTGGCCGTCTTCTTTCATTTTTGTTGTTTTTTTTTTTTTTTTTTTTGTCGTTTGTTTTTTTTTTTTTGTCGTTTGTTTTTTGTTGTTTGTTTTTGTTCATTCATTTGTTTGTTTTTTGCTTTTTGTTTTGTTTAATTTGTGGCCAGCAAAGTCTTGCACCTAGGCCCCCTCTTTTTTGTGCACTTTTTCACCACAGCACTTCTGAAATTTCACTTTCTAACCAGCAAACACTACATTATGTACTTAATTTAATCTTTCATTTTTTAATATATTCACTGCAAACCGATATCCTCGGTATTACATCCTAGTAGATTTTCAATCACACACTTATGCAACTAACACTCTCTCATCACGTTTATTAATATATTGATTTTTCACGCAATATTTCTTATCATGATCTTTTTTATTAGATTAAATTCTTTGACATATATGATATATGAAAGTAAATATATATAGCAACTATATAAACCAATATAACTACATATGAAAGCTATTATATATATATAGCAAGCATACAAACTAATGCAATCACATAGTTACTATTCAGTCACACCTTTGTCTGTTGATGGCACTTTAGCATGATAAATTATCATAGTTAAAACTCTTTTTTTCCCCTATAACCATAACCACTAAGGCTGTCACAATGTGTCGCAGGTGCTTGCTCATACTTTCCCCACTCTGTCCCTCCGGGTAGTCCAACACAAAAGTGGGCTCTTGCAAGTTCCATGGAGGAAAGGATCACCCTGAGAGGTATGAGGGCAGTGCAAGGAGGTTCTGGGACCATCGAAGATTGATTTTAAAATATGTCTGGCTGTGAAATGGTAGATATACACCATCTTACACATGATGAAATGTAACGCACAATATTAAAAGATGGTTTACTCAAAATATAATCTGTATTTCTCTTTTCTGCATAGACAACAATTCCCTTGAAGAAGACCAATAATTAGAAGGTTCGAAACGCCTATATATCAAGAATAATGTACAACTGAATGTGAGAGATGACATCACTAAGGGAGCTAGGGAGGGGGTGGAATCCTTATGGGTGAAGCTCCAAAGGGATGATGCTAAGGGGAATATAATACTGGGAGTATGCTATAGACCCCCTAACCTGAGAGAGGAAGGGGGGACAGATCTCCTATCACAATTTGGATTAGCAGCAAGGATGAGAAGTGTTATCATAATGGGGGATTTTAACTATCCAGACATAGACTAGACGGAAGGAACCGCGCATTCATCTAAGGCTCGCCAGTTCCTAAATGTCTTGCAGGACAATTTTATGGGTCAGATGGTAGATGCACCAACTAGAAATAAAGCGTTACTGGATCTACTGATTACCAAAAATACAGACCTGATCACGGATGTGGAAATACGGGGCAATTTAGGCAACAGCGATCACAGGTCAATTGGCTTCAGTATAAATCACACAAATAGGAAACATAAGGGGAATACAAAGACACTGAATTTCAAAAGAGCCAACTTCCCTAAACTATGAACCTTGCTAGAAGGCATAAATTGGGATAAAATCTTAGGAACAAAGAACACAGAGGAGAGATGGGTTTGCTTTAAGAGCATATTAAATAAGGGCATTAGCCAATGCATCCCATTGGGTAATAAATTTAAAAGAGCGAACAAAAGTCCTGGATGGCTTAACTCCAACGTAAAAATGCATATAAAAGCAAAGGAAAAGGCCTTCAAAAAATACACGGTTGAGGGATCATCATCAGCATTCAGACTTCATAAAGAATGCAACAAGAAATGTAAGGGTGCAATAAGGACGGCTAAGATAGAACATGAAAGACACATAGCGGAGGAGACGCAAAAAAAATCCCAAGACTTTCTTTAAGTGTGTAAACAGTAAAAAAGGGAGGACAGACCATATTGGCCCCATAAAGAATGAAGAAGGACATCTGGTTACAAAGGATGGGGAGATGGTGAAGGTATTGAATTTATTCTCCTCCTCAGTCTTCACAAGGGAATCGGGGGGCTTCAGTAACCAAAACTGCAGTGTTTATCCTCACCTTTATGACACATCACAGGAAGCACCTCCATGTTTAACAGAGGACAGAATTAAAATTAGACTTGGGAAACTTAACATTAATAAACCATGATGGCTTGCACCAGAGGGTATTTAGGGAACTCAGTCAAGTAATTGCCAGACCATTGTTCCTAATTTTTATTGACAATCTACTGATTGGAATGGTACCAGCTGATTGGAGAAAAGCCAATGTAGCACCAATATTTAAAAAGTGCCCAAAATACATCCCTGGGAATTACAGACCAGTTAGCCTAACATCAATAGTATATTTATCTCTTGGAGGGGATGATAAGAGACTATATGCAAGATTTTAGTAATGAGAATGGTATCATTAGCAGTAATCAGCATGGATTCATGAAGAATCTATTAACCTTCTATGAGGAGGTGAGTTGCCATCTAGATAAAGGAAGGCCGTAGACGTGGTGTATCTGGATTTTGCAAAAGCATTTGACACAGTTCCCCATAAACGTTTACTGTACAAACTAAGGTCCGTTGGCATGGACCATAGGGTGAGTACATGGATTGAAACCTGACTACAAGGGCGAGTTCAGAGGGTGGTGATAAATGTGGAGTACTCGGAATGGTCAGGGGTGGGTAGTGGGGTCCCCCAGGGTTCTGTGCTGGGACCAATCCCATTTAATTTGTTCATAAATGAACTGGAGGATGGGGTAAACAGTTCAGTCTCGGTATTTGTGGACGATACTAAGCTAAGCAGGGCAATAACTTCTCCGCAGGATGTGGAAACCTTGCAAAAAGATCTGAACAAATTAATGGGGTGGACAACTACATGGCAAATAAGGTTTAATGTAGAAAAATGTAAAATAATGCATTTGGGTGGCAAAAATATGAATGCAATCTATACACTGGGGGGAGGACCTCTGGGGGAATCTAGGATGGAAAAGGACCTGGGGGTCCTAGTAGATGATAGGCTCAGCAATGGCATGCAATGTCAAACTGCTGCTAACAAAGCAAACAGAATATTGGCATGCATTAACCGGTTCCCGACCGGCGCACGACGATGTACGTCGGCAGAATGGCAGGGTTGGGCAAATGGGCGTACCTGTGTGTCCATTTGAATTCCCCGCCATGCCATTGCGTGCACGCCGGCGGTGGCAGACGCGCGCGCTGGCCGGGAGCCCCGTGAGTCGGGTCGCGGGTCCCGCGGACTCGATCGCTGCGGGGATACCCGCGATCGCCTCGCGGAGAGAACGAACGGGGAGATGCTGATGTAAACAGCATCTCCCCATTCTGCCTAGTGACAAGTGTCACTGATCACTGCTCCCTGTCATCGGGAGCAGTGATCAGTCTAGTGACACATGCAGCCCCTCCCCCCTACAGTTAGAAAACACTCCCCTAGTACTGATTAACCCCTCCCCGCCCCCTAGTGGTTAACCCCTTCACTGCCAGTGTCATTTACAGAGTAATCAGTGCATTTTTAATCGCACTGATCGCTGTATAAATGACAATGGTCCCAAAAATGTGTCAAAAATGCCCGACATGTCCGCCATAACGTCGCAGTCACAATAAAAATCGCTGATCGCTGCCATTACTAGTAAAAAAAAAAATATTAATAAAAATGTCATAAAACTATCCCCTATTTAGTAAACGCTATAACTTTTGCGCAAACCAATCAACAAATGCTTATTGCGATTTTTTTTTACCAAAAATATATAGAAGAATACGTATCAGCCTAAACTGAGGAAAAAAATGTTTTTTTTATATATTTTTGGGGGCTATTTATTATAGCAAAATGTAAAAAATAATGTGTTTTTTTCAAAATTGTCGCTCTTATTTTGTTTATAGCACAAAAAATAGAAATCGCAGAGGTAATTAAATACCACCAAAAGAAAGCTCTGTTTGTGGGAAAAAAAGGACGTCAATTTTGTTTGGGAGCCACGTCGCACGACCGCGCAATTGTCAGTTAAAGCAACGCATTGCCGAATCGCAAAAACCGCTCTGATCAGGAAGGGTGTAAATTCTTCTGGGGCTGAAGCGGTTAAAAAGGGGATCAACTCCAGAGATAAAACGATAATTCTCCCACTCTACAAGACTCTGGTCCGGCCGCACCTAGAGTATGCTGTCTAGTTCTGGGCCCCAGTCCTCAGGAAGGATGTACTGGAAATGGAGCGAGTACAAAGAAGGGCAACAAAGCTAATAAAGGGTCTGGAGGATATTAGTTAAGAGGAAAGGTTGCAAGCACTGAACTTATTCTCTCTGGAGAAGAGACACTTGAGAGGGGATATGATTTCGATACACAAATACCATACTGGTGACTCCACAATAGGGATAAAACTTTTTCGCAGAAGGGAGTTTAACAAGACTCGTGGCCACTCATTAAAATTAGAAGAAAAGAGGTTTAACCTTAAACTATGTAGAGGGTTCTTTACTGTAAGAGCGGCAAGGATGTGGAATTCCCTTCCAAAGGCGGTGGTCTCAGCGGGGAGCATCGATAGTTTCAAGAGACTATTAGATAAGCACCTGAACGACCCCAACATACAGGGATATACAATGTAATACTGACATATAATCACACACATGCGACGGACTTGATGGACTTGTGTCTTTTTTCAACCTCACCTACTATGTAACTATGTAACGCGCAAGGATAGCATATGAAATACCATGTTAACACAATGGGTTTCATGTAATATGTGTTGTTTCTTTCACCATTGGTGGGTTGTACCTTTTATGTCTAAGCCAGGATTGCTTTTTACAATTTTCATGTAAGTACTTTTTGATATAATAATTTTTTTTTACTCAAACTTGATCATTACTCAAGTACTACTTTTTTCTGCTAAAAAAAACCCATTCTATATAGTAGTAATTATTTCCCATATCCCTGTATGTTGTGTTTACTAAACATATTGTAATTGAATATTATTAAAACTGAACTTTCCTTTTCAATCTGCAATGCTGTAATTTTCTGTAATATGCAATGCAATATGGCAGCCTAGAGGTGTTCTGTACACAGAGTGTGTACAGAATACCCCCTCCCCCCAGATATGTAATTTACTGCTTGTGTGATTGGCTTACTGCTTTTCCCAGTAGTCTACACTAAAATACAAGTCAGATTTCAGGCATCCCCTGCAACAAATATATAATTTTTGGTGAGATACTCCCAATAGGAAATCACGTATAAAGGGATGCAGACCCTGAAATTTTCCTCATTCGAGCCCTGCAGGTGCAGCAGCTGATTGATAATTATGAAACCTCTCCCATTAGACTCACTCAGAACATGGGCACAGACAAACACACATGGATTTCTTCAGAATAACAAAAGGTAGGAATCTGCAACAAAGTTTGTTAAAATCCTTATATACAGATCACCCAGAGGGGAATGTTTTCTTTCTCAACAAAAGTGGAGTTACTCATGAAGGATACACCGCTTCTCCTCCAATCTCATTGTGCGGCCCCATGTCCTCTTACACGCCCTGAGATTGTGTAATTATTAGCCTGCTGCTCAGTCACTGGTCGATGATTAGCAATGCATTCTGGTCACATGGTGCATTGTTTGCTTGTGTGAGGAGGAGGGCAGGGATCTGCAGTGTATGTGAGTTTCAGGGGGAAGAGTTCTGCATTGTTTGTAAGTGGGGTGAGCAGTGGGTGAAAGGTGCAATGGTGATCAGTGGCCAAGGGTGTGCAAAAGTCAGCAGAGGACAAGAGGTGCAGTGGGGACAGAGGTGATGGTGGAGAGGGGTTGGAGGTTTGCTGTTTTTTTTTGCTAAATTAATAACACTGTGTATTGTTAAAGCGTTTGTTATCCCAAAAAAAGTATATAGATCCTGGTCCCTTAAAGCAGATTACACAGCACAGTGCTTGTGCTGTATATCCTGCCCCCTCTAAACTGTAAAAAAAAAACCCTGAATCTGCCACTTCCTGTATGCCCTTTCTAAACAGACCACGATAACCAGGGCTGCTCCATATCAGACTTGCGGGAGGACATCCAGGCTATACACTGCAGAGTAAAAGAGGTTGAGAAAAAAACAGCCCACCATGATGCCTCTCTATGCCAGGTACAACAAGAATCGCTGAATCACACTCCATACACCTGAGGGAACTTCACGGTCATCTAGAAGACTTAGACAACCATGGCAGGTGCCACAACCTGTGGGTGAAAGGGACTGCCAGAAACTATTAAGCCTAATAGGCTCACTCAGACCACATTGGCCCTATTCTGGAAAAGCCCCATGATGCTCCAATTGAGATTGAGCTCCTATACAGAGCCCTCAGACCCCGTGGCAGGGACACGACCCTTCCCAGCATGTTGTCTGCTGCCTGGTTAGCTTCCCCCAAAAAGAAGAGATCCTGCGAAAGGCACACAATAGAGGTTGCATAATGTCACATGGAGCAGAGGTGAAAATTTATCAGGACCTCTCAAACATCACGATGCAATGAAGAAAAGAATTAAGACGTCTCTTAGATCATACGCACCAGATCCAGATCCATTGCTTACAGATGGAAGTTTCCTTTCTGCCTCTCGGCAACAAACCAATGACGCACAGCTTCTTTAAGAGTTCCTGAGGATTTAGAACACTTTTGCAACGTTCTGTAAATCCCAAACGTAGATCTACCTGATTGGTGCAGCGACTTTCGCCTTCCAACGACAAGAAATGCCACTTCAATAGAAGATATACACAAGGCCAGCCAACGAGGCCCAGGATGCTGCCGCTCACTCTTACTACCATACCCTCCACTAGCTGCCCATGGTACGCCAAGAAATTATAGCCCGTCAGCCTCTCCAGCGCACTGAAGAGCCTGGCTATCTGACTAGAGATGACAACTTCTAAGTCTGGATCGATTGAACGGATCAAGGTCGGTATAGCACTATCATTAATAGCCCCCTCATTGCATGATGCTACTTGGCCCATTTTCCTACCCATGTTTACCATTGCCTGCAATACCACATAGACAACCTCTTTACCTCATTATTCTCTGACCCTATCCCTTTCCCTGTGAGAGAAACAAATTCAACATCTTCCGAGTATAACCAACAAGCTTGACTCTCAATCCTAGAAGCTTTATGTCACTGTCAGTAGCACAAGATCACTATGGCTGCTCTCTTCTTACTGAGCAATTCCACAATTGTGGATCCAACTATATACAGCCACCCTATTCATTGAGCAATGAACTGAGCAGTTGAAACCCCTCAACATTCGCATCCAATAGCTCTCTCACTGAACACGACACTCAGAACTCCGAACTCTGAAACCAGAATCTCCAAAGCACAGAACTCTGCACCGGAAATCTACCCACCTACCCACTACCTTCCCCATGTCCCATGTCCTCCTTCCATCCCCCCATCCAGACCCATCTTTTCCCTTCACCCACCCATTAATATGTCATCACTCACTGAATCGAGAACCTGCTCCCTGCATTAAGACATATAAATACCCACTAGCAATCCCCCACCCATTACCCTACCGAATGCCTTGATCCATTGTTTGTTTATTTGCTTGATTGATTGTTTGATTCATCGATCCCATCATATAATGTGCTTGAAAGGGGAGATTCCAAGGAGGGATGTTAGTTGGTCACCGACACTTACTAGCACTTCCCTTTTGGCCTTAATTACTCCATTATGCCAATGACCTCTGTTCCCACCCATCCATAAACAAATCTTGCATTAAGCTGCCCATCCAGACCATACCGGAGGTCTACAAGATGAACCCTCCTTAAAGTGTTAATGGGGCTTTGAGTTTGTCTTACACCCCCTTGGAATCCTCCCCGAGCACGTGTATAACTGTTGAATTGTTATTATTGTTCTGTGTTATTTGTTCCTCATAAGACTAAACGTGACCTACTAATTTACACACCTGAAGGTGGCACCCCTCTAATTGCATATTAAAAAAAAAAATTTCTCTCTTTTAAGCCTCCACATAGGCACACTTGACCTCACAGGTAAAGGAGACCCTACCCATCTCAAAACCTCTACCTACCACTCCCACACCCAGCAAACTCAGGAAGTTTTTGCTGAACCACTCCGGACCTTCCCCTACAGATAGGGTGAGCTAGCTGGCCTACACTCACCTCCGGATTTACTCCCCACTCCTCCTCCCCACCCCTTCTCTTACCCCATCTCTATCCTCACCTCCTCCCTTTTTTATCCACCCAGGACCCCACGTGTCTCCTTATCACACTCACTCATCTAATCTAACCACCTTTCCCTATCTCACCTACCCTCCTTCCTAACCACCCTGCACCCACCCACCCCTACTTTCTTCCCATCTCTCTCTCCCTCCTGATCCATCAACCTCATTCCTACTAAGGTAGGCAACCACTTTACAAAATTTACACGCAACACCTACTCACCTCACGCCCTACGTACGACATCATGCCAACCCACAACTCAAGTTCACTTCCCTGTCACTCAAAATTATTTCACTAAATGCAGGTCTCAATAAGTCTGAAAAAAGATTGCAAGTGCTAGCTAACATGCACAATATGAACGCAGACATTATATTTTTTCAGGAGACCCATTTCAAAGCTCACTCTATCCCCAAACTTGAAAACAACCACTATCCTCTAGCATACCATGCAGCATCCTTAACTTCAAAAACAAAGGGAACTTCCATACTACTATCCAAAAATCTCCCCTTACAAATTTCGGACACCCTAGCAGATGAACATGGATGCTACGTATTCTTAAAAGGCACGCTATGGGATAAACCAATCACTTTGGCTAACATATATATTCCCAACACCTCCCAGGTCCCATTATTTAGATCAATCACATGTTTACTAGCCTCCTTTCAATCAGGAATCCTGGTCTTTGGAAGCAACTTTAATATCCCCCTTGGTCCCCTCATTGACTCCTCTACAGGTACCTCTCACCTCCTATTTTACGCTCAATGACCAATTAGAACTTTCACTTCATGATACGTGGAGAACATTACATTCCCAAGAAAAAGATTATACCTTTTTCTCAGCCCTACACAACAAATACTCCCGCCTAGACTATCTCTTCATCAGCCAACAAGACCTACCTTTCCTATCAAAATATCCAAAATATGGAGACTTGACTCCAATTTATTGACAGACAAAGATAGAGTTAGCAAACTCAGCACCACCATCGCCAACTACTTTAAAGACAACGATACTCCAGACACTTCATCTCTTACTAGGGATGAGCTGACCAACATCGGGTGTTCGCCTGATTGCCGTATAGCGAAAAATCTGGGATGTTCGCGGCAAATTCGAAAGCCATGGAACAACCTTTAAAAGTCTATGAGAGAAATCAAAAGTGCTAATTTTAAAGGCTTATATGCATGGTATTGTTAAAAAAGTGTTTGGAGACCTGGGTCAATGCAAAAAAAGTTTTAAAAACAGCCGTTTTTTCAGGAGCAGTGATTTTAATAATGCTTAAAGTGAAACATTAAAAGTGAAATATTCCTTTAAATTTCGTACCTGGGTGGTGTCTATAGTATGCCTGTAAAGTGACGCATGTTTCCCATGTTTAGGACAGTCCGAGAGCAAAATGACATTTCTAAACGAAAAAAAAAGTAATTTAAAACTGCTCACGGCTATAATGAATTGTCGTTCCTGGCAATACAGATAAAAGAAGTCATTGAAAAAAATGGCATGGGATCCCCCCAGTCCATTACCAGTCCCTTTGGGTCTGGTATGAACATTAAGGGGAACCCCAAACCAAAATAAAAAAAAATTTGCATGGGGGGTCCCCCAAAAGAGGTTTAGCCCCCTGATCGCCCGGCGGTGATATGCGTCGCCCCAGGCAGCGTCAGATTAGCGCCAGTACCGCTAACACCCACGCACGCAGCATACGTCTCTCTTAGTGGTATAATATCTGAACGGATCAATATCTGATCCGAACAGATCTATACTAGCGTCCCCAGCAGTTTAGGGTTCGCAAAAACGCAGTGTCAGCGGGATCAGCCCAGATACCTGCTAGCACCTGCGTTTTGCCCCTCCGCCCAGCCCAGCCCAGCCCACCCAAGTGCAGTATCGATCGATCACTGTCACTTACAAAACACTAAACACATAACTGCAGCGTTCACAGAGTCAGGCCTGATCCCTGTGATCGCTAACAGTTTTTTGGTAGCATTTTGGTGAACTGGCAAGCACCAGCCCCAAGCAGCGTCAGGTTAGCGCCAGTACCGCTAACACCCACGCACGCACCGTACACCTCCCTTAGTGGTATAGTATCTCAACGGATCAATATCTGATCTGATCAAATCTATACTGGCGTCCCCAGCAGTTTAGGGTTCTCAAAAACGCAGTGTTAGCGGAATCAGCCCAGATACCTGCTAGCACCTGCGTTTTGCCCCTCCGCCCAGCCCACCCAAGTGCAGTATCGATCGATCACTGTCACTTACAAAACACAAAACGCATAACTGCAGCGTTCGCAGAGTCAGGCCTGATCCCTGCAATCACTAACAGTTTTTTTGGTAGCGTTTTTGTGAACTGGCAAGCGCCAGCGGCCTAGTACACCCCGGTCATAGTCAAACCAGCACTGCAGTAACACTTGGTGACGTGGCGAGTCCCATAAGTGCAGTTCAAGCTGGTGAGGTGGCAAGCACAAGTAGTGTCCAGCTGCCACCAAGAAGAAGACAAACAGGCCCATTGTGCCCATAGTGCCCTTCCTGCTGCATTCGCCAATCCTAATTGGGAACCCACCACTTCTGCAGTCCCCGTACTTCCCCCATTCACATCCCCAACCAAATGCAGTCGGCTGCATGAAAGGCATTTTCTTTATGTCCTCCCGAGTACCCCTACCCAACGAACCCCCCAAAAAAGATGTCGTGTCTGCAGCAAGTGCGGATATAGGTGTGACACCCGCTATTATTGTCCCTCCTGTCCTGACAATCCTGGTCTTTGCATTGGTGAATGTTTTGAACGCTACCATAGTACCAGTTGAGTATTAGCGTAGCGTACAGCATTGCACAGACTAGGCACACTTTCACAGGGTCTCCCAAGATGCCATTGCATTTTGAGAGACTCGAACCTGGAACCGGTTACAGTTATAAAAGTTACAGTTACAAAAAAAAGTGTAAAAAAAAAAAAAAAAAACACAAAAAAATATAAAATAAAAAAAAATAGTTGTTGTTTCATTGTTCTCTCTCTCTCTCTATTCTCTCTCTATTGTTCTGCTCTTTTTTACTGTATTCTATTCTGCAATGTTTTATTGTTATTATGTTTTATCATGTTTGCTTTTCAGTTATGCAATTTTTTATACTTTACCGTTTACTGTGCTTTATTGTTAACCATTTTTTTGTCTTCAGGTACACCATTCACGACTTTGAGTGGTTATACTAGAATGATGCCTGCAGGTTTAGGTATCATCTTGGTATCATTCTTTTCAGCCAGCGGTTGGCTTTCATGTAAAAGCAATACTAGTGGCTAATTAGCCTCTAGACTGCTTTTACAAGCAGTGGGAGGGAATGCCCCCCCACCGTCTTCCGTGTTTTTCTCTGGCTCTCCTGTCTCAACAGGGAACCTGAGAATGTAGCCGGTGATTGAGCCAGCTGACCATAGAGCTGATCAGAGACCAGAGTGGCTCCAAACATCTCTATGGCCTAAGAAACCGGAAGCTACGAGCATTTCATGACTTAGATTTCCCCGGATGTAAACAGCACCATTGGGAAGTTGGGGAAGCATTTTATCACACCGATCTTGGTGTGGTTAGATGCTTTGAGGGCAGAGGAGAGATCTAGGTTCTAATAGACCCCAATTTTTTCAAAAAAGAGTACCTGTCACTACCTGTTGCTATCATACGGGATATTTGCATTCCCTGAGATAACAATAAAAATGATTTTTTAAAAAAATGAAAGGAACAGTTTAAAAATAAGATAAAAAAGCAAAAAAATAATAAAGAAAAAAAAAAAAAAAAAGCACCCCTGTCCCCCCCTGCTTTCACGCTAAGGCGAACGCAAGCGTCGGTCTGGCGTCAAATGTAAACAGCAATTGCACCATGCATGTGAGGTATCACCACGAAGGTCAGATCGAGGGCAGTAATTTTAGCAGTAGACCTCCTCTGTAAATCTAAAGTTGTAACCTGTAAAGGCTTTTAAAGGCTTTTAAAAATGTATTTATTTTGCTGCCACTGCACGTTTGTACGCAATTATAAAGCATGTCATGTTTGGTATCCATGTACTCGGCCTAAGATCATCTTTTTTATTTCATCAAACATTTGGGCAATATAGTGTGTTTTAGTGCATTAACATTTAAAAAAGTGTGTTTTTTCCCCAAAAAATGCGTTTGAAAAATCACTGCGCAAATACTGTGTGAAAAAAAAATGAAACACCCACCATTTTAATCTGTAGGGCCTTTGCTTTAAAAAAATATATAATGTTTGGGGGTTCAAAGTAATTTTCTTGCAAAAAAAAAATAATTTTTAATGTAAACAAAAAGTGTCAGAAAGGGCTTTGTCTTCAAGTGGTTAGGAGAGTGGGTGGTGTGTGACATAAGCTTCTAAATGTTGTGCATAAAATGCCAGGACAGTTCAATGACCCCATTTTGGAAAGTAGACACCCCAAGCTATTTGCTGAGAGGCATATCGAGTCCATGGAATATTTTATATTGTGACACAAGTTGCGGGAAAGAGACAAATTTTTTTTTTTTTGCACAAAATTGTCACTAAATGATATATTGCTCAAACATGCCATGGGAATATGTGAAATTACACCCCAAAATACATTCTGTTGCTTCTCCTGAGTATGGGGATACCACATGTGTGAGACTTTTTGGGAGCCTAGCCTCGTATGGGACTCCCGAAAACCAAGCACCGCCTTCAGGCTTTCTAAGGGCGTAAATTTTTGATTTCACTCTTCACTGCCTATTTGGGGGGGTTTGTGCCACCTGGGCATTCCATGGCCTCCAAAACTGTGATAGGCAGTGAAGAGTGAAATCAAAAATTTACACCCTTAGAAATCCTGAAGGCGGTGATTGGTTTTCGGGGCCCCGTACGCAGCTAGGCTCCTAAAAAGTCCAACACATGTGGTATCCCCATACTCAGGAGAAGCAGCTAAATGTATTTTGGGGTGCGATTCCACATATGCCCATGGCCTGTGTGAGAAATATATCATTTAGTGACAACTTTGTGCAAAAAAACAAACAAACAAATTGTCACTTACCCGCAACTTGTGTCAAAATATAAAATATTCCATGGACTCAACATGCCTCAAAGCAAATAGCTAGGGGTGTCTACTTTCCAAAATGGGGTCATTTGGGGGGGGGGTCTATGCCATCTGGGCATTTTATGGCCTTCAAAACTGTGATAGGTAGTGAGGAGTAAAATCAAAAATTTACGCCCTTAGAAATCCTGAAGGCAGTGATCAGTTTTCGGGGCCCTGTACGCGGCTAGGCTCCCAAAAAGTCCCACACATGTGATATCCCCGTACTCAGGAGAAGCAGCTGAATATATTTTGGGGTGCAATTCCACATATGCCCATGGCCTGTGTGAGCAATATATCATTTAGTGACAACTTTTTGTAATTTTTTTTTTGTCATTATTCAATCACTTGGGACAAAAAAAAATAATATTCAATGGGCTCAACATGCCTCTCAGCAATTCCCTTGGGGTGTCTACTTTCCAAAATGGGGTCATTTGTGGGGGTTTTGTACTGCCCTGCCATTTTAGCACCTCAAGAAATGACATAGGCAGTCATAAATTAAAGGCTGTGTAAATTCCAGAAAATGTACCCTAGTTTGTAGGCGCTATAACTTTTGCGCAAACCAATAAATATACACTTATTGACATTTTTTTTACCAAAGACAGGTGGCCGAATACATTTTGGCCTAAATGTATGGCTAAAATTGAGTTTATTGGATTTTTTTTATAACAAAAAGTAGAAAATATCATTTTTTTTCAAAATTTTCGGTCTTTTTCCTTTTATAGCGCAAAAAATAAAAACGGCAGAGGTGATCAAATACCATCAATAGAAAGCTCTATTTGTGGGAAGAAAAGGACGCAAATTTCGTTTGGGTACAGCATTGCATGACCGCACAATTAGCAGTTAAAGCGACGCAGTGCCAAATTGTAAAAAGTGCTCTGGTCAGGAAGGGGGTAAATCCTTCCGGTGCTGAAGTGGTTAAGTGAAACCCTGCGCCAAAATTTAAAAAAATGACGTGGGGGTCCCCCTCCAAATCCATACCAGACCTAAATTAAGGGGAACCCGTGCCAAAATTTTTAAAAAATGGCGTGGGGGTCCCCCTAAAAATACATACCAGACACTTATCCGAGCACGCAACCTGGCAGGCCAAAGGAAAACAGGGGGACGAGAGATCTCCCCCTCCTGAACCATACCAGGCCACATGCCCTCAACATGGGTAGGGTGCTTTGGGGCAGCCCCCCAAAGCACCTTGTTCCCCATGTTGATGGGGACAAGGGCCTCATCCCCACAACCCTTGCCCGGTGGTTTGGGGGGTCTGTGGGCGGGGGGCTTATCAGAATCTGGAACCCCCTTTAACAAGGGAACCCCCAGATCCCGCCCTCCCCCTCTGTGTGAAATAGTAAGGGGGTACAAATGTACCCCTACCATTTCACAAATAAAGTGTCAAAATGGTAAAAATGACAAGACATGGCTTGGGACAAATCCTTTATTAAAAAATAAAAAAATAAAAATGTCCCACGAAGTCTTCTTCTTCTCTTGCTCCGCCGACGGACGGAAAAAAAAAACGCGACCAACCCGCCTCCATGGCGGGTCTTCGCTTTGACAGTTCTTTTATAACTGAGGGCGGGGCCACACCGCGATGTTCCCGGGTGAACCCCCCCTTCTGACGCACGGGGACTTCCCTATGGCTTTCCTGGTGCGTCAGAGAGGGGTGGGGAAACTGTCTGCTTCCCCTCCTCCCATCCATTATCGACCAAGATCAAGTAGGGTTTATCCCTGGCAGAGCCAGGGATAGCACCATCAAAGCAATAAATCTACACCACATTCTGACCTCCTCCAACCAAGCAGGCTTCTTCTTATACAGTAAAATCTTGGTTTAAGAGTAACTTGGTTTGAGAGCATTTTGCAAGACAAGCAAAATTTTTTAATACATTTTGACTTGATATACTTGACTTGATAAGTGATGTCTTGATATACAAGTAGCATCACGTCACAACTGAGTATAAAAGAGTAGAGAGGTGCCTCTAAGTGTAGCAATATGGTTACATTTAATGAAGGTACAACATTTAGCAACATATTGCTACACTTAGAGGCGCCTCTCTCCTCTTTTATACTCTGTAGCTCCTGCTGGATTTTGCTTCTAATCCCCTTGAGGAGTCTTGCATTTGTGGATGGACACTTTATAGTTAAACAACCTGGTCACAGTGCTATAATCTTTTTATATGGACTATAAACTGAATGACCTATGAATAAATGGTTGTGGAACAAATCATTTGAGTTTCCATTATTTCTTATGGGGAAATGTGCTTTGATATACAAGTGCTTTGGATTACAAGCATGTTTCTGGAACGAATTATGCTCACAATCTAAGGTTTTACTGTGCCTTGATGCAGAGAAGGCATTTGACAGGGTAGCCTGGGACTACATGGAAGCGGTTCTCCGATCCATAGGCTTGGGTAGCCACCTATTAAGCTTCATAATGGCTTTGCCCCCTCTCCCCATTACTGTTCGTACTCACCTTACAACCCTTCTTACGCAGCCTCAGAAACAATCCGGACATCAAGGGCGTACAAATACACAACAAAGAATACAAATTAGTGGCTTTTGCCGATGACATTCTCCTCTTTCTCACTGAACCACACACGTCACTTCCCAACCTCTTAGCATTCGTCAATTTAGATTAATCTCTAACCTCAAGATAAATTTCTCCAAATCCTACGCCCTTAATGTCTCTCGACCCAGCAGAACTGTCACCAAATGCAATGGCAACTTTCCTTTCCACTGGAAGGAAGAAGACATAACATATGTGGGCATCCAACTCCCTCGACACCTTAAAAATCTATACGTCAAAAACTACCTATCCTACAGAGCCTCACCTACGACCTCAAACGGTGGAACAAGCCTATCTTTTCTTGGTTCGGTAGAGCAGCTATAGTAAAAATGAACGCTCTACCTAGCCTCCTCTATATTATACAAGCAGCTCCAATCCATATTCCCATATCCTTTTTCCAAAGCTATAAAAGTCTATGCACTTGATTTCTCTCAGAAGCCGCAGACCAAGAATCAGCTATTCACACTTCTCTCTACCCAAACACAAAGGAGGAATAGGCCTACCAGACATTAGAAATTACTATTGTGCTTGCCAACTCACCAGAATCATAGATTGGAACATTCATAGCAAATCTAAAGACTGGGTCACCCTCGAGGCTTCTTTAACCTCACTCCCTCTCCACTCACTACCCTTGTTACTCCCGAAACACTTTCCGATTGACACTCTACTTCCCCTTATTGGCCCAAACTCTCAGAAGCTTCCAAGAAACATGCAAATCAACATCCTTGTCTTCAACACCTGGCCCTCTCACCCCTCTTTACCCAAACCCTGACTTCCCCCCTCGGTTACATAGCAACTTCCTAAAGGACACCTGGCCACTCAAAAACGCTTTAGCCCACCACTTTTTCGAACATGGTAAACCCCTACCACGTGATAAACTTCCATCCAGCAGTGATGGCCCTCCTATCTCTCCCTGGAACTACATACTATTGTCACACAATCTCCGTGATTTAGATAGGGTCAAGGTCTCTAGACCTCTATCTCCTTTCGAAAGGCTTTGTCTAATGCAAACACCCCAACGTCACTTACTCTCCAAGAGGCTTTCTCTTCTATTCACCAACACTCCTCCCAACACAAGCCTGGCGTGCTCAGCCTGGGAAAAAGATCTCTCTTTATCCCTATCCCCTGAAGATTGGGAATAAATTTATCTGAATATACATAAAGGTTCTGCGAACATTCTAGAGAAGAGATGCTTGAGAGGGGATATGATTTCAATTGATAAATACCATACTGGTGACCCCACAATAGGGATAAAACTTTTTTGCGGAAGGGAGTTTAACAAGACACGTGGCCACTCATTAACATTAGAAGAAAAGTTTAACCTTAAACTACATAGAGGGTTCTTTACTGTAAGAGCGGCAAGGTTGTGGAATTCCCTTCCACAGGCGGTGGTCTCAGCGGGGAGCATCGATAGTTTAAAAAATTATTAGATAAGCACCTGAATGACCATAACATACAGGGATATACAATGTAATACTGACATATAATCACACACATAGGTTGGACTTTTTTCAACCTCACCTACTATGTAACTATGTAACATCACAACCCAAGAAAATGGATACAAAATTCAAACCAGATGGTATCTCACCCCCATTCTTATTCACAAATACTGTCCGGATCTTCCAGATACATGTTGGAGATACCAACATGAAAGAGGGTCTCTACCACACATATGGTGGAGTTGCCCTACCATCCAAACATTCTGGTCAGATGTTCACTGCATCATTGCTAGGGTTACTACTTATACACTCAATTTCACTCCAGCGCAATTTCTGTTACACTACTCCACTTCAACAAACAATGGCTACCTTAAATCCCTTGCCATGCATATGGTAATTGCAGCCATACAATGCATACCGGTTCATTGGGGGACCCCCAAACTCCCTCAATCAAAGAATGGCTAACCAGAATTGCCAGGATACCTGAAATGGAACGTCTCATTAGCATCGCTCACGACACACCCACAAAATTCTCCATCAAATGGGCCTGCTGGACCCACTTTCAGACAACAGCAGATTACCGTGATCTTATCACCCTTAATACACAACAAGGAAGTCCCCCACACAATATCCCAGCATAAACTGCCCCAAGATCAATCTCATATACAATACCCTTTATAACATACTTCTGAAATTAATATAGTCCTCTATCAACAATCTCTATCCCATAACACCCAACTTTACCCCTACCCACGCAGGGAGAGAGAGATGATGCTGCTCGCTAATGCGATTAAAAATGTGATATTGCATCCAGAAATGTCAGGGGTGACCACTGAGAAATGTGCGCTGTTGCCCCTGGCAACCATGGCAGGTGTAGCAGAGGTGTCCCTGGAGACCGCCCAGGAGCTCATGGTGTCTGAGCTCAGCGTTTCCCAGGACAACTGTGTCGCTGCCACAACTGGCAAGTGTGTTTCACATGAGGTGAAAAGCGATGTACTAAGTATTCTACAATCTCAAACTGCTAATGTGCTAACGCAGCCTATACAATGCAGGAAGGTGGATAATGATGATGTTGAAAAGTGTATTACTGACAATGTTGATGGTTTGGTGTCTCCCATGGTAACCACAGGCAGTGCCGCAGAGTTGTCCCAGGAAATCTCACAAGGACTCCCTGTGTTGGAGTCGGCGGGGGTCCAGGACAGCTCTGATACTGCTCAGGTGAAACACAATGGGAAAACAGCTCAAATGAAAGAGCATGAGTTATCACAATCTGATGTGGTTGACAGTGACTGGTGCAGGATACCTGCTGCTAAACCACTCTGTCCACCTGTGTCTCCATGGGAAGAAGGAGCAGTACTATGGAGTGCTGGTGACTGGAGCACAGACAGGATAGACTGGGATAGTCTCGCCATAAAGGTGTTAGCATGGTGGAAAGAAATTTTTGAAGGTAATAGTAAGCTGGACACTATTGCTGCTGTGACAAATAGAGAGGCTGGAAAGCCAGTAGACACTGGTGCATTGGCTGTTGCAGAACTTATCCCCCTCCAGGCGGAAGGATCGGAAAAGGGCGCATACATAGCAGAAGTTTTGTCCACAGCAAAAGAGATGAGTAATGTTGAGTGTGTGGATGATGGGATAATGGATAGGGACTTGGAAGGGCTCAGTGTTGCTGAAAATGAGAGGATGAGTGTGACACATACGATTTGCAGTGCTCATGGGAAGCCGCAAGTTTTGTCAGTTGCCTCTGAGGTAGAGGTCTCTTTGAGTGTCTTGGCCTCTCAAGCCTTAGTAAATGAGCCCCTCCACGTTGCTGGTAAAGGAAAAGTCCCTAGAGTTCTGTGTTTAGATGCGGCATGTCTAGAAATAACTGAGATGTTGTTGGAATTAGTGAAAATCTTTCCAATGTACACCTGCATGTATCCACCACAGATGGACGACCTGGTACTGCGTAGTACCAATCAGTGGAGACAGGTGGTACAGGTGATGTTAAGCAATTGGTTACTGCAATGTTGGTTACTTTTGTGGAAAGTCATCTCACAGTTCTCTGCGAGAGTGCTTCCAGCGGCAGTTATGTGCAGAAGGTGCTCAGGGGAACTGCTAGAGGAAACAGAAATAATAGACATAGTGGAAGTCTCTCCGTATGCTGGTGTGAGGGGGTGCATTCGTGTGGTCCAAGGTGCGGCTGAGCAGTGGTTGGTACATGGCGCGTGTGCTGTCTTACCCGCTGGACCTCATGTAAAGGAAGGACCCGGAACAGACGTGGCAGTAGTGGGAATTCAATCCATCATTCGCAGGGAGGTGCAGTTTGAGGTACCCAGAGACACTCTGACAGGAAATAACAGTGTTGGTAACTGTAATGAAAAAGTGTATGAGAAGCACTGTCAGACAACTCAGAGGTATTGGTTGAGGTACCAATGGACACAGAAATAGCTAAAGAGATTGGTGTGGAAAAATGTGGCGAAAAATGTGCGTTGGTAGGACAGGTGTAAGGCTGGCCAGAGGCTAGCCTGTATTTGTGGGAGGAGTCTGAGAGGCCTATTTAATCCTCCTCCTCTGTCAGGGCCGCTGTTGTTGGCGTCTCTGGGTTGACGCACAACACTTCTGGCCTCCTCACAGAGCGGCGGTCAGCCGCAGCATGGTGTCGGTTCCTCTCCCGGGCATTGGGGGATCACCCGCCCTTCCCCCCCCTTTCATCCCTGGATTCCACCAGCATTGTGGGGGCCGCTCCGCCCGTCCTCCCTTTCAGCCCCATGTGTCTGCCGGGGGTGGGGGGTGGGGGGGCCGTCCCTCCGTCCATCCTCCACCCACTTTCCCTAGGGCTCCATCTGGCATCAGGGTGCGGCCTGCTTCCTACAGTTCTCACGCTGGGGGGTGGGGGGTGTCCTCTGTCCATTCATCCACCTACCGTCGCTGGGCTCAATCTCGTATGGTTGGGGGGCCGCTGCCTGCTTCTCGCTTTCATCCCTGTGTTCGGGGGGCGCCCGCCCACTTCTCCCGGCGCTCATGCTGGGAGGGGAGCGTGGAGGCCGTCCATCCATCCTCCACCCATTCACCCGCCAGTTCACCTCCCTGAAACCCACGCTGTGCATCATGGAGGGGATGCCCGCACACATCCCGGTTCTCACCCTGGTTCCATGGGGCGGGGGGGCGCTCACGTGGGGCATCATGGGGGCGGACCCCTGCATGCCTGCCGAGTCACTACTTAGTCCTGGTAAGTACTGGCCGGGGGGGAGGGAGTGTTTTAAGTCCTTGGGTCCGGTGTAGCCAGACGCCACGGATCCATGGCACTCCCAGCAGTTAGCTGTCCCCAACTGTCAGGTGTTCCCACCTTGCCATAGTATTCACTTGGCAGGCTAGTCTTTCATGCATGTGAGCAGAAATTTTTCTAGGTTCAGCGCGGTAGCTTGGCTACATGTGGTGTTAGCTGGTGGCTGCAAGTGTCACTAGCCGCAGATCAGCGTTTACTACCACTTCCTACCATGGCATAGTATGCATGACCCTCCACCACAATTTCTTTCAGTAGACATACTTCTGTTTTTGCAGTCCAGGTCTGAGCTTTCCTTAGGTCAGGAGGGGGGGTGGATGCAGGCGTTTCTGTCAGTGTTTCTATCGTAGCGTTTCTGCCCCAGGATTTCTGTCTAGGCGTTTCTGCCCCAGCATTTCTGTCGTAGCGTTCTGCCCCAGAGTTTCTGTCATAGCGTTCTGCCCCAGAGTTTCTGTCATTGCGTTCTGCCCCAGCATTTCTGTCGTTGCGTTCTGCCCCAGCATTTCTGTCGTTGCGTTCTGCCCCAGCATTTCTGTCGTTGCGTTCTGCCCCAGCATTTCTGTCATTGCGTTATGCCCCAGGATTTCTGTCATTGCATTCTGCACCAGCATTTCGGTCATAGCGTTTCTGCCCCAGGATTTCTGTCATAGCGTTCTGCCTCAGCATTTCTGTCACAGCGCTCTGCCCCAGCATTTCTGTCATAGCATTCTGCCTCAGCATTTCTGTCACAGCGTTCTGCCCCAGCATTTCTGTCATAGCGATCTGCCCCGACATTTCTGTCTTGGCACAGTCTCAGCATTTCTGTCATGGTGTCTCTGCCCCAGGATTTCTGTCATGGCGTCTCTGCCGCAGGATTTCTGTCATGGCGTCTCTGCCCCAGGATTTCTGCCATGGCGTTTTTCTGTCATGGCGTTTTTCTGTCATGGCATTTTTTCTGTCATGACGTTTTTCTGTCATGGCATTTCCGTCATAGTGTTCTGCCCCAGCATTTCTGTCATAGTGTTCTTCCCCAGCATTTCTGTCGTGGCATTCAGTCTTAGCATTTATGTCATAGCGTTTCTGCCCCAGGGTTTCTGTCATTGCATTTCTGCTTCAGCATTTCAGTCTCAGCGTTCTGTCATAGTGTTTCTGCCCCAGAATTCTGTCATGGCATTTCTGCCTCAGTGTTTCTGCCCCAGGATTCCTGTCATTGCATTGTACCTCAGCATTCCAGTCTCAGCATTCTGTCATAGTGTTTCTGCCCCAGGATTTCTGTCAAGGCATTTCTGCCTCAGCGTTTCTGTCTCAGCATTTCTGTCAAAGAGTTTCTACCCCAGGATTTCTGTCATGGCATTTCTGCCTCAGCGTTTCTCCCCCAGGATTTCTGTCATTGCATTTCTGCCCCAGGATTTCTGTCATGGCATTTCTGCCTCAGCGTTTCTGCTCCAGGATTTCTGTCATTGCATTTCTGCCTCAGCGTTTCAGTCTCAGCGTTTCTGTCACAGTGTTCTGCCCCAGCATTTCTCTCACAGTGTTCTGCCCCAGCATTTTTGTCACAGTGTTCTGCCCCAGCATTTCTGTCACAGTGTTCTGCCCCAGCATTTCTGTCACAGCGTTCTGTCACAGTGTTCTGCCCCAGCATTTCTGTCACAGCGTTCTGCCCCAGCATTTCTGTCACAGCGTTCTGCCCCAGCATTTCTGTCATTACGTTCTGCCTCAGCATTTCTGTCACAGCGTTCAGTTTCAGCATTTCTGTCATAAGTGTTCTGTCATAGTGTTGCTGTCTTTGCGTTTCTGCCCCAGGATTTCTGTTATAGCGTTTCAGCCTCAGCGTTTCTCAGAGGGGCGTTGTTGTTCAGTCACGGCACATATTCCGGTAGCTGTTTTTCATCTTCATTGGTTGTCATGTCTCATCGTGTCTTTGTTCATGTTGTACCTGGGTCAGTTAGCTAGGGCTCACATGTCAGGATCTGTCAGGTCTACAGATCCATACGGGCTGAGGTTTCGTTTGTTGATGATTGTTGGCCACAATCTTCTCACCTGTATACCATATGTCATATGATGCGCGTTCATTCACCACACCTGTACGATCACCCACCACAGTCTGTGGGTACACTAGCCCTGCGTTTTCAGTTTAATTACCTATCTCTGCACTGAAGGTTACTCTGGCTCACTTACCACTCACACAAGGGTGGGGGGTCCGTCATCAGGTTCATTTACGTGCAGTGGTCTTGACATTTCTGCTCATGTTCTCAGACTTAGGTAGGCACAGAGGGGTGTTGTTGTTCTCATGTCTGGTTGTCTGTCATTTCTCTAGTTTGTGTTCTCAGGTTGGGCTGTATTGGCATCCATATCAATATCAACCATGCTTGCACTCAATTTCATCAGTCCTGCCCGTTGTTAGGGCTAGTTGATTGTTGCAGATGTCGTTTTGCCACTGGACTCACCCTTGGGTCAGAAGCAGTCGTCAATATTCTTTCAGTTAATGTCCTGTTGCATAGAGGCCCTGGTTACTGCCCAGGGATTCATAGTCTCTCTCAGGGTGTGTGCTGAGCCACGTTTCCTTGACGGTCCTTAAGTGGTAGGTTTGGGCAAACCTTGTCATAATTCTGGATTCCACTCTCGCCTCTGATCTCTTGTCTAGGATGTTGCCTGGAGAACTGCTCAGGGACGTCAGTCCAGTCATCTTTTCTGATCCCCAGCCTGTTCCAGGTAAGGGGGCTTCAGTCACTTTGGGTATGTCTGTATCATGCCACAGGACTTATTTCCCCGGCATGGAGTCTGGCCCTCCTTCCTCGGTTCAGGATTCAGACTCAGTTGTCAGGTCACAGACTGAAGCATGACCCGATCAAATCAGGTGGGACCAGTGTTCTGTGTCTGGCATGGTTTCTCCATGTTTGACGATGCGATTGCCATAGCGCATGGGCCTTATTCGCCTACTTCATCATATCCATCAGGTATCCAGCATTTCAAACTCCTGCCAGTTGTCCTTTTGCACTCACCCTCGCACTTCCCCAGACTAAGCATGGGTAGGCCAGGGGTTGGGGGCATTTCACTGAGCTACTTCACTGGTGTCCGTTTGAAGTGTTTCAATCTTCTCGGCCATCATTTGGCAGGGGCTCCTCGGGCCAGCCCTTGCTCCCTTTCCTCCACATATCCTCTCATTCACAAGAAGTTCATTCCCATGTCTGGATTGTCTCAGGCATCAGGCTCAATCCAATCTTTCACGGGAAGTTTAGTTGGGTTCTGGGTAACTTTGAAGGTTCTATTGGGGGTTCCTTCTCATCACCAAGTCAGGAGTCGGTGGGTTTCTCCTGTCACAGCGGATACTGACCGGATACTTACTGTTGCCATCCGGGCACACGCTACTCCACTTGATGGATTGTTACCTTCCCTTCTTCACCTAAATTTGTGTCTTTTGGCCCTGTTTTCATGCATACTGACTAGCTAGGCCAAGGCCCACCTCAGGCCTTGGGTCTTAGGAGTATCGCATTTCCCACTTGAAGATTCTGACTACAAGTGTAAGGCTGGCCAGAGGCTAGCCTGTATTTGTGGGAGGAGTCTGAAAGGACTATTTAATCCTCCTCCTCTGTCAGGGCTGGTGTTGTCGGTGTCTCTGGGTTCCCACCCACCCGTTTCCCCCAGCTTTCATACATACTCTTAGTACATTTTCTCATTCTTACATTCAGGGTATGTCCTCTTTTCAGGCATACTGACCAGCTAGGCCAGGGCACACCTCAGTCTTTGGTTCTTAGGAGTATCGCATTTCCCACTTGAAGATTTTGACTACAATAGCTAATGGAGTGTTGGATAACAGGGGGCGATGTGAAAACTGCATGAATGTCACATAGGGAGTAATTTCTTGCCTGTAGATGGTCCCTCCCTAGACACTGTCCTAGCAAACAAGGTGATAAGAGGTCCTGATGACAATGATAATATTGAGTTGAATAACCCCTTGTGGAACATTGCTATTGAGGTTAAACACAAGCATGTGGTGTTGATCTCAGATGGTTTGTTTGCCAAGGGTAACCACACAGGGTTTAGTGAACCTGAGAAACGAATGTTGTTGGTTATTGTTGCGTCAGGTAGTGAGAGGGGTCAGTCCCTAACAGGTTTCATGGAAGTGGGTCCCCAAAAGGAGAGTAGGTCTATGTGAGAAAAGAAGAAAGGGAGGATCCCGTGGCCAGAAGGTAGAAGGGATAGAGAGGTTAGTGGGAGCCCATGGTTTAGGAGGAAGTGCTGGTGGAAGCACACCCGGAAGAAGATGTGAGTGGAGAAAAAAAGGTTGGGCAGATTAGGACTCCTGCTGATAGTTGGCACAGAGGTGCCAAGGTGAAGTGCTGGTGGAAACATACCCGGAAAAAGAAATGGGCCTAAGCAGCTAATGGCTGGCACAGAGGTGTCCCATTCATAGTGACGGGTTTATGTGTTCCTCCCTCAGGTTCGAAACAAGGGGGGAGGATATGTAGCAGTAGGACCCTGTGCTACCTGGAAGATTGCTGGTTTACGCCAGATTGTGGAGGGAAAGGCACGCTGATTGCACAGCTGTGTGCTGGGCTATTTAGTTGTGACCTGGCTATGGCTCAGGGTTCCACCCAACAGACAGGAAGTCTGTGCATGGGAGTCAGGTGGACTCCCATTCCTCTGAGAGGAGTCAGAGGCTGCAGGGGGCAGCCAGAGTATGCATGTCTGCAGGAAGCAGACGTACTTGGTGACAGAGCAGCAAGGCACTGATCAGGAGTGAGCTAGGAGAGAGCTTAACTCTAGGAAACTCTTTTGGGTCTGAGGAGCAGACCTAAGGCCTAGGCTAAAGGCCTGAATCAGTCGTATGGCAAGAATGTAAGCCAGGAGGCTAAAGTATTGAGTGTGCAAGATACAGTAATGGTGGAACCCCCCTGCATGGGTACTGATGTCTTTGTGAACTTTTCCGTGCTTTTAAATAAAAGTGGGCTACCAGGCCCTTAAAAATACAATTTTGTACTGGCGTACTCACTGGAAAACGCACCTACCGTTTGAGTCTGATAATCCCAATCTTACAATGGCAATAATAATTACACGCCCATGACCAAAGTGTTCAATGTTTTAACAGCTGCTGGCCACTATAGTTCCTGAATATTTTAAAAAAATTCTTCATTAAGCAGGCTCAGATAAAATGTTAGCTCTTTATCCATAGTCTGTGTGCAGAAAAGGATACCATTTATAAAGGAAAAGCTTCAGCTTTTAAAAATTATTGTGCTGCAGTTTGTGTCTGTAAGGCTCTTGCTTGTGGCATAGTAATTAAACCCTTTCCCAAATGTAAGTTTTTTTAATCAAAATTGTTCTATTAAAACAAACATAACAGATACAGATTTAAAAAAAAATGACATACAAGTACCTATTCTTCAACACTTCTTCATTGTTTTATTAAAAGTATGAGTTCGTGACTAGGTCTCTTTATTACATATTTTGTGGGCTTAAGGAGTACTTTTTATGCAATGTGTAGGCTCAGGTAGTGTTTAAAGTGATTGTAAACCCTACTTTTTTTTTTAAATAGCAAACATATTATGCTATTGTAGCGCTGGTAGATTTGCGATCTACCATCTGATAGTTAAATTTAGTAACTTGTTCTTTAGGAAGGTTAGATTTGCCTCTGTTTCAGCTTGGCTGACGTTGCGTGTGTTTCCATACTGAGCCGTGGGTGTTGCTGTTACCCCTGGCTGGTGTTGGAAGGGCAACATGTCTAAGCGTATGGATGCTCTTCTGTCCCGGAGACAACTCGGTGGAGGTGGTCCTCCGAGTTGCATTCTGGGCGAGGGTATTTATGGGACAGACGCCACATTTTGGGGTTCGTTTTACAGCCACCTGCTGGCCCTCCTGGCCGACAGGTATGCGTTAGAGAGCTATCTTGTGGTTCTCCGTTCCGGAGGCCCACGTTGCTGCGGCACAAGGGTGGGCTTGTCTGGGGCCTACCACAGCGGCCGAGGAATGGTCCTGAGCTGTCTATCCAACGGGAGGAAGCTGGACAACCGAGAAGATCCCAGGGGAGGACCCGTCATGGAAGGATCATGCAGCGTGCTGGTCTGGAGAGGGGCCTGGTGACTCGGTTGGAGGACGTATCCTAAAGTAACTATACAGCATAGTGTTGCCGGGTTGGCTTAAAGGTTCAAGCACTGTGACTGACATTCACAACAAGAAAACCAATACATCCTGTGGCAGAGGATCGTACGGGTTTATCCCAAATAAGTCCATGGCAGAGACTTTTGTTCGTGCTACGTACTGGCTGCTAGGCTAGTGAGAGCGGCCTATCCAGCGTGCAAGGAGTGTGTTCCACCAAAGGAGTGCATTCTACTGAAATATTCAACCCCAGGGACATTTGTCAAGAATCTTACTAAAAAAGGTATTTGAGTTTTCCTCTGCAGTTCTCCTTCTGCCTCTTTCCTGCTACTTCCTTCATTGATGGTTTAATAAAGCATTGAAAACGTACTCAAGTGTTGGTGCATGTGTCGTCCAGAGGTAAACTCAACTGAACCCTAGACCCGGTGCCTGTGAAACAAAGGGAAGGAGAGTGAAGGTAACAAGCCCGCTTAAACCAGCAGCTCCACCGAGAGTTATTGCTACACTATGTGCACACGATCGGACATTCCGACAACAAAACCGTGAATTCTTTTCCGACGGATGTTGGCACAAACTTGTCTTGCATACAAGTCACACAAATGTTGTCGGAAATTCTGATCAGCAAGTCACACAAATGTTGTCGGAAATTCCGATCAGCATGAACGCGCTGAAGTACAACACGTACAACGGCACTATAAAAAGAAAGTTCAATAGCCAATGCACCACCCTTTGGGCTCCTTCTGCTAATCTCGTGTTAGTAGAAGTTTGGTCAGAGTCGATTCGCGCTTTTCAGTTCATATCTGTTCTTCAGTTTGTGCTTGAGGGTTCATTCCTGTCTTTCAGTGTGTGTTGTCCGCTTGTTTCTGATTTTCAGATCATTCTTCTCAGGTTCTTTCTGATTTTCAGTGCGTTCTGTTAGTTCGTTCTGACCAGCTGACTGTTTTCTAGCCATGTTGCAGGTACGTTCTCACCATAGAGTTTGTGCTGTGCAGGGGCTTGTTGTTGGAGTTCTTTCTTTGACCCAAGTCCAGTACATGAACAGGGCGAGGCGTTCATGGACGAAGAATTGGTTGCTCCAGCGTGACCAATTCTCGCACATGCCTTTGTTGCGCGAGATCCAGGAGAATAATCCTGATTTCAGGAATTATCTCTGGATGACGGACCCCGTTTTTCAACATCTGTTGGCTTTGCTGTCCCCTTATTTTACGAAGCAGGACACCTGCATGTGGCAAACCATCACTCCCGAGCAGAGGCTCATCGCCACCTTGTGGTACTTGGCGACGGGAAGAAGTCTGCAGGACATCGTTATTCCAGAAACCTGTCCTTCCATCATACAAGTCCTGCAGAAGGACTATATTAAGGTAAGTTTTATCCTTTAACATCACATTCTATGAATTTAATGTTTGCTAATGTATTGTGTGTATTTCATTATTCCATAATTACCATGATTGTAATATGCTGTGAATGTCCTCTTTGTCCTCATGCATGCTGGAAGCTTTTGATGCTCCTTGTTTGTCCTTCATGCATACTTGCCTTCACTAACCTCCCCAGCATGCCATCCTGAGCCCATACACACCTAGCCTAGTCACTTAATAATGTATTTTGTCTGCTCCATTGTAGTGCTTACCCTAAACACCCCCTAAAATTTGTACAAATGTTATTTTTGTCCTTAAATTCAGGCAGAGGGCAAGAGGCTTTTTTTTGGGGGGGGAACTCATTTGGAACCCTCCCTCCCCCGCCCAACCTCTAAGTCAGCCGATACCAATACTCTATCTGCTGACTTTGCCAAACCCATGCACACTATACCTACCTCTTTTGTGGTCATATTTATGGATGAATTCACCAAAGCATGTAGTGCAAGGGCCTGCCTGAATACTTTCAAATGGTACTGTTTAAAGTTTTGTTCTCTATTATCTTAAAAGGGTAATTGCAGAATGTAAAAATGTGCTTCAATTTGGACAGAGTGTATTCATATTTATTTTAGATTAAGACACTTCTTGCCTGTCCAGTGGACTGCCAATAGTGTAAGTAAGGAGGGGCTGGCCAAAGTAACACATTATTTATGCATTCAGCTCTCAATGAAGTGGAGACCGTTACCTGTCCAAAACATCTCCCCCCCCCCCTAAAATTTTTTAAATGGGCCATCAGAGGGGGGGGGGGGATCTGATAAGTGGACCTTATACTTTTGTCTTTAAATACTCACTTCAATAAATGTTATATTTATGTTGGCCAAGAATGTTTGTGTCTAATCTGCTTGCAATGTTATGTGCAAAAGTACTATTTTTTTTTTCTTGTTTGACTCCACAGTTTCCTTCAACCCACAGGAATGGCAGACTGTGGCATCCCAGTTTGCTCAGCAGTGGAACTTCCCTAAATGCAGAGGGGCAATCAATGGGAAGAACATCCACATCGTCCCACCCCCCAACTTAGGGTCATACTATTATAATTATAATGCCGTGAACACACGGGTGGACTTTTCGACTGGACTGGTCCAACGGGACGAATCCGTCGGACAATCCGACTGTGTGTGGGCTTCATTGGACCTGCAGCGGACTTTTTCGGGTGAAAATCAGATGGACTTTAGATTTGAAACATGTTTCAAATCTTTCCGACGGACTCAACTCTGGTCGAAGAATCCACTCGTCTGTATGCTAGTCCGACGGACGAAAACCGACCCTAGGGCAGCTACTGGCTATCAACTTCCTTATTTTAGTCCGGTCGTATGTCATCACATACAAATCCATCGGTGTGATCGTGTGTAGGCAAGTCCGTTCGTTGGACTGTCGGACCTTTGATGCCGAAAAGTTTTTAACTACCGGCTGGCCAGAGCCAGAAGAGTGGTGAAGAATGTGTTTGAAATAATGGCCAGCCGGTTACGCCTATTTTTGACAGCAATACACATGGTGGAATATAAACTGAACCATATTGTACTTGCTTGCTGCATTCTTCACAATTACCTCCGAAAAAGACAACAAACTATGTGGCCTCAGTTGGGGCTGAGGGCGAATTTCAAAATACAACTCTGACGGCACTTGAACCTGGTTGTCCTGGCTTGCCCCCCCCAAAGCTCCCGCAAAGTAAGACAAAGTTATGTTGAGTACTTTGCGGGCAGGGGGGCCATTGATATGCCAGCCAATGTGTGAAACATTTTTTAAAAAAATATTTTTTGATAAGCTGAACTAATATTTAATTTGATTTACTGCTTGTGTTTCTTTTAGCTGTCTCCTGGGTTCTCCAATGTTTTTTTTGGCCATTTTCTTCAATAGTGCAAATGTAATTTCTTTGATACATGAGGTGACAATCTCTTCTTCAACTAACTATTATTATGTTGTGGGTCTGCGACACACACACATTGTTTTTGTTGTTAATGTATGTAATGCATTAATGATAAAAATAATCATCCTTTTCAGCTCCATGAATTGCTTTGAGTCCCTAAAATGGCGTGATAGTGGCAAATTTTAGAGCACTGTGGGGGTTATTTACTAAAGGCAAATCCACTTTGCACTACAAGTGCACTTGTAGTGCAAAGTGGATTTGCCTTTAGTAAATACCCCCATTGTCACTGTAAACCACACCAACTTACTACAAAAACTGGTATTGAGCATTGAAAGAAGAAGCCACACATTGTTGAGTATAAAACATTTTACTCAAAGCACATTCACATGTGCGTTAGAAAAGGGTTTTTAACAAACCAACATCTTTGGTGTATAACATTTGACAGTAGAAATATCCTTTTTTGGGTTAAACAGGCATGTTTAAATCCATAACATACACAACTCAGGAACTTACAAAGTTCAACTTGGATAGATTTAAGGCAATATGTGACATTAGTATGTCATAACTGTGTTGATTTTGCCTTCATCAGATGGGGTTATGTCACCCCTGTAAAAGCCAAATTTTGAAGATACACACAAATTGGGAGTCAAAATGTGGATTTCCCTCCTGATCCCATGCCTAATGTCACCATGTGCTAGCTCCCATCATGGGGGATCAATGGACGTGTTTCGGGGGTGCAACCCCTTCCTCTCATCTACTTGAGTTGGGAGGAAGGGGTTGCACCCACAAAACGCGTACATTGATATCCCATGATGGCAGATAGCACATGTTGACACACTGTGTGCATTTGGCTTTCAAATTACTTTAAAACTTTTTGAAAAAAAAAAAATATAATGACAAAATGTAAATATTCTTGGGTGTTTTTATATTCTGCCTAAAACACCAATGATTTTGTTCTTTTTTCAATATCATTGATGTTTTCCTTTATCTTCTCTAATTCCCAATTGCACACCATTATCTCCCAGATGAGGATCTGTGCACTTTCACTGGTGAAATGAGTTTCTTCTTCCACAACAACCACCACATCACCTAAAAATAAAAATACACACCATGTATTATAAATATGCAGGGATACATCTATTACCTGAAGCTGTGGTCTCAGACACTGACCTGTTGTGGTCACTATTTCACCCAATTCCTGAACCTCTCCACCCTCCATATCTTCTTCAGGGTGTGTGGGGATTTCCCCTTCTTTAGGAGGTGTGGTGTTCTTAGTGCCCTCAGATGTCCCGACTCTTTTCTCCCCTATGTGAAGAAAAAATAAGGTATACTTAGTACTTAGTACACAGATATTTGAGGCATGAAATATGAATCTGAAACATTGCTTGGAAGTGTTGTACAATTAAAGAAAAATCAAAAAAAGACTGCGCTAAAACAAAAGGCAATAATCATGTGATATGACTAATCAGAACATATATAAATATTTAAAAATGAGTTATTCAAAATTAATATTTGTGAATAAAAAACACCAGAGCTTTCTTGAAAAAGTGACTGAAAAATATAATAACCAAATAAAGATACAAAAGTCCCAAATGGAGGTAAGAAAAGTGACTGGCGTCACAAAAAACACACAGTCCCTAGAGCCAAGGCAAATGCAAACAGTGATCATGGACATATAACGCAGTCCTTGGAGCCAAGGTAGATGTATTCAGTGTACATAGACGTAAGACACCCAGTGAAAAATCCTCCACCTAATAAGATGTCCGCTTACCAGAGGTAAGCTGTGAATCAGCTTAGTATTAAACCTCTCCACGGGGAAGATCAGCTCCTCAGGTCTCCAACCAAGGAAGGGGGTGGGCAGGATCTTACGATGTGTTTAGCTCTGGAGATTGTTCAATGTCTGCCTTCACCTGCTGTAAGTGTTGTACAATTGTCTGTTTTGGCAGAGTTCCAAGCTAAAAACATGTTTTTTTCCCTTTCTAAAGCTGGAATACTTACCTTTGTTGTTATTAAAGTTTCACATATGGAGAGACCCCTAATATCCACTGGAGCACCTGCGTGGGACACCCTAAAAAGTGTCCCTGCGTCCAGATGTGTAAACAGCTGCTGAGTGTCCTCTCCTGACACTGAATTAAGTTAGCATTTCATTATAATTACAAACACATCTAGACAACAATGTACTAAACTTCTTTTAATACAAATAGGCCTGAACAAATGTAGTTAACCTGCATCTGCCAAAAACATCGTATTAAGGGTCGAATGATATTTAGTGTGAACGAATGATATTTACTGTAAACGAACAATGTTTACTGTGAACGAACAATGTTTACTGTCAATGAAGATTACTGTTCCCACACCATTTTAAAATGTACAACAGTAAAGAAAAGCACATGGAGCAGCATGCAAGTAATAATAATAATAATAATAATAATAATAATAATATGAACACATGACAAAATACTTACTTTTTTGCAGCACTCTCTTGATCCTTTTGTACTGATCCTGCTTCCTCAATTTGAGGTCTCACAAGCGTTTCCTCAATTGCTCCTTGGATTGTCGTACCCCAAAATTCTTCTCTAGACTTCTGACAACTTTAGTCATGATCTTGGCCTTTCTCACATTTGGGTTGCTGTACGATCCATATTTCCCGTCATAGTCGGCCCTCTTCAAGATCTCCACCATCTCTACAAAGGACATATTTCACGCCTTAAATCTCCTCCTGGATCAGGACGTTTGTGGCTTTCCTCGTCCTCATCATTGCTGATAGTATCATGCCCCTGTTGTCTCTCCGCCATGTGCTCTCCCACTACGCCGAAAGAGAAGGGGTGGGGAATATACCAGAAAGAAGGTCAGGAGCGGAGTTTCACGCATGCACAGTGTAGATAAAGCATAACACGCATGCATCAAACGTACAATCTGTGAGCGGAGGACAGAGTAGCGTAAGCGCCGATCATGCAAACGAAGGTACCATTTTAACTTGGGGCATCAGTGGTTAGTGGCTTATACTGCTTTTATAGATTGAGGAATATATTGGGACAAAATTAGGAGAGTTTAGCCTGACATTAGGGTTTGTCTTGTGTTGTGTCTTGCAGAGAAAATGGATAAATTTAATGACCATGACTTCCTCCCCAACTTTATTGATAAGTACAGAGAGCTGCCCTGTCTGTGGCAAGTGAAACACCCATTTTATAATAACAAAATAAAGAGGAAGGCAGCGCTGGATCAACTGTTGGAATTGGTGAAGCCGGTGATTCCCACGGCAGACATCACCTATTTGAAGTGCAAAATTGGTGGCCTGAGGAGCACATATAATAGAGAGCGCAAAAAAGGTCCAGCATTCCATGAGATTAGGAGTGGCAACAGATAATGTATATGTACCCAGTCTGTGGTACTATGACAGACTGTGATTTTTGTCAGAACAGAGTGAACGCAGGCAATCACTCTCAACCCTTCCTTCCACACTTCCTTCCACCTCAGCTGAGGCTTCAGAAGTACAACCTGGGCCTTCCACCCAGGAAGAGAATGTGGAGGAGCCCAGCTTAAGCCAGGTATAGCATTGTTCAACATATTTCTTGTCAAAAATGTAATTATGTTAACTAGATGTTGTTATTGATCACTCATTTCTGATTTAACAAAGTGGTTTACATATCAATAGACAGTAGTAGCCAAAAATGATTGGGACAAGAATGATAGTGTTTTCTATTTGTTAACATTTAATTTGCAACAGTCATGAGCTCACAATTGTGTGTGATTGATGACCAAAAAACTAAAACTATGTCCCATTTTCATACACAGGAAAGTCTCAGCCAGGAGGATGGCGTGGAAGGTGGCAGCCAGTAGTTGGCCGTGCCCAGTAGCCTGACCGAATCGCAGGTTCCTCCCCTCCACCTTCAGAGAAAAAGGCCCAAGAAGGGGAGGAACATGGAGGAGTCAGCGCTTGGTTTCATTCGGCAGGCTACAGCGTTCCTCACAAACACCCCTAATGTCCAGGAGGCCTTTGCATGTATGACAGCCAGTAAGATGCAAGAAAGGGAGGTGGACCAATGCCTCATCTGTGAGGAGGTCATCTTTCAGGCCCTAAATAAGGGGGTGAGGGGCCAACTCACAAACAAGAGTCATGTATGTGAGTTGGACCATACTCCTCCTCCACCACCTGCCACAACTCCAACACCACAGCCACAACCTGGAAGGAAGCATGCAAGGAAGTCTTGAGAGTGATAGCCTGGGTTCAGTCTGGTCTGGCAAAAAACCCAGGCTGTGGTCAGACCTCAGCCTGGGGACATATATGTCATCTGCTGCTGCTACCAATCTCTCAGAGTCTTGGACCAGATTGTGCTCCCTATTAAATGGACTCCTCAGGTTAACAATTTTGCCTGTAAAATAATTGATGTCTGTCCTGGGGTACAGTTTATCCAGCGTTGCCTTCCTCTTTATTTTGTTATGACCCCTAATAAATTACTATATATTTTTTTTTTAACAAATACTTGGCTATGTGTTTTAGTTCAAAAAGGACAGTTGTTTTGTGAGTAGGCATGTACATTTCAAAAATACAATGTCATATTAACAAGGGACACCAACAGTAGAGTATAGTTGGTACTACCCCCATCAAATCATTCTTTGCAGCTATTACCTTTTGTACCACCACCCCCTCCCTTTTAGAATGTAAGCTCTACGAGCAGGGCCCTCCTGTACCTTTTGTATTGTACTGTAATTGTGTTGTCCCCCTTATACATTGTAAAGCGCTGAGTAAACTGTTGGCGCTATATAAATCTCGTATAATAATAATAATAAAAAGTATAGGGAGGACAGAGGTAGTCAACTGTAAGCACCACATCCCATGATTAGGTAATATACAGAAACTAAAGGCTGTTTAGCCTAGAGAAAAGGGGGAGGGGAAAGATCTTCCCCAGGGACTTTTAAGGTGCTATTTAATAAAAAGTATATTCAAAAAATTCTGTACAATCATATTGGATAAAATTAATATTTATTGATATATATTAACAATTTTGCCTGTAAAATAATTGATGTCTGTCCTGGGGTACAGTTTATCCAGCGTTGCCTTCCTCTTTATTTTGTTATGACCCCTAATAAATTACTATATATTTTTTTTTTAACAAATACTTGGCTATGTGTTTTAGTTCAAAAAGGACAGTTGTTTTGTGAGTAGGCATGTACATTTCAAAAATACAATGTCATATTAACAAGGGACACCAACAACAACCAACCTCTTTGAGGTTAAAAAAAACCAAGATAATAATGGTGTTGTGGTAACTTGACACACAAAACGACAAAAAATATGGAGATCACTATAAAAAAAAAATTCAGGAGATCTTGATAAAAAAAATGTAAAAAGTAGATCACGCTTAAAAAAATTATAAACATTATTCTGGAGATCTGGCGAAAAAAAAAAAAAAAGATTTAGGAGATCACGAGAAATAATAAAGAAATCAGTTTGTCAGAACTGTGTGTGAATATCAGCAGCAAAGCAACTTCATTATTCTAGCATAAAGAAGAAGAGAATGCGCAGCATTGAAATATTTCAAAGTTTGCAGTGTGACAAATGCGCTATCTCCATTACGAACGATAGTTTTACCAGACCGAGCGCTTCCGTCTTGTACTTGATTCTGAGCATGCGTGGACTTTTGTGCCGCGGACTTGTGTACACATGGACTCTAGTCAGGTCGAAAAATCTGCTCGTCTGTATGCTAGTCCGACGGACTAAAACCGACGCTAGGGCAGCTATAGGCTACTGGCTATCAACTTCCCTATTTTAGTCCGGTCGTACGTCATCGCGTACGAATCCGTCGGAATCCGTCAGACTTTGGTGTCCTCTTCTGGGGTCCACCACTAGCACTCCTGGCTTCTCCTTTTCTCGGAAGCAGGCACAACTGTGGGCTTGATTCTGATAGTGGCCCCCTGCTCCCTTGTCACAGGATTTGATTGACAGCAGCCAACGCTATCAATCTACCCTGTGAGGAGACACAGCGAAGAGAGCCGCTTCTCTCAAGCACAGCGCTGTATCGAGAATGGGCTCAGGTAAGTGTATAGGAGTGTTGAGAGGAGGCTGCACACAGAAGGTTTTTTACCTAAATGGATAGACTGCATTAAGGTAAAAAAAACTTCTATCTTTACAACCATTGTGTAAGTATACCCCTTTACATGACACATGTAGTGCACTGCACCATCCTTCCTTTTTTTTTTTTTTCAGTGCCCAGGAGTGCCACATGTATTTTATAATCCTAGCAACTCTGCTGCATTAGAGGAAAGTCTAGTCACCATACTGGCTGTAAACTCTAGCAGGGCTGTTTAAATCTTAGCACTAGATGTAGATGTACAGAAATATAAATTCTTTGGCAGGAAAACAACTATGTATTTTACCTGTTTATTTAACTGTTTCCTTAAAGTTCAGCTTAAACCTTACAGTAATGGTTTTTGGCTATCCATAGTCCCAACAAAGTGCTTGCCAGACTAGCATATAATCCATTACTTGCCAGATTTTGTTTATCATGTTGTTCCAAAAGCAAAAAGGACTTTACTAAGGTATATTGACAAAAGATCCAGATAACTAGATAATATCAATACAAGGCTTTCAAGTACCGATAATGTCATATAGGGCATATTGTGTCCAATACTTTGATTCTCTTATATTTAAAAGATAGAAAATTAATAAATAGAAAACAACACTCATAGAATGGAAAAAGGCAACAATGCCATCGCCACAAATCCCTTTTTTCTGCTTTGTTTGCCCCCTTGTGGTGGTTTTCTTTTCTTTAAAAATTAGGCAATCTTTGGAAGATGGAACATTATGTTTGATGTACACTGTTTCAGAAGTCTACTAATTTAGCTCTATGGGTAGCCTAACTTTATGCTATTTTCAGTCATGGACCATCTCTTGCATATGCCTTTTTCTCATTCATGATACATAATACATGATCCATTCTTTAATTAGATGTTTTTTGATTACTATAATACTCTTTTCTGTGGGTTTGTTTGTACCCAATCAAATTTCTTCAAGTTTCTATTACCAGCCCCTGCACTGCATGCCTGTTGTGTGCATGATGCAATTTAAAGGCCTATTTCTAACATCTACACTGTCTAATATCTCTTCAGCTACATCCCTCAAAAGTATTGTTCTTCTTTCCTGTTTAAGGGAAGCTTTAATGTTTTTGCCAATTTTCTTTATTTTTTATTAGAATATTTAAAGTGTTACTAAACCCAGGATCCTGCATTCACTATATCTGGTCTCCCACAATTCACAGAACATGGAAATGCAATAGTTTAATAGATATAAACTACTAAATAACTTTTCTCATCAGCAGTTAGATAAGTCTTATGACTTCTATCAGTGTTATCATAGGTGTACTTTAAATGATAGAGACAGAATATCAACCAAAAATCCAGAAAAAACAAATGATACAAATGTTATAAATTGAATTACAGTTCAGTGAGTACAATAAGTAAGTATTTTTAATCCTATACCAACCAACAATAATTCTGGCTCCCACAGACTGGCTAAAATATGTGCACATGTGGTACACAGATTAGTTCTATCAATTTAAGAAGGTGTTTCCTAAAGATAACTCGTTATGTGTATAATAGACACCTGTCCACAGAATCTTTCTTCCATTCAAACCCACCATCATGGGCAAGACCAAAGAGCTGTTAAAGGTTGCCAGGGACAAGATTGTAGAACTGCACAAGGCTGGAATGGGCTACAAGACGATCAGTAAGAAGTTTGGTGAGAAGGAGACAACTGTTGGAGCTATTATTTTCAAATAGAATAAATACAAAATAAACATCAATCACCCTCTGTCTGGAGCTTCATGCAAGATTTTGCCTCATGGGGTAGGGATGATCATGAGAAAAGTGAGGGATCGGCCCAGAACTACATGGGAGGAGCGTGTGAATGATCTCAAGGCAGTTGGGACCACAGTCACCAAACAAACCATTGGTAACACAATACGCCGCCATTGATTGAAATCCTGCAGCGTCCGCAAGGTCCCTCTCCTCAAGAAGGCACATGTACAGGCCTGTCTGAAGTTTGCCAATGAACGTCTAAATGATTCATAGAAGGATTGGAAGAAAGTACTGTGGTCAGATGAGACCAAAGTTGAGCTCTTTGGCATAGACTCGTTGTGTCGTGTTTGGAGGAAGAAAAATGCTGACTATGACTCTAGGAACACCATTTCTACAGTCAAGCATGGAGGTGGAAACATTATGCTTTGGGGCTGGTTCTCTGCTAAAGGTACAGGCTGACTTTGCCGCATTGAGGGGCCGATGGACGGGACCATGTATTGTAAAATCTTGGATGAGAACCTTCCCTCAGCCAGAACACTGAAGATGGGTCATGGATGGGTCTTCCAGCATGACAATGACATGACATGCCAAAACATACCACCAAGGCAACAAAGGAGTGGCTCAAGAAGAAGCACATTAAGGTCATGGAGTAGTCTAGGCAATTTCCAGACCATAATCCTATAGTAAATGTATGGAGGGAGCTGAAACTTCGAGTTGCCAAGCGACAGCCAAGAAACATTAAGGATTCAGAGAAGATTGTAAGGGAGCGTGGCCCAAAATCCCTCCTGAGATATGTGCAAACCTTGTAATTTTAAATAAACAATATAAAAAATATAAAAATATAAAAAATTTGGCGCTAACTAATATATATATATATATATATATATATATATATATATATATATATATATATATATATACATATATTTATATATATATATATATAACACCATATAAAGTAAATAAGTAAATAATATCAAACAAATATATATAACTTTGAAAACAATTTAAAAATATAAAAAATTTGGCGCTAACTAATATATATATATATATATATATATATATATATATATATATATATATATAAAACACCATATAAATACATTTAGTGCATATTAAATACCACACAAAACAATATTGGTAAAACAAAATAGTCTGAGTTAGCGCCAACTTTTTTTATATTTTTAAAATGTGTGCAAACCTGGTAACCAACTACAAGAAACATCTTACCTCTGTTTATCAACAATTGATTCTCCACCAAGTCATGTTTTTCTTTTGGATCAAATACTTATTTTTTCTCACTGAACTGCAACTGAATTAATAGCATTTGTATAATGTGTTTTTCTAGATTTTTGGTTAATATTTTTTCTCTATCATTTAAAATACACCTATGGGGGGGGCGTGGCCGGACGTGATACAGGGAGGACGTGTGAATGCTGTGCTCCGTCCAGGCATATCCCATCCATCACCATCCCTGCCTTATTTCCTTTGGGAAAAAGCCCATCCATTGCTGGGAACGTCCCCAACCTTCACCGCTGCAGATCCGGCTGGATCTTGCCTGAAATCCGGCTCATCTGAGCCTCCTTAGGCCTCCTGCCTGCCCTAGACTTTCAGCTACCGCCGCCATATTGAGGCCTGTGGCCTGTCCGGAATCTGCGCTCGCCTACACTGCGGACCGGGGGATGATCGGATCCTCCACCTGGGACTTTCCGACCGGGACATCCAAATCACCATCGAGAGGAGGCAGACACCGGCAGCGTGAAAGAGAGCCGAGCGGGACCCTCCCACCCATCCCGGATCCCCCCGCAGACTGCCGCCACTCCTGGGCCTATCCACCGGCCATCCTGGACTCTGTGAGTACCTGGGCTGTTGCCCGAGCCTTCTCCTGCTACTGCTCTGTAGTGTCTGGCCCCAGAACCCCCGTTTTTGAGCCTCCAGAGTCCCGATCCGGGCCCGAGAGGGGATCCCCCCCCCCGGCCGGCCTCAGCCTTCAGGATAGACCGCGGCTTCGGCCTAGTCCTGGAAGTCGGTGGCCATCTTGGTACCCCTAGTACCCCCACAACACATTCCCTGCAGTTTAAACACCTATTGACTGCCTGTAAACGCTATATCTTGCCTTACACCTGCAAATCTCACAGCTGTCATCTCAACATCCCCTGATTCTTAATGTGACCACCTCCAGACCAGCGTGCAGGGAAGCAGACATGTAAGAGGAGTCCTTTGATCCCCGTCTCTTTAAGAGATGCTCCTACAAAGCTAACAGTTCCCTATTAATCGCAGGAGCGATATTATAACAAGACATCAGACCCTTCCTAACACTGCATGGGGAAGATTGGTTTCCAGAAGGCAATATACAGAGGTTTTATCCCACCGCCAACGTCGCAGACCCCTAATACCATGGAGCGCTTCTTATATAAACAGAGATCCCCGATCTCCAGTGAACAACCGAGATCCTCGGACACTGCTGACCCACATTCTCTGCCGGAAGGCATGACCCAAGATGATAACAGATCTCATTCCTCCTTACACTCTCTTCCACCCGATCACCCCGTGGATGTAGTGACAGTAGCTGTCCTAGACACAAAGTTGAACTCATTAAAATACACCTATGATAAAGATTATAGACCCTTCATTTCTTTGTAAGTGGGCAAACGTACAAAATATGCAGGGGATCAAATCATTTTTTCCTACTGTATCAGTGTCCACCATTGCCGCTAATTAGTGCCCACCAGTGCCACTAATTAGTGCCCACCAGTGCTGCCAATCAGTGCCCATCATCAGTGTCACCTATCAGTGCCGCTAATCAGTGCCACCTCTCAGTGCCCTTCAGAGCTACCTATCAGTGCCACCTTTCAGTGCCTCCTCATCAGTGCCCATCAGTGGCACTTCATCAGTTCTTCTCAGTGCAGCCTCTCAGTACCCATCAGTGCAGCCTTATCAGTGCACATCAGGGAAGGATAAAAATTACCTGTTTGCAAAATTTTTAACAAACTATTAAAAATGTGTTGTTTTTTTTTAATTTTCGTTTTTTTTGTTTCCTAAATAAAAAATCCGTTGGTGATTTAATACCACCAAAAGAAAGTTCTTTTTGTGTTAAAAAAAATTATAAAAATTTAGTTTGGGTACATATTGCATGACCACGCAATTGTCATTCAAAGTGCAACAGCGCTGAAAGCTTAAAATTGGCCTGAGCATGTGCAGCTTGTCCTGTATGCACTGTTCTATCAGGAGATGGTTTGGGAACTGTGAAAGAAGGGGAGGAACAGAGAAGACAGGTTCAAACAGCCATTTTACACAATGCAGAGGATTAACCCCTTAGGTTCCACAGTCAGTATAACAAATATGTTTTACTGCATATACAGACTGATTTTACTGTTGTGTGTTTAGTAACACTTTAAGTTCATAAACAGATATTTGTTATCTTGTTTTAAATAAGTATTTAATACAGATTGCCTTCATGAAATTTAGTTTGCAGACTATGCTGGGCTTCCTTGTAAGAAAGCCTAGTATTACTTGGCTGCCTCTGCCTAAGTAGAAATCCATAGAACTCCATATGGGCTCACTTTTGCCTCTCTTTTGATTTATCTAGCTGTATGTGTATTGTGGATTTAACTTAACACAGGCGCGTTAGGCTGCTCACAACATCCTAATAAACTATTAAAGAAAATCTAGATTTAGTAGATTGTAAAATGCAACATGTAAGCTGGAAGTGATAAATGAAGAAAATTCCTTGTGGTGTTAAAACATTTTTATATATTCCCTACTTTATACTTACAATTTTGAGGTATATGTAAATCCAATAATTAAGATCTCATAAACATTAATATTTCAAAAGTAATATTCAAAAATATAAATATACAGCCTTTATTAAACTAATAGCTGGTGATCCTGTCATGAATGCTGTTTCCCTTTCTCCCAGTTGTGCTTTTGCGTTGTCACTCTGTCATTAAAGTGATTTATAAGGGTTCATTTTTTTTACTTTTAAAAGTGCCCGAGGCGGTCGGCATCAGTGGGGAAGCTATACAGGCTAAGGGGGAGGCCACTCATTCGTGGCCACCCCCTCGCAATCGCTCCCCACTAATGAAATTCTTCCTCTGCTGCTGTAATGTAAACAGCGGCAGAGGAAGTGATGTCATCTCTCCTCGAGCTGGTCTTTTCATTCCGGCGCCGAGGAGAGAAGACATCAATGTGAGTTGCACCAACACTACACTTTCAGTAGAACACACTAGGCACTCTTTTCACCTCCATCACCCCCCGATCACCCCCCGATCACTCCCCTGTACCCCCTGTCACAGTGACACCAATAGCAGGTTTTTTTTTTTGCATTGGTGTCAGTTTGTGACAGTTATAAGTGTTAGGGCAGTTAGGGTTAGCCCCCTTTAGGTCTGGGGTACCCCCAACCCCCCTAATAAAGATTAACCCCTTGATCACCTCCCGTCGCCAGTGTCACTAAGCGATCGTTTCTCTGATCGCTGTATTAGGGACACAGGTGACGCTAGTTAGGGAGGTAAGTATATACTACCTACTAAAGGTTTTAACCCCTGATTGCCCCCTAGTTAACCCTTTCACCAGTGATCACCGTATAACTGTTACGGGTGACGCTGGTTAGTTAGTTTGTCTATTATAGTTTATTGTAGTTTTAGGGCACCCTCCGTTTATTACCTAATAAAGGTTTAACCCCCTAATTGCCCGGCGGTGATATAAGTTACATTTTTAGGGTCAGATAAGGTCTGCGTCGCCCCAGGCAGTGTCAGGTTAGCGCCAGTACCACCCACACGCACGCAGCATACACCTCCCTTAGTGCTATAGTATCTGAACGGATCGATATCTGATCCAATCAGATCTATACTAGCATCCCCAGCAGTTTAGGGTTCCCAAAAACACAGTGTTAGCGGGATCAACCCAGATACCTGCTAGCACCTGCGTTTTGCCCCTCGACCCAGCCCTGCCCAGCCCACCCAAGTGCAGTATCAATCGATCACTGACATTTACAAAACACTAAGTACACATAACTGCAGGGTTCGCAGAGTCAGGCCTGATCCCTGCGATCGCTAACAGTTTTTTGGTAGCATTTTGATACAGTCGCTGACAGTCAGGAGCTTTTTTGACTGTGAGTCTCACTAGTGTACCACTAAATTTAGAGCACAAAATGGCAAATCGGAGGTACGCTAGTGAAGAGGCCTACACGTTACTGAGCATGACAGATAGTGAAGAGGAAGTCACTCATCTGTCAGATTCAGGCTCAGAATACTATCCTGTAGACGACAGTGGCTCCATGACAGATAGCTCTGACGACGGAGTTGTGGTCCCTGCCAAGGTCAGGCGTACCAGACCCCAATCTTTTTCTCCTGTCCTTGAAGTGCAAGAACCGCAGGTCCCTCGTATGGAGCAGAGAAGTACTAGGGCCACTATTCCTTCTGGTGAACTGGCAAGCACCAGCGGCCTAGTACACCCTGGTCGTACATCCAGCACTGCAGTATCAAGTGGTGACGTGGAGAGTCCCATAAGTGCAGTTCAAGCTGTAGATGTGGCAAGGACAAGTAGTGTCCCACTGCCACCAAGAAGATGAACACAGGCCCGTCGTGCCCATAGTGCCCTTCCTGCTGCATTCGCCAATCCTAATTGGGAACCCACCACTTCTGCAGTGCCCGTACTTCCCCCATTCACATCCCCAACCAAATGCAGTCGGCTGCATGAGAGGCATTTTCTTTATGTCCTCCCGAGTACCCCTACCCAACGAACCCCCCAAAAAAGATGTTGTGTATGCAGCAAGCGCGGATATAGGTGTGACACCCGCTATTATTGTGTGAATTGGGAACCCACCACTTCTGCAGCACCCGTACTTCCCCCATTCACTGGCCAACCCGGAATTCAGGTGGAAACAGTTGATTTTACACCACTTGATTTTTATTCACTGTTTTTCACCGAAGATCTCTATAGATCTATTGTGGACCAAAGCAATTTATACGCTGGTCAACACATCGCCACTATTCCCCAGTCCTCCCTTGCCAGAGATTGAAGACCAATTACGGTCTTTAAGACCAATTTAAGCTCTATCTGGGCCTTTCCCTCAACATGGGCATAACTAAAAAGAGTGAGTTGCGGTCATATTGGTCCACTGACCCAATTCACCATATGCCCTTGTTCTCTGCCTCCATGACAGGGCGCGATACAAGCAGATTTTGTGGTTCATGCACTTCAACAACAATGAACTCTGTCGTCCTCGTGGAGACCCTGAATACGATCAGCTCTACAAAATTCGGCCCGTCGTAAACCACTTCAACCAACGTTTTGTCGACTTGTTTACTCCCCATCAAGTTGTCTGCGTTGATGAGTCCCTGATTAAATTTTCTGGCCGCTTGTCATTCAAACAGTACCTTCCCAGCAAGCGTGCCAGATACGGGGTCAAGATGTATAAGCTCTGTGACAGGGCCACAGGCTATACATGTAGTTTTATGGTTTACGAGGGCAAAGATAGTCACATAGAGCTGACAAACTGCCCTGACTACATAGGAAGTGCTGGCAAGATAATGTGGGACTTGGTGTCACCCTTATTCAGAAAGGGATACCACTTCTACCTGGACAATTATTACACGAGCGTGCCACTTTTTAGTCACCTTTTTGATCATCAGATTGGAGCATGTGGCACCGTGCAACCTAATCGCCGGGGCTTTCCCCAGCGGCTTGTAGATTCCGGTCTTAGGCTGGGGGAGAGAGCCTGCTTGCAGTGTAATAATTTTCTCGCTATGAAGTGGTGGGATAATAAGAATGTTTTCGTTCTTACCTCCCTTCATGCAGACACGACGGTCCAAATTACTACGGCGACTGGTGTTGTGGAGAAACCCCTCTGTGTCCATGAATATAACCAAAATATGGGAGGGGTGGACCTCAACGACCAGTTGTTGGCGCCGTACCTAGTTGCCCGTAAGGCCAGACGCTGGTACAAAAAAGTGTCTGTTTATTTATTTCAATTGGCTTTGCTGAACGCTTATGTGCTATACAGAACTTCAGGACGGACTGGATCCTTCCTTAAATTCCAGGAAGAGATCGTCAGAGCCCTTCTGTTTCCAGACGGTGCTCCACCTCACCTTTCCCAACCAAATGCAGTAAGCCGGCTGCATGAGTGGCATTTTCTTTATGTCCTCCCGAGTACCCCTACCCAACGAGCCCCCCAAAAATATATTGTGTCTGCAGCAAGTATGGATTTAGGCATGACACCCGGTATTATTGTCCCTTCTGTCCTGGCAATCCTGGTCTTTGCATTGGTGAATGTTTTGAACGCTACCATACACTAGTTGAGTATTAGCGTAGGGTACAGCACTGCACAGACTAGGACACACTTTCACAGGGTCTCCCAAGATGCCATTGCATTTTGAGAGACCCAAACCTGGTACCAGTTACAAAAGTAAAAGTTACAAAAAAAAGTGTTAAAAAAAAAAAAAAACACAAAAAAATAAAATAAAAACCAAAAACAGTTGTCGTTTTATTGTTCTCTCTTTCTATTCTCTCTCTATTGTTCTGCTCTTTTTTACTGTATTCTCTTCTGCAATGTTTTATTGTTGTTATGTTTTTATCATGTTTGGTAACCATTTTTTTGTTTTCAGGTACGCCATTCAGCTGCAGAGCGGATTTATTTATCTTGACAGCAACAGCGTTTGCTCCCACGATACATAAAGCCGTGACTCCAGCGCTGTCGGAGGTAATTTCAGAACCACAGTTACATACTTCAGCATATATGCCGAAGCCTGGGGGCAGCAGTGGGTGGAGGAGCGATTTGCTCCTGCCTTTTGCGGGAGGATGCCCCCATGCTTCGGCATATATATATTTTAGGCACAGGTTGCGTTTATATGTTTTATTTTTTACAATTTTTTTTCAATTTGCTTTGCAGGTATGGTAAGTCTTACTGTTATACTGTAATGTTACTTTGTTTTATTGTTAACCATCATTTGCTTAGCAGGTACGCCATTCAGCTGCAGACCGGATTTATGTATCTTGACAGCAACAGCGTTTGCTCCCATGATACATAAAGCCGTGACTCCAGCGCTGTCGGAGGTGATTTCACCACCACCGTTACATACTTCAGCACAGTGGCGTAGCGTGGGTTGTCAGCACCCGGGGCAAGGCAAGTAATTTGCGCCCCCCCCCCCAACCTGTGGACTTTTAGCTATCCCTGAGTCCCTTCAAATACAATAGTACTGACCTACCTGATTCCTATACTGACCACTACACTGAGAACTACACTGTCCACTACACTACATTGTCCACTACACTGACCACTATACTATACTGACCACTATACTATACTGTCCACTATATTACACTTACCACTACACTGACCACTACACTGACCACCATACTACACTGTCCACTATACTGACCACTATACTACACTACACTGTCCACTATACTACACTGTCCACTATACTACACTGTCCACTATACTACATTACACTGACCACTATACTACACTACACTTGACCACCATACTACACTGACCACTATACTACACTATACTGACCACCATACTACACTGTCCACTATACTGACCACTATACTACACTACACTGTCCACTATACTACATTACACTGTCCACTATACTACACTGACCACTATACTACACTATACTGACCACCATACTACACTGTCCACTATACTACACTGTCCACTATACTACATTACACTGTCCACTATACTACACTACACTTGACCACCATACTACCCTGACCACTATACTACACAATACTGACCACCATACTACACTGTCCACTATACTACACTATACTGACCACCATACTACACTGACCACTATACTACACTATACTGACCACCATACTACACTGACCACTATACTACACTGTCCACTATACTACACTGTCCACTATACTACACTACACTGACCACTACACCACACTACACTGACCACTACACTAACCACTACACTGACCACTATACTACACTGTCCACTATACTACACTGACCACCATACTACACTGCCCACTATACTACACTGACCACCATACTACACTGTCCACCATACTACACTGTCCACCATACTACACTGACCACCATACTACACTGTCCACCATACTACACTGACCACCGTACTACACTGACCACCATACTACACTGACCACTATACTACACTGACCACTATACTACACTGACCACTATACTACACTGACCACCATACTACACTGACCACTATACTACACTGTCCACTATACTACACTGACCACTACACTAAGCACTACACTGAACACTATACTACACTACACTGACCACCATACTACACTGTCCACTATACTACACTGACCACCATACTACACTGTCCACTACACTAACCACTACACTGTCCACTATACTACACTATACTGACCACCATACTACACTGTCCACTATACTACACTATACTGACCACCATACTACACTGACCACTACACTACACTACACTGACCACTACACTAACCACTACACTGACCACTATACTACACTACACTGACCACCATACTACACTGTCCACTATACTACACTGACCACCATACTACACTGTCCACTATACTACACTGACCACTATACTACACTTACCACCATACTACACTGTCCACCATACTACACTATACTGACCACTATACTACACTGTCCACCATACTACACTGTCCACCATACTACACTGTCCACTATACTACACTGTCCACTATACTACACTGTCCACTACACTAAACTACACTATACTGACCACTATGCTAACCACTATACTATACTACACTAACCACTATACTGACCACTATACTACACTATACTGCCCCCCATAGTGACACTACACTGACCTCCATACTATACTACACTACATTGTCCTGCCTACAGTCTCTCTCTCTCGCCCCCCTCCCTCCCCCTCCCAGTAACAAGACTCTCACTCAGCTTCTTATCCTGGCTGCATCGATCCGGATGAGGAGGAGAACACAGCGGCGGCTCACTTTCTTCTCTCCCCTGTGCTCTGCTTGCTGCCATGTTCAGTATCCAGCGCCCTGTGATTGGGCGTATGGGGGTCATGTGCGGAGGTGGGATGCCTCACATGACCCCCATACACCCAATCACAGGGTGCCGGACACTTAACATGGCGGCCGGAGCCCGGGGACACAAAATTCTAAATTAGGAGGAAGCAGCCAGTGACACATACTGGCGCCCCCCTAAATATCGCGCCCGGGGCCACGGCACCCCCTGCACCCCCCACGCTACGCCACTGCTTCAGCATATATGCCAAAGCGTGGGGGCAGCAGTGGGTGGAGGAGCGATTTGCTCCTGCCTTTTGCGGGAGGATGTCCCCATGCTTCGACATATGTAAACGGTGCATGTATGCCCATCATTAGAAGTGGGTGGATGAAGTATGTGGATGAAGGGAGGTATTCTAATGGTGGGCATACCCACCGATCAATATCTTTTTTTCGTTCAGCCCACAGGCTGCATGAAAAAAAAGATTACAATATATGCCTAACAAGGACCAGCAACGTACTGGTATGTTGCTGGACTTTGAGTGGTTATACCAGAATGATACCTGCAGGTTTAGGTATCATCTTGGTATCATTCTTTTCAGGCAGCGGTTAGCTTTCATGTAAAAGCAATCCTAGCGGCTAATTAGCCTCTAGACTGCTTTTACAAGCAGTGGGAGGGAATGCCCCCCCCCACCGTCTTCCATGTTTTTCTCTGGCTCTCCTGTCCCAACAGGGAACCTGAGAATGCAGCTGGTGATTCGGCCAGCTGACCATAGAGCTGATCAGAGACCAGAATGGCTCCAATCATCTCTATGGCCTAAGAACCTGGAAGCTACGAGCATTTCATGACTGACATTTCGCCAGATGTAAACAGCGCCATTGGGAAATTGGGAAAGCATTTTATCACACCGATCTTGGTGTGGTCAGATGCTTTGAGGGCAGAGGAGAGATCTAGGTTCTAATAGACCCCCAATTTTTTCAAAAAAGAGTACCTGTCACTATTGCTATCATAGGGGATATTTACATTCCCTGAGATAACAATAAAAATGATTAAAAAAATAAAAAAAATGAACGGAACTGTTTAAAATAAGATAAAAAAGTAAATAAAAAAAAAAGAAAAAAAAAAAAAAAGCACCCCCTGTGTCCCCCTGCTCTCACGCAAAGGTGAACGCAAGCGTCGGTCTGGCATCAAATGTAAACAGCAATTGCACCATGCATGTGAGGTATCACCGCAAAGGTCAGATTGAGGGCAGTAATTTTAGCAGTAGACCTCCTCTGTAAATCTAAAGTGGTAACCTGTAAAGGCTTTTAAAGGCTTTTAAAAAGGTATTTAGTTTGTCGCCACTGCACGTTTGTGCGCAATTTTAAAGCATGTCATGTTTGGTATCCATGTACTTGGCCTAAGATCATCTTTTTTATTTCATCAAACATTTGGGCAATATAGTGTGTTTTAGTGCATTAAAATTTAAGAAAGTGTGTTTTTTCCCAAAAAAATGTGCAAAATCGCTGCGCAAATACTGTGCGAAAAAAAATTAAACACCCACCATTTTAATCTGTAGGGCATTGCTTTAAAAAAAATGTTTGGGGGGTTCAAAGTAATTTTCTTGCAAAAAAAATAATTTTTTCATGTAAACAAAAAGTGTCAGAAAGAGCTTTGTCTTCAAGTGGTTAGAAGAGTGGGTGATGTGTGACATAAGTTCCTAAATGTTGTGCATAAAATGCCAGGACAGTTCAAACCCCCCCCCCCCAAATGACCCCATTTTGGAAAGTAGACACCCCAAGCTATTTGCTGAGAGGCATGTCGAGTCCATGGTATATTTTATATTGTGACACAAGTTGCGGGAAAAAGACAAATTTTTTTTTTTTGCACAAAGTTGTCACTAAATGATATATTACTCAAACATGGCATGCGAATATGTGAAATTACACCCCAAAATACATTCTGTTGCTTCTCCTGAGTACGGGGATACCACATGTGTGCGACTTTTTGGGAGCCTAGCCGCGTACCGGACCCCGAAAACCAAGCACCGCCTTCAGGCTTTCTAAGGGCGTACATTTTTTATTTCCCAGGTGCCCAGGTGGCACAACCCCCCCCCCAAATGACCCTATTTGGGAAAGAACCCCAGGCTATTTGCTGAGAGGTATAGTGAGTATTTTGCAGACCTCACTTTTTTCACAAAGTTTTGAAAATTGAAAAAAGAAAAAAAAATATTTTTTTCTTGTCTTTCTTCATTTTCAAAAACAAATGAGAGCTGCATAATACTCACCATGCCTCTCAGCAAATAGCTTGGGGTGTCCACTTTCCAAAATGGGGTCATTTGGGGGGGGTTTGCTAACTTGGCATTTTATGGCCTTCGAAACTGTGATAGGTAGTGGGGAGTGAATCAAAAATTTATGCCCTTAGAAATCCTGAAGGCGGTGATTGGTTTTCGGGGCCCCGTATGAAGCTAGGCTCCCAAAAAGTCCCACACATGTGGTATCCCCGTACTCAGGAGAAAAAGCAGAATGTATTTTGGGGTTTAATCCCACATATGCTCATGGCATGTTTGAGCAATATATCATTTAGTGACAACTTTGTGCAAAAAAAAAAGAAAAAAAAAGTTTGTAATTTTCCCGCAACTTGTGTCAAAATATAAAATATTCCATGGACTCAACATGCCTCTCAGCAAATAGCTTGGGGGTCTAGTTTCCAAAATGGGGTCATTTGGGGGGTTTGTGCCATCTGGGCATTTTATGGCCTTCAAAATTGTGATAGGTAGTGAGGAGTGAAATCAAAAATGTACGCCCTTAGAAATCCTGAAGGCGATGCTTGGTTTTGGGGCCCCGTACGCGGCTAGGCTCCCAAAAAGTCCCACACATCTGGTATCCTCGTACTCAGGAGAAGCAGCAGAATGTATTTTGGGGTGCAATTCCACATATGCCCATGGCATGTTTGAGCAATATATCATTTAGTGACAACTTTGTGCAAAAAAAAGTTTGTAATTTTCCCGCAACTTGTGTCAAAATATAAAATATTCCATGGACTCAACATGCCTCTCAGCAAATAGCTTGGGGTACAGTATCTACCTTCCAAAATGGGGTCATTTGGGGGGGTTTTTGCCATCTTGGCATTTTATGGCCTTCAAAACTGTGATAGGTAGTAAAATCAAAAATGTATGCCCTTAGAAATCCCGAAGGCGGTGCTTGGATTTTGTGGCCCCGTACGCGGCTAGGCTCCCAAAAAGTCCCACACATGTGGTATCCCCATACTCAGGAGAAGCAGCAGAATGTATTTTGGGGTGTAATTCCACATATGCCCATGGCATGTTTGAGCAATATATTATTTAGTGACAACTTTTTGTAAATTTTATTTTTTTTTGTCATTATTCAATCACTTGGGACAAAAAAGAATATTCGATGGGCTCAACATGCATCTCAGCAATTTCCTTGGGGTGTATACTTTCCAAAATGGGGTCATTTGGGGGGCTTTGTACCGCCCTGCCATTTTAGCATCTCAAGAAATGAGATAGGCAGTCATAAAATAAAAGCTGTGTAAATTCCAGAAAATGTACCCTAGTTTGTAGACGCTATAACTTTTGCGCAAACGAATAAATATACGCTTATTGACATTTTTTTTACCAAAGACATGTGGCCAAATACATTTTGGCCTAAATGTATGACTAAAATTGAGTTTATTGGATTTTTTTTATAACAAAAAGTAGAAAATATAATTTTTTTTCAAAATTTTCGGTCTTTTTCCATTTATAGCGCAAAAAATAAAAACGGCAGAGGTGATCAAATACCATCAAAAGAAAGCTCTTTTTGTGGGAAGAAAAGGACACAAATTTAGTTTGGGTACAGCATTGCATGGCCGCACAATTAGCAGTTAAAGCGACACAGTGCCAAATTGTAAAAAGTGCTCTGGTCAGGAAGGGGGTAAAAATAGTTGTCGTTTTATTGCTCTCTCTCTCTCTCTCTCTCTATTCTCTCTATATCGTTCTGCTCTTTTTTTACTGTTTTCTATTCTGCAATGTTTTATTGTTATTATGTTTTATCATGTTTGCTTTTCAGGTATGCAATTTTTTATACTTTACTGTTTACTGTGTTTTATTGTTAACCATTTTTTTGTTTTCAGGTACGCCATTCAGCTACAGCGCGGATTTACTTATCTTGACAGCAACAGCATTTGCTCCCACGATACATAAAGCCGTGACTCCAGCGCTGTCGGAGGTGATATATGCCGAAGCATGGGGGCAGCAGGCGCAGGATGCCCCCATGCTTTGGCATATATAAATGGTGCATGTATGCCCATTATTAGAAGTGGGTGGATGAAGGGAGGTATTCTAATGGTGGGCATACCCACCAATCAATCTCTTTTTTTCGTTCAGCCCACAGGCTGCATGAAAAAAAAGATTACAATATATGCCCAACAAGGACCAGCAATGTACTGGTATGTTGCTGGACTTTTAAGTGGTTATACCAGAATGATGTCTGCAGGTTTAGGTATCATCTTGGTATCATTCTTTTCAGCCAGCAGTCGGCTTTCATGTAAAAGCAATCCTAGCAGCTAATTAGCCTCTAGACTGCTTTTACAAGCAGTGGGAGGGAATATCCCCCCCTCCCACCGTCTTCCATGTTTTTCTCTGGCTCTCCTGTCCCAACAGGGAACCTGAGAATGCAGTCGGTGATTCGGCCAGCTGACCATAGAGCTGTTCAGAGACCAGAATGGCTCCAATCATCTCTATGGCCTAAGAAACCGGAAGCTACAAGCATTTCATGACTTAGATTTCGCCGGATGTAAACAGCGCCATTGGGAAATTGGGAAAGCATTTTATTACACTGATCTTGGTGTGGTCAGATGCTTTGAGGGCAGAGGAGAGATCTAGAGTCTAATAGATCCCATTTTTTTCAATAAAAAAAGAGTACCTGTCACTACCTATTGCTATCATAGGGGATATTTACATTCCCTGACGTAACAATAAAAATGATAAAAAAAAAAAATGAAAGGAGCAGTTTAAAAATAAGATAAAAAAGCAAAAAAAAAAATGAAGGAAAAAAAAAAGCACCCCTGTCTCCCCCTGCTCTTGCGCAAAGGCGAACGCAAGCGTTGGTCTGGCATCAAATGTAAACAGCAATTGCACCATGCATGTGACGTATCACCATGAAGATCAAGGGCAGTCATTTTAGCAGTAGACCTCCTCTGTAAATCTAAAGTGGTAACCTGTAAAGGCTTTTAAAGGCTTTTAAAAATGTATGTAGTTTGTCGCCACTGCACGTTTGTGCGCAATTTTAAAGCATGTCATGTTTGGTATCCATGTACTCGGCCTAAGATTATCTTTTTTATTTCATCAAACATTTGGGCAATATAGTGTGTTTTAGTGCATTAAATTAAAAAAGTGTGTTTTTTCCCCAAAAAATGTGTTTGAAAAATTGCTGCGCAAATACTAAGTGAAAAAAAAAATGAAACACCCACCATTTTAATCTGTAGTGCCTTTGCTTTAAAAAATATATAATGTTTGGGGGTTCAAAGTAATTTTCTTGCAAAAATAAAAATATTTTTTCATGTAAACAAATAGTGTCAGAAAGGGCTTTGTCATCAAGTGGTTAGAAGAGTGGGTGATGTGTGACATAAGCTTCTAAATGTTGTGCATAAAATGCCAGGACATTTCAAACCCCCCCAAATGACCCCATTTTGGAAAGTAGACACCCCAAGCTATTTGCTGAGAGGCATGTCAAGTCCATGGGATATTTTATATTGTGACACAAGTTGCGGGAAAAAGACAAAAGTTTTTTGTTTTTTTTTGCACAAAGTTGTCACTAAATGATATATTGTTCAAACATGCCATGGGAATATGTGAAATTACACCCCAAAATACATTCTGTTGCTTCTCCTGAGTACGGGGATACCACATGTGTGAGACTTTTTGGGAGCCTAGCCGCATACGGGGCCCCAAAATCCAAGCACCGACTTCAGGGTTTTTGATTTCACTCCTCACTGTCTATCACAGTTTCGGAGGCCATGGAATGCCCAGATGGCACAACCCCCTCCCCCCCAAATGACCCCATTTTGGAAAGTGGACACCCCAAGCTATTTGCTGAGAGGTATGGTGAGTATTTTGCAGACCTCGCTTTTTGTCACAAGTTGATACATTTTTCTTTTCTTTCTTCATTTTCAAAAACAAATGAGAACTGCAAAATACTCACCATGCCTCTCAGCAAATAGCTTTGGGTGTCTACTTTCCAAAATGGGGTAATTTGGGGGGGGGGGGTTGTGCCATCTTGGCATTTTATGGCCTTCGAAACTGTGATAGGTAGTGAGGAGTGAAATCAAAAATTTACGCCCTTAGAAATCCTGAAGGCGGTGTTTGGTTTTCGGGGCCCCGTACGCAGCTAGGCTCCAAAAAAGTCCCACACATGTGGTATCTCCGTACTCAGGAGAAGCAGCAGAATGTATTTTGGGGTGTAATTCCACATATGCCCATGGCATGTTTGAGCAATATATCATTTAGTGACAACTTTGTGCAGAAAAAAAAAGTTTGTAATTTTCCCGCAACTTGTGGCAAAATATAAAATATTCCATGGACTCAACATGCCTCTCAGCAAATATCTTGGTGTGTCTACTTTCCAAAATGGGGTCATTTGGGGGGTTTGAACTGTCCTGGCATTTTATGGTCTTCAAAACTGTGATATGTAGTGAGGAGTGAAATCAAAAATTTACGCCCTTAGAAATCCTAAAGGCAGTGCTTGGTTTCGGGGCCCCGTACGCGGCTAGGCTCCCAAAAAGTCCCACACATGTGGTATCCCCATACTTGGGAGAAGAAGCTAAATGTATTTTGGGGTGCAATTCCACATATGCCCATGGTCTGTGTAAGCAATATATCATTTAGTGACTTTTTGTAAATTTTTTTTTTTTACATTATTCAATCACTTGGGACAAAAAAAAATAATATTTAATGGGCTCAACATGCCTCTCAGCAATTTCCTTGGGGTGTCTACTTTCCAAAATGGGGTCATTTGGGGGCGGGGGGGTTGTACTGCCCTGCCATTTTAGCACCTCAAGAAATGAGATAGGCAGTCATAAAATAAAAGCTGTGTAAATTCCCGAAAATGTACCCTAGTTTGTAGACGCTATAAATTTTGCGCAAACCAATAAATATACACTTATTGACATTTTTTTTACCAAAGACATGTGGCTGAATACATTTTGGACTAAATGTATGACTAAAATTGAGTTTATTAGATTTTTTTTATAACAAAAAGTAGAAAATATTGTTTTTTTCAAAATTTTAGTTTTTTTTCTGTTTATAGTGCAAAAAATAAAAACGGCAGAGGTGATCAAATACCATCATCAAAAGAAAGCTCTATTTGTGGGAACAAAAGGACGCAAATTTCGTTTGGGTACAGCATTGCATGACCGCGCAATTAGCAGTTAAAGTAACGCAGTGCCAAATTGTAAAAAGTGCTGTGGTCAGGGTAAATCCTTCCGGGGCTGAAGTGGTTAACTGCCTGCCTGTATTGGTGGTACAGACAGGTAGCTACAGACAGTCTGCAGGACTGTGGCATTACCATATAAACCAGTGATCTGCTGATCGTGGGTGCAATGTTTTACAGGTTGCTAAAAAAAAAAAAAATAAAGCTATTTACTGGCGCAATCCAAGATTTCATGCCCTGAAGCCTGTGTTTTAAGATGAGAATATGATCAAAATTAGTTTGAAGATTACATTTACAAAAGGAGTTGGGCTTTGATATGTAGTGCTTGGCTACACATTTAGGATGAAAGCTAGAACATTTTGCTTTGTTGAAGTTGCAGTGAGAAAATCTTCAAGTACCTACTTGAGTTTTTTTTTTAATGCTTGTCCTGACTGGCAGAGTGCCATGTAATTTTATTTTTACTTCACTTAAATATTATTCTTTCTTCAGTTTCACTTAGGATGTACGCTTTACACAATACCTTAGGTAGGCTATATGTAACGGTCTTTTATCTTCCCTTTATACCTGAAATGAATGGTAAAAAATTATTTGCTCAGTATGGAACCAGAACAACACATTCCAAACCAAACAAAAGCAAACACAGCATTCTGAAAAATGATTGCTTTTTAGCAATTGCCCCATCTCATTTATTTTTTAGGCAACCATGCTGCTTTAATTACCAGACTAAATTTATCACATCCTTCAACCTCTTCAGTCCTGGTTTTGCCTTGAAAAACTTACAATCACAGAAGTGGTCAATGACCTCCTTAGAGCCAAGGTAATCTTCTCAAGTTATATTTGTTCTTGGTGCTGGGTATTTAGTGTCAATGGATTTTTTTGTTCTTGTCTACAGCTGTTCCTGCCATACCCCCAGCATCAGACATGGAGGAGTCAGCGGAGGGATTTGAACACAGTGTCAGCCACTTGCTCCTTGAAGATGCACAGCCATTGCTCTATTCAGATGCTGGTTCTGAGGTTGAGGAAGGCAGGAACATGAACCTACAGAGAAGGGAGAACACTGGTATACAAATTGGCATTTATGTTCCCCCAGCCGCAGCATATTGCCAAGTTGTCTCCATTGGTAATGAGGATGGAGGAGATGATGATGATGATGAGGATGAGGTCACTGACTCAACTTGGATGCCAGATAGAGCAGAGCAGGAAAGTGAGGGTGAGGCACAACCCCAATGAGGCAGCCATGGAAGAGTAGAGAGTAGGCACCCTATTCCATCACATTGTGGATCTGTTATCTCCATTTTTAGTACATGTGCAGCCGATAGCACTGTTGCTATTTGCAAACTTTGTCTCAAGAATGGCAAAAACACCAACCATTTGGGTACCACATGCTTGACAAGGCATTTTAACCTCCCACCACTCAGCCTATTGGCAAGAGCACCTAAAAGCCTCACAAAAGGGGCACAAATCTGTCCCTCCTTACTCACCTCAGTCTGTCCCTGCTATACCTAATGACCTCTCAGCAGCCTCCACTGACAGGGATGATGGTATAGAGTAGGGTGTCCCAGGTCCTTGCAGCACACCACCAGCTGAAGACTATAGCCGGAAATTTCTCTGCCCCATCTGCTGCAGCAGAAAAAAAATACAGTCCCTGCCACCCACATGCCCAGCATCTAAATGCAAGCTTATCAAAGCTACTGGCTCTAAAACTTCTGCCTTTCCACCTGGTGGATTCTGCCCCCTTCCATGAATTTGCAGAATGTGCTGTACCACAATGACAGGTTCCCAGTCACTATTTCTCTTCACTTAAGGCCATTGCAGCTCTCTACCATCATGTGGAAGGCAATGTTGTGGCATTGTTGGGCAAGGCAGTCAGCTGCAAAGTCCACGTTACTACTGACACGTAGTTCAGCAAGCATGGGCAGGGATGATATATTTCATTCACAGCACATTGGGTAACTCTGCTTGCAACTCGGAAGGATGCAGGACAGGGCTCAGCGCTGCAGCTTGTTGTGCCCCCACTTCTCCATACAGCTACTGATGATGCAATATCTGTCAGCTCTATCCCCCTCCTCCTCCATGCCCTCCTCTGCTGAATTATCCTATGAACCTCAAGTACCCCCTGGGCTATTCAATGAGTCAGGCTAAAAAGTTCCATGCAGTGCTTCAGCTGGTGTGTCTAGGGGACAGGAACCACAACGGAGCAGAGATTCTTGCAGCTCTGCAGGGACAGGCCCAGAGGTGGTTCATGCCATGGCAGCTGGAGCCAGGTATGGTGGTGTGTGATAATGGCACAAACCTCATGTCTGCCTTTATACAGGGAAAGTTGACACATGTGTCAAGCCTGGCACATGTCCTCAATTTGGTGGCGCAGCATTTCCTAAATAGATATCCAGGGTTGGAAGATCTACTAAAGCAGACAAGAAGAGTCTGTAGCCATTTCAGGCAATCATTCAAAGCCAGTGCTCGGAATGCGTGAAATTTAGCAGGAATTCCACCTGCCCGTAAACCACCTGATTTGTGACATGCCCACCAGGCGGAACTCGACTTTTGCAATGCTGCAGCAGCTGCACATTTAGCAGAGGGCCCTTAACGAGTACCTGTGTTAGTATGGCACAACAACAGGCTCAGGCCGGCTTGGCTTTTTTCCCCACGGCAATGGCTGCTCATAAAGGATGCATGCACTGTACTGTCACCATTTGAGGAGGCTAAAAGGATGGTGAGCCATGAGAATGCATGCAGCAGTGACACAATCCCTGTTGTGTTCCTGCTGGAGCAGACTATGCGTGGCATTATGGACAGGGCACTCGAGGCAGAGCAGTGGCACAAAGAGGAAGACTTTCTTTCCTTTCAAGGCCCACTTTATGCAGACACTATTGTTCCTATGCCACAGAACACACAAGAGGAGGAGGAGGAACATTCTGGCAGTTTTTCAGAGGCATTGAAGCAGAGGATACATCAAACAGTAAGAGATGGTTTTTCATCCCCAGAACCCTTGGAAGTAGTAGGTGGCTGGGAGGAGGCAGTTCCAGATAGTGTAATCCTCAGTGATCCCGAGGAGCCTGCTTCTCACACCTCCGGAAATTTGCGGTGCATGGGCTCCCTCATGTTTCAAAGCCTGCGAAAGGACTCAAGAATACGTGGCATAAAGGAAAAGGATCACAACTGGTTGCAACCCTCCTTGACCACTGTTCTAAGGGGAAAGTCTCAGAACTCATCTCGTCCCCACAGAGAGTGCAGAAGATGAAATCTCTTGGGGACACCTTAAAGAGGAGTTTATTAAATTCTTTTCCCGACTCTGATTGATAGGTTACAGAGTCATGGAAAATGTAGTTTTGAGGCTTTTTTTGGTCAATAGAGGAGCAGTGGAGAAGGCGGCTGGCTAAGTGATGCATTTCTCCATTTAAATTTTTTTTTTTTTATAATCCCGGCACCCAGCGTGCTTTCCGAATGGGCATTTAGTGCTGCTGGGGGTTTTGTTGCTGATTATAGAACACGTCTGTCCACAGACTCTGTGGGCCGCCTGACATTTATCAAAATAAATCAGTCCTAGATTACCAGCAACTTTGAAGTCCCTGATGCTGATGTCGCCGATTTTGTTTTTGTTTTGTTTTTGGGATGTGGAATCTCTGCAGGACTTCTAGGCTGCCTGGTGTTGTAGGTGTTGATTTCATCTGAAAGAATGTTTTTGGTGTAGGTTTCATGGCACAATTAACACCCAAAGACCAATTTTTCCACACCTGTTTGACAGGTGCATATCATTGCAATTTTTGACAGCTAGGCCAATTCTTGCTTTCATCAAAAGTACCTCTATAGGGTTGAGGTGTGAAGGTGCCACCGACACCCAAAGAACAAATTTTTCCGACCCGTTACTTCTATCCAAAGTCTGTGATAGACACTAGAATTTATCCAAAAAATCTCTAATATTGTTCCCAGTGCACTACATGTGGCCTCATCATACAAACTGGCTCCCCAAGCCGTTGCTTTTAAAATAAAGAAAGCTTGCAGGGAAAATGTCATTTTTTTTGGGGCTTCATAAATGCAATTATTGCTGTAGCAGCTTCTATACACAGTACAGATGTGCCCCTTTACAGGTGCACTAAGGGGACCCCCCCAGGAACTATATTAAAAGGAATTGTTCATTTTTATGTTTTCACTTTAAGCATCAAACTCACTGCTCATTTAAAAATGAAATTTTTTCATTGATACATGTCCCCCAGGACAGTACCCAGACCCCCATACCCATTGTATGCCCAATTACTTGCATATAAACCTTCAAAATGGGCACTTTTGATTTTTCACCTTCGGGGTCCCATAGACGTCAGTGGGGTTCATTATTTGGTTCCGAACGTTTGTGTTGTTTGAAAATTCTGGTGCAAACAGGGGGTCATTTGGCCCATCCCTAGTTCTGATGTATAACTGGTGATCTGTGATTCTGTCACTGAGGCGTCTGGTGGTTCTGCCTATGTACTGAACTTTGCATGCAGTGCAGGTGATGATGTTGATTACATATGTTGTGTGACAATTGAATAATTGTTTGATAGTTAAAGAAAAGTAATTAGAGCATGAGATTATGGTATGGGAAGTTTACAGGTAGAACACCTGGTAGCGTTGCATTTGAACAATCCGGTGGTGTTCAACCAAGAATGGAGGTATACATACTAGGGGAGATCATGTTGCCTATTCTTTGTGTTTCTTCATGCAACATATTTGATCACTCCTCTTAAAATGATTTTGTAGTTATCATCACTATGTAAGATGGGAAGATGTCTTGTGGTGATATTTTTTATTTCTGAAAATTGAGAACTGCAATTAGTTAAAAAAATACTGGTTGGTTTCATGATCTAGTGTCTCGAGGGGAACTATTAGTCAAGAGATTGGTCCTGTTAAGGCTCCTAATTTGTTTTGACGACAAACTTTTTTGACTATTGATTGGCTGTTCCCTGGTTCAGAGTCTCCGTTCAAGTAGGCGTGCTTCTTTGTCATAGTCGGTTAAGTCAGAGCAAGTGCATTTTATTCTAATAAATTGGCCTTGGGGTATTGCTTTGATATGAGGAGTGTGACAGCTGGTTGTGTGCAAGAGGGAGTTCTTGGAGGTGGTTTTCCCGAATGAGTGTACTTTGGCAGTCTTGTCCTGGATAGATCCAGATAAAGTAAAATCAAGAAAATTGGTTTCAGTCTTGTGTTCTTCTGTAGTAAATTTTAAGTTCAAATCATTCATGTTGAGATCCAAGAACTCAATTGTTGGCAACTCTCGTTTGGTGTATCGAAAATATGAAACAATATTTTTTCTGTGAGGATTGTCTGCATTGTAAATGTGAAGCTCCTCCCACCAACCCATGTATAGATTGGCATAGGTAGGTAAGAATCTAGCCCACATAGAAGCACCTAGTTTTTGTATGTACCATTTGGAATTTAAAAATAAAATAGTTGTGATGTAAGACATATGAAACAGCTTCTAGTATGAACCTTTTTAAATCTGGTGAATATTCCATGTACAAGTCCATGTGATGTTTAAGCGATTGCAATCCTTGGTTATGGGGTATACATGAGTATAAAGACTTTACATCACATACTATCCATTTGTAGTTGTTCTCCCATAAATGTCCTTCTATAACTTGTATGGTATTTTTAGTATCCCATAGATGGGAAGGTATCCTGGTGACCAAGGGTTGTAGTAAGGTGTCTATAAGGTTCCCCATTGGTACCCATGGGAAGCCAATGCTAGCTACAATGGGTCTCCCTTGAATGTAAACATAATTTTTATGAGTTTTGGGCAGATGATGGAATAAGGGTGTGACAGGATGGGGAGGAATGAGACTGGTAGCTTCTGAGGGACTGCCGATGGAAATGGCTTCATCTACTATGTGCTTTAAATGCTGTGTGTAGATTGGAGTTGGATCAGAGGCTATGCAAGTATAGGTATTTATGTCTGAGAGTTGTCTATCCACTTCCTTGAGATAGTTCTGGGCATACAATATAACCACTGCTTCCCCCTTTTCTGAATTTTTTATGATAATACCGGTGTCATCTTGTAGGTTTTTAAAGAGTGTCCTTTCTTTCTGTGTGAGATTTTGGGAAGGCTTTGGCATACTGTTCATGGGTGTGTTGTTCGACCTAGCCAGAGCCACAAGGTCATGTTCAATACATTTTTGAAAGATTTCCATCTGTCTGCCTCTAGATTGTACAGGGTAAAAGTCTGATTTGCTGTAGGAGGAGACGTTGAGGTGGTCTGGTATTTTGATTCTGTCATCCACCTGGATTCCCGAGTATCCAAAGGTGTCTAGGGTGCTCATGGCATGGATTAGACAAAAATCTTGAAAGTCAAACTCTGTGACTACCGAGGAACGATTATAGGATGGAGGTTTGTGACTCGGTTAAATTGATGCTAGGCAACTCCTATCCATATTGATTAGTGGTTCCAAATTAATAATAACTACTGCAGTAGGGAACAGACACAAAAGATACGCTCAGCATCTTTCCAAATAACTGTTCTGCTTTATTATGACGCAATTGAAGGTTTTTATGCATATGATTACGTAGGTATCACATTAATATTACAATTGTACATTTATGGTAACAAGGGGCGTTACATAGGCAGGCTAATTCTAATCAGGACTCGAAAGAATGTAAACATTTACTAAAAACATTATTAGTGCTGTGTGCACAGTGAGGGCAGAGTGCAATACATACAAAATAGAATACAATTATATACAGAACTTACAAATTTCCATTACAGTCTCCCCTCTTTTGATCAATATTTTGATAACTAATCACACCTGCTATCACCTTTAACCTGAAACCTCCACACGCTTAGGTGGAGGTAGTCCTGGCCAAAGAGGCAAAAAAAAAAAAATACTCCATTGTGGAGCAAATAATAGCTGAGCAACTTTTTTATTACAAAATGACCTTTCATTGTGAAAAACAAATGATTGATAAGACATATTTACAGACTACTGGCTGTACACTCCTGTGGCCAGAATGGCCTTCTAGCTGAATTGTGGGCATGCTGACTTATCAGCATATGTAAACACAGACATACAAAAGACAAACATGACTTCAACATGGCTAAACTACTTTTCAAATATAAATATCCCTTACAATTAAAGTAATTCAATCAAAAAGTACCCTAGACTGTATTCACAAGAGGAAAACAAATCAAACACAGAGATTTTTTTAATTTAGTAATTTTTGCAGTGTCTGGTGTGGATCCAGGTGACTTTTCCTTCAAGTTTTGCAAAAACTGTACATGAAATAGATGCTGTATTGTGTCTCCAAACTTTTCCTTATATATAAATGTCTCTTAACAATCCACAAGTCACCTGGCTTTAGTTTTAGATCCTTCCAAACTTTTAGGATCTGGAAATGGGGAGAAAACACATAAATGAGTTTGTCAAAAACCTTAAAAGATCAGCAACATTCTCTGTGAGATCCGAATGGAGGACTTCAGCTGCTGAGACAAAATATAAGCAAGTGAGTAACACACTCCCAAACCAAATCCCATAGGGAGAGAGTCCAACATCCCCCTTAGGGGCTTCATCAAATATAAGAAAACATTCAGGCAAAAGTTTTCTAGTTACTTACTCTTTTTTTTCAAATATAATGTTTATTTCGACAAAAGAAAGGGCGGAGCCCCAGATTCACAACATGTATAAGTGCAAAAGTTGAGGACGCAGCCTCGTGTAACTTACAATTGGATATACATCTGATGTGATTAACAGTTACAAACTAACATTGAAATTAGTACGGTGATCAGGATCTCTGCCCTCTTTATACTTATCTGGGTAACCCTTTCCTCCTGCCTATTTTCCTTTTAAAAATGAAAATAAGAAAGGTAAGTTAGAAAGAGAGCATAGCAAGAAAGAAAAAAGGGGGGGATATGGAAGAGAAAGGAAGGGAAGGGGGGGGTGAGGCGGGGGGGCACACATGGAGATGGCTACAGCCCCATACCCGAGGTCGGCATACCAGATTGGCTAGTACGGCATTTTCAGTTTTCCTTCAGAAGAGTCTGTCCTTCATTTGAGAATATAAAGGTCAACCATAGGGACCAGGTTTTGGTATATAACTCATTTTTATGTCGTGCCGTGAGGATGAGATCCTCCATTTTCCTGATGTCCTCAACTTTCCTGACCCACATGCCTGTGGTTGGGGGTTTAGTGGACTTCCATAGTAATGGAATACAAGATTTTGCTGCATCCAATAAATGTCTGAGCAGGGATTTTTTGTATTTTTTGCTTGTCATATCTGTCGCATGTAATAGGTAGAAGCCCGGCTCCAAAGGGATGGGGTGCTTTGTGAAATTTTGTATCGTCTGTTGAATATTCTTCCAGTATTTATCTAATAAAGGACAGCTCCAGAAGATGTGTAAAATCATTCCCCGATCCCCCTGACATCTCCAACATAACCCAGGGGAGGACGGGTAAAATTTCTGCAGTTTCGTGGGTGTATTGTACCATCTGGTGAGTATTTTGAAATTCGTTTCCTGCATCTTTGTACATATGGAGGATTTAAACGTGAAAAGGACAATATTTTGTTTTTGTCGAGATGAGAATGTGCAATGTAAGTCCCTTTCCCAAGTCCCCAACGCGGGTATCTGGTAATTTTCTGGTGGAGCGATCAGCAACTGGTAGGTGGTCGACAGTGCGTGGGGTAGGACTCCTTCCTCCGAGCACAGAGCCTCTCTAGTTACTTACTCTACTTTTTCCGCTACATTGTAGACAGTAGGGGGTGTAAAAATAAAACGTCAAAACTTCTAGTAAGGACTCTCCTATAAAAATGATTTCCTCTGTTACTCTCTGTACTTTCTGCACTCTGTATTTACAAACTACTTCTGATAACACTTTTTACTGTGGCCTTTGCAGTAGCATTTGCCACTGGACATCCAAAAAACATGTCCATACAGACAAAATGCATACTCTTAAGATCCTGACTTGGGCATCTGAATATATCTTTTTGTAATCTCTGGAAGGGATGTTCAACTTTTGGTAACACCTTTGGTAACAGGTAAAACAAGAAGTGGTATGTTATAAAACAACTGTGGAGAACCCTGGCTCTATCCCACGCTCATTTACTAAGGCAGCCATAACTGCTTGTGACTGATGACACGGTCCATGTGTCAAGCTGGAGGGAAAAGAGTGGCTGGCAGACATAAATGATCACCTTTTTCAAAGTCCTGTTTCATAAGAAGTTGCCCCCTGTGGACCACTTGTTCTTCTCGTTCTGGGGTCCTTAAAGTTGAATTATTAATCCCAGCTATACTGGGCCAGAACTAGGGTGGAATCTGTGAGTTGCACAGACCCATCAAGTGTCCGGGGCTGTAAATGCAGCATCCTTAGTCACCTGGTCTGCTTCCATGTGAGAAAGTTAATATGGCTACCTCAGCAAGAACCTGGAAGGCTGAAAACAGCCAATCAAATTAACTTGGCATGCTTGGTTGGTTTACCTGCCGAAGTAAAAACAAACTTCTGGCCCTTTAAATAGAACCAAAAGCTCTCTATAGCTCGACTATCTATATAAATATACTCTCTTTTTATAGCTCACAGGCTTTGCTAAAACATGGAGCTCTGCTTTTTGAGCTGGGGAAAAAAGGATCCAATGACTTTGAATACAGAGTATCCTTCTGGGTGATAAACTGCATACTCAAATCTACAAAACATTTAATATCTGGGTCTTCAGGGAGTGTGTCCTGCACTGGGCTCACAGCAGCTGATTCCTATGTCATCAATTTAACATATGTGTCTTCCTTAGTCTCCAGCCTCCTCCAATAGAGGCAATAAGGTGTCTGGATTCAAATGTACGCATTTTTCATTGTTAGATTTGCACATAAACAAACTCATATTTTAAACCTTTCATTAGACAAACAATTAGTTAGCTGTATATTTGCTGCACTGAATGTCGGACCATTAAAAATTAAATGTTTGACCAAAACAATATCTAACTTTGTCTAATAGCACCTTTGCATAAAAGCTGCAGCTCTGATATATCGGGGCGAACCCTTCATTACTGGGTCCAGCTTGCATAAATATATTACAATGGCTTGTTTTCTATCATGCTGTTTGTGTAAGAACTCCAGTTTCATGTTTCAAAAGACAACTTTTTCCTGGCAATATTATAACAAATGATAGCAATACCCTGCGGTCATGGAGAGATGCCCATAAATCCAAAATATTCTTGCTTTTATACCACGGCACTTACAAGGAAAAGGGCACATCATTTCATAATCCACACATTCTGCTTTGGATTTCAAAAATAAAAATAAATAAAAACAAAAAGGACCAAGAATATGTGTGATGGACCAGAAAGCATCAAAAACTAAAAAACAACTGGCTGCAGGTGGCATCTATCCTAACAGGGTGTGTGGACTTGATGTTGATGTGATGGGTCTGTTATATTTAAATTTTTAATTATTATTACTCTCACATCATGGACCGCACATCAAGTTATCATCAAAAACCTTAAAATGTCATTTTTGTAGAAAAACTTCTTATGTATCCCATCCATCTTGGCTTTGTTAAATATCATGGCAGCTGTATTCCAAATAACAACCTCATCTTAATCTTTTTTCTCTCAATAAGGGCTTATTGTATAAATGTAAAATTACAAAATTGTTATCTTAATCTAAACTAATCCCATTTTTTCCCCAATAACCTGGATTTCATTTCCAACCAAAGGTTGTCCAAACCAGTTTCAATATATCTATATTAATAATAAAATTGTTAAACTCATATTAGAAATTAATACTCATTATTACTTAATTTTACTTAATTTCCCTTTTTTAAATGCACTGTTTCCACTATCAAAGGATATTCAATTTGTGTAATACACTGTTAAATGTAACCTTCATTTTACCATGTTTGGAAAACAGATTCAAAATAATTGTGATCGCATTGTTTAGCATTAGATTCCTTAACCCAGCACATTTTGTTATAAATGTTTTGTCTAAAAAACTGGAATTGGCATGGTGTCCTTCCAGCTTATCACTGACCTCTCATCTCAGCCACATTTCTTTCATGAGAGCACAAAGGAGGGGGTCACATCTGCGTACATGACACACACAAGCAATAGAACTAAAGGTCCCAGCATTCGCACACGCATACACCAATATCTCTCTAAAATCGCTTACATTTTCCCATTTGTACACAACACATGCATATCATTCTCTCACTTTCTTTTAACTCTTTAATATTTCCCTGCATAAATTCTGCATTCCTTATTTTGTTCAGATATCTTTTATATATAGCTTCTATGATCAGACGGGCAGCCAGAGTGCTCATCCCATCTTCCCTCTGACAACATATAAAGTATTCTGTTTTACCTCTCATTTCTCTGTTTCTGACTTTTACTAGTTGTAGTGCCTGACCCCAAATTCATCCCACAACTTAACATGAAAATGTCACTTTCTGTCTAGTGTTAATGTCACCCTTGATCCATCCTGCTCACATAGATAGCGGTTTCTCTAGCTGTTTACTCTGCATGATTCTTAGTCCCTGTGGACCTTGGTAACCCAGTTACCCATTGTGGATCCATGTCCACTATAACCATTAATCTAGGGGCTCAGTATAGGCAGAACCGCACCTTCGGTTCATATATAGCGCTCCTCTTGCGCTGGGCATTTTTGTGGGTCTCTTACCCTTCATTCCCTTACTTAATCCAATGCCCATAATGACTGGCCAGTCTTCTCTCTTTTCTACGTGTGCCTATACTCTCTTGCCTCTAAACTACTTTATCTAGCAGATGTACTACTTATACCTGTGAACAGCACTATTCTTCCCTTTCTTATCTATAACACTCCAATGGGCAATAGACAGGGACAACATAACATATAACCACCAATCAATACAGTTCGATTAAGGGGAGTAAAATAGGTACCCTTTGTCCCGAAAATGCCTTACTGATCAAGGAAGTCTGATAACGCAAATGTAAGCAAAAGGCTTAGCTCAGCCGGCTGATTATCAGAAATTCCCGGATTGTCTCAAGTTCCTTGTTTCGGGTACTCAGGGTCACCTGGAATCCCCTCCTAAGGCAAAGCTCGCCATGCTGACTCGGTTAAATTGATGATAGGCAACTCCTATCCTCAGATTGATTAGTGGTTCCAAATTAATAATAACTACTGCAGTAGGGAACAGACACAAAAGATACGCTCAGCATCTTTCCAAATAACTGTTCTGCTTTATTATGACGCAATTGAAGGTTTTTATGCACATGATTACATAGGTATCACATTAATATTACAATTGTACATTTATGGTAACAAGGGGCGTTACATAGGCAGGCTAATTCTAATCAGGACTGGAAAGAATGTAAACATTTACTGAAAACATTATTAGTGCTGTGTGCACAGTGAGGGCAGAGTGCAATACATACAAAATAGAATACAATTATATACAGAACTTACAAATTTCCATTACATATGGAAATGGGGTCGGTGGATTCCAGGTCTGTACCAAGGAAGTGTTTTTTAAAAGTGAGTCAATGAGCAAAGTTATTCACATCAATCAATGTAGAACATAAGTCAAAGTTGGTAGTGGGTGCGAATTTCAAACCACGAGACAGGACCTACCGTGTTTCCTTAGATAACATTTGATTGAAGAGATGAGGATGATCTAAGAATGATCTAAGAATGGAATGTTTTGATTCACTTTGTTTTCTTCTTTTGAAGTGGTGGTTGTAAATTGGCCATCTATACACCGTCTCTCCTTCATAGTCCAAATTATCCCTGAGGAATTTGGATCTTTTAGTCTGATCTTTCTAATTTTCCAATGCATCTAAGGTGTTGGTGAGTCACTTGTCTTTTGATAAAAAGTCTGGTAGATGGCGGAGCCTGTCCAGATCTTTTTGTGTAGAGTTGATTTTCTTTTTAAGGGTTTCTAGGTGAGCTTCTTTGTGCTCGACCAGAAGTTTCATGAGGTCTTTGGAAGTATTGTCCATAGTGGTCCATTCTGTTCTGAAGCCTTGGTCCTCCACTTCAAAAGAGGGACATTTCTTAATTTGCAAGCCTCTTGGAATCCTATTTTCCTTGAGGTATTCTTCCCTTAGCTCCTTTTTGTTTCTTTATTTTATAAAAAATTGTTTCAAAAAATTACATTACCTTGGGATGTCTAATTTTCAAAAAAGGGGTCACTTATTTGCTTTTGTCAGTACTTGAATCACCTACTGGTGGCACTGTGGTTCTCTGAGCGGAGGATTGTATTTCCAGTATCCACAGACAGGTGTCTCCCAACAGCCAACAGACCCCAGTAATCAGTTTCCACCTGATGCTGGCTGCTGGGAAGGTATTTAGCTCCTCCTCTACTAAGTGCCTCTTGCTCCAGTGTTTTGCTTGCTGTCAGATACTACTAGCTATTATCCTGTTCCTGCTTCTGCCCTGTATGCTGTATCCTGCTGCCCTCCACCTGCTCTCCCCTTTTCCAAGGTTTCATTCCCCTTTCCCATTTACTCCCTGCTTTTCGGTGTTCACCATTTTGTAAATATTGCGTATAATTAGTTGTTAGGCTTTCTGTGTGTTAAGTTGATTAGTTAGGTTTTCTGTCACTGTTTTTATTTATTTATTTTTTTGCTTCACTTATATTTTCATGTTTGCTGTGTTCTTGTGTTTGAAAGGATTGTATATTATTGTAAATAAATCTCACTTAAAGTGGTTGTAAAGTCAGAAGGTTTTTTATCTTAAGGCATTCTATGCAATAAGATAAAAAAAAAACCTTCTGTGTGCAGCAGCCCCCTAATACTTACCTAAACCCAAGTGCCTCGGCCATCCAGGACTCTCCTCCTGATTGGCTGAAACACAGCAGCGGTGCCATTGGCTCCCGCTGCTGTAAATCAAAGTCAGTTAGCCAATCAGTAGAGAGGGGGCAGGGTCGAACCAGGGCTCCATGTCTGAATGGACACGGAGCAGTGACTTAGCTCGGGTTCCCCTATAGCAGGCTGCTTGCTGTGGGGGCACTCGACAGGAGGGAGGAGGAAGGAAAGCTGAAGAGGGAACTGAGAAGAGGAGGATCTCTGTGCAAAACCACTGTTCAGAGCAGGGAAGTACTGTATAACATGTGTCCCACTTTTTTAAGTGTAGCCATGCAGATCTGGCCATCTCTGCTGTTGATTCCTGACATAATACTGGAGCCCACTACCAACCAGATCAGCTGTACTTTGGAACTGGGAGATATCTACGCTTAGTATTTGTTGACTTGTTAAGATGCATTAGTCATGTAAAATTGCCATTAGAAGAAAAAGATCTTAGCTGCTTGATTTGGCAAGATTGCACTAGTGAAAGATTTCTGAAGTACATTAAGGTAGTGCAGACCTTGGTTGATCAGGGAAGATTTTGATTTAGTGAAATACAGCCTTTGGTTCAGGTTTGTTCTGAATTAGCTTTGCCTGCTTCATCTCATAGTCATGATGTTTTCTCTTCTCCCTTTAATATGTCTCAGGTTGACTCTTTGGTACGGTTGCTGAAAGATGACGCACCTTGCTTTTTTGATCACTTTTTAGTTTGTTCAAAACAGGACCTGTTAGATTGTATTACTGCTGTGCACTCCTTAGTCGAGCAAGGGAAATGCAAACTGATCTTTGTTCAGCCTTTGATCCAAGCCTGGTCAGAGATGCTATCTCCAGTTTCAATTGATTCACACTAGCTCAGATCTGCCGCCAAACACCAAGATTCCCTTCCTTTGCCAACCTTAGCAACCACCTGCTTGCTGATGGGTTCCAATCTGCCTTCATGCTGTCTGTCCATGGGGTCCAGTCCCCTCCATCCTGGCTGCCAATGGGGTCCAGTCTGCCTGCATGCTGCCTGCAGATGGGGTCCAGTTTCCATCAATGCCTGCCAATTGGGTTTAGTCTGCCTCAATGCCTACTGACGGGGTTCATTCTGTCTCAGTGTCTGCCAGTTTGGTTCTGTCTGCCTCAAAGCCTGCTAATCGGGTTCAGTCTGCCTTAATGCCTACCAATTGGGTTCAGTCTGCCTCAATGCCTGCCAATGGGGTTCAGTCTGCCTCAATGCCTGCCAATGGGGTTCAGTCTGCCTCAATGCCTGTCATTGGGGTTCAGTCTGCCTCAGTGCCTGCCTATGGGGTTCAGTCTGCCTCAGTACCTGCCAATGGGGTTCAGTCTGCCTCAATGCTTGCTGATGGGGTTTATTTGGCCTTAATGCCTGCTGATGGTGTTCAGCCTGCCTCAATGACTTCCTTTGGTGGTCTGCTGTCTGCTGCCAAGCCTGCCTTTGATGGTTCACTGTCTGCTGCCAAGACTGCTTCTGGTGATCTGCTGTTTGCTGCTAAGCCTGCCTTTGGTGCTTCACTGTCTGCTACCAAACCTGCTGCTGGTGGTCCTCCCTCTGCTTTCAAGTTGGCCTGTGATTGGTCTGCATAGCTGTCATCCCCGAAGGAAGCCTCTTCTAAAGATGATGCACAAGAGAGCCCGCAAACAGTTTGCTGAAGACAAGCAGACTAAAGACATGGATTACTATAACCGGGTCCTGTGTTCAGATGGTGTCAAGCGTGTGTGGCGGCAACCAAGTGAAGAGTACAAAATCTAGTGTGTCTTGCCTACAGTCAAGCATGGTGGTGGGAGTGTCATGGTCTGGGGCTGCACTGGGGAGCTACAGTTCATTTTGGGAACCATGAATGCCAACATGTACTGTGACATACTGAAGCAAAGCATGAACCCCTCCCTTCAGAGACTGGGCTGCAGGGCAGTATTCCAACATAACGACCCCAAACACACCTCCAAGACAACCACTGCCTTGCTAAAGAAGGTGAGGGTAAAGGTGATGGACTGGCCAAGCATGTCTCCAGACCTAATCTCTATTGAGCATCTGTAAGACATCCTCAAATGGAGGGTGAAGGAGCGCAAGGTCTCTAACATCCACCAGCTCCGTGATGTCGTCATGGAGGAGTGGAAGAGGACTCCAGTGGCAACCTGTGAAGCTCTGGTAAACTCAATGCCCAAGAGGGTTAAGGCAGTGCTGGAAAATAACGGTGGCCACACAAAATATTGACACTTTGAGCCCAACTTGGACATTTTCACTTAGGGGGGTACTCACTTTTGTTGCCATCAGTTTAGACATTAATGGCTGTGTGTTATTTTGAGGGGACAGCAAATTTACACTGTTATACAAGTTGTACACTCACTGCTTTACATTGTAGCAAAGTGTAATTTCTTCAGTGTTGCCACATGAAAAGATATAATAAAATATTTACAAAAATGTGAGGGGTGTACTCACTTTTGTAAAATACTGTATATGCCTATAAAACAATGAATATTAAAAGGTCTTTTATACACCTGACAACCTATACACTCTTTACTATGGACTCATTTTTATAATAGTTGATGTGAGATTACATTTTATTATACCTTTTATATGAAGTTACCAAATTCTGTTAGAATGTTATAACTGTGTTTTAGCATGCTGGAATTGTCTTTGTAGATTTTTAGAATAATTTTTGCAGAAATTCTTATTCTCTTATTCTCAAAATGGTGCTTAAATCAATAGTTATATTAGCACAGTGATAGAAACCCACAACATTGTGGACATGCAGATAGCACAGAAAAGAACAGAAACACAAAATGTAACAATGTTGGCTCCAAAGAATGAGTAAATCAATAGAAATCAGGTGAGCAATTAAGCCCCATCAAACACATACCAGAAAATATATATTCATGACAGTAAGCACTACACATAATAGTAAACACTATGACAGTATTCTTGTCAAGGTCAAAAAATACATTGATCACAATTCTTCACATTAATCAGTGAATCAATAATACACATGCAGTACACAGCCATCCCAAGAGTATGAATTCAGCCATAGGAATGAATGAGGACATGTGAAGTAGGCACATGGCCTGGCTGAAACTATTTTCAAACAAACCCTGTGCCATGTTGGGCAGAACTACACAATGAAGATCTCCAGAGGGGATAAAGGTAATATATGCTAATGTAGAATAGGAGGGGCTTAAACAACAACTTCACTTCACTTAAAGGTGATCATAGACATTACTGTGAGTCAACAATACCAGCAAATTGACAGCTGAACTCCAAGCTGATTTTTTTTTTATTTAAGAAAAAGGTATTCCAGAAGAATACAAAGCAGCTCTGGCACTGTCCTCCTCAGTAATTTATTTTCGCCACAAGATGTCCTCAACCTGGAAAACTGAGGATATACTGTGAGTACAGAGCATCATGACCCATTCACCTGAAGGGGCATCACCACAGTGTCCTGCACTCATAGTGTAACAATGCAGAGAGCGACTCTGGTGTCATCACTTATTGCTCTCTGCATCATCAAGGACTGCCCACTGTTTGAGAAGATTGGGAGAGGAAAAGGGCCCAGTGTGTCACATGACTGTCTTGAAGACAACTAAAAAAGATAAGTATAAGGATGGGCTCTAGAGGGTGGGACTGGAGCCCTGAATCATCCCATCAGAAAAGTAATGGATGATACTGTTGTCAGAGTTTTGCTGGATTTTCTTAACACCGGAGCCCTCAGCCTAAACACTGGTCTGTCTGAGCAGTGGCGGTGGTATGAGAGACTCCGCCCCGCTCGTTAGAGGGAGAAGCAGCTCCAGTGGCAGCATGAGTTGCTGGAAGGGAGCCAAAAGCAGAGAGCAGAGAAGTCATGATTTTGAAAATTAACTCTTGCAGCGCAGAACGCTAAGTGGGAATTCTCTTCTCCTATCTCTATTGTTTTGGACCAGTGCTGGTTTGGCTGAAGGGTAGTGGATGGGTGAGAGGCATCCGCTGTATATACCAAATACCTGGAAGATTAACCCCTACAGCGCCGCGTGGCAAATTAAGATCTTATCTTTCTTTTTCCCTTCCTTTTTGATTCAGTGCTGACTTGGCTGAGAGGCATCTGCTGCACACATTAAACACAGAGCCAACCCCAAGGTCAGCGTGAGAGACTGGCAGGCAGCTGGAAATCTAGAGTTGAAGTTGGAAAGAGGAACCAATTTCTAAAAAGGAGTTGTGGAGACAGTGACATTGATGGTGGTCTGCAAGAGGAGGTGAGAACAGACCAGAGGAGGCTGAAGGGTTGCTTTTTTTTTTTTGTGTGACCTGATAAGTCCACCTGTAACGGAAATTTTGGGGACTTTCTCCTTTTTTCTGTTGTCATTTTGATGTTATATTTCAATTAACTGGACATTTATATCAGTATTATCAGTAATAGCTGCAATATCAGCAATAGAAAATATGACAAAGAATAGGGGTGAGGAGGCCTTGCAGCAAGAGGATGCAAACCCCCAAACACAATGCTCAGCAAAGGATAAAGGAAGTTAAGCAGCAGCCAAATTAGAAAAGTTTGCACACACACCAGTTAAAAGTAGCCAAACTGCCTTACAAGCTAAAAACCAGGTGGGGGCCTCAGCAGCAAGGAGAAGTCAGGGACAACAGAAGATTGCTATTGGAACAGAAGTAGCAGTGATAACGAAAATCCTATGTTTCCCCTGGAGGTAGGCGGTGTGGGTGAGGAAGAACCCTCTTTGACAGAATACTACAGGCAGTGAATTCTTGTAAATCCTCCTTATCTGAAATGACTGAGCAACTTAGAGGGATAAGAGATTAATTTTCTTAGACATGATGTACAGAAGGTTTGGGAACAGACAACTGCTTTGGCAGAAAAGATGAGTTTGATGGAGTAATTGAATCCATTAAAGCAGGAAATGAAAATATTCAGCAAAAAAGTGAATACATATGTTTTCAAGATGGAGGATATGGAAAACAGACTGAGCAGGAACTATGTGATAATCTTGGGACTCCCTGAGCGCTGCGAGGGCTCTAACCCTGTAGGTTTCATGGAGAAATGGCTTGCGGAAATTTTTGGGAAGGAAGTCTTTTCCCCTATTTTTGCAATAGAGAGAGCACACCAGGTGCCATATAGAGTGCAGCTGCCAGGGGGCCAGCCTAGACCATTTTTGGTGAAACTACTCTTCTTTAAAGATAAAGATGTTATACTTCAGAAAGCCAGGGAGAAGAGAGACATATATTACAATGGAGTTAAAGTTTTATTTTTTCCATATTTCTCCCCAGAATTGCAAAAACAAAAGAGCTAAGTTTGTGGAGATTAAGAAAAAATTTCAGCAATTAAAAATTATATATGCTATGTTGTACCCCTCACGGCTACGGGTAGTGGCACTTTTTTTTACACCCTGAACGGAGCACTTGTATGGCTGTAGAAAAATTAAAGGAAGATTCAAAGCAAACAGAAAAAGATCCAATAGACTAACTATGATGCAGAATGATTTTGTTTTGAAATAGTGACTTATTGAATATTGGTTGGTTAGGAGGGGGGGGTTCTTTTTTTCTTGTGTTTTTGTCTGCTGTTGCTTTGTTATAGAACTTTATGTTGGTGTTGTCAGTGATTTTGTTTTTTCTTCCTTTTTTGGTATGGATGGGGAAAAGATATTGCACAGATATCCGATTTAAACATTTTTTGTGAAGGTTTAGTGGGGTTCAAGGGTGGGTAGCAAAAGGGTGTTATAAGAGGACAGCTAAAGTTGGTTTATTTTTCTGTTGCACTAAAAACACTAATAAGGAATTTGGGAATCATGTGGAAGCATGTCTAAAAAACACAATATTCATTTACTATAGTACATATTGGGAAACACAAGCATAGATAAGATTAGGGATACTATAATAACACTAAACTATTGATAACTGAATTTTTTTATGCAATCTAAAATAGTGAATGTATGTTTCTGGAATGTTCGGGGATTGGGAGACCCTATAAAGAGAGCTGCAGTGATAGCATACCGGGCCACTGTAGTCTGTCTACAGGAGATGCATCTAACAAAAGAGACAGTATCATATTTAAAATGGAGACATTTCCAGACTCAGTATCACTCAGTGTACACCTCATATTCTAGAGGAGTAAGTGTTCTGATTGGAAAAAGGGTGTGGTTCTCCTGCAGGCAGATTAGTTTATATGAAAAACTTATTATGAACAAGGTTGCAGAAGCAGAACAGGAATACATAGTAAGATCAACCCCTGAGGTGATTCATGAGTGGATTAAAGTACAACAAGAATATAAGGACCTACTCCTTGTAAAAGCGGGGAACAAGTTGATGTTCCAGAGACAGTATTATTATGTAGAGGGAGAGAGTGCAGGATATCTACTGGCTCGATTGGCCAGGGAAAATTCAACTACCACTGTTATATGCGCCATTAGAACATATGGGGGCAGAATAACATCACATGTCCCCTAGATTGTAGACTTATTTAAAAAATACTATGAGAAATTGTACAGTGAGGTAGAGGGGGAGATGTAGGAGTTTTTTAGGGATCTGAAGATCCCTCACCTCAGGGAGGAAGACAGAAGCATTGGATGCCCCCATAGATTTGGAAGAAGTGAGACAGGCAGTATTAGCATTGGCAAACCAGAAATCTCCAGGACCAGACGGTCTGCCAGCAGAGATATACAAATGTTATGAATAAATGCTGCTGCCAGAGCTGTTAAAAACATTCAATGGAACATTAGCGGATGGTATATTGCCCTCATCTATGAGGGAATCTACCCCATATAGTTCTTCCAAAAGAAGGAAAATATCTACTTAACCCTGCCTCATATAGGTCAATAGCATTGTTGTGTACAAATGTCAAAGTTTTGGCAAAAATACTGGCTGTTAGGCTAAAAAAAAAAAAATCAGAATCTGGTTGATATGGACCAGACAGGGTTTATACCAAATAGGTCAACCAGCATTAACATAAGGAGGGTATGTTTAAACCTGCAAGTTACGATGATTAATGAGGGATTGAGAGGAATATTGTCTCTGGGCACAGCCAAGGCCTTCGACAGCCTCGAATGGCACTATTTGTGGCAGACCTTGGCTGCTTTCCAGTTCGGCCCGAATTATGTTAACTGGGTAAGGCTTCTATATGAAAGGCCCAAGGCGAAAGTGAGGATAAATAATACATGCTCTGAGATGTTTCCTTTGACTCGTGGGACAAGGCAGTGGTGCCCTTTGTCACCCCTGCTTTTTGCCTTAGCAATGGTGCCACTAGCTATAGCTATTAGGTCATCTGTTAATATACAGGGATTTCAGAGGGCATCGGGAGTAGAGAAAATAGTACTATATGCTGATGACGGGTTGCTATTTTTGGGGGATACTCGGGCATCACTGATGGCAGCAATGGATATAATTACAGATTTTGGACGGATATTCGGTTTAAATGTGAACTGGGAAAAATCAATGTTGCTTAAGGTTAATCCATTGAAGATAGATCTGCCATTAGGGATTCCACAATTGGAAATAGTTATTGAGATCAAATATCTGGGAATATACATAACTCTAAATCCTAAAGATTATAAAAGTAAAAATATTGTTCCACTGCTGGATAAACATAAATGTAAAGGGAAGGTATGGCGGCGGTTGCCCATATCGGTGGCAGGAAGGTGCAACGTAATAAAAAATACCTGGATGCCTCAATTACTGTATGCATTACACAATTACTCTATCTGGATAACTAAGCAATGGTTCCAGAAGATGGACATTATATTTAGAGTTAATTTGGAAGAAAAAACAGTCGAGGATACGGCTACGCACATTTGCCAAAGGATAGGGGGGGCTGACTTTCTTTCATTTAAATTTCCCACATCTCTATTGATAAAGAAATTAAGGAAAGTGGTCAATGAGATACTAGAGCATCAAGGATTTACAGAATTTTCACCACTGTGGGATAATAAACATTTTCAGGAATTATTTAATATAGAGAGGAGTAGGGACTGGGAGAGATGCGGCCTTGCTTACATTGCTCAGTTTTAGAGGGCGGGTATACTTAAATCATTTCAGGAACTTAAGGAGGAATATGATATACCAAATTAATCCTTCTTCAAATATTTGCAAGTTATACACGCTTTGAGGACACAATTCAAAGAGAGGCCAGTGGAGTGGAGTGAGGCAACCATTCTCTGAAAAATAGTTAACACCGATACTTCTTCTAAGGGGCTGATTTCATTTATATACGATAGTATATCTGACAGGGTTATAAGGGGGAATGAGGAGCTTCCCTGTAGGAGGAGATGGGTAGAAGATCTGGGGGACATAACTGACAAACAGTGGAAATGCAAGTACCCTATCACCATCAGACAGTGTCACAATTAATGTTATTGAATAGAGCATTTAGGACACCTTACAAACTATTTCTATATGGGTGGAGGTCAGATGCTAAATGCCCAAGATGTAGGGACCTAAAAGGAGACTTAGTCCATATGATGTGGAGGTGTCAAAAGTTAAATAGATACTGGAGTGAAGTTATGGGGAAAATATGATATTTGGAATAACTCTTGATGTAGACCCTAAGATTTGTCTATTGGGCTATATGGAAGAGGATAATAATATGCAGAGTAGACAAATAGCAATAAATAGATGTCTTTTCTTGGCACAGAAATTGAAAGCGAGGAAGTGGCTGGCGTTAAATCCACCAACTTGTGTAGAATGGGAGGATAAGGTCAATAAAACAAAAAAGGAAAAATGTGTGTATAACAAAAGGGAAAATGTCAAAATGTTAAAAATAATATGGGAATGTTGGACTAGTAGATAAAGGTAGGGTGTGATGCAGAATTAAGGCTAATGGGGCATTTTTTCTCTTAGATTTCAGGAGTGCTTTTTTTTCTGCTTTTTCTTGTTTTGTTTTCTGTTTTCCAGAACGATATAGTGGATAAATAAAAATGGGATATTGTTCTGACGGATATGGGAAAAATTAACTGTAGTGCATCCTATAAACAATTTGTGTTAAATGTTGGCTTGATGGGTTAAATATGAATGTGAAAGATGTATAAAAACCTTTTTAGGAATAAAAAATACTTGATTAAAAAAAAAAGTTTTGTAGTCCTAATTGCATCAATTCATCTGCTACAGAAATGAACTACTACGGGACCATTCGTTTTGTTTGTTTTCACCTCTCCCAGCATAAATCTTCTTCCCTACCCAGCATAAATCCTCCCCCCTAAACTCCCCTTCTAGTACAACCCTTCTTCCCCTCCAATCCACCATTCCAGCACAAACTCTCTCCCCACACCATCGCAAATTCTCTTCCACTCCCAAATCCCTCTTCTGGGACAAATCTTTTACCTATTGCCCCTAATTCCCCTCCCCAACACATATCCTCTCCACTTCTAGCACAAATCCCCTATGCCCTGTTCCAGTATAATTCCCCTTTCCCCCTCCCAGCACACCCCCCCCCCCCCCCAATCCTCCTTCTAGTACAAATCTTCTTCCCCTTCAAATCTGCTCAAGCACAAATGCACAAATCCTTACTTCCCCCCAAATTCCTCTCTCCCTCCAATTCCTCTCAGCACAAATCCTCTTATCCTCCCCCCCAGCATGAATACCTCTCCCCCAACCCATCCTTACTGCACACATCCTCTTAGCCAATCCAAATTCCCCCTCCAAACACAGATCTTATCTATACCCTCCCAAATCCCCTCTAGTAGAAATACCACTATAAATCCTCGTAGTCCCTCCCAAATCCCACCTCCCAGTGTAAATCTTTTCTACACCCCCCCTCCTTCTAGCACAAATCCACTTACACAGACCTCCTATCCAAACCCCCCTTCCAAGCACAGATCCTATGCACAGCTCATAAATCCCCCCCCTTTTAGTACAAATGCCACCATTATCCCGCCAACCACCCTCATCATATATCCTCAATCCCCCCACCCAACCCCCTCCTTCTAGCATAAATCTTCCTACACCCCCTACCCCTCTCCAAGCACAGTTGAATAAATGACTTGTATAGCGCTACCTATGCAAACTGAATCGCCTCAGGGGGCTTTTGACGCCGGTGTCCATCTGCGGTATAGCGCGGTCCTTTGCCCCATGGGGTCCCGACACGCTTACAAACACATACACATACAACATACACATATTTGGCCAATTTTTTTGACAGGATCTAATTAACCTACCAGCATGTTTTTCAGGTGTGGGAGGAAACCGGAGTACCCGGAGGAAACCCACGCATGCACAGGGAGAACATGCAAACTTCAGGAAGATGGTGTCCTGGTGTCCTGGTCGCGACCCTATTGCTGCTAGGTGAAAGTGCTATCTACTACACCACTGTGCTGCCCTACCACTCCCCTCCATTTCCTCTAATAATCATACAGGGGGCTGCACATGCAGGGTGTTCTTCCAAAGAAGTGGGTTTCTTTAAATAAGTGGCACTTCCGCTCTTGCACCATCCATCTGAACATTTTCTTCTCTCTTCACAAGTAAATCTGTGTTTATACTTCCATATACCTTAAACGGAACATTGACTGACTGCTCTCATGCATATTTGGTAAATCTGCTTGTCACCACTTTTTCAACTCCATCTGTAGCCATGCTCACATTATTTCAATGTTTATTTAGCTATTAAGTCTTACCTAAATTATGGGTTCCCTTATCTTTGCAATTTTGGCCTTTTAGTCCCCTTGCAGTTTGATTGTGATGTGAAAGTTTTGCTCTGCTAGCTGTGTGCCTAATATCACCTCCTGATTGATTAATTGCCAGATTCTATCCACACCCAACACAGAATAAAAACAAGGCCTTCTTTACGGGGGAACACATACAGGGGGTTCTTCCAAAGAAGTGGGGTTCTTTAAATAAGCGGCACTTCCGCTCTTGCACTTCAGCAATTTGCACAAAGCAAACCACAGCAGACTGCAGGTGACCTCATTTCCAAATTATCTCACCTTCCTCTCTGAAACATGCACCCTTTACCTCTTCTCCTTTTCACAATTGTAGCCTCTCTCCTCAAACTCTTTTCTTCGCCCTTCTGCTCCACCCCAAAATCTGTACATATCACCCTCACTTCTCCCCTCCCCCTATTACTGAACTCATCACCTCTTTCTAACTCTAAGCCCACTTGCTAACAAACCCCCCAGGATACTGAAGCATGTCCCCTCATACAAATTGTATTCTCATGTTACCTCCCTTACTCTTCTGCTTCTCCTAACTGCTGGAGATATTTCTTCAAACCCTGGGCCTCCCTTATTTAACTGTACCCAACACACCCATCACCATCACCCTCTGGCAGTAGTCACAATCTATGCAATTTAGTCTCCATTCCTCTTCTTCCCAACGCCAGCCTCCCAGTCTCCTGTGCCCTCTGGAACGCTCACGCTGTCTGCAACAAACTCACCGCTGTTCATGACCTCTTTGTTACTAATTCCTTTAATCTACTTGCTCTCACCAAAATCTGGCTCCATGAATCTGACACCCCTTCTTCTGATTCCCTATCCCAGGGTGGCCTTCACTGGACTCACTCCCCTAGGCCTAATGGATGCAAGAGAGGTGGAGTGGGATTCCTCCTATCCCCCTAGAGTACCTTTTAGGTTATTCACTCTCCTCCCTATTTTTCCCTCTCATCATTTGAAGCCCACTGTATATGTCTATTCTCTCCAGCTTCCCTAAGAATTGCTGTGATCTACTGACCCCCTGGACCATTATCGACTTTCCTTGATGAGTTTTCTGCCTGGCTACCCTACTTTCTCTCTTCGGAAATTCCCACAATCCTACTCGGTGATTTCAACATCCCTGCTAATACAAACACTCCTGCTACTTCTAAACTTCTTAGTCTAACCTCTTCATTTGACCTGAAGCAATGGGTACAGGCTTCTACTCACTCTGATGGCAACACCCTTGACCTAGTATTTTCCTACCTATGCACTCCATGCAACTTCTCAAACAAACCTTTTCCTCTCTCCGACCACCACCTTATTAGTTTCTCTTTCCCCCTGTCTTCCACCACCTTTCCCTCCAATTGCCTAACCACCACCCGTAGAAACTTTCACAACTTCAACTGCTCTCTCCTCTATTCTGCTACTGACCACCTCTATGACAAAATCTCTCCCCTGTCCTGCCCCAACCAAGCCACGTCCATCTACAATAAATCCCTGTCCTCTACCCCGGACAAGCTCGCTCCCCTCACTACACGTAGAATCAGGCCTCGACCCCTACAACCCTGGCAAACAGATGACACTAAAATTCTCAAAAAACTTCTCAAATTCTCAAAAAGCACTCTTGAGCGTCTGTGGCACAAGACTAAGTCTCTCAAAGACTACAACCAATACAAATCTGCCCTCCAAAAATACTATTCTTTCCTCCACACTGCCAAGCAAACCTATTTTACAACTCTTATTAACACCTTCTCATCCAGTCCCCGTAAACTCTTCTGTACCGTCAACTCTCTACTTCGTCCTCCACCGCCTCCACCCACTGACTCACTCACTGCCCAGGAGATTGCTAATCACTTCAAAAACAAGATCCGTGATGAAATCTCCACTCTACAGGTATCACCCCAGTTAAGACCCCGTGTCAACAGGTACAACCCTTATTCAAATCTGCTACTACAGACAAAGTTGCTAAACTCCTTTCTATTGCCGACCTAACCACCTGTTCCCTGGACCCTATTCCCTCTCAAATGATATGGTTGCCCTCTGACTCCATCCTACACTCTCTAACCCACATCTTCAATCTCTCCCTCACCTCTGGCATTTTCCCCAATGCTCTAAAACATGCACTGGTCACCCCCATACTTAAAAAGCCGTCCTTGGACCCTACCAATCTTAACAACCTACGCCCTATCTCCTTGCTCCCCTTTTACTCTAAACTCCTTGAACGCCTGGTTTACAACCAACTGAGTGAATACCTCATTAAGAACAACTTTCTTGATCCCCTTCAATCTGGATTTCCCCCTCAACACTCCACAGAAACTGCTCTTTTAAAACTCACAAATGACCTACTAACTGCAAACACCAACGGACACTATTCAGTACTCCTACTTCTAGACTGTTCAGCTGCCTTTGACACGGTTGACCACCTCTTTCAAAAAATGTTACTCCCTCAGTCTCCGTGACTGTGCTCTTCAGTGGCTCTCATCCTACCTATCCCAACGCAGCTTCAGTGTCACTTACAATTCTACTTCCTCCACTCCTCTTGCCTTCTCTGTCGGAGTCCCCCAAGGTTCTGTTCTTGGACCTCTTTTATTTTCAATGTACACCTCTTCCCTGGGTCAGCTGATAGCCTCTCACGACTTTCAATATCATTTCCACGCTGACGACGCACAAATCTATCTCTCCACCCCTCAACTCACTCCATCAGTTTCCTCACGCATCACTAACTTACATATCTGTATGGTTGTCACACCACTTTCTCAAACTCAACTTGTCCAAAACCGAGCTTATAATAACCTTTGTATAACTTGACCCTCCCTCCTAGATTATAATTTCTAACGAGCAGGGCTCTCTGATTCCTCCTGTATTGAATTGTATTGTAATTGTACAGTCTGCCCTAATGTTGTAAAGCACTGTGTAAACTGTCGGCGCTATATAAAACCTGAATAATAATAATAATAATAATGCCATCATAAATCCCCCCCCCCCCCCCAAAATTTTATATCCACAGATACTCCCATTCACCCTGCCTGTAACTCTTCTCTACTTCTGTGATCCTTCTCCTCTATAAACACATACTGAACATTCTCCTTTACCTCCATGCTCCAACCTTGCCACTCTCTTCTATGATTCATTCTCTTTTACTTCTACTGCCAGTTTCCTCTCTGGTCATTATCGTCCCTTCTATTTATGCCTACTCTACCTCTCTCTATGATAATTCTTCTTCCCATCTCCTTTGTGGTCATTCTTATCCTATCACTGCAAGTCCGCTGTCTTCCTCCATGCACAGACCTCTTCTAAACCCCCCTTGCCCCGGCCTGAACTCACCTAGCTTCTCCCTTCCCATTCCTCCTCTCCATTATGTCATTCTTCTCCATGGTGCTGCTTCTCTACCCCCTACCCCTCTCCATAATGTCACTCCTCTCCCTCTCCATTGTGTTGCTTCTCTCCTCCCTCTCCCTTCTTCATAGTGTAACTTTTTTTCTCCAAAGCCCCTGTCCATGGTGTTGATCTTCTTCTCCACCTTTTTTCCCCTTAACATCATTCCTCTTCATTGTGTTGCTCCTATTCTTCTCTCTCTCTATAGTGTTTTTCCTCTACCCACTCCTCTACATCGTGCTACTCCACACTATAGTGCCATTCTTCTGCTTCATCTCTCTATAATGTTGGTTCTCTTCTCTACCAAACCTCTCCACAGTGTTTCTTCACATCATGGTACTGGCGTTCTTCTCCACCTTCCCTCTCCATAATGTCAAATTTTTCCCTTGCCTTTTCCCTATTTACATTGTTGCTCCTCCTCCCCTTTTCTCTTCATAATATAGCACCTCTCCTCCATCTACTCCTCTTCTCTCCATAGTATTGTGTTCTCCATAGGTTTGCGCCTCTCCTATCCCTCACCATAATGTTAATTTTTCCCACACTCCTCTTCCTCTCTCCATATTGGCACTCATCTCTCCACTTTCTTTCTTCATAATGTTGCTCCTTCCCATCTCCTCCCCATAGTGTTTTGCTGCTTACCTCCACCTCCCCTCTCTATAATGATGCTATTTTCACCCCCTCCCCCTTTCAAATGCAACTTTACTCCTCACTCCCTCTCAAAAAAAAAAAATAATGATGCTCTTCTTCTTCTCTTCTCTCCTCTCCTCTTCTTCGCCTCCCCTTCCCCTTTTCTTTTCTTTCCCTCATCTTGGTATAGCATCACCTCTTTCCTCCTTTTCCCCTTTTCATAGCGTTGCTCCTCTCTTTCCCCTTCGCTCTTCATGGTGATACATATTTATCTCACTGGCATAAATGTGAGCATGCAGCCACACCAAAATCTTTAACCAAGCCACTTTTCAAATATTCTAAAGCTGAACTCTGGGCAATAATTACTATCCCAAGTCTCCCTTTCATTGTTTTTATTACTTTGTTGTTTTGTTAAAATACTGTAACTTAAAATTCTTGCAATATCATCAGATGGTTTACGATAGGATCCTCACAGCCACAGCCTGGATGTTATGGCATTCCAGTGTACCCTACATACTCCATAATAGATCTTTCCACCCCCTCTCTGCCCCACTCCAGTGTACAGCAACCTGTTACCTAGCAACTCTGGATGCTAACAGCCTTAGAGTGGCTGTAAACCCCCACAATTTTTTTTTAAATTAAGGCCCATATCTGTTACAGCAGAGGATGTCATTGCATCTGTGCCCAGTCTTGCCACAAAGAGTTAATCCAGCTCTGAGCAATCCTCTTATCTTTCTTAAGTAAGATAAAAATGGACACACAGAGAAATAGGTGTCTGTTCTTCCCCCTTGCTGTGACAGACAGGTGATTTCATTATCTCATGCATGAGTGTGAGAGAGGCATTCTGTGTACTTCACATCCCCCCTCCTTTCATCTCCAGCTCTCCCAGGTTTGGCTGCTCCACCCCTCAGCATGATTGGGCATGCTGAAGTTATGTGGTGACTTTCCTGAATTTTGACTGGATGGTAGTGATCATGGGGCATAATCCACAAGATCAGCAGAAGTTCAGTGTAATAAATATCAATGCCTGGCTAAGGGGAATGTAGAAGTGGGCAGGGAGTTTACTGAGATCACGACTTCACCCACTGAGCCCTGGACAACAGACCTGACCACATAATCCGGAGTATTGCAGGGCTCCAAACAGCTAAAGGGGAGATATTTAACAGGTAAGGATACATGCAGGGAGAAATGTTGAGAGTGGGTTTACATCCACTTTAAGAAATAAATTAGTAAGCAGTGATCAGCTGCCATTGCTGCATTTATTAATTCATTGCTTGGTGTTGCAGTAAAGATCAGAGAGCTTCCTGCTCCCCTGTCTGCCTTTATATCTGCCTGCACATATGTCCACACAGTGGACAGAGACCTGGGCAGCAGGAGAGAAGGAAACGGGCAACCTTATGACAGGTACAAGACACCTATGGTACTACTTTGTCAGGCTCACAGGCAAAAAAGGAAGATGAAAAGAGATTAATGAACAGAATACAAAGATGCTAATGTTTATTAAGAAATTCTTTTGCTCGAGGTTTAGCTTTAAAATAAATAGTAACAGTGCTTCTGTTATGGGGCACCTCTGTGGTGGCATCGTTGTTATAGTGACATTACATGGTTATGAGCCTTTTAGCATGGCTCTTATGTTTTTTGGGTCCGGCTGTGCAACGAGCTTCATGATTGACAATAGATCTACATCGGGGGACATTGTTTTTTTTCTTTTTTTAATAAAGGACTTGTCAAAAACTGGCTCCTGTTTTTTTTTCTTACACTACATTGTTTTTTTTTTTGGGTGAATGGTCAGGGGTACTATGTATCCCATACTCATTCACATGGGGGGGGCAGGATCCTTGTTAAAGGGGGCTTCCAGATTCCAATAAGCCCCCTGCCCACAGACCCCCCTGCCCCAAAGCTTTTTTTCTTAATTTTAATAACCCAAAGGGCCTTGTATGGATTCAGGGGGGGGGAACCCCTACGTTGTTTTTTCTTTAAATGTTCTATTTCTGGCTAATTCGGCAATTTTTTTTTTCTAATACAGCTGTCAGCGGGGAAGTAGGCTGACAGCTGATGGCTAATTCATTTTTAAGCATGCGGTGATCTGCTTCCCGGCAATGCTCCTTAAACAACCTATTGACTGTGCGCTTGGTGGGCGAACATCCCGCTGAGTACACAAAAAATGTGGGTGTTCTGAGAACACCCGAACGGGCGATGTTCAGACCGATCTTATGCTTGGCCCAAACCGCTCGCCCATCCCTACATACAGTTGGAGCATGGGAAAATTAACAGAAAGTCTGATCACAGCAGCAAAAATAAAAAATAAATAAATGTGGATATTTGGAAGAGGCTGAGAGCAATAGAAGGTTTTTTAAGAATACATACTGAATAATTATCTTTTTTTTTCAATTAGAGTTTAGTGTCACTTTAACCACTTGACGACCGCCTCACGCCGATGTACGTCGGCAAGGTGGCACGGGCAGGCAAAATTACATACATGTACGTGATTTGCCTTCCGCGGGTGGGGGGTCTGATCGGTCCCCCCCCGGTGCCCGAGGCGGTCGCCATTTCTTCCCGGGCGATGAGAGGTGAGGGGGAGGCCATCCATTGTTGGCCACCCCCCTCCCGATCGCTCCCGGCGAATGAGAATGCTTCCTTTCCCTCTGTAATGTAAACAGAGGGAAAGGAAGTGATGTCATCCCTCCTTGAGCCGGTCTTTTCATCGCGGCGCCGAGGAGAGAAGACATCAAGTAAGTCTGCACAACACTACACTAACAGTAGAACACGCCAGGCACACTTGTCACCCCCCATCACCCCCCGATTACCCCCCTGACTCTGACACCAATAGCAGTTTTTTTTTTTTTGCATTGGTGTCAGTTTGTGTCAGTTACAAGTGTTAGGGGCAGTTAGGTTAGCCCCCTTTAGGTCTAGGGTACCCCCCTAACCCCCCCTAATAAAAGTTAACCCCTTGATTACCCCCCGTCACCAGTGTCGCTAAGCGATCGTTTTTCTGATCGCTGTATTAGTGACACAGGTGACGCTAGTTAGGGAGGTAAGTATATAGGTTCGCTGTCAGTGTTTTATAGCGACAGGGACCCCCATATACTACCTGCTAAAGGTTTTAAGCCCCTGATTGCCCCCTAGTTAACCCTTTCACCAGCGATCACCGTATAAGTGTTACGGGTGACGCTGGCTAGCTAGTTTGTTTTTTGTAGTTTATTACAGTTTATTACAGTTTATTATAGTTTTAGGGCACCCGCCGTTTATTACCCTATAAAGGTTTAACCCCCTAATTGCCCGGCGGTGATATAAACTACATTTTTAGGGTCAGCTAAGGTCTGCGTCGCCCCAGGCAGCGTTAGGTTAGCGCCAGTACCGCTAAAACCCACGCACGCAGCATACACCTCCCTTAGTGCTATAGTATCTGAGCGGATCGATATCTGATCCGATCAGATCTATACTCCCCAGTAGTTTAGGGTTCCCTGAAACGCAGTGTAAGCGGGATCAGCCCAGATACCTGCTAGCACCTGCGTTTTGCTCCTCGGCCCAGCCCTGCCCTGCCCACCCAAGTGCAGTATCGATCGATAACTGACACTTACAAAACACTAAGCACACATAACTGCAGCGTTCGCAGAGTCAGGCCTGATCCCTGCGATCGCTAACAGTTTTTTGGTAGCGTTTTGATACAGTCGCTGACAGTCAGGAGCTTTTTTGCCTGTGAGTCTCACTAGTGTACCCCTAAATGTAGAGCCCAAAATGGCAAATCGAAGGTACACTAGTGAAGAGGCCTACACGCTTCTGAGTATGACAGATAGTGAAGAGGAAGTCACTTATCTGTCAAGTTCAGGCTCAGAATACGAACCTGTAGAGGACAGCGGCTCCATGACAGATAGCTCTGACGACAGAGTTGTGGTCCCTGCTAAGGTCAGGCGTACCAGACTCCAATCTTCTTCTGTCCTTAAAGTGCAAGAACCGCAGGGCTCTCGTATGGAGCAGAGAAGTACTAGCGCCGCTATTCCTTCTGGTGAACTGGCAAGCACCAGCGGCCTAGTACACCCTGGTCGTACATCCAGCACTGCAGTATCACGTGGTGACGTGGCGAGTCCCATAAGTGCAGTTCAAGCTGGCGAGGTGGCAAGCACTAGTAGTGTCCCGCTGCCACCAAGAAGACAAAGACAGGCCCGTTGTGCCCATAGTGCCCTTCCTGCTGCATTGGCCAATCCGAATTGGGAACCCACCACTTCTGCAGCACCCGTAATTCCCCCTTTCACTGGCCAACCCGGAATTCAGGTGGAAACAGTTGACTTTACGCCACTGGATTTTTATTCACTGTTTTTCACCGAAGATCTCTATAGATCTATTGTGGACCAAAGCAATTAATACGCTGGTCAACACATCGCCGCTAATACCCAGTACTCCCTTGCTAGAGATTGGAGACCAATTACGGTCTCCGAATGTAAAACCTTTCTGGGCCTTTCCCTCCTCATGGGGTTGAATAAAAAGAGTAAGTTGCGGTCATATTGGTCCACTGACCCAATTTACCATTCACCCTTGTTCTCTGCTTCCATGGACAGGGCACGATACGAGCAGATTTTGCAGTTCATGCACTTCAACGACAATGAACTCTGTCGTCCTCGTGGAGACCCTGGATACGATCGGCTCTACAAAATTCGACCCCTCGTAAACCACTTCAACCAACGTTTTGCAGACTTGTTTACCCCCATCAAGTTGTCTGCGTTGATGAGTCCCTGATTGCATTTTCTGGTTGCTTGTCATTCAAACAGTACCTTCCCAGCAAGCGTGCCAGATACGGGGTCAAGATGTTTAAGCTCTGTGACAGGGCCACAGGCTATACATATAGTTTTATGGTTTACGAGGGCAAAGATAGTCACGTAGAGCCGACAAACTGCCCTGACTACATAGGAAGCGCTGGCAATATTGTGTGGGACTTGGTGTCACCCTTATTCGGAAAGGGGTACCACTTGTACGTGGACAATTATTATACGAGCGTGCCACTTTTTAGTCACTTGTTTGATCAGTAGATTGGAGCATGTGGCACCGTGCGACCTAATTGCCGGGGCTTTCCCCAGCGGCTTGTAGATTCCGGTCTTAGGCTGGGGGAGAGAGCCTGCTTGAAGTATAATAATTTGCTCGCTATAAGGTGGAGGGATAAGAAGAATGTTTTCGTTCTCACCTCCCTTCATGCAGACACGACGACCCAAATTCCTACGGCGACTGGTTTTGTGGAGAAACCCCTCTGTGTCCACGAATACAACCTTAATATGGGAGGGGTGGACCTCAACGACCAGTTGTTGGCGCAGTACCTAGTTGCCCGTAAGGCCAGGCGCTGGTACAAAAAAGTGTCTGTTTATTTATTTCAATTGGCTTTGCTGAACGCTCATGTGCTATACAGAGCTTCAGGACAGACTGGATCCTTCCTTAAATTCCAGGAAGAGATCGTCAGAGCCCTTCTGTTTCCAGACGGTGCTCTACCTCACCTTCCCCAACCAAATGCAGTAAGCTGGCTGCATGAGAGGCATTTTCTTTATGCCATCCCGAGTACCCCTACCCAACGAGCCCCCCCAAAAAAATGTCGTGTCTGCAGCAAGCGCGGATTTAGGCGTGACACCCGGTCGTATTGTCCCTCCTGTCCTGGCAATCCTGGTCTTTGCATGGGTGAATGCTTTGAACGCTACCATACATTAGTTGAGTATTAGCGTAGGGTTCAGCACTGCACTGACTAGGCACACTAACACAGGGTCTCCCAAGATGCCATTGCATTTTGAGAGACCCAAACCTGGAACGAGTTACAAAAGTTAAAAGTTACTAAAAAAAAGTGTAAAAAAAAAAAATAAAAAACAAAAAACAAAAATAGTTGTTGTTTTATTGTTCTCTCTCTCTCTATTCTCTCTCTATTGTTCTGCTCTTTTTTACTCTATTCTGTTCTGCAATGTTTTATTGTTATTATGTTTTACCATGTTTGCTTTTCAGATTTTTTATACTTTACCGTTTACTGTGTTTTGTTGGTAACCATTTTATTGTTTTCAGGTACGCCATTCAGTTGCAGCGCGGATTTATTTATCTTGACAGCAACAGCGTTTGCTCCCACGATAGATAAAGCCGTGACTCCAGCGCTGTCGGAGGTGATTTCACCACCACAGTTACATACTTCAGCATATATGCCGAAGCGTGGGGGCAGCAGTGGGTGGAGGAGCAATTTGCTCCTGCCTTTTGCGGGAGGATGCCCCCATGCTTCGGCATATATATATTTTAGGCACAGGTTGCGTTAAATGTTTTATTTTTTACTATGTTTTTTTTTTTTGTATTTGCTTTGCAGGTATGGTAAGTCTTACTGTTATACTGTAATGTTACTTTGTTTTATTGTTAACCATCATTTGCTTAGCAGGTACGCCATTCAGTTGCAGCGCAGATTTATTCATCTTGACAGCAACAGCGTTTGCTCCCACGATATATAAAGCCGTGACTCCAGCGCTGTCGGAGGTGATTTCACCACCACAGTTACATACTTCAGCATATATGCCGAAGCGTGGGGGCAGCAGTGGGTGGAGGAGCAATTTGCTCCTGCCTTTTGCGGGAGGATGCCCCCATGCTTCGGCATATATATATTTTAGGCACAGGTTGCGTTAAATGTTTTATTTTTTACTATGTTTTTTTTTTTTGTATTTGCTTTGCAGGTATGGTAAGTCTTACTGTTATACTGTAATGTTACTTTGTTTTATTGTTAACCATCATTTGCTTAGCAGGTACGCCATTCAGTTGCAGCGCGGATTTATTTATCTTGACAGCAACAGCGTTTGCTCCCACGATATATAAAGCCGTGACTCAAGCGCTGTCGGAGGTGATTTCACCACCACAGTTACATACTTCAGCATATATGCCGAAGCGTGGGGGCAGCAGTGGGTGGAGGAGCAATTTGCTCCTGCCTTTTGCGGGAGGATGCCCCCATGCTTCGGCATATATAATGTGCATGTATGCCCATCATTAGTGGGTGGATGAAGGGAGGTATTCTAATGGTGGGCATACCCACCGATCAATATCTTTTTTTCGTTCAGCCCACAGGCTGCATGAAAAAAAAGTTTACAATATATGCCTAACAAGGACCAGCAACGTACTGGTATGTTGCTGGACTTTGAGTGGTTATACCAGAATGATGCCTGCAGGTTTAGGTATCATCTTGGTATCATTCTTTTCAGCCAGCGGTCTGCTTTCATGTAAAAGCAATCCTAGCGGCTAATTAGCCTCTAGACTGCTTTTGCAAGCAGTGGGAGGGAATGCCCCCCCATCGTCTTCCATGTTTTTCTCTGGCTTTCCTGTCCCAACAGGGAACCTGAAAATGCAGCCGGTGATTCAGCCAGCTGACCATAGAGCTGATCAGAGACCAGAATGGCTCCAAACATCTCTATGGCCTAAGAAACCGGAAGCTACGAGCATTTCATGACTTAGATTTCACCGAATGTAAACAGCGCCATTGGGAAATTGGGAAAGCATTTTATCACACCGATCTTGGTGTGGTCAGATGCTTTGAGGGCAGAGGAGAGATCTAGGGTCTAATAGAGCCCAATTTTTTTAAAAAAAGAGTACCTGTCACTACCTATTGCTATCATAGGGGATATTTACATTCCCTGAGATAACAATAAAATGAATAAAAAAAAAATAAAAATGAAAGGAACAGTTTAAAAATAAGATAAAAAAGCAAAAAAATAATAAAAAAAAAAAAAAAAAAAAGCACCCCTGTCCCCCCCCTGCTCTCGCGCAAATGCGAACGCAAGCGTCGGTCTGGCGTCAAATGTAAACAGCAATTGCACCATGCATGTGAGGTATCACTGCGAAGGACAGAACGAGGGCAGTAATTTTAGCAGTAGACCTCCTCTGTAAATCTAAAGTGGTAACCTGTAAAGGCTTTTAAAGGCTTTTAAAAATGTATTTATTTTGTCGCCGCTGCGCGTTTGTGCGCAATTTTAAAGCATGTCATGTTTGGTATCCATGTACTCGGCCTAAGATCATCTTTTTTATTTCATCAAACATTTGGGCAATATAGTGTGTTTTAGTGCATTAAAATTTAAAAAAGTGTGTTTTTTCCCCAAAAAAAGCGTTTGAAAAATCGCTGCGCAAATACTGTGTGAAAAAAAAATATGAAACACCCACCATTTCAATCTGTAGGGCATTTGCTTTAAAAATATATATAATGTTTGGGGGTTCATAGTAATTTTCTTGCAGAAAAAAAAATTATTTTTTCATGTAATCAAAAAGTGTCAGAAAGGGCTTTGTCTTCAAGTGGTTAGAAGAGTGGGTGATGTGTGACATAAGCTTCTAAATGTTGTGCTTAAAATGCCAGGACAGTTCAAACCCCCCCCAAATGACCCCATTTTGGAAAGTAGACACCCCAAGCTATTTGCTGAGAGGCATGTCGAGTCCATGGAATATTTTATATTGTGACACAAGTTGCGGGAAAGAGACAAATCTTTTTTTTTTTCTTTTTTTTTTTGCACAAAGTTGTCACTAAATGATATATTGCTCAAACATGCCATGGGAATATGTGAAATTACACCCCAAAATACATTCTGTTGCTTCTCCTAAGTATGGGGATACCACATGTGTGGTACTTTTTTGGAGCCTAGCCGCGCACGGGACCCCGAAAACCAAGCACCGCCTTCAGGCTTTCTAAGGGCGTAAATTTTTGATTTCACTCTTCACTGCCTAGCACAGTTGCGGAGGCCATGGAATGCCCAGATGGCACAACCCCCCCCCCCAAATGACCCCATTTTGGAAAATAGACACCCCAAGCTATTTGCTGAGAGGTATAGTGAGTATTTTGCAGACCTCACTTTTTGTCACAAACTTTTGAAAATTGAAAAAAGAAAAAAAAATACATTTTTCTTGTCTTTCTTCATTTTCAAAAACAAATGAGAGCTGCAAAATACTCACCATGCCTCTCAGCAAATAGCTTGGGGTGTCTACTTTCCAAAATGGGGTCATTTGGGGGGGTTTTGTGCCATCTGGGCTTTTTATGGCCTTCAAAACTGTGATAGGCAGTGAGGAGTGAAATCACAACTTTACGCCCTTAGAAATCCTGAAGGCGGTGCTTGGTTTTCGGGGCCCCGTATGCGGCTAGGCTCCCAAAAAGTCCCACACATGTGGTATCCCCATACTCAAGAGAAGCAGATAAATGTATTTTGGGGTGCAATTCCACATATGCCCATGGCCTGTGTGAGAAATATATCATTTAGTGACAACTTTGTGCAAAAAAAAAAAATTGTCACTTTCCCGCAACTTGTGTCAAAAAATAAAATATTCCATAGACTCAACATGCCTCTCAGCAAATAGCTTGGGGTGTCTACTTTCCAAAATGGGGTCATTTGGGGGGTTTTGTGCCATCTTGGCATTTTATGGCCTTCAAAACTGTGATAGGAAGTGAGGAGTGAAATCAAAAATTTATGCCCTTAGAAATCCTGAAGGCGGTGCTTGGTTTTCGGGGCCCCATACGCGGCTAGGCTCCCAAAAAGTCCTAAACATGTGGTATCCCTGTACTCAGGAGAAGCAGCAGAATGTATTTTGGGGTGTAATTCCACATATGCTCATGGCATGTTTGAGCAATATATCATTTAGTGACAACTTTGTGCAAAAAAAAAAAAAAAAAAGTGTTACTTTCCCGCAACTTGTGTAAAAATATAAAATATTCCATGGACTCAACATGCCTCTCAGCAAATAGTTTGGGGTGTCTACTTTCCAAAATGGGGTCATTTGGGGGGGTCTTGTGCCATCTTGGCATTTTATGGCCTTCAAAACTGTGATAGGTAGTGAGGAGTGAAATCACAACATTACGCCCTTAGAAATCCTGAAGGCGGTGCTTGGTTTTCGGGGCCTCGTATGAGGCTAGGCTCCCAAAAGGTCCCACACATGTGGTATCCCCATACTCAGGAGAAGTAGCTAAATGTATTTTGGGGTGCAATTCCACATATGCCCATGGCCTGTGTGAGAAATATATCATTTAGTGACAACTTTGTGCAAAAAAAAAAAATTGTCACTTTCCCGCAACTTGTGTCAAAAAATAAAATATTCCATGGACTCAACATGCCTCTCAGCAAATAGCTTGGGGTGTCTACTTTCCAAAATGGGGTCATTTGGGGGGTTTTGTGCCATCTTGGCATTTTATGGCCTACAAAACTGTGATAGGAAGTGAGGAGTGAAATCAAAAATTTATGCCCTTAGAAATCCTGAAGGCGGTGCTTGGTTTTCAGGGCCCCGTACGCGGCTAGGCTCTCAAAAAGTCCTAAACATGTGGTATCCCTGTACTCAGGAGAAGCAGGAGAATGTATTTTGGGGTGTAATTCCACATATGCCCATGGCATGTTTGAGCAATATATCATTTAGTGACAACTTTGTGCAAAAAAAAAAAAAAGTGTTACTTTCCCGCAACTTGTGTCAAAATATAAAATATTCCATGGACTCAACATGCCTCTCAGCAAATAGTTTGGGGTGTCTACTTTCCAAAATGGGGTCATTTGGGGGGGTCTTGTGCCATCTTGGCATTTTATGGCCTTCAAAACTGTGATAGGTAGTGAGGAGTGAAATCACAACATTACGCCCTTAGAAATCCTGAAGGCGGTGCTTGGTTTTCGGGACCCCGTATGCGGCTAGGCTCCCAAAAAGTCCCACACATGTGGTATCCCCATACTCAGGAGAAGCAGCTAAATGTATTTTGGGGTGCAATTCCACATATGCCCATGGCCTGTGTGAGAAATATATCATTTAGTGACAACTTTGTGCAAAAAAAAAAAAAATTGTCACTTTCCCGCAGCTTGTGTCAAAAAAGAAAGTATTCCATGGACTCAACATGCCTCTCAGCAAATAGCTTGGGGTGTCTACTTTCCAAAATGGGGTCATTTGGGGGGGTTTTGTGCCATCTGGGCATTTTATGGCCTTCATAACTGTGATAGGTAGTGAGGAGTGAAATCAAAAATTTATGCCCTTAGAAATCCTGAAGGCGGTGATTGGTTTTCGGGGCCCCGTACGCGGCTAGGCTCCCAAAAAGTCCCACACATGGGGTATCCCCATACTCAGGAGAAGCAGCTGAATGTATTTTGGGGCGCAATTCCACATAGGCCCATGGCCTGTGTGAGCAATATATCATTTAGTGACAACTTTTTGTAAATATTTTTTTTTTTTTTGTCATTATTCAATCACTTGGGACAAAAAAAATAAATATTCAATGGGTTCAACATGCCTCTCAGCAATTTCCTTGGGGTGTCTACTTTCCAAAATGGGGTCATTTGGGGGGGTTTGTACTGCCCTGCAATTTTAGCACCTCAAGAAATGACATAGGCAGTCATATAACTTTTGCGCAAACCAATAAATATACGCTTATTGACATTTTTTTTACCAAAGACATGTGGCCGAATAAATTTTGGCCTAAATGTATGACTAAAATTGAGTTTATTGGATTTTTTTTATAACAAAAAGTAGAAAATATCATTTTTTTTCAAAATTTTCGGTCTTTTTCCGTTTATAGCACAAAAAATAAAAACCGCAGAGGTGATCAAATGCCATCAAAAGAAAGCTCTATTTGTGGGAAGAAAAGGACGCAAATTTTGTTTGGGTACAGCATTGCATGACCGCGCAATTAAAAGTTAAAGCAACGCAGTGACAAATTGGAAAAAGACCTCTGGTCCTTAGGCAGCATAATGGTCCGGGGCTCAAGTGGTTAAATTCGCTAATAAAAAGAATTGTTTAAACACTGAACTTTCTACATTGATTAATGGCTAATGGCACAACACTCTGCTACTGCTACAATGGTTAAAGTAGCAGTGCGTCACAAGGGTTGGTGTCACCTGGTGCAGTAAAATATGGTGTCACCCCCCTATTTTCGTGCCAATAGCCCGACCAACACCCCAGAGTTGGAGCTTGTTGGTGTGCAATGTGGCTATGAGTAAGGCTTAGAGTGTAGCAGGTTAGGCACTAATGGCTCAGTCCCTAGCAGCATTAATGAATAATGGCTGACAGGCCTCCCTACCAGACCCAGCGAAACTGCAGCAGTGATACCCCTTGGCTGGACGTTTGCTCACTCTGGGTTGACCAAGCTGACTTTTGGTAGTTTAGCACGTCTGTACCCTGGCAGCGGCTCAGTCTTTCTCTCTCAGAGAAAGACTCAGTGGCCCTCTCGCTGGCGGTGCTGGGCAGCGTGGCTCTCTTTCTGGTGGTGCTGGGCAGCAGCGTGGATATCTCTCTGGTGGGGCTGGGCAGCATGGCTCTCTCCCTGGTGCTGTGTGTACAGCGTGGCTATTTCTCTGGTTGTGCGGGCACAGTGTGGCTCTCTTTCTGGTGGTGCGGGTATAGTGTGGCTCTCTCTCTAGTGGTGTGGGTACAGCATGCCTATCTCTCTGGTTGTATGGGTACAGCGTGGCTCTCTCTCTGGTGGTGCGGGTACAGAGTGTCTCTCTCTCTCTCTGGTGGAGCGGGTACAACGTGGCTCTCTCTTTGTTGGTGCGGGTACAACATGGCTTTCTCTCTCTGCTGGTGCAGGTACAGTGTGGCTCTCTCTCTGGTTTTGTGGGTACAGCGTGGCTCTAGCTTTGATGGTGCAGGTACAGCGTGGCTCTCTCTTTGGTGGTGCAGGTACAGCGTGGCTCTCTCTTTGGTGGTGCGGGTGCAGCATGGCATTCTCTCTCTGGTGGTGCGGGTACAGCATGGCTCTCTCTCTGGCTTCCCCCAGCAAAGTCCTTTCTTTTTCCTGTAGCACTCACTCCCTCAGCTTTTTCCTAAGTTCCAGGCTCTCAATCTCTCCCCCCAGCAGCGTGCATGCTGGGGGCTATAGTCTTCTCCCTGTGGACAACAATGTCCCATTAAGCTCCCCTAGACTGATTGGCCCTTAGGTGTGGCCAATGGGACGGGAAACAGACCGGGCGAGCCTCTCTCTCTCTTCTCCCGCACCACTGACAGGAGAAAGGGGGGGCAAGTGGGGGAAACATTCTGACAGCCTGCAGCTTGCCTCTCCCCGTCACATCGCCGCTGCTGTTCTATGGTGGACTAAGCAGGGAAAAGAGCCCACTGTCACCGCTTCACGGATGGTGCCATCCCTCTAGCGGGTGTCCCCCCGGTGCATACCCCCACACCCCATAGCGATGCCACTGTAAAGCGGTATTGAATCCAAAACCAAAAATGTATTATATTGCAGCTTTCCAGTCTTTAGATGTGATGGCTGCATCAGTTTTCTTTTCTTTGGCTTTTTCCTCTCTCTGTGTGTTAGATGTTCTGGCAAGTAACATATCTCCTGTATTAGTGAGACACAGCTCGGGAGGAATGAACACTGGAGGCACAGCACACAGTAGCATTGTCAGTCTGGGGGAGGGTAATGTTAAATGTATTAGCAAATTTTGTTACACTAACATATTAAAGCCAAACTGCAGCTCACATTTTATAATCAGTTACAGCAAACAGTTTTTTTTTCCTTTTGGGATAAAGGTTTTTTGCATGAATAAATAATAGCTGATGGTTTTAATTATTCCTGCCAGTTTTAAAGTGTTACTAAACCCACAACAATAAAATTAGTCTGTATATATAGTAAAGCACGCTTGTTATACTCTTGTTTGTCCTGTCCTGTCTTCTGTGATCCTCTTCTTCTTCCATAGTCCCTAAACCATCTGCTAATAGAACAGAGCCTTGGGGGGCACTCTGCACGTGCTCAGTTTGGTGTGTATTGCTAGAGCGTTTTTTTTGTTTTTTTGGGAGAGTGCATGTGATCAGCACAGGGCCATTCTATATACCGCTGATGAGAAAAAGGTATTTCGCAGGGAACTCTAGGCAACCATATAAAATTAATTCAGGGTCCTGGGTTTAGTAACATTTTGGTGGTCACATCCATGTAAAATTATACATTCTGCTGGAGAGCTTGACTTGCTGGCTGAATCACCAGATGAAAATTAAGGGAAAAAAAGCCTAAAAAAAAGGAAACTAATACAGCCTTTACATCTACAGTAATAATTGGTAAAATGCAATATAACAAATTTTAGCTTTTGGGTTTAGTACTGCTTTAACATATAAAGACATGCGTGTGTAGAGTTGCTTATAAAGATTGGATTCCAGTAATCTCTCTTCAAATACATCATTTGTCACTCAAGGTTATAAAGGCTGCACAGTATTACAACTGTGATAACTCCTGGTAAAGTTAACAATACAGATACCTGTATTTTGAAATATTGCTGGATGCTGTAAATAAAAAACTAATACTTTCTTTTACAGCAGATTAACCACTTCCCGTTTGGCCTATAGCAGAATGACGGCCGGGCAGTGGTTGAGTTATTGTGACTGGGCATCATATGACGTCCAGCAGGGTAACCGCCGGCGCACGTCCGTGGAGGCGTGCAGTGCGGCGATCGCTGTTGCGGCATGTCAGTCTGACACACCGCTACACCGATATCGGTAAAGAGACTCTGAGGGAGGCACATGTCCAATCACAGCTGATCACAATGTAAACAGGGAGAGCCATTTATCCACTTTTCCTCACTCATGTCTGACAGACGCGAGTAGAGGAGAGCCGATCGGCTGCTCTCCCGACAGGGGGGGTCTGTGCTGATTGTTTATCAGATGCCCGCCCAGGACCACCAGGGTGCTGCCAGGACCACTAGGGATTGCCACCACACAGGACCACCAGGTATGCCACCCTAGACCACCAGGGATATGCCAATCAGTGCCCAGGCAGCTGCCAATTGGTGCCAATTAAAAATGCCTACCAGTGCCACCAGTGATGCTTATCACTGAAATCTATCAGTTGCAGCCATCAGTGCCCATCAATGCCGCCTTTCGGTGGCCATCAGTGTCCATCATTACCACCTATCAGTGCCCATCAGTGCCCTGCAGTGCCGTCAATCAGTGCCACCCATCAGTACCCATCAGTGCAGCCTTTCAGTGCCCATCAGTGTCGCCTATCAGTGCCCATCAGTGCCCACCACAGCCACTTATGAGTGCCCATCAGTGCCGCCTATTAATGCCCATCAGTGCTGCAGAAAACTTACTTATTTAGAACATCTTATAACAGAAACAAAGAAAAAACTTTTTTTCAAAATTTGTCTGTTTTTATTCGTTTAGCAAAAAATAAAAACCGGTGATCAAATACCACCAAAAGAAAGCTCTATTTGTGGGAAAAAAATGATAAAAATTTAGTTTGGGTACAGTGTAGCATGTCTGCACAATTGTCATTTAAAAAGTGACAGCGCTGAAAGCTGAAAATTGGCCTGGGCAATAAGGTGCGAAAGTGTCTGGTATTGAAATGCTTTTTAATATTGTTGTGCTTCTTATACATTCCATAGAATTCAAAATGCCAGCTTCAATAGCCTTGAATTTCCTCTTAGTCTAATGCCCCGTACACACGGTCGGATTTTCCGATGGAAAATGTCCGATCGGAGCGTGTTGTCGGAAATTCCGACCGTGTGTGGGCTCCATCGGACATTTTCCATCGGATTTTCCGACATACAAAGTTGGACAGCAGGAGATAAAATTTTCCGACAACAAAATCCGATCGCGTCAATTCCGACCGTGTGTCCTGTTCCGACGCACAAAGTGCCACGCATGCTCAGAAGAAATTCCGAGACGGGACAGCTCGTTCTGGTAAACTTAGCGCTCGCAATGGATACAGCACTTTCGTCACGCTGCAATGTTAAAAATGGTTTAATACAGCGCACTCTCTTCTTCTTTATAATGTGACAAGAATTAAGTAGTTTTGCTGCTCATATTAACACACACTTCTCACAAACTTTTATTTGTGTTTTTTTTAGTGGGATTCCCTGAATATATTGTTATTAGTTGTCACATCTGACAGTTTTATATATTTTTTTTTTTTTGATTTTCAGCCTTTTTTTTCTTTAATGTTTGGATTTTTTCCAAGGCTGATCTTTGTTCAATGTTATTTTTATTTTTACTCCAGAATATTTTTGGGTGTGTTTTGTGTGTCAAGTTACCCCAACACCATTGATATCTTTTATTATTTAATCTCAAGGAGATTGTTTGGTGTTGGTGACCCCTGTTCATTTCACATTGTATATTTGAAATGTACCTGAATCCTCACAAACAAGCTGTCATTTTTGAAGTAAAACACATAGGAGGGTATAATTCAAAACAAAAAGGGATCAGAACCAAACAAAGAGGGAGGCAACACTGGATCAACATGAGAAATTAGCGAAGCCTGGGACCCCCACGGCAGACATCAATTCTTCAACATCAAAATTGGTGGCCTGAGGAGTCCATATGTAAGTGAGGGCAGTCTGGTCCAGAATTCGCAGAGATCCGGATAGCAGCAGATGACATCTGTGTCCCCAGGCTGTGGTACCACAAGAGGCTGCATTTTTTGGCCAACCAGACTGAACCCAGGGCAATCACTGTCTGGTCTTCCTTCCACGCTTCCTTCCGGGCTGTGGCTGTGCAGTTGGAGATGTGGCAGGAGGAGTAGGACCTGGAGGAGGAGGAGGACTGGGAGGACCTGGAGGAGGACTGGGGGGACCTGGAGGAGAGGGAGGACGAGGAGGAGGACCTGCAGGAGGAGGAGGAGGACCATCACAAAGGTGTGTCTGAGGTGTCATTTGGCCCCTCATACCTTTCTCAAGAGCCTCCAATATGAGGGCCTCACACATGACTTGTTGGCCCTCCTCCATCCTCTGCATTTTATATGCAATGAAGGCAGCAATGTTCTCCTCCATGGTGTGGGGTGCTCCCAGGACCTCTGTAGCCCTCCAAAAGAATCCTATAGCAGCCTCCTCTAGGGCACTCCTCCTACTGCCACTTTCTTTTTTCAGGGGGGGTGGAGGGACCTGCAGATCAGCCAGCCGGCTCGGCCCGGCCACCTCCTGGCTGAGACTTCCCTGTGTATGAAAAAGGGACATGGTTTTAGTTTTTGCATCATCAATCACAATCCTAAATTAGTACTCCCAACTAACATCTAGTTAACATCATTGATTGGACAAGCAGAAATATTTAGAGGAATGCTATACCTGGCTCAATCTGGGCTCCTCCACATATCGCCTGGAAGGCCCAGGTTGGGCGTCAGAAGCCTCAGCCGGGGGGGAAGGAAGCGTGGAAGGAAGACTTGAGAGGGATGGCCTGGGTTCAGTCTGGCCTGCCAGAAAGTGCAGTCTGTCGTAGTACAACATCCTGGGGACATAGATGTCATCTGCTGCTCCGGATCTCTGTGAATCCAGGACTTTCTTGCGCTCCCTCAGATATGTGCTCCTCAGGCAACCAATTAATATCTTTAAATAAGTGATGTCTGCCGTGGGGATCACCTGCTTCACAATTTCACACAATTGCTCCAGTGCTGCCTTCCTCTTTGCTTGGTTCTTGAAATGGGGGTGGTTAATCTCCCACAGACATGGTAGCTCCTTTAGCATCTCTAGGAATACTGACATGAAGTCATTATCTTTGAGTAGCATATCCATGTTCACTGCAAGACACAACACAAGACGAAGCCTAATGTCAGACAAAACTCTCCTAATCTTGTTACAATATAGGCCTCAATCTAGAAGCAGTATAGGCACAAGTTTGTCTCTTACCTTCGTTCTTACGATCGGCGTGTCCAATACTCCTTCCTCCGCTCACAGATCGTACGTAATATGCACGCGTGTTACGCTTTATACACACTGCGCATGCATGTAACTCCGCCCGCCCCTGACGTTCTTTCTAGTCTATTCCCAGCCCCTTTTCGTTCGGCGCAGTGGGTGAAGAGCATGATGGCGGAGTTAGAGCAGGTGTGTGCTAATTATAGCAACGAGGAGGAGGAGGAGGAAAGCCCGGATCCGGACACGTCCCGATCCAGGAGGAGACGTTTTAAGGCCACAAATATGTCCTTTGGGGAGATGTTGGAGATGGTCGACATCATGAGGAAGTCCAACTATGATGGGAAGTATGGGCCTTACCCCAACCCCAACATCAGAAAGGCCAAGATCATGGGGAAAGTGATCAAAAGCCTTCACAGGAATTTCGGGGTACGAAGATCTAAAGATCAGCTCAGGAAACGGTGGTCGGACCTGAAGTTGAGAGAGCCAGAGCAGTACCGAAAGATCCGGAGAGTGCTGCAAAAAAGTAAGTAGTTGTGCTGTGTTCCTATTCTTTCTGTCTTTATTACGTTCGTGCTGCTCCATATGCTTTTATTAATTGTAACGTTTAAAAGGGCAACTTTAATGTTCATGGGCCCATTATTCGTTCGTATCAAACATTTTTCTTTCGGCCTCTAGAACACCATTGTTTAGGCCATATGCATTTTCCCACATTTTTTTGGGCCTACTTGGATGCCAAATATTTGTTTGTGTAGATGGGTTACTAGAATGAAATGCAAACTAGATTGTGTGTAAGGAGAGGACACTGAGAAGCTGTTTTCACATCTGGACACTGGAGCACTAGTGTGGGACACAAGAACACCATTTTTATTAGGGGGGCCACACAGGTGCTCCAGTGTATACTATAGGGGGGGCTACATCTGTGAAGCTTGTACTAAACCGGTAAAGTATTGCAGCTTGACAAAGGGCAATAAAAAAATACATCTTGGAACTTGGCTAAAATAGACAATTGTACCCCACTTCCAAGCAATGTTTCCTATTTCTAGTTCTGCCATCAAATATCTGTGTACTAATTATAACATTTTTGTTTTACATAGGGGAGAAAAGACTCGGAGGACACCCCTCATCCGAGGAGACCAGAGACCCCCCCACCTCTGGAAGAAGGTGAAATACCCCAAACCCAAGAAGAGCAGGAGGAAGAAGAAGATGTGGTGGAGATTGGCACCACAACAGGTGAGTGTCTGCGACCACAGGCTCAGGTAAAAGAGATGGATGGTGGCAGATTTTTGAGACCTGTTTTTTTTTATTAATCTCTTTTTAGGTGATCGTGAGGTTGTGGATCCCGAACGCTTTACTTCAGAAAGTGTCCAGATCCTGATCGGGGAGATCATGGGGTGTAATGCCGAACTGCAAAACATCCAGCAAAAAATGCATGATGTTATTAAAAAAAATAATAACATCATTGATGTTTTGGAGCAAATTTAAACCCCACAAAATCACTTTTTGGATTGTGGTTCAATCTTTTAAATTTTTTTGCAATGTTTTGAAAAGCCAAATTTGGAGGATGCACACAGTGTGCCAACATGTGCTATCTGCCATCACGGGAGATCAATGGACGCGTTTTGGGGGTGCAACCCCTTCCTCAATTATAAAGTAGCGTTGAGGAAGGGCTTGCTCCCCCAAAACACGTCCCTTGATCCCCCCTGATGGCAGATAGCACATGTTGACATTGGGAAATTGGTGTGCATCTTCCAAATTTGGCTTTTCCAGGGGTGATTTCCCCCCATCTGAACGCTATATAAAACCCAGTTCCTAAATACTGATGTCTGATATAGCCTTCAGGTTTTACCTAATGTGAACTTTGTAAGTTCAAGTTTTTTGGCTTTCTTGTTGGTTTTACACAGGCCTGTTTTATCTGAAATGGACATTTCGAATTTTGCTAATGCTACTGCAAAAATTGTTATACAACAAACATGTTGGTTTGTTTTAAAAACCTTTGGTAAATGCACATGTGATTGTGCAGGTATAAAAAAGTGGCTTACTCAAGAATGTGTGGATTATTGTCTCAACACTACAACACTTTTGGGGTGATGTAATAGCTGTTTTATGCAAAAGTGGGGGTTATTTCCTAAGGGTAAATCCTCTTTGCACTACAAGTGCAGTTTCAGTGCAGTTGCAAGTGCACTTGTAGTGAAATGTGTTTTTGCATTTAGGAAATAAAACCCAACAGTGCTTTGTATAAGGTTACCCAATCACGACATTTTCTGCACTCAAAACATTTCTGTCAGGGTCAGCTAAAACAAACACAAGCAGTAAATGTCCACAAAGATTTTCTTTTTTTTTTTATTTGAAAAAGGCTTCACATATTGTCTGGCATATTGATAGCCCCCCTACCCGCAAAGAACTCCAGGTAGCGTAACCGGACATCACGGGCACTCAGGGAGGGCAAGCCAGGATGGCCACTTTCAAGCGCCGTCAGTGTGGTTTGATGTAGAATGCCGGCCTCAGGCCCAACTGATCCAGCATAGTTGGCCGAATGTTTCCGTAAAAAGTTATGGAGAACACAGCACGCAAGTATTATATGGTTCAGTTTATACTCCGCCATATGGATAGGTGTCAGAAATAGGCGGAACCGGCTGGCCAGGATTCCAAATGTGTTCTCCACCACTCCTCGGGCTCTGGCCAGCCGGTAATTTAAAACCCTCTGTTCCGGGGTGAGGGTCCTCATCGGGAATGGCTGCATCAGGTGGTCCCCCAGCGCAAATGCTTCATCAGCAACGAACACAAATGGGAGTCCTTCAACATTGTCCTCTGCAGCTGGCAAGTCCAAGCTGCCATTCTGGAGACGCCTGTAGAACTCCGTCTGGGCGATGACTCCACCATCGGACATCCGGTCATTCTTCCCCACGTCCACATACAAGAAGTCGTAATTAGCCGACACCACCGCCAACATCACTATACTATTAAACCCCTTGTAATTATAATAGTACGACCCCGAGTTGGGTGGTGGGACGATGTGGACGTGTTTCCCATCAATTGCCCCTCCGCAGTTAGGAAAGTCCCACCGCTGGGCAAAGTGGGAGGCCACAGTCTGCCATTCCTGTGGCGTGGAAGGAAACTGTTGAGGAAAAAACAATAAACATTACTATTTTTACTCTGAAACATGGCAGGCAGATTAGACACAAATCTTATGGGGCAACCTCCAGATAGCATTTATTAAGGGGAATTTAACAAGGCCAAAGTATAAGGTACACCTATCATATCCCCCCCCTCTCATGGGCCATTTCTAACATTATGGGGTATGTGGAAATCTTGGACAGGTAACCCTCTTCACTTCATTGAGAGATGAATACCTAAATAATGGGTATTACTTTGAACAGCCCCTCCTTAGTTACACTATTGGCAGCCCACTGGACAGGTAAGAAGTGTCTGAATACAAAGATATAAATACACACTGTACACATTTGAGGACATTTGGACCTTCTGCTATTACCTATCAAGATAATAATAGGATACAAAAACTTTAAAACAGTACCATTGGAAAGTATACAGGCAGGCCCTTGCACTACATGCTTTGGGGAATTCAGCCATAAATCTGACCACAAAAGAGATGGGTATAGTGTGTATGGGTTTGGCAAAGTCAGCAGATAGATGATTGAGGATAGATAGAGAATTGGGATCAGCTGACTTAGCAGTTGGGGGAGGGAGGGTTACTAAAAATTATTTGGGGACACCACAAAAAAAAGCCTCTGGCACTCTGCCTGAATTTAAATAAAAAATAACATTACCAAACATTTTAGGGGGTGTTTGGGGTAAAGCACTACTATGGAGCTGATAAAATACATTGTTAAGTGACTACATGAGGTGAATATAGGGCAGGAGACACCATGCTGGGGAGGTTAGTGAAGGGCAAATATGTATGAAGGACCTAAAATAATAATTACATAAAAATCCAGCATGCATGAGGACAAAGGGGACATTCACAGCATATTACAAGCATGGTAATTAGGGAATGAGGAAAGAAATACAATATATTATCAAACATTAAAGACAATAAAAGGTGATATAAAAGGATAAAAATCTTACCTTCATATACTCCTTCTGCAGGACCTGTATGATGGCAGAACAGGTCTCTGGAATAATGATCCCCAGAGCCTGGGGGGAGATGCCTGTCGAGAACTTTAAGTCCTGCAGACTTCTACCTGTGGCCAAATGCCGCAGGGTAGCGACCAACCTCTGCTCCGGAGTGATGGCTTGCCTCATGCAGGTATCCTGCCTGCTAATATAGGGGGTCAGCGAAGCCAACAAACGGTGAAACACGGGGTCCGTCATCCTGAGAAAGTTCCTGAAATCATCAGGATTATTCTCACGGATCTCACGGAGCAAAGGCATATGAGAGAACTGGTCACGCTGAAGCAACCAATTCTTGGTCCATGAACTCCTCCCCACCCTGTTCATGGACTGGACTTGTGTCAAGGTCAGGACCCCAACACCAAGCCCCCGCACAGCACGAACTCTACGAGGAGTACGCATACGAAACATGGCTAGAAAACGGTCGGCTGCTCAGAACAAAGTAACAGAACGCACTGAAGAACAGCAAGGCCTGTGAAGAGCGACCTGAAAAACAGCAACGAGCAGGCAAGATCACACAGAAAACTCTGATACGAACTGACTGCATGCACTGAAGAGCAGATACAAACCCACAAGCACAAACTGAACGGCAGAAAACGATCTGAAAGCCACGAGTCTGAAAAAGCGCAAATCGTCTCTCACCAAACTTTTACTAACACGAGATTAGCAAAAGGAGCCCAAAGGGTGCCACGCTTGGTTCTGAACCGGCCTTTTCTAGTCTCGTCGTATGTGGTGTACGTGACCGCGTGGTTGGCGATCGGAAATTCCGACAACTTTGTGCGACCGTGTGTAGGCAAAACAAGTTTGAGTCAACATCCGTCTGAAAAAAATCCTAGGATTTTGTTGTCGGAATGTCCGAACAAAGTCCGACCGTGTGTACGCCCTATAACTAATCTTAGCAAGTAGTGAGACAATAGCTTCACTAGATTCTTCATTCTTTTTCCAATGCCAACAACCATTATGCTTTACTAGTGCACATTTACCATTCATTGAATTCAATACTATAGAACACGTTTACTGACAAACAACTGCAATACTAAAACTACCAAACATTTCTCACAAAAGAAAATAGCCCAATGAATCCAATATTACATGAATAATACAATGAAACCATGTGTGCTGCAAATATGTGCTGAAACCAGACATAGGAGGAATAAGGAACTTGTTTACTTCCTGCTGCAAGTGAAGTTGTCTGGTTGTCATACTAATTCTCTGGGACGTCCATTTTTGCCCATTTTGATCAGAGTGAATGGACATGCAGATTCATTGGACAAATAACTATGCAAATTGTCTTCATAAATAGACCCTACAGAATTGCTGGAGCTAAAAACCTTGATTAGTATGCTAGGTTAAGGTTAACTACTTCAGCCCAGAAAAAAAAATTTCCTGCTTAATGACCAGGCCATTTTTTGCGATACAGCACTGCGTCGCTTTAACTGACAATTGCGTGGTCCTGCAACGTTGTACCCAAACAAAATTGACATCCTTTTTTTTCCCCACAAATAGAGTTTTCTTTTGGTGGAATTTGATCACCTCTGCGGTTTTGATTTTTTGCGCTATAAACAAAAAAAGACCGACAATTTTGAAAAAAAATACAATATTTTTTACTTTTTGCTATAATAAATATCCCCAAAAATGTTTATAAAAACAAATTTCTTCATCAGTTTAGGCCAATATGTATTCTTCTACATGTTTCTGGTAAAAAAATCTCAATAAGCGCATATTGATTGGTTTGCGCAAAAGTTATAGTGTCTACAAAATAGGGGATATATTTATGGCATTTTTAAGTCATTTTTATTTATTTAATTTTTTTTACTAGTAATGGCGGTGATCTGCGATTTTTAGCGGTACTGCGACATTGCGCTGGACAGATTTGACACTTTTCCACCTTTTTGGGACCATTGACATTTATACAGCGATCAGTGCTATAAAGAGGCACTGATTACTGTGTAAATGTCACTGGCAAGATAGGGGTTAACACTAGGGGGCAATCAAGGGGTTAAATGTGTTCCCTCATGAGTGTTTCTTACTGTGGGGGGATGGGACTGACTGGGGAAGGAGACATATCGCTGTTTGTAATTACTACAAACAGCAGATCTGTCTCTTCTCCCCTGTCAGAACAGGGATTTGTGTGTTTATACACACAATTCCCTATTCTGGCTCTCATGCCCGTGATTGCGGGTGGCCGGCGGCGATCGTGCTCGCGGGCCACGCGCATTGGGTCCCCCGCTGTGCAGCCGGCCTGTGCGTGCCTGGTAAGGAGCCAACATACCCATACGGCGATTCACAGGAATGTGCCACTTTGCCGCCGTATATCGGCGTGAGACGGTGGTTAAAGTGGTGTAAAGGCAAAAGTTATTCTTACCGTCATGCATTCTATGCATTCTATGCATGAAGGTAAAAAACCTTCTGTGTGCAGTCCCCAGCCCCCTCTAATACTTACTTGAGCCCCCTCTCGATCCAGCGATGTTCATGAGAGCCTTGCCTCTCTGGGGACTCGCACTCCTGATTGGTCAATGGCTCCCATTGCTGTCAATCACAGGCAGTGAGCCAATCAGGAGGGGGCTGGGTCAAACCGTGGCTCCGTGTGTAAATGGACACACAGAGCCACGGGTCGGGAAGGCCCCTGCTTGGGGGCACCAAGCAGGAGGGAGGGACCAAGAGCACTGGCGTGGGACCCGAGAAGAGGAGGATCCAGGCTGCTCTATGCAAAACCACTGCACAGAGCAGTTAAGTAGAACATGTTTGTTATTTAAAAAAAAAAAAACAAGGCTTTAATATTGATTTAAGGCCTCATGCACACTGGGTGATTTTACAGCTGCTATTTTTGGCTACAGGTGATTTTTTTCTGCAGCCAGTAAATTCTCCAGCATGTCATCCTATGTGTCCATGCACACATAGGCTTTTATTATCAATTTTTTTGCAGGGGCTTCTTCTGGCTGGAAAAAAAAAAAAAAGAAGAAGAACTAGTGGGTTTGAAGAGGAGTTTTCCAGCTGTAAAAATGCTCTAACTTTGAAAAAACTAATAAAAATCCTGAAAGCTTGACCCATAAGCTTTTGTGGAAGTATAGTTTTTCTAAAAGACGCTAAAAAAAAATGACTGCAAAAATGCTACAAAACCCATTCTACAGCTACAGCTTTCTACAGCTATCACTACAGGCATTTTTATAATGTCCAGTGTGCATTAGGCCTAAGTTGACACAGTCACTATAAAAAGGTCAAAAAAGCTGCCTACAAAAGAAGAAATAATACTTACCGCTCCAGCAGGTAGGGGCTCAGATCTTAACTGTCTTTAAAAACTTCAAAGGGTTAAAAAAAATGTCAATGGCTAACAAATCTTCTAGGTGTGCCTGTTGCTGGGTCCTCCAGAGTAGGCTGTTGTTTCGGTCTGATGGCATCTGCTTTAATGACTCCCTATGACCTGATTCACTACACATTGAATTTACTTTGTGTGCCTAATTTCAGCATATATTTACATGCTAGCTTTTGTTAACTTTGTTTATTGATGTAACAAATCCTGAGAATTTTGTCTATAAATTTTGACATCTTTATTAAGGCTGGGTTCAGACTGGAGCACGGAGCAGCTCATAGCAGGAGTCCGGTGCATCTCCATCCACTGTTTCAGGTCCGATTTCAGCCCGAATTTTTGTCGGCATTCGGACTTGAAAGGGACCAAATGACGCACAGGACTCCTGTGCAATTCACACCGGAGCCACTCTGGAGATGTGTGAACCGGCTCCATAGAGAGAAGGTCAAAATCTCCTGTCACTGGAGACAGGGTCACTGATTCGAATTCCAACTAGGGTCACTGATTCAAATTCCAACCATGGCACAACTTGCCTGTAGTTTGTATGTTTTCCCTGTGCCTGTGTGGATTTCCTCCGGGTTTCCTCCCAGACTCCAAAGACATGTCGGTAGGTTAAGTGTATTAAAAAAGATTGGAAAACCTAAAGATTTGATCCAAGAGAATGCCACCCTTATCCAAGAATAGGAGGTTGAACCTCTTCTTGGAATTGATGCAGGTGGACCTCGATGGTATTGACTGGACACAAAAAAGGCACTGACAACTTGACCCATGCGGTAAGACAAGCCCTTAAAGAGCTTAGGGAAATTAAAAATATCATCATTAAAAAGAGTGATAAGGGCGGCAATGTAGTCCTAATGAATAAAAACCAATATGAAAAAGAAGCAAGACGTCTCCTAGATGATTGTTCGACATATAGCAGACTGAATTACAATCCCTTCCCCGAAGTTGTTCATGAATTAAATCAGAAACTAAAAGATGCCAGGGAAGCAAGTCTCCTGAGTACACGTGAACATGAGCACCTCCAAGTGAGGGAATTCAATATACCCACCTTCTATATCATCCCCAAGGTGCATAAAAATTTACAGAACCTGCCCGGCAGACCTATAGTTTCGGCTTGCCAGGGTCCCCTTGAAAGGATCAGTGGTTACTTGGATTCCCTCCTTAAGGATATGTGAGAAATTTGAAATCTTTTGTCCAGGATACCCGCCATGTGTTAGCCAAAATTTCTGAGCTACAGGTGGGGGGCGAGGTGTTGCTCCCTCGATCCCCCACTCATGCGGTGTCCAAGCAATTAAAACTTTTCTCTATCTCTACTACCCCCATTATGGCCCACAGAATGAGTTCTTAATAGAATTACTGGAATTTGCCTTACTTAACAATTTCTTCCAGTTCTCTGCCCAGAACTATCAGCAAATTAGAGGTAGCTTGATGGGGGCAGCATGGGCACCCGCCTATGCGTGCCTCTACTTGGGTCTTTCTCGATGCACCGAGACGACGTACACACGTGGTTAAGGTACATTGACAACATACTCATGGTGTGGAAAGGTACCTTAGAAGTCCTACATGTGTTCATTGACCAACTCAACCAAAACAAGCGTAACATAAATTTGACATACACCCATGACCGGACAAAGATCTCGTTCTTGGATCTCTGGATAATGGTTGAGGATGGACAGTTATACACTCATACCTTTCGTAAGGAAATGGCAGCCAATACACTTTTGCGTGCTGACAGTCACCACCCACATTGGCTGAAAAATGTAATCCCAGTAGGGCAATTCCTAAGGATTAAAGAAACTGAACAAAAACCAGTGACTATAGACGAGAGGGCAACGAGATGTATACAAGATTCAGAGAATGTGGATATTCTCATAGACAAGTTAGTTAGGAAAGCCAAAAAGAAGGTAGCCAGTAGAAGTAGGGAAAATTTACTACATATCGATAACAGTAGTGATGAGAAAGGCTCCCTAAAAAATAGTGTCCCTGTTAGAATCATAACGGCCTTTGGAGCCCAATGGAACTTGGTACGTAACATCCTGGAAAGACATTGGGGGATACTGACAAACAGCCCGGGGCTAACAGATATACCGTATATACTCGAGTATAAGTCGAATTTTTCAGCACTTTTTTTGTGTTGAAAGTGCCCCCCTCGACTTATACTAGAGTCAAGCACTTTTCTGCAGCAAAAAATTTCATTTTCTGAACCGACTTTGGGGCCCCATATCTCAGGGCCACTTGGAGCTAGGAACCCCAAATGTGGTGTGCAAACCCAGTAGAACTGGTACCATAACATATCCAAAGCTGGGGTTCCTAGCACCAAGTGGCCCTGAGATACGGGGCCCCAAAACTGGTTCAGAAAATGTCATTCTCTGCTGCAGAAAAGTGCATTTTCTAAACTGATATTTGGGGCCCTGTATCTCAAGGCCACTTGGTGCTAGAAACCCCAGCTTTGGAAATTTTATGGTGCTAGTTCGACTGGGTTTGCACACCAAATTCGGGGTTCCTAGCACTAAGTGGCCCCGAGATACGGGGCCCCAAATTCAGTCAACTGTGTCCATCTGCAGCAATGTCATTTCGGAACCCTTTGGGTTCAGAGACCCCAAATTTTGGCTGCAGCTAGGGGGCATCTAGGAACCCTTAACTACTGAGCTTGAAGTTCAGGGGACCTATGGCTGCAAATGGGCACAGTAAGGCATGCAAATGGGCACAGTGATGCTGCAAGTGGGCATTGTTGAACCTCTTTTCCACTTACAGTAGCTGTGCATTTCTCACCCTCGTCTTATACTCGGGTCAATAAGTTTTTCCCATTTTTTTGCGGTAAATTAGGGCCTCGACTTATACTCGGAACGACTTATACTCGATTATATACGGTAGTCGGTACAGAACCTAAGATGGGAGCTCCTTGCGCTAAAAATCTGGGCGATATGCTAATGCAGTCCGAGTTCATTAAGGAACCGGACCCCACTTGGTTATCCACTTACCCAAGTACAAAGGGCATGTTTCCATGCAATAAGTGCCAGATCTTCCCCTTCATAGATAGAACACAGACATTCATGGACGCTTTAGAACATGAGAGATATGAGATTAGGGACCTAATTAACTGTTCAACAGCAAGAGTGATCTACATGATCACCTGTCCATGCCCAAAAATTTACATCAGAAAAACAAAGAGGGTACTAAAAGTGAAGATAGGAGAGCATCTAAGAGAAATTAGGAAAAAAAATCCAGAGAAACCCTTAGAGAAACATTTTGCCCACTGCCACGGTGGGAGCCCTGTGGGTATGAAGGTAAAGGGTATTTATGCCCTCAAGCTACCCACCAGATGAGGAGACTTTGACCGTATACTCCTCCAAAAAGAAAAATGGTGGATATACAGGCAAAAGTAACTTGTGGCGGTGGGCCTCAATACAGAATACCTGCAATATCTGCAGGTGTTCCTGGATGGCTAATATAGCCAGACTGCCAATTGGGGCTATCCACCCCTCCTGAAAATTCAGGCTGATTGATAAATTTTTATTTTGTACTATGTACTATTCATTAACTACCATCCTTTAAATGACCAGCGACAAATTTATCTAATACTGTCCATTTAATGTGTTTCAAGTAATGATGTCCTGAAGTGTTGTTACATGTATATATTTTCCCTACTCTGTGTCTTTGTATAATTCTTTTTCCCCCTCTGTTTCCTCTTTTCTATGTTTTCCCTTCTCCTTGTTTTCTTTATTTTTCTTTCTTAATTGCTGACCCCTTTAAGTAGAGAGTTTGTGTCGGCGACGCTGACTGATTAATTGGCTAAGCTGACACGACCACCTCTGCTTTAATTGGCTACTCTGAAGATCACCATGCATCACCCTGACAATAAGATATTTATCCCTTTAATACATGTTGATGGGCAGCGTCCTCAAGGAGAAACTATGATATAAAAGGAGTGAGGCCCGTCGTCCAATGATTGTCCAGATGAAGCTACGTTACTCTCTTTATTGAAACACGTTGATGCCATAGCCGTTCCATCATGTGATGCCGCTTCCGTGATGTTCCCGGAAATAGAGGATGCTAAATGCGTATAGGAGACCCCTGACTGATCGGCTTGCTGCCGAACATCCATCCGTTTGAAAGTTTTGGACCGCAAACCGGAGCACCTAACTGGCACCAACCTAAGTGAGGATGTGTTGTACCAAATTGCCAAATGCAACCATGATGGATGGGGACAAGTTGACACCCACTACTAAGGACGGTATAGTACCTCCAATATATCGCAACTATTGAGCCCAAGATATGCTGTGCTGTTTGAAACTATTGCATGAAAGAAGTCTCTCCCCCCATTGTGCTATCCTGCCATTTGTGTGATTATCACAATTGTGCAGTCCCGGTGGACTTAAGGACTAGTGGTAGACCGAGCTCACTTATTGCCAGTGAGTGCCTGTTTTCAATACATGACCTATTTCTGATACTCACCTTTAACCCAAACTATACCTAACAGTGATATCGGGACTTATATGAGCTACTGCTTGCATACGATATGGACTTCCTCTTGATAAAATTATTTCTTTCTTTAGCTCATTTTATCGTGGTCATGATCAATTTCTGGATGGACTAATCAGGATTAAAAATGCCTAATATTTGATATATTAAACAGGCCTAGTCCCTTTGCTACATTATACTAATATTTACCAGCTTTTCTCCTTTCCTCTATTGAGATCTCTGTTGGGGCCACACGCGGCTGGACTGTCATTTATTGTTATAGCCAATCTGGCTTTCCTTCTTATAGGAATTCATTTCATGATGATTTGATTCATATGACAGTCTGCCCATGTGTTGTCACACGGCGTCCAAATGTTTTTGTTTTAACTGTCATCATTGTTGGCCTGTGTCTGTGTGTGTTTTTTGTGTGATGATTATTTCATCAGTGTGATTTTCCATAGGCCAGCCTTTATGAAGCTGTACTTTCTGATATTTGGGCCTGAGTTTGTGCCAACCTTTTTGCATTACATTAATAAAAATGTTTAAAAACATTTTTTTTACGATCACTCTAATATGATCTGATTTCTGCTGTCATTTGTAACTCTTTCTCAGTGTCTTTTGCTGGGTTGCTACTTGCGGTAGAATTGTATTTGGTTAGTATACTCTAATGCCCCGTACACACGGTCGGACATTGATCGGACATTCCGACAACAAACTCCTAGGATTTTTTCCAACGGATGTTGGCTCAAACTTGTTTTGCGTACACACAGTCGCACAAAGTTGTCGGAATTTCCGATCGCCAAGAACGCGGTCACGTACACCACGTACGACGAGACTATAAAAGGGCAGTTCAGAACCAAGCACAGCACCCTTTGGGCTCCTTTTGCTAATCTCGTGTTAGTAAAAGTTTGGTGAGAGACGATTCGCACTTTCAGACTCGTGGTTTTCTTTTTTTTTTTTTCAAAGTTTTTTATTTTGAATCAGATTACATACAAGTTGTGTTAATTGCATATACGCATACATGTATACATTACACAGTGGTTGCACAATGATCAAAGATGTTTACATATGTCAATGTTCAGTTGTGAGTTTCTTCTGATGTTCTCCATTGTTTTATCATTTAATGTAAAATGTGGATACAATACTCTCAGTAAGGTAAGGTGTACTTCTGGTGTAAAAGGGATATATATCAATCATGTGCAAGTTTCCGCGTCCTGTAGCCATCGGCCCCATATTTTATTGAATTTGTCCAGGCATCCTCTATTGATGTATATAACCCATTTATAGGGGAGTGTCCCGTTTATATCCGCTCTCCATTCTTTAATCTCGGGTGGTAAGGGACGCATCCATTTCCTAGCTATAGAATATCTTGGTGTATTTGTCCACTGGTTCTGGGAATACACCCAGCAGATATTGCTTGGGGTCCAGTGTCACAGGTGAGCCCATGTTATCGCGCAGGAAGTTTACTATCTGTTTCCAGAGGCCCTGTATTTGTGGACATGACCAAAGGAGATGTAAGAATGAACAGCTTGAGGACTTACACATTGGGCATAAGGCTGAGTAATCTTGTTTGTATCTGGCCACCCTAAGCGGGGTTAGGTATGCACGGTGTATTATGTACAACTGTGTCAACCTGTCTGACAGCTTAGGTGATACTTTACATGTGTCTAATGCTTCTTCCCATTCCTCATCTTCTAGGATGCCCAGATCTCTTTCCCAGCGAGATTTGAGACTGTATGCTATTTTTGTGGCTACTGGAGTATTGAGCATGGTGTAGAAACATGAGATCAGTTTTTTTGGGTCTGTGTCTTTTATGATTGATATTAAAGGATTGGAAGATGAATGTGGTGGGGGTTGTGAGAATTGTGCCTGTGTTGCATGTCTCAATTGGAGGAATCTAAATAACATATTGTCAGGTAGATTGAATTCTGCTTTAAGGGTATTAAAGCTTTTGAGGGTTCCGTTCGACCATATATGGTGTAGGTAGAATATACCCCTCTCTATCCAAAGTTCAGGGTTTTGGATGCGGTGGAGTTCAGATAGGTCTTTATTGTACCAAAGGGGAGTAAAGTCATTATGTGTAGGTATGCTAAGTTTATTGTTGGCAAGCTCCCAGATACGTCAATACTGGTACATCAGGGACGTCTTATTTAGGTTTCCTTCATTGGTCTTTGTGCCCATGGTGATAGCATTTATTGAATCTAAGGTTTTTTGTGCCCATTGTGGGCAAAGTAGCATTCAAAATCTTTCACTATCCACCTTGTATATATGGTAAAGTTGCGACAGTTGGGACGCAATGTAATAATGATTAAAGTCTGGGAGTGCAGTACCTCCCATGTCTGTTGGGTTTTTGAGGGCTTGCCATGCTATATTATGTCTATTTTTCCCCCACACAAAGGGTTTGAGGAGGGACTCGATTATTTTAAAGTGTTTTAAGGGTATGTAGATTGGGGCGTGCCAAAGTATACACAAAATTTTAGGGAGTAATATCATCTTTATAAGGTTGATGCGGCCCCATATCTCTAAGGGTAATCGGGTCCACAATTGAATTTTAGTTTTAATAAGAGAATATAGTGGCTTAATATTGAGTGTTATATAATCTGGTGTATTTTTGGAGGTGGGTATTCCTAAGTATTTAATTGTGTCTACTCTTTGTAGCGGTAAGGTGGATTGGAATCACGTGAGTGGGAAGGTGTCTATTGGTAGAATTTGAAATTTCACCCAATTTATTTTGAGGCCTGAGAATTTCCCGAATCGTTCAATTGTTTGGAGGGCTCGGTGGAGTGAAGGGCCCGGGTCGGCCAGATATAGTAATGTATCGTCAGCATACATGCTGATATTTTCCATAAGGGGTCCAATCTTTAATCCTGTAATTTCTGGGTCTGTCCGAACAGAAATAGCCAATGGTTCCGCAGCCAGAGCATACAATAGTGGGGACAGCGGACAGCCCTGTCTCGTGCCTCTGTAAAGGTCAAACTTCTGAGACGGTCATCCATTTGCCACCACTCTGGCTGTGGGATTTTGATATAGTAGTTGTACCCATTTAATGAAATTTGGACCAAAGCCATACCGCTCAAGACAACTCCAGAGATCTCTCCATTCCACCGAGTCAAACGCTTTGGCTGTATCGAGGGTGACTACTACTCTTGTACCTACATTTTCATGTGTAGCCTGCAGATTTATAAAATAGTTTCCGGAGGTTAAAGGAGGTGTTGCGCCCTGGCATGAAGCCTGCCTGATCAGCATGTATGAGGTCGAGTATCACTTAATTGAGTCTCATGGCTAGGATTTTGGCTAGAATTTTGATATCGACCTGCAATAATGAGATCGGGCGATAAGATTCCGGATAGCCCGGGTCTTTACCCGGCTTAGGAATAAGCACAATTGTGGCTTCTCCCATAGAGGGTGGTAGGGTAAATCGTTTGGACATATCATTATAAAGGGTAAGCAATTTGGGAGTGAGTATTTCATTGTAGTGTGAATAAAATTCTATGGGTAACCCATCTGAACCAGGTGAATTGGATTTGGCAAAGCTTGCTATTGCGATGTCTATTTCTTCTCTAGTCAGAGGGGCCTCTAGAAGCTCCCTTTGTTCAATCGTAAGCTGAGGGAATGATACTTCTTCCAAGAAAGGAGCCATGTCATCGGGTCCCTCCTGGGTCCTAGAAGTATATAAATCCATAAAGAATTCCCTGAACTTAGATGACACATCAGGGGGATCTGAGATCTCCTTACCCTCTGGGCCCCGAAGTGTAATAACCACCGGAGGTTTGTCCTCATTTCGGGCTAGAAACGCAAGAAGCTTTCCAGCCCTCTCACCTTGCTCAAAATACTTCTGCTTGGCAAAAAATAATTTTTGTCTCGCTTTTTCGTATTGCAACTGGTTTATAATCCTTGACTGTAATTTTAGGTGGGAGGCATTGGCCTGGGAGGGGTCAGTGTGGTATGTTTGTTCTATGTAGGAGAGGTCGGCTTCTGCCTTAGCATAAGTTTCTGATGAGTTTGTTTTGATCCTGTTAATGCGGGTTATTAAAGAAGCCCTGGCGTGTATTTTAAAAGTTTCCCATACCGATAGGAAGGGGGCAGAATTGGTGTTATCCAGAAAAAAGTTTTCCCATTCGGCTGACAAGTTGTCAACCTCAGGCAACAGTGTCAACCAATAATAATAATAATACAAAAGATGCGGCGCTAAAGCATAATTAAACAAACACTAAATTAATTAATAAATGTGAAGTGAATAAACGTAAGGATATATGCAAATTTATACAATAATATCCAATAAAAACCAATATAAGGTGAGTAAACGTGGGATATATACAAAATCATACACCAATATCCAAAAATCAGTAATAATTAATTACCAAATGTGAATAAATATATGCAAAAAGGTGAAAACATCCCAAAACTGATAAGTTGAAATCCAAAAACCAAAAAACCAAAAAAACAAAAAGTCCGTGATGGAAAAGGAAAGTGCCAAAAAGAAGATAAAGGTGCAGATGGGGGAATCTTCTATGACTCTTCACACCCAAGGTAGAATATCAGATGCGCTTACCAGATCCCGGTGACTGCTATTACGGCAGTCATAAACAGCACAGGGAATTTAGGTCTCCCCACAACCTCAGCATAAGGAACCCGTAAGCGGCTGATGAAAAACAAGAGGACAATCCATAGCGTAATAAAGTCTGCACAGTCGATTTATTAAAAGGAATTGCACTTACAAGAAATAGGTGAGTAACCGGCATGAACTGTAATATCAACAGGAATCGGCGTCTCCATCTGCTGCCTCCGCTTCCTAAGTTTGTGTACAGCCCAACACGAGAACGGACGTGGTGACGTCGCAGGCTCCTCCCTACGCGTTTCATCACGATGGGACATCGTCTGGGGATTGGCCCAGACACTGGTATTAAATTTCTTGTTTCTCTGAGGGGCGGCGGCGGCTCCTTCCTCCCAGCCCCAGCTCCACTTCCCAGGTCTCGCTTACCTGCCTGGGCGCAACCTAACCCGACAGCTAGCGCTGCTTACAACCGCCGAGTCACCACCCAACCAAAGCACCTGGCTTCCAGCGGTTGCTGTGTCTCGGTTGTTCAATCTCTGCGGCCCCTTGCCCCCTTCACAATGATAACAACTGGTGAAGTAAATGGGGGTGAGTTTTCAACATGAGAGAATGTTAATAGAGTGCTGTTATGTCTAATCCAGGAGTTTGTATGTAAAAGCCTAAGGTATGATTACATACTCACAGTCACCTTAATCTGCCTTGTCCAGGGTAGCTCTGCGTTCCATCCAGGCCATCAGCTCAGCAGGATCTTCAAAAAAAGATGCGCGGCCATCGTGTTCCACTCGGAGGTGCGCTGGAAACAGCATGGCATATTTCATGTTGAGGCTTCTAAGCTTGCGTTTAGCTTCCATGAAATTTTGCCTGCGTCGCTGGACCTCCGCAGAAAAGTCAGGCAGTCCGATGAGGCGAAGGTTACACCTCCTGCTTCTGTTCTCCAGGTCTTCTTGTTTGGAGAATAGCTGTTGGATTTGCTGTTTCATGTGATGCACCTCCGTTTTCTTTGGAGGGATGGTGTCCTCCATGTCACTAATGCGGGTTTCGGTTTCCTTAACTCGATCCCGGAGTTTGTAAAAAACTTGTCTGATCAAGGAAATGTCTACCTTGACCTCTTCCATCTGTGAAGCGAGCGATGTTCGGCATAGAGTTATTGCTTCTAACAGTTTGTCTGTGTCTCCCGCTGTGCACTCCTCGCCATGTGCAGTGTCGCCTCCATTTTCCGCCTGATCCTCCTTCTCATGTCGGCGGTATTAGAAGTGGCGGCTTTCTGAGCTTTTGATGGCGACATGATGTCCAGGGGCTGGAGTATCCATGGGGATGATTGCGGTGAAGAAATATTGCCTGGGGGATGCAGGATGCCGCGGATGGTAGGATTAATGTACGGAGCTGCTCAGAACACGTCCTACTCCATGTAGCTTCAGGCCACGCCCCCCCAGACTCGTGGTTTTCAGATCATTTTCTGCTGTTCAGTTTGTGCTTGTGGGTTTGTATCTGCTCTTCAGTGCGTGCAGCGAGTACCCTTGACTTGTCATTGTGTTCTTGTTCGTTCATTACTGTTTTTCAGGTCACTCTTCACAGGCCTTGCTGTTCTTCAGTGCGTTCTGTTACTTCGTTCTGAGCAGCAGACAGTTTTCTAGCCATGTTGCGTATACCTACTCCTCAATGAGTTCGTGCTGTGCAGGGGCTTGGTGTTGGGGTCCTGACCTTGACACAAGTCCAGTCCATGAACAGGGTGGTGAGGAGTTCATGGACCAAGAATTGGTTGGTTCAGCGTGACCAGTTCTGTCATATGCCTTTGCTCCGTGAGAATATCCCTGATAATTTCAGGAACTTTCTCCGGATGACGGACCCCGTATTTCACCGTTTGTTGGCTTTGCTGACCCCCTATATTAGCACGCAGGATACCTGTATGAGGCAAGCCATCACTCCGGAGCAGAGGCTCATCGCCACCCTGCGGTACTTGGCGACGGGGAGAAGCCTACAGGACCTCAAGTTCTCGACAGGCATCTCCCCCCAGGCTCTGGGGATCATTATCCCAGAGACCTGTTCTGCCTCATCCAGGTCCTGCAGAAGGAGTATATTAAGGTAAGATTTATCCTTTAACATCACATTTTATTGTATATAATGTTTAATAATGTATAGTATTTCTTTCCTCATTCCCTAATTACTATGATTGTAATATGCTGTGAATGCCCCCTTTGTTCTCATGCATGCTGGATTTTTATGTAATTATTTTTTGTTCTTCATACATATTTGCCTTCACTTACCTCCCCAGCATGCTCTCCTGGCCCTATATTCACCTCATATAGTCACTTAACAATGTATTTTATTAGCTCCATAGTAGTGCTTTACCCTAAACACCCCCTAAAATGTTTAGAAATGTGATTTGTGCTTTAAATTCAGGCAGAGTGCCAGAGGCTTTTTTTGGGTGTCCCCAAATCATTTGTAACCCTACCTCCCCCCAACTGCTAAGTCAGCTGATACCATTTCTCTATCTATCCTCAATCATCTATCTGCTGACTTTGCCAAACCCATACACACTATACCCATCTCTTTTGTGCTCAGATGTATGGATAAATTCCCCAAAGCATGTAGTGCAAGGGCCTGCCTGTATACTTTCAAATGGTACTGTTTAAAGTTGTTGTATGCTATTATTATCTTGATAGGTAATAGCAGAATGTCCAAATGTGCACAAATGTGTACAATGTGTATTTATATCTTTGTATTATGACACTTCTTACCTATCCAGTGGGCTGCCAATAGTGTAACTAAGGAGGGGCTGCCCAAAGTAATACCCATTATTTAGGCATTCATCTCTCAATGAAGTCAAGAGGGTTACCTGTCCAAGAGTCCCCCCCCCTATAATGTTATAAATGGCCCATGAGGGGGGGGGGGAATCTGATAGGTGTACCTTATACTTTGGTCTTAAAAAATTCCCTCATAAAAATGTTAGCTTGATGTTGGGCAAGAATGTTTGTGCCTAATCTGCTTTCCCTGTTTATGTGCAAAATGACCAATTTTTTATTTTGTTTTGACTTCACAGTTTCCTTCCACGCCACAGGAATGGCAGACTGTGGCCTCCCACTTTGCCCAGCGGTGGGACTTTCCTAACTGCGGAGGGGCAATAGATGTTAAACACGTCCACATTGTCCCACCAACCAATTTGGGGTCGTACTATTACAACTAAAAGGGGTTCAATAGTATTGTGATGTTGGCGGTGGTGTCGGCTACTTACGAGTTCCTGTATGTGGACATGGGGAAGAATGGCTGGATGTCGGATGGTGTAGTCATCGCCCAGACAGAGTTTTACAGGCGTCTCCAGAATGGCAGCTTGCACTTGCCACCTTCAGAAGACAATGTGGAAGGACTCCCATTCGTCTTTGTTGCGGATGAAGCGTTTGTTCTGAGGGACCATCTTATGCAGCAATTCCCGATGAGGGCCCTCACCCCGGACCAGAGGGTTTTTAATTACCGGCTGGCCAGAGCCAGAAGAGTGGTGGAGAACACATTTGGATTCATGGCCAGCAGGTTCTGCTTATTTCTTACACCCATACATATGGCGGAGTACAAACTGAATCACATTATCCTGGCGTGCTGTGTTCTACACAACTTTTTACGGAAACATTCTGCCAACTATGCTAGGCTCAGTTGGGCCTGAGGCCGGAATTCCTAATGAACCAACCCTGACGGCGCTTGAAAGTGGCCGTCCTGGCTTGCCCCCCGAGTGCCCGCGATGTCTGGCTAAGATACCTTGAATTCTTTGCGAGTAGGGGGGCAATCAATATGCCAGACAATGTGTAAAACATTTTTTAAATAAAAAAAAAAAAAACCAAGGTTTGGTGACATTTCCTACTTGTGTTTGTTTTAGCTGACCCTGAGAGAAATGTGGTGAGTCCTTAAATTGGCGTGATTGTGCAACCTTAAAAAGCACTGTTGGGTGTTATTTCCTAAAGGCAAAGACACTTTGCACTAAAGGGTACTTGAAACTGCACTGAAATTGCACTTGTGATGCAAAGTGTATTTCCCCTCAGGAAATAACCCCCATTGTCACAGAAAACACTCATTACAACACAACAAAAGTTTTGTAGTGTTGAGACAATAATCCACACAATCTTGATTAACAATCTTTTTAATACCAGCACAATCACATGTGCATTTAGAAAAGGTTTTTAAAACAAACCAACATGTTTGTTGTATAACAATTTTTGGGGTCACATTAGATAAATTAGAAATGTCCATTTTAGATCAAACAGGCATGTTTAAAATCAACAAGAAAGACACAAATCTTGAACTTACAAAGTTCACATTTGGTAGAACTTGAAGGCAATATCAGACATGAGTATTTACAAACTGAGTTTGATATTGCGTTCAGCAGATGGGGTGAAGTCACCCCAGGAAAAGCCAAATTTTGAAGATGCACACAAATTTAAGAATGTCAACATGTGCTACCTGCCATCATGGGGGATCAAGGGATGTGTTTTGGGGGTACAACCCCTTCCTCACAGCTACTTTATTCAGAAAGGGGTTGCACCCCCAAATGCGTCCATTGATGTCCCGTGATGGCAGATAGCACATGTTGACACACTGTGTGCCTCTTCAAAATTTGGCTTTTCTAATATTTGAAAAAAAATGTTCAAAAATTGTAGCACACCAAAAAACAAAGGGATTTGGAGGGCTTTTAAACTCGCCCTAAAACATCAATGAAGTTCTTATTCTTTTGAAGAACATCATTGATGTTTTTCTTGATGTTTTCCAATGCAACATTACACCCCATGATCTCCCCGATCAGGATCTGGGCACTTTCAGAGGTGAAATGCCCTGGATCCACAACATCACGATCACCTAAAAAGAGGGAAAACAAAAAAAACACCATGTATTATAAATCTGCCGGCATCCATCTCTTACCTGAGCCTGTGGTCGCAGACACTCACCTGTTGTGGTGACAATTTCCACCACGTCTTCCTCCTCCTGCTCTGCTTGGCTTTGGGGGATTTCACCTTCTTCCAGAGGTGGGGGGTCTGTGGTCTCCTCGGATGAGGGGTGTCCTCTGAATCTTTTATCCCCTATGTACAAAAAAAATAGGTATACTTAGCACACAGATATTTCATGGCAGAAATAGGAATGTGAAACATTACTTGGAAATGGGGTACAATTGTCTGTTTTGGCAGAGTTCCAAGATGTAGCATTTTTATTGTCCTTTGTCAAGCTTCAATACTTTACCTGTCTTGTACAAGCTTCACAGATGGAGACCCCCCTATAGTATACACTGGAGCACCTGTGTGGGACCCTCTTATAAAAAGGGTGTTCTTGTGTCCCACACTAGTGCTCCAGCGTCCAGATGTGTAAAGTGCTGAGTGTCCTCTCCTTACACAGAATCTAGTTTGCATTTCATTCTAGTAACAAACACATCTACACAACCCAATTCTTTTCACACAAGTAGGCCCCAAAAATGATGGCAATTGCATATGGCCAAACAAACTATGTTTGATACAAACAAATAATGTGCCCATGAACATGAAAGTTGCCATTTTAAACTGGATAACAGTTAAGAAAAGCACATGGAGCAGCACGAACGTAATAAACATAAAAAGAATAGGAACACAGCACAACTACTTACTTTTTTGCAGCACTCTCCGGATCTTTCTGTACTGCTCATGCTCCCTTAATTTGAGGTCCGACCACCGATTCCTGAGCTGATCTTTCGATCGTCGTACCCCGAAATTCCGGTGCAGACTCTTGACTACTTTCGCCATTATCTTGGCCTTTCTGACATTGGGGTTGGGGTAAGGTCCATACTTCCCGTCGGCCTTCTTCAGGATGTCCACCATCTCCAACATCTCCCCAAAGGACATATTTGATGCCTTAAATTGTCTCCTTCTGGATCGGGACGTTTCTAGCTCCGGACTTTCCTCCTCCTTGTTGGTGTAATTATCAGACATCTGCTGTGTCTCCGCCATGTGCTCTTCCCCCACTGCGCCAAACGAGAAGGGGCGGGGAAGAGACTAGAAAGAACGTCAGGGGTGGGTGGAGTTTCACGCATGCCCAGTGTCTATAAAGCATAACGTGTGCGTAGTACGTACGATCTGTGAGCGGAGAAAGGAGTAACAGAGGCGCCGATCATGATAGTGAAGGTAAGATTTTTACATTGGGCCTATACTGCTTCTAGATTGAGGCCTGTATTTGCACAAGTTTAGTAGACTTTAGGCTGACATTAGGGTTTGTCTTGCAGATAAAATGGATGGCTTCAATGACCACAACTTCCTCCCCCTGTTCATAGACAAATACAGGGAGCTGCCCTGTCTGTGGCAGGTGAGACATCCACATTACAATAACAAAAGAGGCAGACAGGAGGTGAAAATTGTGTGTGATTGATGAATAAAAAACTAAAACGATGTCCCTTTTTCATACACAGGAAGACCTCAGCCAGGAGGAGATTGTGGAATGTGGCAGCCAGGAGGAGGCTGTGGAATGTGGCAGCCAGGAGGAGGCGGGGGTTAGTGGCAGCCAGGAGGAGTCAGGGCTAAGTGGCAGCCAGGAGAAGCCTGGGACCAGTCGCAGCCTGACCAAATCGCAGGTTCCTCCCCTCCGCCTTCCATACAAAAGACCCAGGAAGGCGACTCACGTGCAGGATTCTGCACTCAGGCTCATTTAGGAGGCTTCTGCCTCCCTCAGAGCCTTACCCACTTCTGAAGAGGCATTTGCCTGCATGGCTGCCACAAAACTGCAGGGCATGCAGGAAGGTCAATGCAAGCTATGTGAGGACCTTCTGTATAAAGTCCTAAGTAAGGGGGTGAGTGGGGAACTAACACCCAATACCCACCTGAGTGAGTTGGCCCCTCCTCCTCCTCCTGCTGCCACAACTCCACCACCAGAGCCACAGCGTGGAAGGAAGTGTGGAAGGAAGACCAGAGAGTGATGGCCCTGGGTTCAGTCTGGTCTGGCCAAAGATGCAGGCTCTTGTATGACCACAGCCTGGGGACACAGATGTCATCTGCTGCTTTCATGATCTCTGGGACTTCTGGACCAGAATGCACTCCCTTAGATATGGACTCAGGCCACCAATTTTGCAATAAAATAGTTGATGTGTGCCCTGGGGGCCAAAGGCTTCACCCATTTCAGCTGTTTCTCCAGAGTTGCCTCCTCCTTTGTTTAGTTGTGAGCCCTTAAAAAAGGATTTTTTTTTACAATTATACTTGCCTATGTGTGTTTTCCTTTTAAAAGGACAGTTTGTTTGTGAGGAGGCAGGTACATTTCAAATATACAATGTGAAATTAACAAGAGACACCAACACCGAACAATCTCCTTGAGATTCAATAATACAAGATATCAATGGTGTTGTGGTAACTTGACACACAAAACTTACACAAAAATATTATGGAGTAAAACACACAAAAAAAAAAAAAAAGACTTTTTAAAAATACAAACCACAAAAAATAAAAAAAACAGCCCTGAAAAAAATACAAACCACCAAACAAATACAAAAACAGCCTTGAAAAAAAGAAAAAATATTTAAAAACAACCCAAAAAATATTTGGTCAGATGTGAGAAATCTAAATATATTGAGGGAATCCCAATAAATAATAAAGAAATAAGTTTGTGAGAAGTCTGTGTGAATATGAGCAGCAAAACTACTTAATTCTTCTCACATTATAAAGAAGAAGAGTGCGCTGCATTAAACTATTTTTGACATTGCAGCGTGACGAAAGTGCTGTATCCATTTTGAATGCTAATTTTACCAGACCAAGCTGTTCCGTCTCAGAATTTCTTCTGAGCATGCGTGGCACTTTGTACGTCGGAAATGGCCACACAAGGTCGGAATTGACGCGATCGGATTTTGTTGTCTGAAAATTTTATAGCCTGCTCTCAAACTTTGTGTGTCGGAAAATCCAATGGAAAATGTCTGATGGAGCCCACACACGGTCGGAATGTCCGACAACACGCTCCGATCGGACATTTTCCATCGGAAAATCCGACCGTGTGTACGAGGCATAAGTATGAATGTGAGTTAGGGACCTTAGATTGTAAGCTCTTTAAGGGCAGGGACTGGTGTGAATGTACAATATATATATATGTAAAGTGCAGTGTAAATTGTCAGTGCTATATTTAGTGCATCAGGAAAGTATTCACAGTGCTTAACTTAACCACATTTTGTTATGTTACATTTTACAGCCCTATTCCAAAATGTATTAAATTCATTATTTTCCTCAAAATTCTACAAACAATACCCCATAATGACAACATGAAAGAAGTTTGTTTGAAATCTTTGCAAATTTATTAAAAATGAAAAATGAAAAAAAAAAAAAAAAAAAAAATCGCATTCACATAAGTATTCACAGCTTTGCCATGACACTCAAAATTGAGCTCAGCTGCATCCTGTTTCCACTGACCTTCTTTGAAATGTTTCTACAACTTGATTGGAGTCCATCTGTGGTAAATTCAGTTGAATTTTGGAACCACCAGGACTCTTGCTAGAGTGGGCAGGCTCTGCCAAACTAAGCAATCAGGGGAGAAGGGCCTTAGTCAGGGAGGTGACTAAAAACCTAATAGTCATTCTTACAGAGCTTCAGCGTTTTTCTGCCCAGAGAGGACAACCTTCCTAAAGAACAACCATCTCTTCAGCACTCTGGAGGAAACCAGGCACCGCTCATTACCTGGCCAATACCATCCCTACCGTGAAGCATGGTGGTGACAGCATCATGCTGTGGGGATGTTTTTCAGTGGCAGAAACTAGGAAACCAGTCAGGATCAAGGGAAAAGTGAATGCAGCAATGTACAGAGACATCCTTGATGAAAACCTGCTCCAGACCACTTTGGACCTCAGACTTGGGTGAAGGTTTATCTTCGAACAGGACAACGACCCTAAGCAAACAGCCAAGACAACAAAGGAGTGGCTATGGGACAGCTCTGTGAATGTCCTTGAGAGGCCCAGCCAGAGCCCAGACTTGAACCCGATTGAACATCTCTGGAGAGATCTGCAAATGGTTGTGTAAAGATACTTCGCATCCAACCTGATGGAGCTTGAGAAGTCATGCAAAGAAGAATAGGACAAACTGCCCAAAAAAAAAAATGTAGCAAGCTTCTAGCATCATACTAAAAAAGACTTGAGGCTGCAATTGCTGCCAAAGATGCCTCAACAAAGTATTGAGCAAAGACTGTGAATACTTATGTACATGTGATTTCTTTTTTTGTTTTTTATTTTTAATACATTTGTAAAGATTTCAAACAAACTACTTTCACATTGTCATTATGGGGTATTGTTTGTAGAATTGAGGAAAATAATGAATTTAATCCATTTTGAAATAAGGCTGTAACATAACAAAATGTGGAAAAAGTGAAGCGCTGTGAAAACTTTCCATGTGGAATGTAAGTACCTGCAATAAGTAAAACACTGTAAATTGTACTAGAGAGCTGTCTTGTAAACTGCTTTTATACTGTCACCTTTGCCATTTTCTTATGTAAGCATGTTAGTATGAAACAATACATATCTTTATTTTCAATAATGTTCAAAATTCACTGATTTCCTATAAGGACTAGACTTCCATGAGCTTTGGGGCCATCCAGACAACACAATAAACTTTATTTAAAATCTGGTTCTGGTTTAATCAACATTCAGCATGCAATACTAAAGCTCAATCAAGACCATGCAGGGCATGCTTAAAGCACAAATAATATTTTGCTTTATTTTATGATTTTTACAAACACTTTTTAGGCATAGTACTGTAAATATAGGAGAAGAGAGAATTACAACTGTCATTAAGTATTATAGTAAAAAAAAAAAAAAAAAAATGATTTGTGTTAAGGTCTGACACCTTATAATGTTCAGAATGCAAAGATCAATAGCCTCAATCATTCTTCACAGACAGGTCATAAAGAAAGAAGAACAGAATAAGTTAAAGGAAACCATGAATTGTGGTGACAGCATAGGTGGAGAAATTGCAGTGACAGCAATCAGAACAACACAGAAGAACCTGACATAGGGCAGAGTTTTCTTGATTACAAACTTCACATCCCAGACCAATATATCATCGCAGCATACGATAAAGATAATTATTAATGCCTGCTGCCCTAAATGTACCATGAAAGTTATACGATAGTTCTTTTTTAGGAGCAAAAAAAAAATCTATTCAATATCATTCTCTTAACTGTACCAGGGGCGGATCCAGAGCCTAGTCTCGGGAGGGGCACTGCCATAAAATTTTGCGGGCAATTTGTCGGGCAATGGCTGGTGTTGGCGCTTCAATCATAACAGCACCATGGTTGATGTGGTGTCAGGATGATTGAGGCATTATTTATATTATTAGATTGTAATGTAAAATGAAATCGTTCAACTCACCATAATGCAGAATCATTGGGAGCCCTGAGCGTGTCACTTGCTACCGTCGCCTGCCACCAGATGCAGCGTGTCACTTGCCAATGTCGCCTGCCACAACATGCGGATTGTCACTTGCCAATGTCGCCTGCCACAAGATGCGGATTGTCACTTGCCAATGTCGCCTGCCACAAGATGCGGATTGTCACTTGCCAATGTCGCCTGCCACAAGATGCAGATTGTCACTTGCCAATGTCGCTTGCCACAACATGCGGATTGTCACTTGCCAATGTCGCCTGCCACAACATGCGGATTGTCACTTGCCAATGTCGCCTGCCACAAGATGCGGATTTTCACTTGCCAATGTCGCCTGCCACAACATGCAGATTGTCACTTGCCAATGTCGCTTGCCACAACATGCGGATTGTCACTTGCCAATGTCGCCTGCCACAACATGCGGATTGTCACTTGCCAAGTTGCCAGTGGATGTGTCCTAGAGTGAGGGCGGGCAGTGAGAGATATTGTAACTCATCAGAACATGCATGCAAAAGCATGTTGCATTGCGGCCATCTTGGTACACCCTCACTTGTCAGCAGTAAGACTAGAGTTAGAAGTCGGTAAGCAGACATCTTTATACACCCACCGGAGTCTTGCTTTTCACAGTTATTTTTAATAGTAAACTCAGCTTATTTAGTGAAATATAAGTTGAGTTTACTGTTGAAAATAACTATGATAAGCAAGACTCTGGTGGGTGTATAAAGATGTCCGCTTGCCGACTTACAAACACTAGGCTTACTGTGGACAAGTGCGGGAGTACCAAGATGGCCGCGACGCAACGTCCCTTCAGTCACATTATCAGAAGGGGAGCGGCTTCAACACCTGCCTGCTCGCTGCCTCGCTCAGCCTCAGTCACACAGCAGCCGCCCGCTCCAGGCCCTGTCACACTGTCACGTCGGTCGGCTCTGAGAGACTCGAGTCCGACCTCCGACGTGACGCCGTGACTCACTCACTCACTGCAGTGTGAGTGTGACTGACCGTGACGTCACTCGTTGCTAATGCCAGGGCCGCCTGGCGTCTAGCAACGAGTGCAGAGCAGGGAAGAGGCTCCACCCACCTTCAGTGTCAGTGACCGCCGCCGCCACCCGTACATACCACACGCGAGTCTCTCTCTCGGCGCCGCTGATCGGCACATGTGAGAGAGACTCGGGCCGGCAGCGGAGCGCAGGAGACAGTTACATTAAGAGTGTGTGTGCTATTATTTCGGGGGGGGCAATTGCCCTGTTGCCCCCCCCCTGGATCCGCCCCTGAACTGTACTCTTGAAAGAAGTCCTTCCTCTCCACTAGGGATGAGCCGAACACCCCCCTGTTCGGTTCGCACCAGAACATGCGAACAGGAAAAAAATTCGTTCGAACACGCGAACGCCGTTAAAGTCTATGGGACACGAACACGAATAATCAAAAGTGCTAATTTTAAAGGCTAATATGCAAGTTATTGTCATAAAAAGTGTTTGGGGACCCGGGTCCTCCCCCAGGGGACATGAATCAATGCAAAAAAAAGTTTTAAAAACGGCCGTTTTTTCAGGAGCAGTGATTTTAATAATGCTTAAAGTCAAACAATAAAAGTGTAATATCCCTTTAAATTTCATACCTGGGGGGTGTCTATAGTATGCCTGTAAAGGGGCGCATGTTTCCCGTGTTTAGAACAGTCTGACAGCAAAGTGACATTTGGAAGGAAAAAACATTTAAAACTACCGCGGCTATTGCATTGCCGACAATACACATAGAAGTTCATTGATAAAAACGGCATGGGAATTCCCCACAGGGGAACCCCGAACCAAAAAAAAAAAAAAAAAAAATGATGTGGGGGTCCCCCTAAATTCCATACAAGGCCCTTCAGGTCTGGTATGGATATTAAGGGGAACCCCAGCCAAAATTTAAAAAAAAAATTGACGTGGGGTTCCCCCTAAATTCCATACCAGACCCTTCAGGTCTGGTATGGATTTTAAGGGGAACCCCGCGCCAAAAAAAAAAAAAAAAAAGGCGTGGGGTCCCCCTAAAAATCCATACCAGACCCTTATCCGAGCACGCAACCTGGCAGGCCGCAGGAAAAGAGGGGGGGACGAGAGTGCGGCCCCCCCCCCCTCCTGAACCGTACCAGGCCACATGCCCTCAACATTGGGAGGGTGCTTTGGGGTAGCCCCCCAAAACACCTTGTCCCCATGTTGATGAGGACAAGGGCCTCATCCTCACAACCGTGGCCGGTGGTTGTGAGGGTCTGCGGGCGGGGGGCTTATCGGAATCTGGAAGCCCCCTTTAACAAGGGGACCCCCAGATCCCGGCCCCCCCCCTGTGTGAAATGGTAAGGGGGTACTTACCCCTACCATTTCACTAAAAAACTGTCAAAAATGTTAAAAATGACAAGAGACAGTTTTTGACAATTCCTTTATTTAAATGCTTCTTCTTTCTTCTTTCTTCCTTCATCTTCTTCTTCTTCTGGTTCTTCTGGCTCTTCTGGTTCTTCCTCCGGCGTTCTCGTCCAGCATCTTCTCCGCGGCGTCTTCTATCTTCTTCTCCTCGGGCCGCTCCGCACCCATGGCATTTGGGGGGAGGCTCCCGCTCTTCTCTTCATCTTCTTCTCTTCTTCATCTTCTTCTTCTTCTTTTTCTTCTTCTTCCTTCTTCTCTTCTTCTCTTCTTCCTGTCTTCTCCGGGCCGCTCCGCAATCCATGCTGTGGCATGGAGGGAGGCTCCCGCTGTGTGACGGCGTCTCTTCGTCTGACGGTTCTTAAATAACGGGGGGCGGGGCCACCCGGTGACCCCGCCCCCCTCTGACGCACGGTGACATGACGGGACTTTCCTGTGGCATTCCCCGTGACGTCACAGGGAAGTCCCTCAAGTCACCGTGCGTCAGAGGGGGGCGGGGTCACCGGATGGCCCCGCCCCCCGTTATTTAAGAACCGTCAGACGAAGAGACGCCGTCACACAGCGGGAGCCTCCCTCCATGCCACAGCATGGATTGCGGAGCGGCCCGGAGAAGACAGGAAGAAGAGAAGAAGGAAGAAGAAGAAGAAGAAGAAGATGAAGAAGAAGATGAAGAAGAGAAGAAGATGAAGAGAAGAGCGGGAGCCTCCCCTCATGCCATGGGTGCGGAGCGGCCCGAGGAGAAGATAGAAGACGCCGCGGAGAAGATGCTGGACGAGAACGCCGGAGGAAGAACCAGAAGAGCCAGAAGAACCAGAAGAAGAAGAAGATGAAGGAAGAAAGAAGAAAGAAGAAGCATTTAAATAAAGGAATTGTCAAAAACTGTCTCTTGTCATTTTTAACATTTTTGACAGTTTTTTAGTGAAATGGTAGGGGTAAGTACCCCCTTACCATTTCACACAGGGGGGGGGCCGGGATCTGGGGGTCCCCTTGTTAAAGGGGGCTTCCAGATTCCGATAAGCCCCCCGCCCGCAGACCCTCACAACCACCGGCCACGGTTGTGAGGATGAGGCCCTTGTCCTCATCAACATGGGGACAAGGTGTTTTGGGGGGCTACCCCAAAGCACCCTCCCAATGTTGAGGGCATGTGGCCTGGTACGGTTCAGGAGGGGGGGGGGGCCGCACTCTCGTCCCCCCCTCTTTTCCTGCGGCCTGCCAGGTTGCGTGCTCGGATAAGGGTCTGGTATGGATTTTTAGGGGGACCCCACGCCTTTTTTTTTTTTTTTTTTTGGCGCGGGGTTCCCCTTAAAATCCATACCAGACCTGAAGGGTCTGGTATGGAATTTAGGGGGAACCCCACGTCAATTTTTTTTTTAAATTTTGGCTGGGGTTCCCCTTAATATCCATACCAGACCTGAAGGGCCTTGTATGGAATTTAGGGGGACCCCCACATCATTTTTTTTTTTTTTTTTTTGGTTCGGGGTTCCCCTGTGGGGAATTACCATGCCGTTTTTATCAATGAACTTCTATGTGTATTGTCGGCAATGCAATAGCCGCGGGTAGTTTTAAATGAGTTTTTTCCTTCCAAATGTCATTTTGCTGTCAGACTGTTCTAAACACAGGAAACATGCGCCCCTTTACAGGCATACTATAGACACCCCCCAGGTACGAAATTTAAAGGGATATTACACTTTTATTGTTTGACTTTAAGCATTAATAAAATCACTGCTCCTGAAAAAACGGCCGTTTTTAAAACTTTTTTTTGCATTGATCCATGTCCCCTGGGGCAGGACCCAGGTCCCCAAACACTTTTTATGACAATAACTTGCATATTAGCCTTTAAAATTAGCACTTTTGATTTCTCCCATAGACTTTTAAAGGGTGTTCCGCGGCATTCGAATTTGCCGCGAACACCCCAAATTGTTCGCTGTTCGGCGAACTTGCGAACAGCCAATGTTCGAGTAGAACATGAGTTCGACTCGAACTCGAAGCTCATCCCTACTCTCCACATTGTTACAAAGTAGGCGAGGTTGAAAAAAGACACAAGTCCATCAACTCCAACCTATGTGTGTGATTTTATGTCAGTATTACATTGTATATCCCTGTATGATGTGGTCGTTCAAGTGCTTAGCTAATAGTTTTTTGAAATGATCGATGCTCCCCGCTGAAACCACCGCCTGTGGAAGGGACTTCCACATCCTAACCGCTCTTACAGAAAAGAACCCTCTTCGCAGTTTAAGGATAAACCGCTTTTCTTCTAATTTTAGTGAATGGCCATGTGTCTTATTAAATTCCCTTTCATGGAAAAGCTTTATCCCTATTGTGGGGTCACCAGTACGGTATTTGTACATTGAAATCGTATCCCTTCTCAAGTGTCTCTTCTCCAGAGAGAATAAGTTCAGTGCTCATAACCTTTCCTCATAACTAAGGTCCTCCAGTCCCTTATTAGTTTTGTTGCCCTTCTCTGGACTGTCTCCAGTTCTAGCACATCCTTACTGAGGACTAGGGATGAGCCGAACACCCCCCCGGTTCGGTTCGCACCAGAACCTGCGAACGGACTGAAAGTTCGCATGAACGTTAAAACCCCATTGACGTCTATGGGACTCGAACGTTCGAAATCAAAAGTGCTCATTTTAAAGGCTAATTTGCATGGTATTGTCCTAAAAAGGGTTTGGGGACCCGGGTCCTACCCCAGGGGACATGTATCAATGCAAAAAAAACTTTTAAAAACGGCCGTTTTTTCGGGAGCAGTGATTTTAATAATGCTTAAAGTGAAAAAAAAAAGTAAAATATTCCTTTAAATAACGTACCTGAGGGGTGTCTATAGTATGCCTGTAAAGTGACGCGTGTTTCCCGTGTTTAGAACAGTCCCTGCACCAAATGTAATTTTTAAAGGAAAAATCTCATTTAAAACTGCTTGCGGGTTTAATGTAATGTCGGGTCCTGGCAATATGGATGAAAATCAGAGAGACAAACGGCATGGGTACCCCCCAGTCCATTACCAGGCCCTTTGGGTCTTGTATGGGTATTAAGGGGAACCCCGCACCCAAATTAAAATAAGGAAAGGTGTGGGGCCACCAGGCCCTATATACTCTGAACAGCAGTATACAGGCGGTGCAAATAAGACAGGGACTGTAGGTTTGTTGTTAAGTAGAATCTCTTTGTAATTTTGAACGGGTACATTTTTAACGTGTTTAGCTCCAGCCAAAAAATCTTTTTTAAGCTTTTTGGAAAACATAGGGAAGGGTTATCACCCCTGTGACATTTGTTTTGCTGTCTTTCCTCCTCTTCAGAAGATTTCACCTCACTTTTTGTCCCAATGAAAAATGTTTTTTGAAAATTTGGGTTTTTTTGTGGAACAAGGATTGGAAAGCATCAGTGGAAAGGAGAAATGTTTTTCCCATATTAACTCTTACAGGAGAGAATTTCCCTTCCTAGGGGTAGATTTCATCTCACTTCCTGTTGTCTCCTTCCATTTGCAAGTAGGAGTCATTTGTAAGTTAGTTGTTTGAAAGTAGGGTCCTGCCCTATATACTCAGCAGAAATTTGGGCCTTAGGTGTTGCTGTGGCCACAACACTGTAAGCCCTCACAGGGCCCTGCTGTGAAATATTAGATCAAGAATTGTAATTACATGCCCCTGTTGAACAGGAGCTGAAAAATTAGGCCTTAGGCACTGGTGCTGGTGCCACAACACTGCAACCCCTCACAGACACTCTAGTTGGAACGCAGGAACGAGCCCTGCTGCAAAGTATTGCATCAAAAATTGTAATTACACGCCCCTGTTAAACAGGGGCAGAAAAAATGGGCCTTAGGCACTGGTGCCACAACACTGCAACCCCTCACAGACACTCTAGTTGGAACACAGGAACGAGCCCTGCTGCAAAGTATTGCATCAAAAATTGTAATTACACGCCCCTGTTAAACAGGGGCAGAAAAAATGGGCCTTAGGCACTGGTGCTGGTGCCACAACACTGCAACCCCTCACAGACACTCTAGTTGGAATGCAGGAACGAGCCCTGCTGCAAAGTATTACATCAAAAATTGTAATTACACGCCCCTGTTAAACAGGGGCTGAAAAATTTTGCCTTAGGCACTGGTGGTGGCGCCCAGAACCAAAAATGTTCTTACAAGCTATCAGCGTGATGATTGAGGAGGAAGAGGATAATTACTCAGGGATAGTCACTCAGCATCAGCATAGGCAGTCTTTGAAGGGGTCAGAGATTTCAAAAAAAATTATTCTGTTACATCAGCATCAGGTGCTTGGTAGCTGGTGGTGATCCAAGACTGATTCATTTTTATGAAGGTCAGTCGATCGACCGAGTCAGTGGACAGACGCACCCTGTGATCGGTTACCACGCCTCCAGCAGCACTGAATGTGCGTTCCAAAAGAACGCTGGATGCAGGACAGGCCAGTAGCTCAATTGCATACTGTGCAAGCTCTGGCCAGTGATCCATCCTCAAGACCCAGTAACCCAGAGGATTTTCGGTGGGAAAGGTGTCCAAGTCTGATCTTGCCCCTAGGTATTCCTGCACCATGTAAAACAGACGCTGGCGATGGTTGCTGGAACCGATCATACCTTGGGGCTGCGGACCAAAAAATTGTCTGAACGCATCGGTCAGATGGCCACCTTCTCCACCGCTCCTTCTTTGACTGACCGAAGCCTCAGCAACACGTTGTCCAGAAACAGGAGTTTGTAACCTCCCAGTCTCTGGGAACGCGTTGCACAGACCTTTCTGCAAGGCCTCCCGAAGATGTTTCATCCTCTGCTCCCTCTGCGATGGCAAGATAAGGTCCGCAACCTTACCCTTGTAACGTGGATCAAGGAGGGTTGCCAGCCAGTATTGGTCCTTCTCCTTGATACCATGAATATGAGGATCCTTACGCAGGCTTTGCAGGATCAGGGAGGCCATGCAGCGTAGGTTTGCTGAGGCATTCGGTCCGGAGTCCTCTGGGTCACTAAGGACGACATGGTCCGCAGCCACCTCCTCCCAGCCACGTACAAGTCCATGTGTTTCTTGGGACTGATCCCTTAAAGACTGCTGCCGATGCTGAGTGCCAGGCTCCACCTCCATACTGACACAATCTTCCTCCTCCTCCTCCTCCTCCTCCTCGTCCTCTTCCTGTGTGATCGGCGGGCACGCAGGAACACTGTCTGGATAAGGGGGGCCTTGAGAGCTAAGGAAGTCCTCCTTTTCCTGCCTCTGTTCTGCCTCAAGTGCCCTGTCCATTATTCCACGCAGCGTGTGCTCCAACAGGTGGACAAGGGGGACAGTGTCACTGATGCATGCACTGTCACTGCTCACCATCCTCGTGGCCTCCTCAAATGGTGACAGGACAGTGCATGCATCCCTGATCATGGCCCACTGGCGTGGGGAAAAAAAACAAGCTCCCCTGACCCTGTCCTGGTGCCATAGTCGCACAGGTACTCATTGATGGCCCTCTGCTGCGAGTGCAGCCGCTGCAGCATGGCCAACGTTGAGTTCCACCTGGTGGGCATGTCACAGATTAGGCGGTACTCGGGCAGTTTAAACTCCTTTTGGAGGTCCGTCAGCTGAGCACTGGTATTATATGACCGGCGGAAATGCACACAGACTTTCCTGGCCTGCCTCAGGACATCCTGTAAGCCCGGGTACCTGCCCAAGAACCGCTGCACCACTAAGTTAAGGACGTGAGCCAAACAGGGCACATGGGTCATTTGTCCCTGTCGGAGGGCAGAGAGGAGGTTGGTGCCATTGTCGCAAACCACCATTCCTGCCTTAAGTTGGTGTGGCGTCAACCACCTCTGAACCTGCCCCTGCAGAGCTGACAGAACCTCTGCCCCAGTGTGGCTCCTGTCCCCCAAGCACACCAGCTCAAGCACCGCATGGCATCTTTTGGCCTGCGTACTTGCGTAGCCCCTTGAACGACTACGGAGCACCGCTGGTACCGAGGAAGAGGCCATGGAGGAAGAAGAAGAGGAGGGGGTGGAGGAGAGAGGTGTGTCACAATCATTAGCATTTTGGAGGCGTGGTGGTGGAACAACCTCCAACACTACTGCACCTTGTCCTGCATCCTTCCCAGCTGCCAGCAGAGTCACCCAATGCGCCGTGAAACTTAGGTAACGTCCCTGTCATGCCTGCTGGACCATGAGTCAGCGGTAATATGCACCTTACTGCTGACCGCACTGTCCAGCGAGGCATGGACATTGCCTTCCACATGCTGGTAGAGAGCCGGAATCGCCTTCCGTGAGAAAAAGTGGCGTTTGGGTACCTGCCACTGAGGAACCGCACATTCCACAAACTCACGGAAGGGGGCAGAGTCTACCAACTGAAAAGGCAGCAACTGAAGTGCTAGCAATTTAGCCAAGCTAGCATTCAACCGCTGGGCATGTGGATGGCTGGGAGCAAACTTCTTTTGGCGGTGCAGCAGCTGGGGCAGGGAAATTTGCCTGGTACAATCTGACGTCGGTGTACCAAAAGCAGATTGCCCACAAGTACTTGGCTGTGACACACCTAATTCTACACCTTCATTCCTCTCAGTGCAGGTCTCAGAGAGGACTGAAGGTCTAGTGGGGTTGGAAATCTCAGCTGATGAGGAGCAAGGAGAGGTCCTCTTTGTTCTTTGGTGTGGGTCTTTTAGATACGCTTGCCAACGAACTGCATGGTAGGTCAACATATGTCTGGTCAAGCATGTGGTACCCAAGTGGGAGATGTTTTGGCCACGTGAGATACGCTTGAGACATATGTTGCAAATAGCAGCGGTGCGATCTGATGCACTCGTCTCAAAAAAGGCCCACACCAAAGAACTTTTTGAATAACGCGCAGAGACTGCAGCGCCCTGCACATGTGGAGCTTTGGGGTGTGATGCAGTCAATGTGCTGCCCTTAGGCTGGCCCCTGGAGGGCATCCTGCCTCGTTGGTGATGTGCCGCCTCCTCCTCCTCCTCTCTCCTATCAGGCACCCACGTTGAGTCAGTGACCTCATCATCCCCTCCCTCCTCATCACTGGAGCAAACCTGGCAGTATGCTGCAGCAGGGGGAGCATGACTGCCAGATTGCTGTCCTTCTTGGGCACCCCCTCTGTCCGTGCTCATGTTACTGCCTTCATCGACCTCAGTATCATCATCAGAGCCTTCCAAACGCTGGGAATCCTCCTGGAGCATGTACCCAACACTGTGGTCAAGCAGTTTGAGGGACTCCTCAGGAGGACATGGTGGGGCTAGGGAAGGAGTCACTGATGACATTGAGCCGAGGGAAGAGGCCGCTGCTTTGCCAGACAAAGGGCATGGGTGAGAGAGGATGAGGAGGATGAGGATGGCTTGGTCATCCACTCGACCAAGTCTTCCGCATGTTGCGACTCAACATGGCCAGCTGCCGAAAAAAAGGCCAAGCGTGTCCCATGGCCACGTGCTGATGAGGATGCACCGTCTCCATGACCAGCACTAGACACAGAGCCTGCTTGCCCTCTCTTATTGGCTTGTGACTGTCTGCCTCTCCTTCTTGGCCTTCCAGACATACTAATGGCCTGTAGCTGCACTAAGCTGGGATAGATAGATAGAAAGATATATATATATACTGATACTGCAGCTAGCAAAATCAACTGCCTGCCTGTAGTATGAGAACACCACCAACCTTCTACAGGTAGCTTTAGCTGAACACTGTGAGCAGGACGCACCCCACTAACTTGTAGGTTTAGCTGAACACAGTGAGCAGGACCACTGCACTAACTGTAAATAGTCTAGCTGCCTGACTGTGGTACTAATAGGATCAAAAGAACACCAGCAATTTTCTTCAGGTAGCTGTATTTACTGTAACAAGACAAGCCTGCCTGTCAGTAAGAAGGTAACAGAAACGGATCTAGCTGAACACTGTGAGCAGGACGCACCCCACTAGCTTGTAGGTTTAGCTGAACACTGTGAGGTGGACGCACCCCACTAACTTGTAGGTTTAGCTGAACACTGTGAGCAGGACGCACCCCACTAACTTGTAGGTTTAGCAGAACACTGTGAGCAGGACGCACTGCACTAACTGTAAATAGTCTAGCTGCCTGACTGTGGTACTAATAGGATCAAAAGAACACCAGCAATTTTCTTCAGGTAGCTGTATTTACTGTAACAAGACAAGCCTGCCTGTCAGTAAAAAGATAACAGAAACGGATCTAGCTGAACACTGAGCAGGACGCACCACACTAACTTGTAGGTTTTGCAGAACACTGTGAGCAGGACGCACTGCACTAAATGTAAATAGTCTAGCTGCCTAACTGTGGTACTAATAGGATCAAAAGAACACCAGTAATTGTATTCAGGTAGCTTTTTATACTGTAACAAGACAAGCCTGCCTGTCAGTAGGAAGATAACAGGAACGGATCTAGCTGAACACTGTGAGCAGGACGCACTGCACTAAATGTAAATAGTCTAGCTGCCTGACTGTGGTACTAATAGGATCAAAAGAACACCAGCAATTTTCTTCAGGTAGCTGTATTTACTGTAACAAGACAAGCCTGCCTGTCAGTAAGAAGATAACAGAAACGGATCTAGCTGAACACTAAGCAGGACGCACCCCACTAACTTGTAGATTTTGCAGAACACTGTGAGCAGGACGCACTGCACTAAATGTAAATAGTCTAGCTGCCTGACTGTGGTACTAATAGGATCAAAAGAACACCAGCAATTTTCTTCAGGTAGCTTTATATACTGTAACAAGACAAGCCTGCCTGTCAGTAGGAAGATAACAGGAACGGATCTAGCTGAACACTGAGCAGGACGCACTGCACTAAATGTAAATAGTCTAGCTACCTGACTGTGGTACTAATAGGATCAAAAGAACACCAGTAATTTTCTTCAAAATACTGTAACAAGACAAGCCTGCCTGTCAGTAAGAAGATAACAGGAACGGATCTAGCTGAACACTGTGAGCAGGACGCACTGCACTAAATGTAAATAGTCTAGCTGCCTGACTGTGGTACTAATAGGATCAAAAGAACACCAGTAATTTTCTTCAGGTAGCTTTATATACTGTAACAAGACAAGCCTGCCTCTCAGTAGGAAGATAACAGGAACGGATCTAGCTGAACACTGTGAGCAGGACGCACTGCACTAAATGTAAATAGTCTAGAAGATAACAGGAACGGATCTAGCTAAACTGAATACAGTGCATATATATATATATATATATATATATATATATATATATATATATATATATATATGCATGCAACACCTGGGATGCATATATATACACAATACACTTTAAGTGCAGCTAACTGACTCACTGTCCTGCCTAATCTAGCTAACTCAAATGAAATGACACTGTCTCTCTCTCTCTCTCTAAGCACACCGGAACACACTGCACAGGGCCGCCGTGCAGGCGGCCTTATATAGTGTGGGGCATGTACTAAATCCCCAAAGCCTTGGCTTTGGCCAATTACGGCTCTCTGTTAAGGCGGTGCTGTGATTGGCCAAGCATGCGGGTCATAGTGCATGCTTGTCCAATCATCAGCAAGCAATGCACTGCGATGCTGCAGTGAATTATGGGCCGTGACGCGCCACACGAATTTGGCGCGAACGGCCCATATCGTTCGCAATTCGGCGAACGACTGAACAGCCGATGTTCGAGTCGAACATGGGTTCGACTCGAACACGAAGCTCATCCCTACTGAGGACTTGTGTCCAGAACTGGACCACATACTCCAGTTGTAGCTGGTTTCATACATTGTGAAACAAATAAAAATATAAATGAAACCTTTTCAGAAAAATAGAGATGGTTTTATTTTTTGTAAGGTACATTTCAATTGGTGGATTTTACATACTATTTGGAAAATTATGGTTTGTAATTGCAGGCTGCAGCATTTCATGATAATATAGTTTGTTCTGCTGGTGCCGCTAAACCACCTTGCAATTAGTGGTAGCATTTTAAGCCAGTCATTTGCACTCTTGCAGCTGGCCATTGGGCTGCCTATCAGGTCTATCAGAAAGGCAGCCCAACAGCCAATAAGGGAGCTCACAAAACAGACTAACAACGCTGCTGCTATTTGCCATACAATAGGTTGGCATTGTCAGTCTGCAATAAGAAATGCTGCTATTGACAGGACCCCCAAGGAAGAAACATTGCAACAAATAAAAAAAAATTTTTTGCTAAAAAAGGAGTTCCATCTAAAAGTGGAACTTCTGCTTTGAGGCCTCCTCCCGCCTCCTGTTTGTGAAAGTGAGTTTTTGGGAAGGAGGGGGAGCAGGTACCCAATTTTGACAGGTACCTGCTCACACTTGCGCAGTGGGCACTTGGCTGTGAAGCCGCAAGCTTTCACAGCTGGGTGCCCATAGTAGAGATGCCAACGTTCCTGAGGGAGGACATAAGGAGAACACAGCGCGGGGGAGTGCACCAGTGGATCATGGGACAGGTGAGTGTGTGTTTATTAAAAGTCAGCAGCTACACTTTTTGTTGCTGCTGACTTTTAATAAACAAACAAAAACATGACTGGAACTCCGCTTTAAGAAAACTATACAGGGAGATATGATGCCAAACATTTAGGGTTTACTAACATCTATATAGTTTTAGGAAACCGATACTATATGCTATACAATTTAATGTTCTTGTATACTTGCATTCTATTGTTCAATATGTTTATGAGGTGGTGTAGCCTTCAAGCTGGGTGTCACCAACAGGGGCAGCCATTGCTTGACTTTTGGTCGATTCAGCATAAATTGGCAAAATTTGAGCCCTGAATAGCAGACTTATTAGTTGTGTAGTTGTACCTCAGAAACCCCTTTCTTAGTTGAAAGTTCACTGTCTTTTGAGGGCCTTTCAGAAGGCCTGAAAGTTGTAAATCTCTCTCAAGCTCACTAATGGTTTAGAACAGTGAACAAAGATGGTCAATGCATAGCAATCAGGCCTAATAATTGCTTTGATTATGACATGGGCTTTATGACTAGTGATGAATTAGGCAGACATTGCTGTTACAACAAACATATAAAAAGCTATTTAAGTGTTTCTGTCAGGTACCTGATCGGAGACTGAAATGAGGAGGTAGGCCTCTCTTGTATCTCCAGCCCAGGTCCCACTAATAATAGAACAGAGGATACTGAGGGAAAGGAGGAACACGAGTGCCAGCAGGTGTTGATAGGAGTGCTTGCAGCAGGCAATGCGGTCCCAGGCAGGCTGGCAGAACATCAGGTCAGGAACAGTAACTGGAGATCCAGATGAAGTTAAAGGGGCACTCCACAGTGGCTGTAGGTTCCAGATGCAAAGCTTGTTAAAGCTCCCAGCAGACTTGAGACTGGATCTCACTGTGGTAAGCAGAGCTAATGCAGATAACAGCCAGGCAGGTACTAAAACTGGATGTGGGACAGAGCCAGGAACAGAAGCATTATTACAGGGATAGCTGAGGTCAGCAGCAGGCGGGCAGCGTAGTACAAAATCATAAGGCAAAGATGTGGTCAGGAATGAAACTGGGGTCAGGAACTGGCAACAAGGCAGAAACAGCAACCAAGTTCAGGTCAGAGGCAAGCTGAGTCAACAACAAAGTAGAGTAGCAGGAGGAATGCGGGGAATAACTTAAAGACCAGTCAGCACTTAAGCATGAGCAGGAGCATCCTTAAATAGCCCGTCTGGCGCCAACATGCACTGAGTGTGAACCTGTGCATGTGAACCCATGTGCATTCCTGTGCGCATGCACATGCCTGTTCACTGTTCTAATAATTCTGCATACATGCTCATTTTTGCGAGCCAAACATCCGTATTCTCTGACAGTTTCATATGTAATTTACCCAAGCAACATTAAAGACACCTTGTTACAGTACATACACTGGAAAGTGTTTTTTAGTGCACCTTGGGCATATTATGCAGCTATAACAGACACTTGAAAAAACAAATTTTCAGTGAAAACTTATTTGGGTGAAAAGCCATATGAATGATGAACTTTGTCATGCTGGCATTATAGATAGTGGGAATTTTTACTATTCTCATTGTTATACAGTTATTGCAAGAAAAGGTTACTTAGGGATCCTGATAGGAAATGATGATATTTGAACCATTATGTGAAGATCAGACTTCAGGCTAGATTCGAACAATTAATTGTATGCATGCTTCCCACTGCCTCTACCTACTATATGTTCTATCCTTCCTGCTCACTCCTCTTATTGCTTTGCCATTGCTATCCGCTGCATGCCTCATGCTCATCCCACCCTTCCTTTGGCTACCTAAGAGGGTGTATCTGTTTGCCTCTTGCTGGAACATACTTGTCCGATACCTGACAAGCTTCTGTGTGTTAATCATATGTCTTGTTTTCTATACCTAGGTATTTAAACTTCTCTTTCTTTGCCCATTTACCCTCTAGTTCTTGTTCTTGTATAGTCTATTTCTTCTCCCAGTTTTGCTCTTGTCTCATTTGTTTGCACTTTAAGCAACCTTCCATCCCAGAGCAAGTTCTTGGTCTGCTTTTGTTTGTTGTCTAGACCCCATTAGGGTCGCAGCTTCGACGGCTTCCATCTGCATTTCCTCCTGAGTCCTGGTGGTCGCTTCTCCTCCCGGCCAATCGGGTCTTAGGACTTCCACAAGCAGTGGTTTCAGTGGGGAGCATCGATAATTTCAAGAACTATTAGATAAGCATCTGAATGACCACAACATGCAGGGATATAGAATGTAATACTGACATAAAATCACACACATAGGTTGAACTTGATGGACTAGTGTCTTTTGTCAGCCTTGCCTACTATGTAGCTATGTACCATGTAGGAGAAGCAGGAAGACATCAGGCTCTAATCATGTACTTAAAAAAAAAAACCCCCATTGAAATCAATGTGTCCGGTGCCCTGCGTGGAGATTAGGGGCCAGGTGCATGGATTGGGGTGGGGGGGCTGCGCCCCTTGTGAGCAGCCACCACTGTTGTGCGTCCCGTTACATCTGGCATAAAACTAACACAGCATTTCATAACAAGAACATCATACCAATAGTCAAACATGGTGGTGGTAGTGTAATGGTATGGGACTGTTTTGCAGCTTCAGGATCTAGACATCTTGCCATAATTGATGGAACCATTAATTCTGCACTCTACCAGAAAATCCTGAAGGAGAATGTCCAGCCAGTTTGTGACCACAAGCTCATGCACAGTTATGCAGTAGGACAATGATCTGAATTACACCAGCAAGTCCATCTCTGAATGGCTCAAAAATAAACTAAAATAAGGTTTTGGAGTAGCCGAGTGACATGACCCCAAACCAGCCAATCATGCTAGAAAACCCTCCAATATGGCGGAATTACAACAATTCTGCAAAGAAGAGTGGGCCAAAATTCCTCTACAGCAATGTGAAAGACTCGTTGACAGTTATCGCAAACACTTGATTGCAGTGGTTGCCGCCAAGGGTGGCACTACCAGTTATAAGGTTGGGGGGAATTACTTTTTCACATAGGGCCAGCCAGGTTTGAACAACTTTTTTCCCTTAATAAGTGAGATCATCATTTAAAAACTGCATTTTGCATTTACTCGGGTTATCTTCATGTAATATTACAATTAGTTTGATGATCTAAATCATAAAGTTTGACAAATATGCAGAAAAATAAAAAAATCCGGAAGGGGGCAAATGCGTGGCACTTTGTGCGTCGGATTTGTGTACACACGATCGGAATTTCCGACAACGGATTTTGTTGTCCGAAAATTTTTTAGCAAGCTCTCAAACTGTGTGTCAGAAAAAATGTGTGATGGTGCCCACACACGGTCGGAATTTCCGACAACAAGATCCTACCACACATTTTCCGTCGGAAAATCTGACCGTGTGTACGGGGCATTACAATGTGCCTATTTTTAGAGTTGAAAACTTCATCACCAGCAGCCTGATAGCATTTTATATTCCATTGCTGTATTTTTGAAGTGAAAAAAACAATTCCAATTTCCACCAGCAATGTAATAAATCCAAACAGAAAGTGTGTGTGCCATATTCCCAACAAGTGCAGCGCAATAAACAATCAAATCCAATGAACTATGAATACATATTGAATAAAAATAATTTTGCAAAAAGTTGATGACATGTGTTAGTATCAATGTGCATGAAATATTAAAATAAAGTGTTACAAAACATTAACTGCAACCACCTTCAATATCACAATATGTAATTAACATATATTAAAGTGCGTCACGTGCAATGTATGCTAAAAAGTCCACCTTGACTCAATTACATGCATAATTGTGTATGTGCTTAAAAAGTCCAAAATGGTGTTCAAAAGCATTTGAGTTTTGCTGATTGAGTGATATCACCCAAACACGATTTTTCTTCTGGAATGCAATGGTGCAGAATTCATTCCAGAGGTTTTATCTTTTTTTAACCTTACCTGCCTTACAGCAATCAGGTGTTAATTGAGTGAATGTGTAGTGTGTTGCTGCCCTTTACAAAGAAGGGCTACACGCTTTGAAACATTAAACTAAAAATGTCATTTTACATTTATCTTTTTTACAGATGCCTGCATGAAGTATACTATTAATAATCAAATTAAAACATAGGCACATCTTCCATAACCACACACACACCACACACACAGTATCTCACAATAGTGAGTGCACCCCTTACATTTTTGTAAATATTTCATTATATCTTTTCATGTGACAACACTGAAGAAATGACACTTTGCTTGCTACGATGTAAAGTAGTGAGTGAACAACTTGAATAACAGTATAAAATTTGCTGACCCCTCAAAATAACTCAACACACAGCCATTAATGTCTAAATCGCTGGCAACAAAAGTGAGTACACCTATAAATGAAAATGTCCAAATTGGGCCCAAAGTGTCAATATTTTGTGCCGCCACCATTATTTTCCAGCTCTGCCTTAACCCTCTTGGGCATGGAGTTCACCAGAGCTTCACAGGTTTCCACTGAAGTCTTCTTCCACTCCTTCATGACGACATCACGGAGCTGGTGGATGTTAGAGACCTTGCTCACCTCCACCTTCCGTTTGAGGATGCCCCACAGATGCTTAATAGGGTTTAGGTCTGGAGACATGCTTGGCCAGTCCATCGACTTTCCCCCGAGATTCTTTAGCAAGGCAGTGATCGTCTTGGAGGTATGTTTGGGGTCGTTATAATATTGGAATACTGCCCTGTGGCCCAGTCTCCGAAGGGGGGGGATCAAGCTTTGCTTCAGTATGTCACAGTACATGCTGGCATGCATTGTTCCCTCAATAAAATGTAGTTCCCCAGTGTCGGCAGAACTTATGCAGCCCCAGACTAGGGATGAGCCAAACACCCCCCGGTTTGGTTCGCACCAGAACCTGCGAACAGACCAAAAATTGGCGCGAACTTTAGAACCCCATCGAAGTCTATGGGACTCGATCATTCAAAATTAAAAGTGCTAAATTTAAAGGCTAATTTGCATGGTATTGTCCTAAAAAGGGTTTGGGGACCGGGCCCTGCCCCAGGGGACATGTATCAATGCAAAAAAAAGTTTTAAAAAAGGCATTTTTTTCGGGAGCAGTGATTTTAATGATGCTTAAAGTGAAAAAAAAGTGAAATATTCCTTTAAATATCGTACCTGGGGGGTGTCTATAGTATGCCTGTAAAGTGGCACGTGTTTCCCGTGCTTAGAACAGTCCCTGCACAAAATGACATTTTTAAAGGAATAAAAGTAATTTAAAACTGCTTTCGGCTTTAATGTAATGTCGGGTCCTGGCAATATGGATGAAAATCAGTGCGACAAACTGCATGGGTATCCCCCCACCCCCCAGTCCATTACCAGGCCCTTTGGGTCTTGTATGGATATTAAGGGGAACCCCGCACCCAAATGAAAAAAAGGAAGGGCGTGGGGCCCCCAGGCCCTATATACTCTGAACAGCAGTATACAGGCGGTGCAAACAAGGCAGGGACTATAGGTTTGTTGTTAAGTATCTGTTTGTAATTTTGAACTGGTACATTTTTAAAGTGTAGCTTCAGCCAAAAAATCTATTTTTAAGCTTTTTGGAAAACATAGGGAAGGGTCATCACCCCTGTGACATTTGATTTGCTGTCTGTGCACCTCTTCAGAAGATTTCACCTCAATTTCTGTCCCAATGACAAATGTTTTTTGACAATTTGGGGATTTTAGTGAAACAAGGATTGGTGATAAAGCATCAGTGGAGAGGAGACACGTTTTTTCCCATATTAAGTCTTACAGAAGAGAATTTCCCTTCCCAGGGGTAGATTTCATCTCACTTCCTGTTGTCTCCTTCCATTTGCAAGTAGGAGTCGTTTGTAAGTTGGATGTTTGAAAGTAGGGGCCTGCCCTATATACTCTGCAGAAATTGCAGCCTTAGGTATTGGTGTTGCCACAACACTAATGCCCCGTACACACGGTCGGATTTTCCGACGGAAAATGTGTGATAGGACCTTGTTGTCAGAAATTCCGACCATGTGTGGGCTCCATCACACATTTTCCATCGGATTTTCCGACACACAAAGTTTGAGAGCAGGCTATAAAATTTTCAAAATCCGTTGTCGGAAATTCCGATCGTGTGTACACAAATCCGACGGACAAAGTGCCACGCATGCTCAGAATAAATAAAGAGATGAAAACTATTGGCCACTGCCCCGTTTATAGTCCTGACGTACGTGTTTTATGTCACCGAGTTCAGAATGATCGGATTTTCCGACAACTTTGTGTGATCTTGTGTATGCAAGACAAGTTTGAGCCAACATCCGTCGGAAAAAAATCCTAGGATTTTGTTGTCTGAACAAAGTCCGACCATGTGTACGGGGCATAACCCCTTACAGTTACTCTTGGTGGGCACAGGAACTGGCTCTATTGTGAAATATTAGATCAAGAATTGTAATTACATGCCCCTGTTGAACAGGGTCATAAAAATTGGGCCTTTGGTGGTGGTGGTGGTGCTGGTGCCACAACACTGTAAGTCCTCACAGTTACTCTTGGTGGGCGCAGAAACGGGCCCTGCTGTAAAATATTAGATCAAGAATTGTAATTACATGTCCCTGTTGTACAGGGGCAGAAAAATTGGGCCTTAGGCACTGGTGCCACAACACTGCAACCCCTCACAGATACTCTAGTTGAAGCGCAGGATTGAGCGCTCCTGCAAAATATTGCATCAAAAATTGTAATTACACACCCCTGTTCAACAGGGGCTGAAAAATTGGGCCTTAGGCACTGGTGCTGGTGCCACAACACTGCAACCCCTCACAGATACTCTAGTTGGAGCGCAGGAACGAGCCCTGCTGCAAAGTATTGCAACAAAAATTGTAATTACATGCCCCTGTTAAACAGGGGCTGAAAAATTGGGCCTTAGCCACTGGTGGCGGTGCCCAGAACCAAAAATATTCTTACAAGCTATCAGCATGATCATTGAGGAGTAAGAGGATAGTGACTTAGCATAACAGGATAGTCACTCAGCATCAGCATAGGCAGTCTTTGAAGGGATCTGAGATTTCAAAAAAAATTATTCGGTTACATCAGCATCAGGTGCTTGGTAGCTGGTGGTGATCCAAGACTGATTAATTTTTATGAAGGTCAGTCGATTGACTGAGTCGGTGGACAGGCTCATCCTGTGATTGGTTACAAAGCTTCCAGCAGCACTGAATGTGCGTTCTGAAAGAACGCTGGATGCAGGACAGGCCAGTAGCTCAATTTCATACTGTGCAAGCTCTGGCCAGTGATCCATCCTCAAGACCCAGTAACCCAGAGGATTCTCGGTGGGAAAGGTGTCCAAGTCAGATCTTGCCCCTAGGTATTCCTGCACTATGTAAAACAGACGCTGGCGATGGTTGCTGGAACCAAATTGTCTGAACGCATCGGTCAGACGGCCACCTTCTCCACCGCTCCTTCTTTGACTGACCGAAGCCTCAGCAACACGTTGTCCAGGAACAGGAGTTTGTAACCTCTCAGTCTCTGGGAACGCATTGCACAGACCTTTCTGCAAGGCCTCCCGAAGATGTTTCATCCTCTGCTCCCTCTGCGATGGCAAGATAAGGTCCGCAATCTTACCCTTGTAACCTGGATCAAGGAGGGTCACCAGCCAGTATTGATCCCTCTCCTTGATACCACGAATACGAGGATCTTTCCGCAGGCTTTGCTGGATCAGGGAGGCCATGCAGCATAGGTTTGCTGAGGCATTCGGTCCGGAGTCCTCTGGGTCACAAAGGACGACATGATCCGCAGCCACCTCCTCCCAGCCACGTACAAGTCCATGGGTTTCTTAGGACTGTAAATGATCCCTTAAAGACTGCTGCTGATGCTGAGTGCCAGGCTCCACCTCCATGCTGACACAATCCTCTTCCTGCTCCTCCTTCTCCTCCTCCTCCTCGTCCACTTCCTGTGTGATCGGTGGGCACGAAGGAACACTGTCTGGATAAAGGGGGCCTTGAGAGCTAAGGAAGTCCTCCTCTTCCTGCCTCTGTTCTGCCTCAAGTGCCATGTCCATTATTCCTAGCAGCGTGTGCTCCAACAGGTGGACAAGGGGGACAGTGTCACTGATGCATGCACTGTTACTGCTCACCACCCTCATGGCCTACTCAAATTGTGACAGGACAGTGCATGCATCCCTGATCATGGCCCACTGGCGTGGGGAAAAAACCAAGCTCCCCTGACCCTGTCCTGGTGCCATAGTCGCACAGGTACTCATTGATGGCCCTCTGCTGCGTGTGCAGCTGCTGCAGCATGGCCAACGTTGAGTTCCACCTGGTGGGCATGTCACAGATTAGGCGGTTCTTGGGCAGGTTAAATTCCTTTTGGAGATCAGCCAGCCGAGCACTGGCATTATATGACCTGCGGAAATGTACACAGACTTTCCTGGCCTGCCTCAGGACATTCTGTAAGCCCGGGTACCTGCCCAAGGACCGCTGCACCACCAAGTTAAGGATGTGAGCCAAACATGGCACATGGGTCAGTTGTCCCTATCGGAGGGCAGAGAGGAGGTTGGTGCCATTGTCACAAACCACCACACCTGCCTTAAGCTGGCATGGCGTCAACCACCTCTGAACCTGCCCCTGCAGAGCTGGCAGAATCTCTGCCCCAGTGTGGCTCCTGTCCCCCAAGCACACCAGCTCAAGCATCGCATGGCATCTTTTAGCCTGCGTGCTTGTGTAGCTCCTTGAACGTCTACGGAGCACCACTGGTTCCGAAAACAAATCAGCACAGGAAGAGGCCATGGAGAAAGAAGAGGAGGGGGTGGAGGAGAGAGGTGTGGCAGAATCACCACTAGTAGTATTTTGGAGGCGCGGTGGCAGAACAACCTCCAACACTACTGCACCCTGTCCTGCATCTTTCCCAGCTGCCAGAAGAGTCACCCAGTGCGCGGTGAAAGATAGGTAACATCCCTGTCCATGTCTGTTGGACCATGAGTCAGCGGTAATATGCACCTTACCACTGACCGCCCTGTCCAGCGAGGCCAAGACATTGCCTTCCACATGCTGGTAGAGAGCCGGAATTGCCTTCCGCGAGAAAAAGTGGCGTTTGGGAACCATCCACTGAGGAACCACACATTCCACAAACTCACGGAAGGGGGCAGAGTCTACCAACTGAAAAAGCAGCAGTTGAAGTGCTAGCAATTTAGCCAAGCTAGCATTCAACTGCTGGACATGTGGATGGCTGGGAGCGAACTTCTTACGGCGGTGAAGCAGCTGGGGCAGGGAAATTTGCCTGGTACAATCTGACGTCGGTGTACCGAAAGCAAATTGCCCACAAGTACTTGGCTGTGACACACCTAATTCTACACCTTCATTTCTCTCAGTGCAGGTCTCAAAGAGGACTGAAGGTATAGTGGGGTTGGAGATCTCAGCTGATGAGGAGCAAGGAGAGGTCCTCTTAGTTCTTTGGTGTGGGTCTTTTAGGTACGCTTGCCAATGAACTGCGTGGCAGGTCAACATATGTCTGGTCAAGTATGTGGTGCCCAAGCGGGAGATGTTTTGGCCACGCGAGATACGCTTGAGACATTTGTTGCAAATAGCAGCGGTGGGATCTGATGCACTTGTCTCAAAAAAGGTCCACACCAAAGAACTTTTGGAATAACGGGCAGAGACAGCAGCGCTGTCCCCTGGTGGGCATCCTGCCTCATTGGTGATGTGCCTCCTCCTCCTCTCTCCTATCAGGCACCCACGTGGAGTCAGTGACTTCATCATCCCCTCCCTCCTCATCACTGGAGTATGACTGCCAGATTGCTGTCCTTCTTGGGCACCCCCTCTCTCTGGGCTCACGTTACTGCCTTCCTCTAGTTAGGTACCATCATCGGAGCCTTCAAAACACTGGGCATCCTCCTGGAGCATGTACCCAACACTGTGGTCAAACAGTTCAGGGGACTCCTCAGGAGGACATGGTGGGGCTAGGGAAGGAGTGACTGATGCCATTGAGTCGAGGGAAGAGGCCGCGTTGGCAGCTGCTTTGCCAGACAAAGTACCCTGAGCCTGGGTGAGAGAGGATGAGGAGGATGAGGATATTCTTATCGTGTGTACACAAAGTGCCATGCATGCTCAGAATAAATTAAGAGACGAAAGCTATTGGCTACTTCCCCGTTTATAGTCCCGACGTACGTGTTTTACCTCACCGCTAGGGATGAGCTTCGAGTTCGAGTCAAACTCATGTTCGACTCGAACATTGGCTGTTCGCAAGTTCGCCAAACAGCGAACAATTTGGGGTGTTTGCGGCAAATTCGAATGCCGCAGAACACCCTTTAAAAGTCTATGGGAGAAATCAAAAGTGCTATTTTTTTTTTTTTCCAAGAAAAAGTTTATTGAAGGATGTATATCAGAATACAAGCTTATTAAGTGAAATTACATCAAGGTACAGTACATGGATAGCAAATGTATAAAGTAATAACTAGTAAGTAGAATCAGATAAAATAAATAAATGAATAAATAAATAAATGAATAAATAAAAAATAAGATATTAGATAAAAGTAGTAAGATAAAATAGAGAACAATAAATAATAACCATAGAAACATGGTACTTTAAATTATAATGAAAGCTTGGCCTTCCACAAGAAAAAAAAAATAGATCTAATCTATAATAAGTTTAGAAAAAGTGCTAATTTTAAAGGCTTATATGCAAGTTATTGTCATAAAAAGTGTTTGGGGACCCGGGTCCTGCCCCAGGGGACATGGATCAATGCAAAAAAAAGTTTTAAAAACGGACGTTTTTTCAGGAGCAGTGATTTTAATAATGCTTAAAGTCAAACAGTAAAAGTGTAATATCCCTTTAAATTTCGTACCTGGGGGGTGTCTATAGTATGCCTGTAAAGGGGCGCATGTTTCCCGTGTTTAGAACAGTCTGACAGCAAAATGACATTTCGAAGGAAAAAAACCCATTTAAAACTACCCGCAGCTATTGCATTGCTGACAATACACATAGAAGTTCATTGATAAAAACGGCATGGGAATTCACCACAGGGAAACCCCGGCCAAAATTTCAAAAAATGACGTGGGGTTCCCCCTAAATTCCATACCAGACCCTTCAGGTCTGGTATGGATTTCAAGGGGAACCCCAAGCCCAAAAAAAAAAAAACGTTGTGGGGTCCCCCCAAAAATCCATACCAGACCCTTATCCGAGCACGCAACCTGGCAGGCCGCAGGAAAAGAGGGGGACGAGAGTGCGCCCCCGCTCCTGAACCGTACCAGGCCACATGCCCTCAACATTGGGAGAGTGCTTTGGGGTAGCCCCCCAAAACACCTTGTCCCCATGTTGATGAGGACAAGGGCCTCATCCCCACAACCCTGGCCGGTGGTTGTGGGGGTCTGCGGGTGGGGGGCTTATTGGAATCTGGAAGCCCCCTTTAACAAGGGGACCCCCAGATCCCGCCCCCCCATGTGAAATGGTAAGGGGGTACTTACCCCTACCATTTCACTAAAAAACTGTCAAAAATGTTAAAAATGACGAGACAGTTTTTTACAATTCCTTTATTTAAATGCTTCTTCTTTCTTCTATCTTCCTTCATCTTCTTCTGGTTCTTCTGGCTCTTCTGGTTCTTCCTCCGGCGTTCTCATCCAGCATCTCCTCCGCGGCGTCTTCTATCTTCTTCTCCTCGGGCCGCTCCGCACCCATGGCATGGGGGGAGGCTCCCGCTCTTCTCTTCATCTTTATCCTCTTCTCTTCTTCATTTTCTTCTCCGGGCCGCTCCGCATCCATGCTGGCATGGAGGGAGGCTCCCGCTGTGTGACGCGTCTCCTCATCTGACAGTTCTTAAATAACGGGGCGGGGCCACCCGGTGACCCCGCTCCCTCTGACGCACGGGACATGACGGGACTTCCCTGTGGCATTCCCCGTGACGTCACAGGGAAGTCCCGTCAAGTCACTGTGCGTCAGAGGGGGGCGGGGTCACCGGGTGGCCCCGCCCCCCGTTATTTAAGAACCGTCAGACGAGGAGACGCCGTCACACAGCGGGAGCCTCCCTCCATGCCAGCATGGGTGCGGAGCGGCCCGGAGAAGAAAATGAAGAAGAGAAGAAGAGAAGAAGGAAGAAGAGAAGAGGATGAAGAAGAAGATGAAGAGAAGAGCCTCCCCCCATGCCATGGGTGCGGAGCGGCCCGAGGAGAAGAAGATAGAAGACGCCGCGGAGGAGATGCTGGACGAGAATGCTGGAGGAAGAACCAGAAGAGCCAGAAGAAGATGAAGATGAAGGAAGATAGAAGAAAGAAGAAGCATTTAAATAAAGGAATTGCCAAAAACCTGTCTCGTCATTTTTAACATTTGACAGTTTTTTAGTGAAATGGTAGGGGTAAGTACCCCCTTACCATTTCACACAGGGGGGGGCCAGGATCTGGGGGTCCCCTTGTTAAAGGGGGCTTCCAGATTCCGATAAGCCCCCCGCCCGCAGACCCCCACAACCACCGGCCAGGTTTGTGGAGATGAGGCCCTTGTCCTCATCAACATGGGGACAAGGTGTTTTGGGGGGCTACCCCAAAGCACCCTCCCAATGTTGAGGGCATGTGGCCTGGTACGGTTCAGGAGGGGGGGCCGCACTCTCGTCCCCCCCTCTTTTCCTGCGGCCTGCCAGGTTGCCTGCTCGGATAAGGGTCTGGTATTGATTTTTGGGGGGACCCCACGCCGTTTTTTTTTTTGGCACGGGGTTCCCCTTAAAATCCATACCAGACCTGAAGGGCCTGGTATGGAATTTAGGGGGACTCCCACGTCATTTTTTTTTAAAATTTTGGTTCGGGTTTCCCTGTGGGGAATTCCCATGCCGTTTTTATCAATGAACTTCTATGTGTATTGTCGGCAATGCAATAGCCGCGGGTAGTTTTAAATGGGTTTTTTTCCTTCGAAATGTCATTTTGCTGTCCGACTGTTCTAAACACGGGAAACATGCGCCCCTTTACAGGCATACTATAGACACCCCCCAGGTACGAAATTTAAAGGGATTTTACACTTTTATTGTTAGACTAAGCATTATTAAAATCACTGCTCCTGAAAAAACGGCCGTTTTTAGAACTTTTTTTTGCATTGATCCATGTCCCCTGGGGCAGGACCCGGGTCCCCAAACACTTTTTATGACAATAACTTGCATATAAGCCTTTAAAATTAGCACTTTTGATTATTCATGTTCGTGTCCCATAGACTTTAACGGTGTTCGCGCAAACTTTTTTCCTGTTCTCATGTTCTGGTGCGAACCGAACAGGGGGGTGTTCGGCTCATCCCTAGTCACCGGGTTTAGAACGATCGGATTTTCCGACAACTTTGTGTGACCGTGTGTATGCAAGACAAGTTTGAGCCAACATCCGCCGGAAAAAATACATGGATTTTGCTGTCGGAATGTCCGATCAATGTCCGATCCGGTGTACGGGGCATAACTTGTAAATACTGCAGCTGCCTGTGGTACTGTACTAATAGGATCAGAAGAACACCACTAATTTTCTTCAGGTAGCTTTAGGTGCACACTGTGCAGAGGACGGACTACACTAACTTGTAAATACTGCAGCTGCCTGCGGTACTGTACTAATAGGATCAGAAGAACACCACTAATTTTATTCAGGTAGCTTTAGGTGCACACTGTGCAGAGGATGCACTGCACTAACTTGTAAATACTGCAGCTGCCTGCGGTACTGTACTAATAGGATCAGAAGAACACCACTAATTTTATTCAGGTAGCTTTAGGTGCACACTGTGCAGAGGACGCACTACACTAACTGTAAATACTGTAGCTAATAGGACTAATAGGATCAGAAGAACACCAGCAATTTTCTTCAGGTAGCTGTAAATACTGTAAAAACACCTGCCTGCCTGTCAGTAGGAAGAGAATAACAGGAACGGATCTAGCTAAACTGAATACAGTATATATATATATATATAAGTGTAAGTGCAGCTAACTGACTCCCCTGCCTACTCTAACTTAAATCAAATGACACTGTCTCTGTCTATCTCTCTCTCAACGCCGAAACACACTACACAGGGCCGCCGTGCAGGCGGCCTTATATAGTGTTGGGCGTGTACTAAACCCCTGAGCCATAATTGGCCAAAGCCACCCTGGCTTTGGCCAATTACGGCTCTCTGTACAGAGGGCGCTGTGATTGGCCAGGGCATGTGGGTCATAGTGCATGCTTGGCCAACCATCAGCCAGCAATGCACTGTGATGCCGCAGCGAATTATGGGCCATGACGCGCCACTCGAATTTGGCGCGAACGGTCCATAACATTCGTAATTCAGCGAATGGCCGAACAGGCGAGGTTCGAGTCAAACATGGGTTCAACTCGAACACGAAGCTCATCCCTACCCCAGACCGTGACACTCCCACCACCATGCTTGACTGTAGGCAAGGCACATTTGTCTTTATACTCCTCACCTGCTTGCTTCCACACACACACTTGACACCATCTGAACCAAATAAGATCATCTTGGTCTCATCAGACCATGGGACATGGTTCCAGTAATCCATGTCCTGAGTCAGTTTGTCTGCAGCAAACTGTTTGCGATCTTTCTTGTCATCATATTTAGAAGAGGCTTCCTTCTGGGACGACAGCCATGCAGACCAATTTGATGCAGTGTGCGTCATATGGCCTGAGCACTGACCCCCACGCCTTTACCCTTTGCAGAAATGCTGGCAGCCTCCAACATCTATTTCCCAAAGACAACCTCTGGATATGATGCTGAGCACTCAACTTCTTTGGTTGACCATGGCAAGGCCTGTTCTGAGAGGAACCTGCCTTGTTAAACCACTGTATGGTATTGGCCACCATCCTGCAGCTCAGTTTCAGTGCCTTGAAAAAGTATTCATACACCTTGAAATTTTCCACATTTTGTCATGTTACAACTAAAAACATAAATGTATTTTATTGGGATTTTATGTGATTGACCAACACAAAGTGGCACATAAATGGGACGTGGAAGGAAAATGATAAACTTTTTTCAATATTTTTCACAAATAAATGTGAAAAAAGTGTGGCGTGCTTTTGTATTCAGCCCCCCTGAGTCAATACTTTGTAGAACCCCCTTTCGCTGCAATTACAGCTGCAAGTCTTTTTGGGGATGTCTCTACCAGCTTTGCACATCTAGAGAGTGAAATTTTCGCCCATTCTTTGCAAATTAGCTCAAGCTCTGTCAGATTGGATGGAGAGCGTCTGTGAAAAGCAATTTTAAAGTCTGCCACAGATTCTGAATTGGATTTAGGTCTGGACTTTGACTGGGCCATTCTAACACATGAATGTGCTTTTAACTAAACCATTCCATTGTGGCTCTGGCTGTATGTTTAGGGTCATTGTCCTGCTGGAAGGTGAACATCTTTTGCAGGCTCTAACAGGTTTTCGTCTAAGTTTGGCTCCATCTATATTTCCACCAACTCTGACCAGCTTCCCTGTCCCTGCTAAAGAAAAGCATCCCCACAATATGATACTGCCACCACCATTTTTCACGGTGGAGATGGTGTGTTCAGGGTGATGTGCAGTGTTAGTTTTCTGCCACACATACCATTTTGCTTTTAGGCCAAAAAGTTAAACTTTGGTCTCATCTGACGAGAGTACCTTCTTTCACATGTTTGCTGTGTCCCCCACATGGCTTCTCGCAAACTGCAAAAAGGATTTCTTATGGCTTTCTTTCAACAATGGCTTTCTTCTTGCCACTCTTCCATAAAGGCCTGATTTGTGGAGTGCACGACTGATAGTTGTCCTGTGGTAGATTCTGCCACCTGAGCTGTGGATCTCTGCAGCTCCTCCAGAGTTACCATAGGCCTCTTGGTTGCTTCTCTCATTAATGCTCTCCTTGCCGGGCCTGTCAGTTTAGGTGGACGGCCATGTCTTGGTAGGTTTGCAGTTATGCCGTACTCTTTCCATTTTCGGATGATGGATTAAACAGTACTCCATGAGATGTTCAAAGCTTGGGATAGTTTTATTTAGTTACATAGTTACATAGTAGGTGAGGTTGAAAAAAAAGACACAAGTCCATCAAGTCCAACCTATGTGTGCGATTTTATGCCCATATTACATTGTATATCCCTGTATGTTGTGGTCGTTCAGGTGCTTATCTAATAGTTTCTTGAAACTACCGATGCCCCTGCTGAAACCACCACCTGTGGAAGGGAATTCCACATCCTTGCCGCTCTTACAGTAAAGAACTCTCTATGCAGTTTAAAGTAGAGTTCTACCCAAAAATGGAACTTCTTTTCGGAATCCTCCCCCCTCCAGTGTCACATTTGGCACCTTTCAGGGGGAAGGGGGGGGGACCAGATACCTGTCTAAAACAGCTATTTTGCTCCCACTTCTGGGCATAGATAGCTGAGCCACCCACGGGTATCTACGCCACTTCCGGCACTATCTCCATCCCCCCGCTGTCTTCCCTTTATTAGGACGCCAGGGACGGCTGATGGCAGCATTTCCCACTTGGCTTCTAACCGAGAGGTACTCCAGGACCAGGGCTCACCGTTGCTGGCAATTTTGAACTCTACTATCTACACTCTACATCAATAGCAGAAGGTAATTCCACACAAACTTCAACTACTAAGCTTCAGGGAATATGGTTCCCTGGAAAACTTTATTTTCACTTTCATTATTCATTTAAAATATTGCCTTCTGTTTTTTAGCAACTCCATCTATTGGCTGCCAAATATTGGTCTTTCTAAAATATACCTGGCCATTCTGTAGAGGATATTAGACAGCATGAGCAACTAGTAATGAAAACCCCTGTCAGCACTGGGAATGCGTTTTTCTTGCAGCTACATGAAAAATGTAAGTTGTGCTTGTCCAAATGCAACTAATGAGATATATGCGATATGTATACACATTGTTTGTAACATTGCTATTTTTTGAAACTTTAGAACGTGATGCAATCATTCCCTGAGGAAGACTTTGTTTGATGTTATAAAGTTGAAACGTGTTGGAATTTTGCTACTCGACGCCATTGCATCAATCTAGGTGGTGATTGTATCTGGTAGCAGGACGTATCACAATGTAGGAGCTGTAGCTCCCCGTTTATTTTTATGTCACCTGACGATTCTTTTAATCGCATAATTACCTTAAATATATTTTTTGTGTTACATAATTTATTGATACATAGAAAACAGAAATAATCTTTTTACCTAAATATAAAATTCTTTTGTTACTACATTGCCCTAAAAATCCTATATTGAGGTATATATTTGTTTTCTAAATTATTAAGGGATGATGGCAATGACACACCCAAACCTCTGAGTCACTTATTTGTAAGTTTTATCCCTATTGTTGTGTCACCAGTACGGTATTTGTAAATTTAAATCATATCCCCTCTCAATCATCTCTTCTCCAGAGAGAATAAGTTCAATGCTTGTAACCTTTCTTCATAATTAATATCCTCCAGTCCCTTTAGTACTTTTGTTGCCCTTCTCCGTACTCGCTCCATTTCCAGCACATCCTTCCTGAGGACTGGTGCCCAGAACTGGACAGCTTACTCCAGGTGTAGCCGGACCAGAGTCTTGTACAGTGGGAGAATTACCACTTTATCTCTTGAGTTAATCCCCATTTTAATGCATGGCAGTATTCTCTTTGCTTTGTTAGCAGCAGCTTGGCATTGCATGCCATTGCTGAGCCTATCATCTACTAGGACCCCCAGGTCCTTTTCCATCCCTGATTCCCCCAGTGGTTCTCCCCTTCAGTGAGTAGATTGCATTCATATTTTTGCCACCCAAATGCATTATTTTACATTTTTCCACATTAAAAATCATTTTCCATGTAGTTGCCCACCTCATTCATTTGCCCAGATCTATTTGGAATGTTTCTGAACAAATTAATGGGATTAAACAAAGAGAAGCAGGCGGGACTTTTAAGGGTACCAAGATAATATACCAATGGATTGAGTAAAAAAATATACATTTTTATTAAATGAAGTTTCTTTAAAATGACAATAAATGTTCACACAAATCGCATATCAATTCAAGTATCATTTACAACCACTTCTTACTCTACATGTTTGATACGCAAAAGTTCTTTGTAAAGGTGCTTATATGGTGCTGCTTTGATGACATTTTTCTGATATGGACAGGCACCCAAAATTAGCTACTCACCTTTTTTGAAACGTTACAAGTTAATAATTGCAACCTAAAATTTACTATTAACTATCAGTACTTCCGTCTGCAAATGTGGTCAGTTTAACCACTTAACGACTAAGCCTTTTTCTGGCACTTTTTGCTTACAAGTTATAATCAGTATTTTTTTTTTAATTACTTAGAACCCCAAATGTTATATATATTTTTTTTAGCAGAGACCCTAGAGAATAAAATAGCAGTTGTTGCAATATTTTATGTCGCAGCAATCTTTCAAACACAATTTTTTAGGAAATAATAGACTTCAATGAATTAAAAAACAAAAAACAGTAAATTTAGCCCAATTTTTTTGTATATTGTGAAAGATGTTACGCCGAGAATCATGAGAGAATCATGATCTTTAGTCTAAGCAAAAAAATCATGATTCTAATTTTATCCAGAATCGTGTAGCTCTAATATATTTATATATTAGGGCTGCGGAAATTAACGATTAATTCCTCAATTAATCGTTAATTTTTTAATTTTTTTTTCGATCGATAGGCTGCCTGCCCTGGTGCCGCTTTTGGGCCAAGCTTTCTCTGCAGCTCCGCTCCCTCCTCCACTATATGTCATACACAGTCTGCGGGCATCTCCCGCTGTGTGTCTCCGAGCTGAGTGTGAAAACTTTGGCCGCGCTGTGAGAAAAGTCCCGCCCTCCTCCTAGATCAGCTTGTGTGATAGACGCAGTGTTCTGTCTATCACACAAGCTGATCTAGGAGGAGGGCAGGACTTTTCTCACAGCGTGGCCAAAGTTCACACTCAGCTCCGAGATACACAGTGGGAGATGCCCGCAGACTGTGTAATCCAGGCATTGGCACTGACTACAGTGAGGCTGCGATTATGGGCACAGTGAGATTGCATTATGGGCATGGTGAGACTGCATTATGGGCATGGTAAGACTGCATTATGGGCGTGGTGTAGCTGCCATTATAGGCACGGCGAGGCTACAATTATGGGCACGATGAGACAGCATTATGGGCACGGTGAGGCTGCGATTATAGGCACAGCGAGGCTGCGATTATGGGCACGGCGAGACAGCATTATGGGCATGGCGAGGCTGCATATTGTATTCATCATGTATTCATCATGTATTTATAATTAATATACTTAATATACTGAATCCTCATATTTAGTGAAGTAAGTTGTATCAAATCAAACCGGAACATGTAAATATTATATATACATTTTTTTCTGATGTTTGTTCTATTTTATTGCAAGGTCTAGTGCATTAGAGAGGCTTATTTTGGGTTGACCAGTGCTGCAGCTTAACATGCCTATAACAATTAACATTACAATGATGAGAAACTAATTTTGTCACCAGTGAAACTGGATACTAATGGTTTTGAAATAGCAGTGACTGGCCCTTGAATGAAAATGTCAAGGTTTAATAAAAGACCATTGAAGAGGGTGCCATTGAAATTCTTTGCAGTGAACTCAGAAAAACTCATCTATCACTTTTTGACAGTGCAATCTTTCTGAGGATGAGTTAAACATAAGGCAGCTTTTTCAAAAATATGCAATCTACGTTGCTTTCAAACAACTTCATTCACTGTTATTCTGTAAATTGGCATGTGCACAAATGCACATTTGGAACCTGCTGCAACCTCTTTACATAAAAATGTTAATGAAGGTGTTTTACACTCTGATATTATCTTATCCATTGATTGAATTGTGTAAAGTTTTTCAGATTCACATATTGGTATTTTATAGGACAAGCTAAATGCAGAAATACTGGGATTGAGAAGGAATTCATCTACTTACTGTAAATATGTGCAGTATTATGCACATAAGCATGTACTATACTGTATATTGACAGCCCCTTTTAGAAAGAGATAAAATAGGATTTATCCCATTGAAATATGGGAGTTAGGGTAGTTGCATTCACTGAAATATAGTTTATCAGGCATCAGAAGATGTGATACAGGAATAAGTAATTACACTGTACTAGACACTGAAAGGTGGGAGAGGTATAATCTGTGATTTGGACCAATTAATTCAGGCCTGAAAAAGCCCCAAGCCAGTTCATAATACACAAGCCAGTTAATAATACACAGTGTTGCCTTTGTGCTGAAGAAGACATTGATCTAATAGGTGCACAGAAAAACAATACATATATAACATATTTAAAATATTTTTCATTCTCACATTTACCAAGCTCATTTTCACTTTCGTCAAGCTAGCCTTAACTGCTTTAAGAAAAAAAAAACTATTTACAGAAATGAAACTGAAATGTTCTCACACAACATGTGATCAGAGGATAGAGCAAACTCACTATCAACTCTGTTCAAATGTGGTCACATGGAGATTTTAAAAGAAAGAGAGAGTTTAAAAGAAAATAGCATTTACTCTGCCTTTGCTTAAGAAAACCAATATATAGGGTGTGCACAGTTAGATTTTTTTCTATAGATGGTATTAAAAAGATACCATGTTTAAAAAAAAAAAAAAAAAAAAGCTTTTGCCAATGGAATCACTTACTAGAATTATTCTGGGTACGCTACAAAATTGCCAGTGTGACTTGGGCCTAACCAAGACATGATTCCTGCTGCTAGTTTCCTTATTTCTTCCATTTGTTCAGCTTTATTTTATTTTCTTTGCTTTCACTTGCCAGGTCCTGGAATAAAAGGTAACTGGAGAAAGGGGAATTAACCTAATCTGTCCAATGGGTCCTCCTTGATTACTGCAAGGGAATAGAAATTCGATTGGGAGTCTGCACTGTATCTGTAGTATCTGTAAAGTAAAGCTGCGCTAAAACAAAAAATTAAATAAAAATATAGTCCAAAAAGAACACAATGATTGTGTGAGAACTTCCAACACGACAGCAGCCTGTGTGTTAGACAAATTCAATCCATATAATGTACACCAGTGTGTAATCTTGTAATAAACACCACTATGAAACAGTACACCTCCACCACATACCAGAAGGCAAGCTCTTGTAAGCCTGCAGCTATAACCCAGCCAGGGCCTCTGTCCGGAGGAGTGTTGGTATAACAATTCATAGGTATTGGTAAGAAGAATCTTGGGCTAGGTACCAGGCGACCAGGGAGATTCGACCATCAGCCAATCAAGGGAGTAGGTCAAGCGTTACCCATAAATGTAAACAGACTCACCATAGTGTAATAAGTACCACATAGGGTTTATTAAAGCTAAAACATTGCACTTACAGGAATGCAGAGTAAAAACATCAAGAAACAGCCGGCTGGCTTGCGAACATCCATCCACTGCATCACAGCATGATGATGTCAGCACGTCAAACCACCCGACGGGCATTTCATCACAATCTGACATCATCTCAGGGAATGTCAGATTGTGACGAAACGTGAGTCAGGAGGTTTGACGTGCTGACGTTATCACGCTGTGATGCAGTGGACGGGTGTTCGCAAGCCGGCCGGCTGTTTCTTGATGTTTTTTCTCTGCATTCCTGTAAGTGCAATTTTTAGCTTTAATAAACCCTATGTGGTACGTATTACACTATGGTGATTCTGTTTACATTTTTAGGTAACGCTTGACCTACTCCCTTGATTGGCTGATGATCGAGTTTCCCTGGTCACCTGGTGCCTAGCCCAAGATTCTTCTTACCAATACTTGTGAATTGTTATACCAACACTCCTCAGGACAGAGGCCCTGGCTGGGTTATAGCCACAGGCTCACAAGAGCTCGCCTTCTGGTAAGCACGCACTCTATGTGGTGGAGGCGCACTGTCTCATAGTGGTATTTATTACAAGTGTACACACTGGTGTACATTATATGGATTGAATTCGTGTAACACACAGGCTGCTGTCATGTTGGAAGTTCTCACACAATCATTGTGTTCTTTTTGGACTGTATTTTTATTTAATTTTTTGTTTTAGCACAGCTTTACTTTATTTGTACATGTATATGTGTGTATCTCACATTTTTAGCAGCCGCTTTGTTTTTTATTTTATTTATTTATTGATTTTTATTTACTTAGCACTGTATTCTCTACTTCCATTGCACTGTAGCTGTGTCTTTCAATATGTGTATTCATCAAGCTTCTCTTTTTAGAATTAGCTTATTGTAATAACATCCTCTGGGGTCTTCATGGACTCTATCTAGGGCTAGGAATTTGCTGTAAGAGCTGCCAGATTTAAACATGTGGGCATGTAGCACAGCGTTGACACCTCTTACCTCAAATTCTTAGCCCTAGATAGAGTTCACAAGGATCTTGGGGGGAGGGAGGGAATATGATGGGCTAATTTTAAATAGAGAAACTAGACGAATTCAAACTTTGAAAGTCACTGATACACCCGGCCTAAACAAGGACCTTAATTAAAAAAACGTATGTCAATGATGGAATTAATAGATCTACTGTATACAAAAATTTTCTCTTTTGTTTTGTTTTTTGCTTTATGAGCAAATTGTATTATGCATATTATACAAAACTGTACTGGTTGTATATATTATTTATTTACATCATAAGGTAATGTGATTACTTATGTCTAACTAGATAGCAAGTGAACCTGCATTCTTCCAATTATCTCTTTTTCATGACTCCTGCGCTCTCTACCTTGTAATATGCTTTCTCTACCTTTCCTTCTCACAGTAGTGTCTTCTCCCTTCATCTCTTGTTAATTTTTTCCTCTTCTCCATCCCAAAGTTTAAATATATACCACTATCACTACTGCCCTCTCCCCATTACTTATTTCACTCCTTTTGCTAATATTGAACATTTTGACAGAAATTTCAGGAATCTAAATCCTGTCTTACTTCACTTACGCTACCTGCACCCTTCTCTTAACTGTTGGGGAGATTTCTCCTAATCCTGTCCCTCAGAAATCTAACTTTCACCCTCACACCTGGCACCCTCCTTCCTCTCATAGCTACCATATGCATACAATCTAATTCCTATCCCCCTGCCTCAGAGAACCAATCACCTGCTACTAATGTGCCTTCTGGAATGCTTTTTCTGTCTTAAAAACATACCTAGGTCAACTACCTTAACTTTCTTTACATTACTGAAACCTGGCTTCAGGAATTTGACTCTGCCTCTCCAACTGCCCTCTCCCATGGTGACCTCCAATGGACTAACTCATCCATATTTAGTGGCGGAAAGGAAAGTGGAGTTGAAATTCTACTCTCCCCATTAAACACTTTAAGTTCTTTCTTAACCTCCCTTTCTATCCTCTCCTCTTTCAAGACCTACTGCATTCATCTTACTGCACACTCAAGATTTGGACAAATCAAAGTTTTGTAAAATTGTAGAAACATAGTTTTATCTCTTGAGTAAATACCCTTTTTAATGCATGCTAATAGTCTGCTAAACTTGCTTGCTGCAGCCTGGTGTTGCATGCTATTGCTGAGTCTGTAATCTTCTAGGACCCCCAGATAATTTTCCACCCTTGATTACCCCAGAGGTTTTCCCATCCGTGTGTAACGTGTATTCATATTTTACCTCCCAAGTGCATTAATTTCCATTTCTCAATATTGAACATCTGCCACAAAGCTGCCCACCCCTCTTTTTCATTGGGGGCCTCTTGTGAAGTTGCTATATCCTGTTGTGAAGGTATTGCCCTGCTTAGTTTTGTATCATCAGCACTAGAGATTGTACTATTTATTCCAACCTCTAGATCATTTATGAAGAAGTTAACAGAACAGGTCCCAGGACAGAGTCCTGGGGTACCATGCACACAACTCTAGACTTTTCATAAAATATGTAATTAATCACCAGCTTCTAAGTTCACTCCTTAAGACAGTTTTCTATCCTAGTACATACAATACTATTCAACTGGTTGTAAAAATATGGAGGAGAGATGGGTTTGCTTTAAGAGCATATTAAAAAGGGCAATAGCCAGTGCATTCCATTAATACATTAAAAAAGGTGAACAAAAGGCCTGGATGGCTTAACTCTAATGTAAAAATGCATACAAAAGCAAAGTCTTCAAAAAATACAAGGTTGAGGGATCATCATCAGCATTCAGACTTTATAAAGAATGCAACAAGAAATGTAAGGGTGCAATTAGGGCTGTTAAGATAGAACACGAAAGACACATAGCAGAGGAGAGCGAAAAAATTCCCAATTCTTAAATTCTTAAATTCTTTAACCACTTGACCACTGGGCACTTAAACCCTCTTAACCACTTCAGCCCGGACCATTATGCTGCCTAAGGACCAGAGGTCTTTTTCCAATTTGGCACTGCGTCTCTTTAACTGCTAATTGCGCGGTCATGCAATGCTGTACCCAAACAAAATTTGCGTCCTTTTCTTCCCACAAATAGAGCTTTCTTTTGATGGTATTTGATCACATCGGTGGTTTTTATTTTTTGCGCTATAAATGGAAAAAGACCGAAAATTTTGAAAAAAAAAATGATATTTTCTACTTTTTGTTATAAAAAAAATCCAATAAACTCAATTTTAGTCATACATTTAGGCCAAAATGTATTTGGCCACATGTCTTTGGTAAAAAAAATGTCAATAAGCATATATTTATTGGTTTGCGCAAAAGTTATAGCGTCTACAAACTAGGGTACATTTTCTGGAATATACACAGCTTTTAGTTTATGACTGCCTATGTCATTTCTTGAGGTGCTAAAATGGCAGGGCAGTACAAACCCCCCCCCAAATGACCCCATTTTGGAAAGTAGACACCCCAATTGCTGAGAGGCACGTTGAACCCATTGAAATTTTATTTTTTTTCCCAAGTGATTGAATAATGACAAAAAAAAAAAAAAAAAAATTTACAAAAAGTTGTCACTAAATGATATATTGCTCACACAGGCCATGGGCTTATGTGGAATTGCACCCCAAAATACATTCAGCTGCTTCTCCTGAGTACGGGGATACCACATGAGTGGGACTTTTTGGGAGCCTAGCCGCGTACGGGGCCCCGAAAACCAATCACCGCCTTCAGGATTTCTAAGGGCGTAAATTTTTGATTTCACTCCTCACTACCTATCACAGTTTTGAAGGCCATAAAATGCCCAGATGGCACAACCCCCCCCCCCCCAAATGACCCCATTTTGGAAAGATCTCTCCTCTGCCAAAATGGGGTCATTTGGGGGGGGGGGTTTGAACTGTCCTGGCATTTTATGCACAACGTTTAGAAGCTTATGTCACACATGACCCACTCTTCTAACCACTTGAAGACAAAGCCCTTTCTGACACTTTGTTTACATGAAAAAAATAATTTTTTTTGCAAGAAAAATTACTTTGAACCCCCAAACATTATATATTTCTTTAAAGCAAATGCCCTACAGATTAAAATGGTGGGTGTTTCATTTTTTTTTTTCACACAGTATTTGCGCAGCGATTTTTCAAACGCATTTTTTGGGGAAAAAACACACTTTAAATTTTAATGCACTAAAAACACACTATATTGCCCAAATGTTTGATGAAATAAAAGAGATGATCTTAGGTCGAGTACATGGATACCAAACATGACATGCTTTACAATTGCGCACAAACGTGCAGTGGCAACAAAATACATTTTTAAAAGCCTTTAAAAGCCTTTACAGGTTACCACTTTAGATTTACAGAAGAGGTCTACTGCTAAAATTACTGCCCTCGATCTGACCTTGGCGGTGATACCTCACATGCATGGTCCAATTGCTGTTTACGTTTGACGACAGACCGCCGCTTGCGTTCACCTTAGCACTAGAGCAGGGGGGACAGGGGTGCTTTTTTTTTTTTCTTTATTATTTTTTTGCTTTATTATCTTATTTTTAAACTGTTCCTTTCATTTTTTTTTTTTAATCATTTTTATTGTTATCTCAGGGAATGTAAATATCCCCTATGATAGCAATAGATAGTGACAGGTACTCTTTTTTGAAAAAATTGGGGTCTATTAGACCCTAGATCTCTCCTCTGCCCTCAAAGCATCTGACCACACCAAGATCGGTGTGATAAAATGCTTTCCCAATGGCGCTGTTTACATCCGGCGAAATCATGAAATGCTCGTAGCTTCCGATTTCTTAGGCCATAGAGATGTTTGGAGCCACTCTGGTCTCTGATCAGCTCTATGGTCAGCTGGCTGAATCACCGGCTGCATTCTCAGGTTCCCTGTTGAGACAGGAGAGCCAGAGAAAAACACGGAAGACGGTGGGGGGGGGGGCATTCCCTCCCACTGCTTGTAAAAGCAGTCTAGAGGCTAATTAGCCGCTAGGATTGCTTTTACATGAAAGCCGACCACTGGCTAAAAAGAATGATACCAAGATGATACCTAAATCTGCAGGCATCATTCTGGTATAACCACTCAAAGTCGTGAATGGCGTACCTGAAGACAAAAAAATGGTTAACAATAAAGCACAGTAAACGGTAAAGTATAAAAAATTGCATACCTGAAAAGCAAACATGATAAAACATAATAACAATAAAACATTGCAGAATATAATACAGTAAAAAAGAGCAGAATAGAGAGAATAGAGAGAGAACAATAAAAGGACAAACATTTTTTTCATTTTATATATATATATTTTTTTTTTTTTACACTTTTTTTGTAACTAACTTTTATAACTGTAATCGGTTCCAGGTTTGGATCTCTCAAAATGCGGTGGCATCTTGGGAGACCCTGTGAAAGTGTGGCTAGTCTGTGCAATGCTGTACCCTACGCTAATACTCAACTAGTGAATGGTAGTGTTCAAAACATTCACCAATGCAAAAACCAGGATTGTCAGGACAGGAGGGAAAATTATAGCGGGTGTCATGCCTATATCCACGCTTGCTGCAGACACTACATCTTTTTTGGGGGGGTTCGAAGGGTAGGGGTACTTGGGAGGACATAAAGAAAATGCCTCTCATGCAGCCAACTGCATTTGGTTGGGGATGTGAATGGGGGCAGTACGGGTGCTGCAGAAGTGGTGGGTTCCCAATTAGGATTGGCGAATGCAGCAGGAAGGGCACTATGGGCACGACGGGCCTGTTTGTCTTCTTCTTGGTGGCGGGACACTACTTGTGCTTGCCACCTCACCAGCTTGAACTGCACTTATGGGACTCGCCACGTCACCAAGTGTTACTGCAGTGCTGGTTTGACTACGACCGGGGTGTACTAGGCCGCTGGTGCTTGCCAGTTCACCAAAACGCTATAAAAAAAAACTGTTAGCGATCGCAGGGATCAGGCCTGACTCTGCGAACGCTGCAGTTATGCGTTTGGTGTTTTGTAAGTGACAGTGATCGATCGATACTGCACTTGGGTGGGCTGGGCTGGGCCGGGCGGAGGGACAAAACGCAGGTGCTAGCAGGTATCTGGGCTGATCCGGCTAATACAGCGTTTTTGGGAACCCTAAACTGCTGGGGACACTAGTATAGATCAGATCAGTTATTGATCCGATCAGATACTATACCACTAAGGGAGGTGTACGGTGCGTGCATGGGTGTTAGCAGTACTGGCGCTAACCTGACGCTGCCTGGGGCTGGTGCTTGCCAGTTCACCAAAACGCTACCAAAAAAAACTGTTAGCGATCGCAGGGATCAGGCCTGACTCCGCGAACGCTGCACTTATGTGTTTAGTGTTTTGTAAATGACAGTGATTGATCGATACTGCACTTGGGTGGGCTGGGCTGGGACGGGCGGAGGGGCAAAATGCAGGTGCTAGCAGGTATCTGGGCTGATCCCACGAACACTGCGTTTTTGGGAACCCTAAACTGCTGGGGACGCTAGTATAGATCTGATCGGATCAGATATTGACCGTACAGATACTGTTCTGCCCATATTGTTCATAATAATATGTGCTATGTACTGTTACAGTTTATACTGTAATGTTAGTTTATGTTGTTGCCATCTAGTGGTCAGAGATGGTTCTGCCCATATTGTTCATAATAATATGTGCTATGTACTGTTACAGTTTATACTGTAATGTTAGTTTATGTTGCCATCTAGTGGTCAGAGATTATTACTTTGCCAGAACTTGACAGGAAGTAGGATTCTCCTCATAGTAAAAGGCAGTAACCTTTAACCTGGAACTGTATTTCCTTCATTTCATTACTGCTCCTGGATCTAACAGACTGCATGAAGAAGAGCTCTTAAACTATTCCTGGACTAATGCTGGAATTGTCTGTGAGTACTCTCACTGATAGAGTGAGGCTGCTGTATAATGTTTAATGTACTGACACATATGTTTTGTTTATGCTTATGTTGTAGTTTTACAAAGTTAAGGAATAAAGAATACATACAGATCTGATGTCTCACGTTTCTTGACCTCTGAATTATTGTTAAGCTGTCTGACTAGTGTTATACAACAGTTCAATAACGCAAAGCAGAACAGTAAAAAGACAACCATGTGGCAGTTTGGAATAAACTGAGACGCCATTACTGCAGCATGAGTCTCAGATCAGGAACAAAGTACCAGGCTGATGACATGCTACCGCCGACACAGCAAGGCAGGGGGAACATTCCCAGTGCCCAGCAAGACGATGCACAATCGCAGGTGTCCAGATCTTCACGGGCTAGCAAGATGTCCTCAGCAGGTAAAGCTCGTGCCAAGGCAGAAGCTGCCCGAATCCAGCTACAGTACGCAGAAAAAGAAGCCATGATGATGCAGGAGTTAGCAGCAAAGAAAGCTGCCATCGCACAAGAAGAAGCAAAGAAAGCTGCCATCGCACAAGAAGAAGCGGAATTAGAATCAAAATTACTCATCCTGCAGCGACAGATTGCTGCTGCAGCAGCTGAAGCAGAGGCCGCTGCCTACATGGGAACAAGTAGTTCTGGAAGTGAAAAATCATATAAAGACTCAGAGGTTCCAGGAAAACCTCTATTCTCTGCAGATCGTACAAGTGATTACATCCAGAACCTTACTACTGCGCAAGCAAAGGAACAGTCTCTTAAACCTGAGCAAAGGAATTCAGGCCGAAATCAACAAGCCCCCTGAGCAGGCCCAATCAACCACATGAGGTCAGCGGCTGCCAGCAAATCAAGAATGAAGCACCAGAAACCCCTAAGAACAAAAAACAAGTGTTCCCATCACCTCAACCTATAGATTACATGTGCGAACAACAATGTGCAGTGGATGTCACCAAATATCTCATCCACAAAGAAATGGTAAGCTCAGGCTTTCTCCAATTTGGATGACTGTCCTGAAAACTATTGGGCATGGAAATCTTCCTTTCTGAATGCCACTGAAGGTCTGAACTTTTCACCAGCAGAAATGCTTAATTTAATGATAAAATGGCTTGGTACCGAGTCAGAGCATGCTAAGAGGATGAGAAGAGCATACCTGTTCAACCCTGCAGCAGGACTCAACATGACCTGGAAAAGACTAGAAGAAACGTATGGATCCCCAGAGATAATAGAAGGAGCACTGTTGAAAAAACTTGAAGTCTTTCCCAAGGTGGGCTACAGAGACAACGTGCGGTTACAAGAACTAAGTGATCTTCTACTAGAGATAGAATACGCTAAAGAGGATGGCTACTTGCCAGGACTTTCATACCTAGATACAGCTAGAGGCACTAATCCCATAGTAGAGAAACTACCCTCAAATCTGCAAGACAAATGGATGTCTGTGGGAGGTAAATTCAAAGAAGATTATGGAGTCGCTTTCCCCCCTTTCTCTGTGTTTTCAAAGTTTGTCCGTCAGCAAGCAAAAATCCGAAGTGATCCCAGTTTTGCCTTCACCATCAGTGGCAATCACACAGACCTGAGAAACCTCACAGATCTCACGGTAAGACCTCTATATCCACACACAAAACAGCTGTACCTTCAGAAGTCACAGACTATCAAAGTACCCACAAGGTAAACACCATAGAAAACCCTGATAGACATTGCCCAATACACAAAAAAACACATCCACTAAAGAAATGCAAAGGCTTTAGAAGCAAACCTATTGCAGAGCGGATGTCCTTCCTTAAACAGAGCGGCATCTGTTTCAAGTGTTGCGGATCTACTTATCACGTTGCTAAAGACTGCAAAATACCAGTAGAATGTACAGAATGTGGCAGTGAGAGACATATTGCAGCTGTGCACCCAGGCCCTGCTCCTGCCCCACTAGAGACTTTAGAACCCAAGGAAGATCAGGGCAGGGAGCAACAAGAGATCCCACTCTCCTCAGTAATGTCTAATTGCACTGAAGTATGTGGACAAGGCAAGAGTGCACGTTCATGCTCTAAAATCTGTTTAGTGACTGTGTATCCCACTGGCAAAAGAGAAAGGGCAGTGAAAATGTATGCAGTGCTAGATGAACAGAGCAACAGATCCCTTGCAAAGTCAGACTTCTTTGATATCTTTAACCTTAAGGCAAGTGCAGTTCCATACACTCTTAGGACATGTGCGGGGACAATTGAAACCACAGGGAGAAGAGCTTCTGACTTTACCATTGAATCCTTCAATAAGAAAGTGCAGTTTCCACTTCCTACCCTAATAGAGTGTGGCATGATACCTGACGACAAAACTGAGATTCCCTCTCCAGAAGTAGCCCATCACCACCCTCGCCTCCGCTCAATTACTCACCTTATACCAGCTGTTGAGCCAGATGTATCTATCCTACTTCTTGGGAGAGACATCCTTCAGGTTCACAAGGTACGCCAGCAAATCAATGGACCTTATAATGCCCCCTATGCACAGAGACTGGACCTGGGGCGGGTCATTGCAGGAGAAGTTTGCCTGGGGACAGTGCACCAGCCTGACAATATTACCACTTTGAAGACATCTGTGTTAACAAATGGACGCACATCCCTTCTCAGTCCCTGTCACAACAGCTTCATTGTCAAGGAAAGCTTTGGCAGGTCGACACAACACTGACTCCTCTACTCTATATGGTAAAGAAGAAGTCAATTCCAACATTGAGACAGACAATCTAGTGATTACAGTGTTCCAGAAAACTAAAGATGATGATAAACAAGCCCTCTTTATAGAGGATCAGACCTTCTTGCAGATTATGGATAGAGAGGCTTACCAAGATGACAATCACAGTTGGGTGGCCCCTCTTCCCTTTCGCACACCCAGACGTGTTTTGCCTAGTAACAGGGAACAAGCCATGAAGCGTTTGCATTCACTCAGCAAAACTCTGCAGAGGAAGCCAGAAATGAAAAGAGATTTCACTGAATTCATTAAAGGGATGCTAGACAATGATCACGCTGAAGTTGCAGGACCACTTGAAACAGACAGGGAACACTGGTATCTACCAATGTTTGGTGTTTACCATCCACACAAACTTGACCAAATCAGAATAGTGTTTGATTCCAGCGCAGAGTATAAAGGAGTCTCTTTAAATGACGTACTGTTGAGTGGCCCTGACCTAAACAATACCTTGCTAGGTGTCCTCATGCGCTTCAGAAAAGAGCCTGTTGCTTTCACAGCAGATGTGCACTGAATGTTTTTTTGCTTTCTCGTCAGAGAAGACCACGGAGATTTTTTACGTTTTCTCTGGTACAAAGACAATGACATAGACAAAGAAATTGTCGAGTACAGAATGAAAGTGCACGTATTTGGTAATAGCCCCTCTCCTGCTGTCGCTATATACTGCATGCAAAAGGCTGCCCAGAAAAATGCAGAGTACTATGGACAAGAAGCCAAACACTTCGTATTAAGGCATTTTTATGTAGATGATGGACTAGCTTCTGCCAGCACACCCGAAGAGGCAATTTCCATCCTCAGTAAAGCAAATGCTGGCAGAATCCAACCTGCGTCATCATAATATCGCTTCCAACAGCCAAAAAGTCATGGAAGCCTTCCCTGTAGCAGACAGAGCTAAGGACCTTAAAGATCTTTGCCTAGGTACAGACACCCTTCCCCTGCAGAAAAGCCTTGGCCTAAGTTGGGATCTAGAAACAGATAGTTTTGTCTTCAGAGTTTCCTCAAGGGAAAAGCCTTTTACACGTAGAGGCATTCTATCTACCGTAAGTAGCCTCTATGACCCCCTAGGGTTTGTATCACCTGTGACAATAAAAGGCAAGGTCTTAGTTCGAGAACTGTCATCTGGGAAAAGTGAATGGGATGCATTGCTTCCACAGGAGAGACTAAGCGAGTGGCTTATGTGCCCTTATCTCTATCATCAGCTTGCAGGAAAGAACTGTGCATCTTCTCAGACGCATCTACCACAGCTATAGGTATGGTAGCTTACTTGAAAGTAACTGATGCAGAAAATGTGTGTCATGTTGGATTTGTCATGGGAAAGTCCAAATTAAGCCCTAAACCAGCCCACACGATTCCTCGTTTAGAGTTGTGTGCTGCTGTACTTGCAGTCGAAATGTATGAGCTAATCACAGATGAACTAGACACTGACTTTGATGCTGTGAAATTCTTCACTGACAGCAAGACTGTCCTAGGGTACATTTGCAGCACCACTAGGAGGTTCCATCTGTAGGTCTCCAACAGAGTGAATAGAATCAAGCTCTCTTCACACCCAGATCAGTGGTTCTATGTATCTACAGTCAAAACCCTGCAGATTATGCCACTAGACCTACTCAAGCAGCATGCCTTCAGAACTCTATATGGTTCTCAGGCCCATCCTTTCTGTACCAACCACACTGTGAGCAGATAGACATTGCTAATGTTTATCCACTCATAGAGCCCGAAGCTAACCCTGAAATCAGATCAGAAATTACGAGTTTCAGTACCAAAGCTTCTGAAGCCACACTTCACTCACATTGCTTTGATAGATTTTCCTGCTGCAAGATATTAGTTAAGACCCTAGCTAGGATTCCATTTTCCTGTTTATATGTTTTCTGCATAGCAGTAGTTATTTAGGTAATGACATAATAAATTATGCCAGACAGGGAGTGTTCTGCCCATATTGTTCATAATAATATGTGCTATGTACTGTTACAGTTTATACTGTAATGTTAGTTTATGTTGCCATCTAGTGGTCAGAGATTATTACTTTGCCAGAACTTGACAGGAAGTAGGATTCTCCTCATAGTAAAAGGCAGTAACCTTTAACCTGGAACTGTATTTCCTTCATTTCATTACTGCTCCTGGATCTAACAGACTGCATGAAGAAGAGCTTCTCTTCCTGGACTAATGCTGGAATTGTCTGAGTACTCTCACTGATAGAGTGAGGCTGCTGTATAATGTTTAATGTACTGACACATGTTTTGTTTATGCTTATGTAGTTTTACAAAGTTATTCGGGATAAAGAATACATACAGATCTGATGTCTCACGTTTCTTGACTTCTGAATTATTGTTAAGCTATCTGACTAGTGTTATACAACAGTTCAATAACGCGAAGCAGAACAGATACTATACCACTAAGGGAGGCGTATGCTGCGTGCGTGGGTGTTAGCGCTACTCTGACGCTGCCTGGGGCGACGCATATCACCGCCGGGCGATCAGGGGGCTAAACCTTTATTCGGTAATAAACGGCGGGTGCCCTGACACTAAAAAATAAACGAACTAACCAGTGTCACCCGTAACACTTATACGGTGATCAGTGGTGAAAGGGTTAACTAGGGGGCAATCAAGGGGTTAAAACATTTATTAGATAGTATATGGGGGTCCCTGTCGCTATAAAACGCTGATGGCCAACCTAAATATTTACCTCCCTAACTAGCGTCACCAGCGACACTAACACAGCAATCAGAAAAATGATCGCTTAGTGACACTGGCGACAGGGGGTGATCAAGGGGTTAAAACTTTATTAGGGGGGGTTAGGGGGGTACCCTAGACCTAAAGGGGGCTAACCCTAACTACCCTAACACAGTAACTGTCACAAACTGACACCATGCAGTAATCAGACAAAAAAAAAAAACCTGCTTGGTGTCAGTGTGACAGGGGGGGGTGATTGGGGGGCGATCGGGGGTGTTTTGTGTGCCTGGAATGTTCTACTGTGTGTGTGTTTGTGTTTTACACACAGTGATGTCTTCTCTCCTCCGCGCCGGAACGGAAAATACTGAGCCGAGGAGAGATGACATCATTTCCTTTGCTGCTGTTTAGCATACAGCAGCAAAGGAATGTTCTGATTGGCCGGCGGCGATCGTGAGGGGGGGCCACAAACGGATGGCCTCCCCCTCACCTCTGATCACCGAGGGACAAAAGGGGACCGCCTCGGGCACCGGGGGGGTCCAGTCGGACCCCCCACCCGCGGGAGGCAGATCACGTACATTTACGTGATTTTGCCTGCCCCTGCCGCCTGGCCGACGTATATCGGCGTGAGGCGGTCCTTAACTGGTTAATAACCAGACCAATTTTCAGCTTTTGGTGCTCTCATATTTTGAATGACAATTACTCAGTCATGCAACACTATCTATGGAATTTTTGTCCTTTTTTTCACACAAATAAAGCTTTCTTTTGGTGGTATTTTATCACCGCTGGGTTCTTTATTTTTTGCGCTATAAAAGAAGACCGAAAAATCTGTAAAAAAATGCATTTTTCTTTGTTTCTGTTATAAAATTTTGCAAATCAGTAATTTTTCTTCATATATTTTGGCCAAAATTGATACATACATATCTTTGGTAAAAATAACCCAAATCAGTGGATATTATTTGGTCTTTGTGAATGTTATAGAGTCCAAAAGCTATGGTGCCAATATCTGAAAATTGATCACACCTGAAGTACTGACGGCCTATCTAATTTCTTGAGACCCTAACATGCCAGAAAAGTACAAATACCCACCAAATGAACACTTTTTGGAAAGAAGACGACATTCCAAGGTATTTAGAAAGAGGCATGGTGAGTTTTTTGAAGTTGTCATTTTTTACCACAATTCTTTGCAAAATCAAGTTTTTTTTCTTCTTTTTTTTTTTAAATTTCATATTAGCAGGCTATTTCTCACACACAGCATATGCATACCACAAATTACATCCCAAAACACATTCTGCTATTACTCCTGAGTATAGCGTTACCACATGTGAGAGACTTTTACACAGTGTGGCCACACACGGAGGCCCAACATGCACGGAGCACCTTCAGGCGTTCTAGAGCACCCAGGCCAATTCTGACATTTCTCTCCTACATGTAAAAATCATTATTTGCTAGAAAATTACATAGAACCCAAAAACATTATATATGTTTAGCAAAGACCCCGGAGAATACAATGGCGGTCATTGCAACTTTTTATCTCGCACGGTATTTGCGCAGCAATTTTTCAAATGCTTTTTTTTGGCAAAAAAACAGTTTTGTGCTTTAAAAAAATGAAAAGCCCAATGTTTTTGCATAATGTGAAAGATAAAGTTACGCCGATTAAATAGATACCCAACATGTCACCTTTCAAAATTGCACACGCTTGTGGAATGTCGCCAGACTTCGCTACTTAAAAATCCCCATAGGCGACGCTCTAAAATTTTTTACTGGTTATATGTTTTGAGTTACAGAGGAGGTCTAGGGCCAAAATTATTGCTCTTGCTCTACCGATCGCAGTGATATCTCATATGTGTTGTTTGAACACCGTTTTCATATGTGGGCGGGACTTACGTATGCGTTCGCTTCTGCATGCGAGCACACGGGGACAGGGGCGCTTTAAAAATGTTTTTTTTAATTGTTCATTTTAATTTATTTTAGTTTGATGCTTTTTTCCAGAAAAACATTTTTTTGATCACTTTTATTCCTATTACAAGGATTGTAAACATCCCTTGTATTAGGAATATGGCATGACAGGTCCTCTTTACAGTGAGATATAGGGTCAATAAGACCCCACATCTCACCTCTAGGCTGGGAATCCTGAAAAAAAAAAAAAATATCCTGGCTTTGATCGTAGAGGTGAGTCGGTAGAAACACCGGAGGGCGGCGGGAGGGGGGAACGTCCTCTCTTGCCTCCCATAAGAAAGATCAAGCAGTGGAACAGCCGCTATGATCATTCTTATGGTGTAGGGAGTCGCTGGCTGAAAAAGCTGATATCTGAATGATGCCTGTAGCTGCACCCATCATTCAGATATCCCCGCACAAAGTCAAGGACGTCGTATGACGGCCGGGAAGTGGTTAAAACACTTTTTTTTAAACACAAAGTTGTCCATTTATACAATATTTCTAACACATAGCATGTACATACCAAAAATGACACCCCAAAATAGATTCTCCTACTCCTCAGGAGTACGGCAATATCACATGTGTGAGACTTCCACAGCCTCGCCACATACAGAGGCCGAGTACAGCTGAGTATGGCTGGGTATTGCCGAGTATGGCTGGGTATTGCCGAGTATGGCTGGGTATTGCCGAGTATGGCTGGGTATTGCCGAGTATGGCTGGGTATTGCAGAGTATGGCGGGGTATTGCAGAGTATGGCAGAGTATGGCTGGGTATGGCAGAGTATGGCAGGGCATTGCAGAGTAGTGCAGGGTATTGCAGAGCATTGAAGGAAGGCTGAGCATGGATGGATGGATGGCAGTTGTCACTGAGCAGAGCTGTGGGCACTACAGATCCAGCCCACAGCACTGCTACTATCCGCTCTCTCCCCCTCTATGCTCACAGTGTACCGATCGGTACACAGAGGGGAGGAGAGGAACCGGCATCATGAGATGACGACGGTTTGTTTACATGTGATCGCTCCGTCATTTGAAGGAGCGGTCATGTGGTAAACGGCCGCGATCAGCGGCCATTTACAGAGATCCGGTCACGGATGTTCTCAGATGCGCACCCCAGGGGACGCGCGAGAGCGGAATTCTGGGAGAACGTCACTGTACGCCCTCCCAGAGTTAAGCAACCGCCCTGTAGCCTTCATTTGGCTATGGGCTGGTTGTTAAGTGGTTAAGTATGTAAACAGTAAAAAAGGGAGGACAGACCAAATTGGCCCCATAAAGAATGGGAAGGACATCTGGTTACAAAGGATGGGGAGATGGCGAAGGTATTGAATGTATTCTTCGCCTCAGTCTTCGAGGGAATCGGGGGGCTTTAGTAACCAAAACTGCAGTGTTTATCCTTATGACACATCACAGGAAGCACCTCCATGGTTAACAGAGGACAGAATTAAAACTAGACTTAACATTAATAAATCACCAGGACCAGATGAGTTGCATCCAAGGTTACTTAGGGAACTCAGTCAAGTAATTGCCAGACCATTGTTCCTAATTTTTACTGACAGTCTACTGACTGGAATGGTACCAGGTGATTGAAGAAAAGCCAATGTAGCACCAATATTTAAAAAGGGCCCAAAATACATCCCTGGGAATTACAGACCAGTTAGCCTAACATCAATAGTATGCAAGCTCTTTGAGGGGATGCTAATGGATTATATACAAGATTTTGTAACGAGAATGGTATCAGGAATAGGTAGGTATTAGCAGTAACCAGCCTGGATTCATGAAGAATTGTTCTTGCCAAACCAATCTACTAACCTTCTATGAGGAGGTGAGTTGCCATCTAGATAAAGGAGGGCCCGTAGATGTGGTGTATCTGGATTTTGCAAAAGCATTTGACACAGTTCCCCATAAATGTTTACTGTACAAAATAAGGTCTGTTGGCATGGACCATAGGGCGAGTACATGGATTGAAAACTGGTTACAAGGGCGAATCCAGAGGGTGGTGATAAATGGGAAGTACTCGGAATAGTCAGAGGTGGGTAGGGGGGTCCCCAGGGTTCTGTGCTGGGACCAATTCTATGTATTTTGTTCATAAACGACCTGGATAATGGGGTAAATAGTTCAATCTCTGTATTTGCGGACGATACTAAGAAAAGCAGGGCAATAACATCTCCGCAGGATGTGGAAAAGATCTGAACAAATTAATGGGGTGGAGAACTACATGGCAAATGAGGTTAAATGTAGAAAAATTTAGCATTTTGGTGGCAAAAATATGAATGCAATCTATACACTGAGGGAGAACCTCTGGGGGAATCTAGGATGGAAAAGGACCTGGGGGTCCTAGAAGATGATAGGCTCAGCAATGGCATGCAATGCCAAGCTGCTGCTAACAAAGCAAACAGAATATTGGCATGCATTAAAAAGAGGATCAACTCCAGAGATAAAATGATATTTCTCCCGCTCTACAAGACTCTGGTCTGGCTGCACCTGGAGTATGCTGTCCAGTTCTGGGCACCAGTCCTCAGGAAGGATGTACTGGAAATGGAGCGAGTCAAAAGAAGGGCAACTAAGCTATCAAAAGGTCTGGAGGATATTAGTTATGAGGAAAGGTTGCGAACACTGAACTTATTCTCTCTGGAGAAAAGACGCTTGAGAGAGGATATGATTTCAGTATATAAATACCATACTGGTGACACCACAATAGGGATAAAACTTTTTCACAAAAGGGAGTTTAACAAGACATGTGGCCACTCTTTAAAATTAGAAGAAAAGAAGTTTAACCTTAAACTACGTTGAGGGTTCTTTACTGTAAGAGTGGCAAAAATGTGGAATTCCCTTCCCCGGGCGGTGGTCTCAGCGGGGAGCATCGATAGTTTCAAAAAAACTATTAGATAAGCACCTGAACGACCGCAACATACAGGGATATACAAAGTAATACTGACATATAATCACACACATAGGTTGGACTTGATGGACTTGTGTCTTTTTTCAACCTCATCTACTATGTAACTATGCAATTTAGACTACTATGTTGACCATTACAGCATAATACACGGTTGCTAGCATTGGGAGAGTCTGCCTCCCTATCTACATGGTGATTCTCTGATGATCATCTGGGAGATCTCCATGTGGGGATAGTCTTATGCCGACAAGGTAGTTGTGTGTGTATAAAAAATGTAAGTGAATGGTAACAAAATAGATATTTAGATCAATCTAAATTGAATATATCAATCACCAATAATATTGTGAATAATTAATAAAAACAAATATGAAAAAAATGTGACAAACACAAAATAAATATAAATTCAGTGATCTTATACCAAAAAAATCAAGTCCATAATAGCTGAAATCATTCCAAAATTGATAAGTGACTGGTAAAAAATTAACAGGTTAAAGCTGTAAAGGTGAATTAGGTCCATTCATAGAGAGTTCAGTGAAGATACACCAATCATATGGGAAGGGATCACATATCCACAATTCATTTAAACACAGCCCATGTAGATGAGAAAGGAGGGAAGAAAAGGTATGAAGAATCCCAGCAACCGGTGACTTCAGGGGGCAATCACCGGTTGCTGGGATTCTTCTTCATACCTTTTCTTCCCTCCTTTCTCATCTACATGGGCTGTGTTTAAATGAATTGTGGATATGTGATCCCTTCCCATATGATTGGTGTATCTTCACTGAACTCTATAAATGGACCTAATTCACCTTTACTGCTTTTACCTGTTAATTTTTTACCAGTCACTTATCAATTTTGGAATGATTTCAGCTATTATGGACTTGATTTTTTTGGTATAAGATCACTAAATTTATATTTGTGTTTGTCACTTTTTTAATATTTGTTTTTATTATTTATTCACAATATTATTGGTAATTGATATATTCACTTTAGATTGATCTAAATATCTATTTTGTTACCACTTACATTTTTTAGCCACTGGATTGTAAGCGCACTTAGCATATTCTTTTTAGTTTATTACACCGATATTAGTGTTTCTGTTGCAGCTGCAATTTAAGGTGTTTTTTTAGCTCTTTAGCGCGGTTTTCTTTTTTCCTTTAGTTGTGTGTGTATGTTATGTGTGTCCTCTGGATATGACAGCGGTTGAAAGCTTTTATTACATGTTATTGTTATACAATGTCTGATTGCTCCGTTTTATTTTAGATAGTGAGACCTGTTCCTTTCAACTACCCCCAAGTGTGTCCTAATGAAGCAAAATAGTGAAACGCGTTGAGGCACAGGCGGTCACTGCTGTCTATTTGATGACAACCTTCTGTTGACATCATATATTTATGACCATCATGTGTTTACTGTATGTTTTTATTTTTTTCTTCTAGTTGACTTGTCTGATATGATTCATTGTTAACAAAGTACCAATTTTTTTATGCTCTCGTCCATCTTACCTATACAGTCCGATTTAGAGCATTTTTGGTTCTCCACCTCTTTTGCCTAAATTTAAGTTTATACGGATGTGGCCTTAGGAGTGTTATTTCAATCTTTGCAATCTATACTGATATGTCGCTCAGTAGGTTTGTGATGCATGAGGAGATTGAGGTGCTGAGTTGAGGAGTTGAGAGATAGATCTGGGTCTCGACAGCATAGAGGTGGTATTTGAAGCCATGGGAGGTTATCAACTGGCTCAGGGAAGAGGTATAGAGAAAGAATAGGAGGGGCCCAAGGACAGGGCCTAGGGGTACCCCAACAGAAAGAGAAAGAAGAGCAGAATGTATATGACACTGAAAGTGCGCTGAGATAGGTAGGAGGAGAACCAGGAAAGCGTAGAGTCACGGGCCAAGGGAGTGGAGTTTATTGAGGAGGAGTGGGTGGTCAACTGTGTCAAAGGCAGCAGAAAGGTCTAAGAGAATGAGTATGGAGTACTGGCCATTGGTTTTAGCAGTTAGTAGGTCATTGGTGAGTTTTAGCAAGGCAGTTTCAGTGGAATGTTGTGGGAGAAACCCAGACTCTTCGCTTATCCCAAGACCTCCTGCCCTCCTCATCACCTTCTCCCATACTTGCATCCAAGAGTATCCCAGAGTCTCTTCCATCTTTTGGAACTCTCTACCAAAATCTGTTTGGCAATCTTCTGCTCTGTCCATCTTTTGGCTACCCCTGAAAACCCTTCTCTTCAGGGAAGCCTGGTCTGCCTCTAACTGTTACTTTTCCCATGAACTTTCCCCCACACAGTTATCATTTGTAACACATGCCAATCCCTTTTAGATTGTAAGCGCTCACAAGCAGGGCTCTCCTAACCTTGTCTTAAACTTATTTGTAACTATACTGTTTCACTTTACAATGTAAAGCTCTATGCAAACTGCTGGTGCTATCGTAATTCTGTATATTAATGATGGAATTAAAACTCATTTGCAGGTTGGATGCATTTTAAAATTATAAATAGTTATTCACCTGAAGTTTCACTTAAAGGTTTAATTAATTCCAAACTCTGCTTAAGATGTTTTCCTCATTCCCAATAAGACATTATTGACTAATAATCTTGTACTTCTACAGAAAATTCAACACTAATGCCCCATACACACGGTCGGATTTTCCGACGGAAAATGTGTGATAGGACCTTGTTGTCGGAAATTCCGACCGTGTGTAGGCTCCATCACACATTTTCCATCGGATTTTCCGAGACAAAGTTTGAGAGCAGGATATAAAATTTTCCGAAAACAAAATCCGTTGTCAGAAATTCCGATCGTGTGTACACAAATCCGACGGACAAAGTGCCATGCATGCTCAGAATAAATAAAGAGATGAAAGCTATTGGCCACTGCCCCGTTTATAGTCCCGACGTACGTGTTTTACGTCACCGCATTCAGAACGATCGGATTTTCCGACAACTTTGTGTGACTGTGTATGCAAGACAAGTTTGAGCCAACATCCGTCGGAAAAAATCCTAGGATTTTGTTGTCGGAATGTCCGAACAAAGTCCGACCCTGTGTACGGGGCATAATAGTGAACTGTTTTGATTTTTATCAGTATTTTTAGTTTGGCTCCCTGTTGTGAGTAATCGAAAATGTTTCTAAAGGATCATATATACACAGTACCTTTGCTGCTTGTTCTCATAAACCTGTAATTGCTAAGAATTCAAGGAACAACTAACCTGTCTATGTAGTACTAAGATGTGCAAAGCATGGCTCATAATACTGTTTAGGTCTGTGGCTACAATGACAATGCCATTGTTTGGCAGTTCAATGTCATCTTCATCTTACTGCAAAGGATGCAAACAAATAGGCTTTTTAGCTGCAGGGCCGCTTACAGCACTAAAAGCAACTTCACAAGCAACACCTAGAACATGACAAGAGATGCCTGAAGACATATTTTTAGTAAAGTTGGGGCCGGAGCAGAATAGATAATGTTTGTGCACGTTTTGAAAGATGATGCACAGTAAACTCTCTGGGAAAAAATATTTTACATTGCAATCTCTATGGGAGCATAGCAGTCCCAAAGACAATTTCTGGTAACATAACAGTCTCACGTGGCAATCTTTGGAAACATAACATTCTCTGGGAACATAACACTCTAACATGGCAGTCTATTGCCAAAAATTGAAAACTAATAAGGCAGGCTGTGGGATAGAGTATCATCATGTGGCAGTCTTTATGAACATGGCAGTCTCTTATGACGGTGGTTGCAGATAGCATGAGAGTCTTATGTCAGTATTTTTGGTAATACTGCAGTTTCTAGTAGCACAGTAGCGGTGACAGCAATAGCCTATAACATAGCAGACTGTGTGTGAAAATGTACAGCTGTATAAATATATATATATATATATATATATATATATATATATATATATATAGTTACTGTAAAGGACAAACTCAGAAAATAAATTTAAGTTTTAGTAAAATTTAAAATAGGTTAGATGAGCAGAGAGAAAAAAAAGTTGAAACATTTGAATAAAAAAAAAAAGGTTTACCTTGAAAGTAAAATAAAGTCACCATTAAGTTGTATTCCTTGAATATGACACTAATACATTTAATTATTGACCCAGAATGTGGCCACCATTGTGCAAAAGCAGTGGGAATGATTGGGTACAGGTGACCATGTTACCTCGCATCCACAGTAGCATATTTACTATAACCAAAAATGGTGCAATAACTGGCACATGCACAGAAACCAAGGAAGCACTTAAAGCCCAACTCTGGACAAATAAAACATATTCCTTGCAGTGGGGCTGCATACACATTGCAACAGTTAATAGTCTTTCTTGTCTAGGGGAGAGGAAAAACTATTTTAATTAACTGATCCTTCACTTGCCCAGCAGGCAGCGCTCCATGATCCAGCGGTGGTTCTCATGTCCAGTGCAGGCCTTTAGACCCTGATCTGGTCTTTATGATGTCAGGACTCTAGACCAGTAAAGCAGGAGTGTGCAGGTGCTGCTGGGACCGATCTAGCTGAAGAGAGGAACGGAAGATCAGGCAAATAAATCTCCTTTTATTGTTCCTAGACATAAACAAACAACTAACCCTAGATAAGTGATAACTTTTAGTTTCCTGGAGTTAGGCTTTAATGCCGTGTACACGGTCTGACTTTTCAGCTACAAAAGTCCGACAGCCCGTCCGGCAGACTTTCAACGGACATTTGGCGGACTTTCAACAGACTTTCTAACGACCGGACTTGCCTACACACGATCACACAAAAGTCCAATGGATTCACACGTGATGACACACAACGGATTAAAATAAGGAAGTTGGTAGTCAGTAGCCAATAGCTGCCCTAGCGTCGGTTTTTGTCCGTCGGACTAGCATACAGACGAGCGAATTTCTGGGTCCGGCGGAGTTATGACGAAAAGATTTGAAGCATGTTCCAAACCTAAAGTCCGTCAGGTTTGCGGCTGGAAAAGTCTGCTGAAAGTCCGGGGAAGCCCACACACGATCGGATTGTCCGCCGGACTTGGTCCGTTGGCGTCCATCGGACTTTTGTAGACGAAAAGTCCGTGTGTACGCAGCATAAATATCACCTGTACCCAATCCAGAGAGATATCACACACTAGATTGCACAGCCACTTTTTAAAATGTTCCTGGCCAGTCCACACATGTGCTCTGCAGTCCCATTTAGTTCACATCATGAGGATCAGCAATAAGGTACAGAAAGTGTGTACACTTTCATTTTCTCTTGCTGTTGAAAGCTCTGTGTTAAGAACAATTGTGCCAAGTTTCCATTTTCAAAAAAGAAATTACCATGTTTATGCATACTGTATGTATGCATTCAGCCAGTTCACATGATCAGACTGCCTATCCGTTTTTCATCCATCCATCAATGGATGACAAATGGACAACAATGCGTTCCTATGGACAAATGGGAGTTAACTTATGATCATCTGTTAACAATCCATTTCCATTTGCTTCCAATCCGGTATTTTTCAGATGTACACCAAGGCATCATTGCAGTTCTCAATTGGCATATTATCCTGTACAGGTTAGTCATGACAGGCCAACAACATCAACATCAAGATCCTCTGGACATGTCAAAGGGGCTCAAAATAATGAGATGGACAAAGCCATGAAGTATTTTAATGGACAAGATGACCACCTTTAAAAGACAGGAGAAAAAGGATCCATTCTGTGATTCGAATAATGCAAATGCATCCTCCCTGAGCACAATTTATTATACGCTACAAAAGGCCCCAGTAGAGAGGCTGGTGGAAATACATATGGGTATATTTAATTACTGTATGGGGGGGGGGGATGTATTAGAGTTGTCAAGTCAGGAAGTCCATTGCCTACTATTAGCCAGTATGACCCCCTCAAAGGTCATACCATCAATATCCGTAAGAGTCCCCGTGTATGCCAGGCCAGCCATATCAACCACCCTATCCCCAACCCCCTTTCCATTCATACAGCTCTATGCACCATACCCAGAGACAGGTAACATATCCTCCAATTCAAACTCCAGCTCAATTTCCTCAGATGGTTGTCAAGCAAGTAACCAATCCAGCTACCACCCATCCTCCACCCCTTTTTATCCGGATTTGTAACTTTCGAAGTTTTCGAATAAAAACCTGAGTTTTTGTGAAGTTTGCATAGTTTATGCTTTGTTAAAGCTTTGACAAATAAAAAGAAAAAAAATAGACAAAAAACTTTTAATTTGCATAAAGTTTGTGCATTTTGTATGGATGTTGTTCGTACAGAAACTGGTTATGAAAAGCAGAATAAAACGTAACTATTTTGAACATATCATGTTCGTTTGTGTATTTTTTGCTATCAAACATAAAACATGACATAATCAAGAATAGTAAATATGTAACATAATGCAATTATTTCACATATGGCATCAGAAGACTTTTTGGTGAAATCATTCTACAAATAATACATTTGAACTGAATCACACATATTGATATTGCCATGGCACCTCTCCTGGTGGAGATATAAAGTAGTCAACAAATTGGTCCCGCATGGCTATGTAAGACTTCCTTGCTCGCACTCTCCTGTACTCTACGAAGGGCAGGTGGAGCTCTTCCTCTTCCTCAAGGTCAATGCCCTCCTTATCCTGGACAATATTATGGAGAATGCAGCAGGCCTGAATTTACAACTCAGCATTCTCAAGGCTGAGTTGCAAGGTTGTTTGGAAAACACACCATTTACTTGACAATGTGCCAAAAGTACATTCAATGAGGTGCTTTGCGCAGCTCAGCCGGGTAGTTTAAGATCCTCTTCTTATCGTCCAGATTACTTCTTGCATAAGGCCTAAGCAGATATAGAGAAATTGTACAGGCATCATCTGCAACAAGCACGAAAGGCAGGTCTGGACCTTCTGTTTCAGGCAGCGGCTGATCAAACGGTATGTGGAATCGCCCTTCTTGCAGTCTTTTACCCATTACAGACTCCAGGAACACTCTGAAATCAGAACTGCTGCCATATGCCCCAATGTCCACAGCTATAAATTTATGATTGCTATCACAGATAGCCATGAGAACCAATGAGAAATATTTATTGAAATGATAAAATCTTGACCCGGAACCAGGAGGCATTTGTCTACGGATATGTTTCCCCATCAAGGGCTCCTATGCAGTTTGGAAAGTTGACCTGATTCCAAAATACATCAGCTATTGTTCACCACATGTTTCCAACTGGTAACGGCATCACTGAAAGCATATTATTAATAGATTACTGGTGCGCTTGTTCTCAAACCTGAAGATGTGAATCAACCAAATATGGAAAACCAAAGAATGACAAGTGACGCAACACATCGGATGGAGCTAGTGACGTAATTTCTGTGGTCCCGTATACCAGGAAAAGCAGTGAGGAGGCAAGAAGCTGTCACCAAAAAATAGTTAATTGCAATGTGTATACATATTGTAATAAAAAATGGAAGTGTTTTAATGTTGCGCAATGAAATGTTCTTCTATACCCTGAGTAAATGGGAGGCGAAAAGGAAGGGTTTCTACTAACCCTTAACGGGGACCACAGATGATTAAGATCACACTGGGTTGACGCCTATAGAAATTGAGAATCATATCACCCACAAAAGGCTTTGTTTGACCTATATTGGTCATACCCTGAAGGTTGGCGGCCAATTCACTCAAGGCGGCTGGTGGAGGCTTTTGTTTGTCACGAAAATAAGCACATTGTAAGCACGCACTGGAGCAGGGACGAATCTTGTGCTGTTGGAACCTGCTTCAATTATAGGACTATCATATTTATTTGTGATTATTTTTGATGGTTTAATATTTATCCATTCTTTTGATATTTGGTTTATATAGGAACTTTGTGTTATCTTGTTACACTGAATTCAAGCACTAATATATGGATGTTTGGGATTGAACGATTTAATAATTCATTTAGTGTTTGGTTTACCATAATTGGTTGATTGCTTCACATAGGTTCAAGAACAAGCGCACCATTAATCTATTAACCACTTCCGGACCAGCCGCCTCAGTTATATTGCAGCGGGTTGGCTCCCTTGTGTGAGCCGTCGTACCTGTACGTCGGCTCTTTAAAATGCTTTAGCAGGCGCGCGCACGCAGTATGTCCCCGGGGCCAATGTGCATGCCCCGGCAGGCGCGATGACCGACGGGGCACCCATGATCGCTCATGACAGAGCGAGAACCAGGATCTGTGTGTGTAAACACACACAAATCCCGGTTCTCTCAGGGGAATAGAGACAGATTGTGTGTGTCTACTAAGTAGGAACACAGATCGGTCTCCTCCCCTAGTCAGTCCCACCCCCCCACAGTTAGAACACATCTAGGGAACACAGTTAACCCCTTGATCACCCCCTAGTGTTAACCCCTTCCCTGCCAGTGACATTTATACAATAATCAATGGCTATTTTTAGCTCTGATCACTGTATAAATGTCACTGGTCCCAAAAAGTGTCAAGTGTCCGGTCTGTCTCATAATAAAAATTGCTGATCACCGCCATTACTAGTAGGAAAAAAAAAAAAAGCTAAAAATGCCATAAAACAGTTTTTACAGGGAAAAAGAAACTCAGTGTATACAGGGGGTCAGTGTAATTGGGGTGGCAGTGTGTAGCGAGGGCAGGACAGTGAGTACATAGGGTAAATTTAATTTAGGATCAATTTCTGGTTGTGTTTAGACTAAAAAACACACCTAATCGATAGCATAATTTAGCCACATCCACTTTTTGCTGCTGCGTGCTACGCGCGCCGCAGGTTGCGTCTCCCTGGTGGGGGCCCTAGTGCATTACTTCGCCCAGGGGCCCATGATGCTATTAGGATGGCACTGCATATAGCCAATTATGACAAACATTGTCATGCTGTCCCAAAAATTTTATGAAGCCATCGCTTGAAGACACAAACCACCACTGAAGGACAAACCAGATAGCACACACAAGGACAAAGCAAGGACAAAGCAAGGACAAAGTGAGTCACTCACTGAAAACTGCAATGTAGCATGGGAGGAGCAACGCTTTCTGGGTATTGTCATCAAGCCAATAAAAACTGATGGAAATGGATCTAAACGGATGCAAAAAGGGATATAAGTGGATATAAACTGAATGAATGACAGATGATAACTGATGGTAACAGAACGACAGATGGATGTAAACTAATAATAATGGAACTGAAGACGGATGAAGCAATGGATATTAACTGATACGTTTTCAACGTGGCTTAACTGACAATACCCTTGTGAAAGCGGACTGTAGTGTGATAGAGCCTTAAACATTATTGTGCTTAACTGTGGGGTTCTGCATTAAAAAAATATATGAACACCACTCATGTTATAACATCAGCATTGTAATAGCAATGCAACAATAGTTATTTCTGACAATCCAATATAATCTTACTAGAAAAATTGTGAGCGCTGCCTATCTGTCAATCTCTTTCCACAACTTCCTGGATTCCCTGCATGCTTTGCAGCTTCTTCTCTACTGTATAGTTTTAATTTCTAAGAACTACATATCCATACCACCCAACTTTTTGAGATGGGAATGATTGCAAGTATGTAGGCAATAGACACACTCCCTACCACGCCCCCTTAAAGGAAAATTGTACAAAAAAAAAAAAAGTGATTTAAACCCCCAAGTGCTTTTTTTTTTACCACTACTATTTCTTTATTATAGCTTTTTGAATTTAGAAATGCAGCAATTTATACATTGAATGAAATGTTTAGCACTGTAAAACATTTTTTGATATACAAGTAGTGTATTTTATATACTACAGTATATAGATCAGACCAAAATGAGGGAAAAATGAGGCGGAAAGAAGGACAGAGGCGCTTTGTTCCAAATCAGGGACAGTCCCTCAAAATCAGGGACAGTTGGGAGCTATGACATATCCCAAGGTACCTTGCTGCCTGAAAGCAGTTATTCCTGACTTAACTCCCCTGAAACTCCTTCTCTCAGCAACTCTGTAGTTCAGAAGGCAAGTTTTGTGAATTCTGTGACATAGCAGTGTCTACTCACAGGGCATAAGGAATAGATGTCACATGATTCAAAGAAGTAAATATGTGGATCTTTACAAAGTAAGGCTACAAACTTCAAGATCATTCAGATTAATAGGAGTAGGTTAGAAATCACTAACAGTAGAACACATAGGCACACAAATCACCCCCAATCACCCCCCCCCGATTCCCCCCCCCGCACCCCCTGTCACAGTGACACCAATAGCAGTTTTTATTTTTTTACTGATTACTGCATTGGTGTCATTTGTGACTGGTTTAAGTGTTAGGGCAGTTAGGGGTAGGCCACTTTAGGTCTAGGGTACCCCCCTTGATCACCCCCCAGTTAACCCCTTCTTTGTTTGTCGCCAGTGTCACTAAGCAATATTTTTTCTGATTGCCGTATTAGTGTCACAGGTGACGCTAGTCAGCCAGGTAAGCATTTAGACCCCTTTCACACCGAGGGCGTTTTGCAGGCGCTATAGCGTTAAAAATAGCGCCTGCAATCTGCCCTCAAACAGCTGCAGCACTGTCTCCAGTGTAAAAGCACACCAGAGCGCTGCGCTGGCAGGACGTCAGGAAAAGTCCTGCCAGCAGCTTCTTTGGAGCGGTGAGTTTACCGCTCCTCCACCGCTGCTCCCCATTGAAATCAATGGGGCAGCGCTGGGATACCGCAGGCAAAACGCCGCTATTGCGGCGCATTGTGGGTGGTTTTAACCCTTTCTCGGCTGCTAGCGGGGTAAAAGCGCCCCGCTAGCGGCCGAAATGCACCGCTAATCTGACGGTAAAACGCCGCTAAAAATAGCAGCCTTTTACAGCCGACGCTATGGGCAGCTTGGTGTGAAAGGGCTCTTAGGTTCATCGGCAGCTTTTTATAGTGTCAGGTACCCCCATATACTACCTAATAAAGGTTTTAACCCCCTGATTGCCCCCTAGTTAACCCTTTCACCAGTGATCACCGTATAACTGTTACGAGTGATGCTGGTTAGTTTGTTTTTTATAGTGTCAGGACACCCCCTGTTTATTACCTAATAAAGCTTTAACCCCCTGATCGTCCGGCGGGTGATATCAGTTAGGTTTTAGGTTCAGTTAGGGTCTGCGTCACCCCAGGCAGTGTCAGATTAGTGCCAATAAAACAAACACCCACGCACGCAGCATACACCTCCCTTAGTGGTATTGTATCTGAACGGATAAATATCTGATCAGATCTATACTAGCGTCCCCAGCAGTTTAGAGTTCCCAAAAATGCAGTGTTAGCGGGATCAGCCCAGATGCCTGCTAGCACCTGCGTTTTGCCACTCCGCCCAGCCCAGCCCACCCAAGTGCAGTATCGATCGATCACTGTCACTTACTAAACACATGAGAAACTGAATAAAGGGTTGGGACTTTGAATGAAGCATGCACAAAAAAAATAAAATATATTATATATATATATATATATATATGTCTGCCCCCAGGGCAGACATCAATTCTTTTACTGCAAAATTGGTGGCCTGAGGAGTCCATATCTAAGGGAGTGCAGTCTGGTCCATAAGTCCCAGATGACATCTATGTCAGCAGATGACATCTATGTCCCCAGGCTGTGGTACTACAAGTGGCTGCATCTTTTGCCAGACCAGACTGAACCAAGGGTCATCTCTCTGGTCTTCTTTCCATGCTTCCTTCCCGGTTGTGGCTCTGGTGTTGGAGATGTGGCAGGAGGAGGAGTAGGGCCTGGAGGAGGAGGAGTAGTAGTAGGACCTGGAGGAGGAGGAGGAGGACTATGTGTGAGGTTACAAATGTGGGTAGCACATGTTATTTGGCCCCTCAACCACTCATTGAGAGCTTCCAAAATTAAGGACTCACATAGGAGTCGTTGGCCCCCCTCCATCTGCATCATTTTGCAGGCAGTTATGCCAGCAAAGTCCTCCTCCACAGTGTGGGGGGTTCTCAGGACCTCAGCCTTCCAAAGGAGGCCTATGGCAGCCTCCTCCAGGTTACTCCTCTTCCTGCCACTTTGTCTTTGAAGGTGTAGGGGAGGGATCTGGGTATCAGGCAGCCTGCTTGACCCAGCCACCTCCTGGCTGAGACTTCCCTGTGTATGAAAAAGGGACATGGTTTTAGCTTTTGCATCATCAATCACAATCATAAATTAGTACTCCAAACTAACATCTAGTTAACATCATTGATTGGACAACCAGAAATATTTAGAAGAATGCTATACCTGGCTCAAGCTGGGCTCCTCCACATGTTGCTGCCTGGAAGGCCCAGGTTGGGCTTCAGAAGCCTCAGCTGGGGGGGGGGGGGGAAGCGTGGAAGGAAGATTGGATAGTACTGGCCTGGGTCCAGTCTGACCTGCCAGAAAATGCAGTCTGTCATAGTACCACAGCCTGGGGACATAAACGTCATCTGCAGCTCCTGATCTCTGGGAATCCTGGACCTTCTTGTGCTCCCTTAGATAAGTGATCCCTAGGCCACCAATTAGGATCTTCAAATAGGTGATGTCTGCCGTGGGGATCACTGTCTTCACAAATTCCAACAAATTATCCAGCGCTGCCTTCCTCTTTGTTTGGTTCTTATATTCAGGGTGGTTTATCTGCCACAGACAGGGGAGCTCCCTGAACAAATCAATGAAGATTGGCATAAAGTCCTTATCTTTCAAGATATCCATTTTCACTGCAAGACACAACACAAGACAAACCCTAATGTCAGCCTAAAGTCTTCTAAACTTGTGCAAATACAGGCCTCAATCTAGAAGCAGTATAGGCCCAATGTTAAATCTTACCTTCGCAATCACGATCGGCGCCTCCGTTACTCCTTCCTCCGCTCACAGATCGTACGTACTAAGCACGCGTGTTACGCTTTATAGACACTGCGCATGCGTGAAACTCCGCCCACCCCTGACGTTCTTTCTAGTCTATTCCCCGTCCCTTCTCGTTCGTCGCAGTGGGGAAGAGCACACGGCGGAGTCAGAGCAGGTGTCTGATAATTACACCAATGAGGAGGAGGAGGAAAGCCCGGAGCCTGAAACTTCCTGATCCAGAAGGAGACGATTTAAGGCATCAAATATGTCCTTTGGGGAGATGTTGGAGATGGTGGAAATCCTGAAGAAGGTCGACTATGATGGGAAGTATGGACCTTACCCCAACCCCAATGTCCCAAAAGCCAAGATCATGGTGAAAGTGGTCAAAAGTCTGCACCGGAATTTCGTTCGAAAGATCAGCTCAGGAAGTGGTGGTCGGACCTAAAATTAAGAGAGCACGAGCAGTACAGAAAGATCCAGAGAGTGCTGCAAAAAAGTAAGTAGTTGTGCTGTGTTCCTATTCTTTTTATGTTTATTACGTTCGTGCTGCTCCATGTGCTTTTCTGTTATGCCCCAGTGGAAGGACTATGGCCAAAATATGTCGGGTTGCTGAAGCCATCTTTGCCCTGTTACCACGCGATTTTTATATTTTTTACTTATCTGTGATCACTACTTTTATTCATTTATCTTACCCATTGTCTGCAAAGAATCCTTTTTTGGAGGTTCTGAATAAACCTTATACACCAGATTCATGTGGAGACCTTTTTCTTTTCCCACATGAATCTACATCCAGTGTGGTGAAAGCTGCATCCTCCAGCTGTCTGCTCGCTGTGAAGGTGAACCCATCCATCTCTTGTGGATCCAAGCACCATCTTCCATCCATTGTTGCCCCAGATGAGACCATTGGAACCTACTACCAGCGCCCTCCAGCAAGCACCCCTAGGATCGATTGATAAGCCTGAATGACACTCTGCCGTAAGGTGAGTGTGTCCACCCTCTGGTAAGTGTATTCACCCCTTCTACTTATGTGTGGACCCAGAGTACATGAAGATCTCTCATTGATTTATGAACACCATCCACATATGTTCTTTTCTATTCACCAGAAATATCATGTTTGTATTGATGAACTTTTACCTCACTATGGACACTGCTTCCAGTTATTGGGGCCTGTTCCTTCACTTCATTGGTTGTGGCTTATAACTACTGCCACATGTAAATATTTGTAGCTATACACAGTATATATGTATATGGGGCGTTAGTTCACCCCCTTGCTCTTATCACACTTAGCGCTGCATTTATTAATTTTTATTTTCATTGCACGGTCACTACACAGGTGGTGCTGGTTGCTATTAAGTTCACATAATTTCTGTTTTCAGTAGCGCAACGATATATATCCTCTTGTTTGCTCACATATAACCATGGCATGTGTGAGCAATATATCATTTAGTGACAACTTCTTGTGAAAAATTTTTTTCTTTTGTCATTATTCAATCACTTGGGACAAAAAAATAAAATATTCAATGGGCTCAACATGCCTCTTAGCATATTCCTTAGGGTGTCTCAAAAAGGGGTCATTTGGGGGGGGGGGGATTTGTACTGCCCTGCCATTTTAGCACCTCAAGAAATGAGATAGGCAGTCATAAACTAAAAAGCTGCGTAAATTCCAGAAAATGTACCCTAGTTTGTAGACGCTATAACTTTTGCGCAAACTAATATATACGCTTATTGACATATTTTTTTACCAAAAAAATGTGGCTGAATACATTTTGGCCTAAATGTATGAATAAAATTGAGTTTGTTGGATTTTTCTTATAACAAAAAGTAGAAAACATCATTTTTTTTCAATATCTTCAGTCTTTTTCCATTTATATAGGAAAAAATAAAAACCGCAGAGGCAATCAAATACTGTCAAAAGAAAGCTCTATTTGTGTGAACAACATTGCATGACCACGCAATTACCAGTTAAAGCAGCGCCAAATTGTAAAAAGTCCTCCGGTCATTGAGCTGAAGTGGTTAATACTTGCAAAATGTGCTTGGCACTTCCAGATGCCTGCAATTGTTTATTAATGTTGCAGAGCACCCAAGGACCAAAGAAACAGGGGCACTCTGATGAGGAATCAGAGACCACCACCCAAGGCTATGGAAATTGTCTCACTCACTCGTACCAACTGAACCTTGCAACTGGTCGATTACTATGATGGGGGGGCATGGCAACCGCACTAGAATATAACCGCACTTGCCTGAAGCTCCGCTCGGCCACTGGAAACATTCACTATCATCAGAGCTCTACACACTCCAGCAAGCATCCAAGGGCACCTACAGCCTACAGTGACAGCAGCATGCCACACTGCCATAAGCAGCCACTGCAACCCCACAAGCTGGCCAGCTTCTTCCAGCCACAAGGCCACGGACTACAAAAAAAGGGCGGCAGACAAGGGCCATGGCCGCAGCATGGAGCTGTGAATATCCCACAACAAAGGCACAGTGCCAACCCAAAAGGGCTACAGGTAAGACCATCAGGCAGCAGAGGATCATCAGGGGCCTCCACCCCCACCACCCGCAGCCCAGTCAAGTCAAAGCCCCACAGGAAATCACCTCACAGGCCCATCCAGGAATGAAGTGCTGCACAGGTCTCACATGTCGGGCCTCATCATCCTGCCCAGACCCTATAACCACCTTCCCCACCGAGGGACAACCTGTTTCAGATACCATGCTAAAAGATGCTCATCTGGTTGTGCTCATCCCTGCAATCTGACACGCTGTCCTGTGTTCATCAGTTTAGAGCTGAGTTACAGGATCTGGGAGACAGGGTTAATCAGGTGGAATCCTCTCTGGGTGAATACACCTTTCTCCCTCAATACCATGATCCAAGCCCCTGAGGTACAAATTGGAGGTGAGGAAATTGCATGGCTGAAACATAAGGTGGCAGACATGGAAGACAGGTACAGAAGAAATAACATCAAAATCAGGGGAGTCCCTGAAGCAGTGTCTGCCGCCCAGCTGCAATAAAATGCTCAGGACCTCGTTTCTTCCCTGGTATCATCCCTAACAGTTCCTGAACTCACCATTGATAGAATACATAGACTGCCGAAACCCTCCTACCTCCCAGCGGAGGTGCCTAGGGATGTTTTGCTAAAAATGCACTTTTATCAAGCAAAAAAAAAATCCTGTCTGCCTTCTGACAATCTGATAACCTCCCAGAGCAGTACTGTAGATTTCACCTGCCCTCTGATCTCAACATACCCCCCAATGCCGCAAAAACCTGGAGATGGTAATGAATACAATTGAAAATATCCAGCCACCATTTCAATGACTACTCGGGTAACATCGCTGGATAAAGGCCATTAATCCCTACGGCAGTGAAGCATACTCCCAGACCCTCCGCCTATGGCATCCTGCCAAACACAGTCATAAGCCCTGACAAAAAACTTGCAAGTGGTGTCCTACAAGCACTCTTCCAAGAAGCATACATTTGGAGGCTCCTAAACTCAACTTCCCAAGCATAAATCTTAAAGTTCCACCCAAAAAACAAAAAATACCTGGAAAAATTCTAAAAAAAACCAAAAAAAAAAAACATTTGGTTATTTTTTTTTTTCACTACACCTCTAAATGCCTGTTGCTAGGTGGTCCCTCGTAGTCTGCCTGTTCCTTTGCCTGGGCTGGTGACATCACTTCCCCCTTGGCACAGGAAGGGCTCCGCTCTGCTCCCTCCCTCCTGTCAATCTGGGACCCATTACAGGTCACAGGTGATTGAGCGGCCAATCACGGCGCGTGGCGCCGCTCGCGCATGCGCAGTGGGTGCCAGGCTGTGAAGCCACAGCCCAGCGCCCACAGTTGAAATGCCGACGCCGACGAGTGGAGGGGGGGGGATGAGCGGGGCTTCAATCTCCCGCATCACTGGACCCAGGGACAGGTGAGTGTCCAATTAAAAGTCAGCAGCTGCAGTATTTGTAGCTGCTGACTTTTAATTTTTTTTTTTTTTTTGACGGCCCCCTGGGTGGAACTCCTCTTTAAGTCCCTGGCCCTGGGACCTTTTTTGCCTTTTTGTTGTTCGTGTTCTACAGAGCATTTGCTCTTTAGTTTATCTGGTTTCTCAGTAGAAGTACAGCGCTCCTGATTAGGAAGTCAGACCAAATCTTATCTCCTGTATCTCCTGTATCTCCAAGCCTACAATGACTGGGGGAAGATTTCAATGCAACCTTCACATTGCTAAGACCGAGTGTTTTTTCGCCACCACATTCCTGCATCCTCGCTGTGAGCCTAGATATTAATATCAATCCCACCCACCTATGCAATGTCGTTAAAGTGCCTCTCTCTTAACACCTAGGGTTTCAACCACCCTGTCAAGTGCTTCTCACTATGGAAGGAAGCTTCAAAGGCCGGGGCGGGCATTGTCTGTGTTAAGGAGAAACACTTCCACAAAGCAGCAACCCCTATATGCACGCATAAAGATTACCCATACATCTACCTAGCGAGTGCTCCAGAGAAGAAGAGGGGAGTCCTATTGGCCATCAGAAAATTGGTTTCCTTCCAGCTTAAAAGTACACTTCTGGACACTGACAGCAGATACATTGTCATCACGGGTGACATTAACTCAAAACTGTACACCCAGGTCACCATCTATGCACCTAACTCCCACAAATTATGGTTTCTACGAAGAGTCTTCACATTTATATCCTCTATCAGATATGGCCAGTTGTTGATGTGTAGTAACTTCAACCTTACGGCTGACCCACACATGGACTCCAGCTCTCCCAAAAGGTGAGTTTATGATGTCTGGAGGTGCCAACATGTCAATGAGAGATTACACGTTCTCCTCCAAACATATCTACTCTCGCATCAATCTCTTTGTATCTGACAAGTGTCTTCTCTACAACCTCACACTATCTAATCTTCTCTCAGAGATTCACGCTCTGAAACTCCATAATAAAACCACGCCCACCCAATTTATCTCCAACTCCCTTACTAAACTGAGAGGAGAACTAAGGTCCTACCTCACAGAGCAATGTGATAAACACCTTAGATGCCTCAAGCTTTATTCCGATTTCAACATAGCTGGGAAATACCTTGCAAACAGACTAAAAGCCACCAAGGCGAAATCAAGAATTTCCCATCTTATCTATCCTACTCTCAAACACAAAATAAGAAACCCGCAGGAAATATCAGTTGAGTTTGCCAATTACTATGGAGCATTATAAAATCTCAGTGAATACCCCAATAACCCCTAACCTTCCTCATCCAACATACAAAAATTTCTAGCCAATCTACATCTCCCCACACTTTCCAATGAGCAACTCCAAATGCTCAATGCTCCAATCTCTGATTCAGAGGTTTCTAAAACTATTCTCTCTTTGCCTAATGGCAAAGTCCCAAGACCAGATGGTCTTCCAAATGAATATTATAACATTTTCAGCTTAACTCTTACCCCATACCTGAATACTGTATTCAGCAAAGCAACTCAAACATCCTCTTTTCTCCCGGAGATGCTGAAAGCTCAGGTAATCACTTTACACAACCTAGTAAAGACACCACCTCCCCTGCCAATTTCCGTCCAATGTCATTATTGAATACTGATGTCAAAGTTTATGCTAAACGTCTGATGCATGTCCTTCCTTGACATAGAAAGATCAAATGGAATTTGTCTCCAGGAGACAAACATCAGACACAATCAGGAGAATCCTAAATGTTATACAATATGCTGAGAAAAACACAAATTCCTTCTCTGCTGCTATCAATTGGTGCCGAGTAGGGATGAGCCGAACACCCCCCGGTTCAGTTCCCCCTGCGAACGGACCGAAAATTTGCACGAACGTTAGAACCCCATTGATGTCTATGGGACTCGAACGTTCAAAATCAAAAGTGCTCATTTTAAAGGCTAATTTGCATGGTAATGTCCTAAAAGGGTTTGGGGACCCGGGTCCTGCCCCAGGGGACATGTATCAATGCAAAAAAAATTTTAAAAACAGCCGTTTTTTTGGGAGCAGTTTTTTTTATCGTGCTTAAAGAAAAAAAAAAAAGTGAAATATTCCTTTAAATATCGTACCTGGGGGGTGTCTATAGTATGCCTGTAAAGTGGTGCGTGTTTCCCGTGCTTAGAACAGTCCCTGCACAAAATGTCATTTTTAAAGGAAAAAAAGTCATTTAAAACTGCTTGTGGCTTTAATGTAATGTCGGGTCCTGGCAATATGGATGAAAATCAGTGAGACAAATGGCATGGGTACCCCCCAGTCCATTACCAGGCCCTTTGGGTCTTGTATGGATATTAAGGGGAACCCCGCACCCAAATTAAAATAAGGAAAGGTGTGGGGCCACCAGGCCCTATATACTCTGAACAGCAGTATACAGGTGGTGCAAACAAGACAGGGACTGTAGGTTTGTTGTTAAGTAGAATCTGTTTGTAATTTTGAATGGGTACATTTTTAACGTGTTTAGCTCCAGCCAAAAAATTTTTTAAGCTTTTTGGAAAACCTAGGGAAGGGTTATCACCCCTGTGACATTTGTTTTGCTGTCTGTCCTCCTCTTCAGAAGATTTCACCTCACTTTTTGTCCCAATGACAAATGTTTTTTGAAAATTTGGGTTTTTTTGTGGAACAAGGATTGGAAAGCATCAGTGGAAAGGAGAAATGTTTTTCCCATATTAACTCTTACAGGAGAGAATTTCCCTTCCTAGGGGTAGATGTCATCTCACTTCCTGTTGTCTCCTTCCGTTTGCAAGTAGGAGTCGTCTGTAAGTTAGATGTTTGAAAGTAGGGGCCTGCCCTATATACTCAGCAGAAATTTGGGCCTTAGGTGTTGTGGCCACAACACTAAGCCCTCACAGGGCCCTGCTGTGAAATTTTAGATCAAGAATTGTAATTACATGCCCCTGTTGAACAGGGGCAGAAAAATTGGGCCTGTGGTGGTGGTGCCACAACACTGAGTCCTCACTCGCTTTTGGTGGGTGCAGAAATGGGCCCTGCTGTGAAATATTAGATCAAGAATTGTAATTACATACTCCTGTTGAACAGGGGCTGAAAAATTAGGCCTTAGGCACTGGTGCTGGTGCCACAACACTGCAACCCCTCACAGATACTCTAGTTGGAACGCAGAAATGAGCCCTGCTGCAAAGTATTGCATCAAAAATTGTAATTACATGCTCCTGTTAAACAGGGGCTGAAAAATTGGGTCTTAGGCACTGGTGGTGGCGCCCAGAACCAAAAATGTTCTTACAAGCTATCAGCATGATCATTGAGGAGGAAGATGATAATTACTCAGGGATAGTCACTCAGCATCAGCATAGGCCGTCTTTGAAGGGATCTGAGATTTCAAAAAAAATTATTCGGTTACATCAGCATCAGGTGCTTGGTAGCTGGTGGTGATCCAAGTCTGATTCTTATTTATGAAGGTCAGTCGATCGACCGAGTCGGTGTACAGACGCACCCTGTGATCCGTTACAAAGCCGCCAGCAGCACTGAATGTGCGTTCCGAAAGAACGCTGGATGCAGGACAGGCCAGTAGCTCAATTGCATACTGTGCAAGCTCTGGCCAGTGATCCATCCTCAAGACCCAGTAACCCAGAGGATTTTCGGTGGGAAAGGTGTCCAAGTCAGATCTTGCCCCTAGGTATTCCTGCACCATGTAAAACAGACGCTGGCGATGGTTGCTGGAACCGATCATACCTTGGGGCTGCAGACCAAAAAATTGTCTGAACGCATCGGTCAGACGGCCACCTTCTCTAACACTCCTTCTTTGACTGACCGAAGCCTCAGCAACACGTTGTCCAGAAACAGGAGATTGTAACCTCCCAGTCTCTATGAACGCGTTGCACAGACCTTTCTGCAAGGCCTCCCGAAGATGTTTCATCCTCTGCTCCCTCTGCGATGGCAAGATAAGGTCCGCAACCTTACCCTTGTAACGTGGATCAAGGAGGGTTGCCAGCCAGTATTGGTCCTTCTCGATACCACGAATACGAGGATCCTTACGCAGGCTTTGCAGGATCAGGGAGGCCATGCAGCGTAGGTTTGCTGAGGCATTCGGTCCGGAGTCCTCTGGGTCACTAAGGATGACATGGTCTGCAGCCACCTCCTCCCAGCCACGTACAAGTCCATGTGTTTCTTGGGACTGATCCCTTTAAGACTGCTGCTAAGTGCCAGGCTCCACCTCCATACTGATCTCCTCCTCCTCCAGGGGGCCTTGAGAGCTAAGGAAGTCCTCCTCTTCCTGCCTCTGTTCTGCCTCAAGTGCCCTGTCCATTATTCCACGCAGTGTGTGCTCCAACAGGTGGACAAGGGGGACAGTGTCACTAATGCATGCACTGTCACTGCTCACCATCCTCGTGGCCTCCTCAAATGGTGACAGGACAGTGCATGCATCCCTGATCATGGCCCACTGGCGTGGGGAAAAAAAACAAGCTCCCCTGTCCTGGTGCCATAGTCGCACAGGTACTCATTGATGACCCTCTGCTGTGTGTGCAGCCGCTGCAGCATGGCCAACGTTGAGTTCCACCTGGTGGGCATGTCACAGATTAGGCGGTTCTTGGGCAGGTTAAACTCCTTTTGGAGGTCCGCCAGCCGAGCACTGGCATTATATGACCGGCGGAAATGCACACAGACTTTCCTGGCCTGCCTCAGGACATCCTGTAAGCCTGGGTACCTGCCCAAGAACCGCTGCACCACCAAGTTAAGGACGTGAGCCAAACAGGGCACATGGGTCATTTGTCCCTGTTAGAGGGCAGAGAGGAGGTTGGTGCCATTGTCGCAAACCACCATTCCTGCCTTAAGTTGGCATGGCGTCAACCACGAGAGAGAGAGAGAGAGAGAGAGACTGCAGCCTTCCTTCTACAGGTAGCTTTAGCTGAACACTGTGCAGAGCTCGCAAAAAACTAACTTGCAGCTTATTTAGCTGCCTGCGGTAGTGATAGGATCAGGAAAACACCACCAAATTTCTACAGGTAGCTTTAGCTGAACACTGTGCAGAGCTCGCAAAAAAATAACTTGTAGGTTTAGCTGAACACTGAGGAGGACACACCACACTAACTTGTAGCTTTAGATGAACACTGTGCAGAGCTCGCAAAAAAATAACTTGTAGGTTTAGCTGAACACTGTGAGGAGGACGCACCACACTAACTTGTAGTTTTAGCTGAACACTGAGCAGGACGCACTACACTAACTTGTAGCTTTAGATGAACACTGTGCAGAGGTCTCACTACACTAACTTGTAGTTTTAGCTGAACACTGAGCAGGACGCACTATACTAACTGAAAATAGTCTAGTTGCCTGACTGTGGTACTAATAGGATCAAAAGAACACCAGCAATTTTCTTCAGGTAGCTCTAAATACTGTAACAAGACAAGCCTGCCAGTAGGAAGATAACAGGAACGGATCTAGCTAAACTGAATACTATCTATCTATCTATCTATACACACACACACACACACACACACACACACACACACACATACACACACACACACTACACTGTAAGTGCAGCTAACCCACTGATTGTCCTGCCTAATCTAGCTAACTCAAATGAAATTACACTGTCTCTCTGTCTATCTATGTATCTCAACACCGCAACACACACTACACAGGCGGCCTTATATAGTGTGGGGCGTGTTCTAAACCCCCTGAGTCATAATTGGCCAAAGCCACCCTGGCTTTGGCCAATTACAGCTCTCTCTACCGACGGCGCTGTGATTGGCCAAGCATGCGGGTCATAGTGCATGCTTGGCCAATCATCAGCCAGCAATGCGATACCGCAGTGAATTAAGGGCCGTGACGCGCCACACGAATTTGGCACAAACGGCCCATAATGTTCGGAATTCAGCGAATGACCGAACAGCCAATGTTCGAGTCGAACATGGGTTCGACTCGAACACGAAGCTCATCCCTAGTGCCGAGAAGACGTTCGACAGGGTACACTGGATCTACATGTCCAGGGTACTAAAAAAAAAAAAAATGTGGTTTTCAGGGGACAATATTGTCTGCTATTCTTGCACTGTATTCCACTCCCTCAGCACAAGTCAACATCTTTGGCTTACTATCTATAACCTTTGGTATATCCAATAATACTCGCCAGGGATACCCAAGATATTTAACTTAATGATCGTGCTGCTAGCAATAGCAATATGTTCGCACCCATCTATCTCAAGATTCAAATTTCAGGAATCAACACATAAAATCATTCTTTTTGCCGATGACATCATCCTTTTCTTGACTAACCAAGAATCCTCCCTACCACAGGCATTCCAAATTCTATCCCAATTTAATCATATCTCATAAATTCTACAAAATCATTAATCCTTGATTTGGGAGTTACAGACACTACAAAAAACACCCTCTAGATACAACTCCCATTTACCTGGAGCTCTGAAGGGATCCAGTATCTTGACATCACCCTTACAGCCACCTCCCCTTCTTTAGCCCATGCTAATTATAAACTCCTGGTTTCCAAAATTGAAAAATAGCTCAAACGTATGGCACAATTTGAATTGTCATGGTACGGCAGATTAGTGGGATTGAAGATGAACATTTTTCCCTAATTCATATATGTTTTAGGTCTTTACCCATTCCCATTGCATTTCAAAAGTGTCAGACCTCCTTAATGGAGACATCCCCTACACCCTTGAGGTATTAGAGATACAAGAGAAAACGCATTACTAGACCTACTGATTACTAACAATACAGACCTGATCGGGGATGTGTAAATACGGGGCAACTTAGGAAACAGTGACCACAGGTCTATTAGTTTCAGTATAAATCACAAAAATAAGAAGCACAAGGGTAATACAAGGACACTAAAATTCAAAAGAGCCAACTTCCCCAAACTGCGCTCTTTGCTAGATGATATTAAATGGGATAAAATCCTAGGAACAAAGAACATGGAGGGAAAATAGGAGTGCTTTAAGAGCATACTAAATAAAGGTATTGTCCAGTGCATTCCAACTGGAAATACATTTAAAAGAGCTAAAATTAACTCTGGGTGGCTAAAAAATGCATATGAAAGCAATAGAAAAGGCCTTTAAAAAAATACAAGGCTGAGGGGTCATTATCAGCAATCCAACAATACAAAGAATGCAAGAAATGTAAGAGCGCAATCAGGGCAGCTAAAATACCCCACGAAAGGCACATAGTGGAGGAGAGTAAAACAATAAACAAGAAATTCTCTAGTCCTAGTAGTCCTGTTTTTTAAAGTATGTGTAATAAAGTGCTTCTGTGCTGGTGAAAAAATAGCGCTGATAAATTCCACTTTCCAATGGTGATCACAGCATACGTGTCTTATCTGTGCTCTTATTGTGCCTGCACTCACCATAATTTTCTGCCCTCTTGGGGTGTGAAGCATTCACAGTATCTGCCACTGTGTAACACTCTAAAGATTGGCCAATCCCCGATGTTTTGACAGTCCTCCAATCATATATCATATACCATACAAAGGAGAGAGGAATCCCAATAGTATAATACCTTTGGTACACTCCAGATGACATCAGAGTGATGAAACGCGTAGGGAAGGGTCAGCACACATTCTTGCATCACCTCCGGTCGTCGGCGCTAGTGTCAGCAACAAATGCTTTACTATTTTGTACTGAATGTGAATACCTTTTCATGCTTTCTAATGGAATAAACAGTTGAAATAGTATTAAACTATTGGGATTCCTCTCTCCTTTGTATGGTATATGATATATGATTGGAGGACTAGCAAAACATTGGGGATCAGCCAGTCTTTAGAGTGCTACACAGTGGCAGATACTGTGAATGCTTCACACCCCAATAGGGGGAGAAAATTCCGGTGAGTGCAGCCACAATAAGAGCACAGATAAGAAACGTATGCTGTGATCACCCTTGGAAAGTGGAATTTATCAGCGCTATTTCTTCACCAGCACAGAAGCACTTTATTACACATAATTTTAAAAATGGGACTATAATTTATCTGGTTGTAACGCATGTTTTTTATGGGACCGATCTGTCCCTTCTTCTTGGAATTTAAGCTCACTATAAGCCTATTTATCAATTTAATTTCACTATTATCAATTTAATTTCACGATTGTCACAATTTTTGTATCTTTTATGTATATCTATAATCAAATGAGATGTGTGTGACAAACCTAGCCAGGAGAGAGACTTTTGGAGGGGACTGAATGCTAGCCTCTTACCGATCGATCGTGGGCCCTGGCATTTGGGGGAACGGTGCTCTTTGTGAGCTGTATGCCTGGGGACCCTTGGGGTGGTATTACTGTGGATTCGGGTCCTGGTACCCCAGGACACACAGACTCTGGGGACCCTGGATTTGCCATATTAGAAATAGTGGCTGATTCATAATGCTGGGACAAATACTGTTAGGAGATGCTGATGTCAATTCCAGCACCTGTCTGTTGCCTGCTAGAATGTGTATTGTAAATAAGTCTCTAGTATGGGATCTAAGAGTCATTAGATCCCCATTGTTGTTTGTGTTAATTAACTCTGCTATTGTGATAATGTTGATTGGGTTTTCTGAGATACAAGACGGCCAGTCTGGCCTAAAGGTCATGTCTGAGTCATCTAGGCTGTCTAAAGGAATTAGTTAATTAGCCCATGTTAATTAGGTTTCTGGTCACAGGTGTATGTTCAGAGTAATATGAGCCGGAGGTACGCACCTCCTCTTTTATTGTATAAAAGAGCCTGTATTTTTCAATAAAAGAGATTCCTGGTTGAACTTACATACAGCCTGCCTGGTGTTTGTTTTGAGCTACACAACTGGATTAGAACCGCACATAGCTGTAGTTCTAATCCCGGAACATCGGATGATCGAACAATCAGATGTTGCGATCTGCAATCTGATTCTATAGCTGCAGAGGAGTGTCGGGAGAGTGGAACCGAGCGAACAAGGGGCTCGTTACAATGTGTATTAACCACGTATAGAATATCAATAAGGTTTAGATATTTATTGTTCAGGGGGGGGGCTCTGTCACCGGATGGAGCGGCGTGTGTGTGAGTGAGGAGCAATGCGTGTGTGTCCCCTCTCGTCCACCTGATTCCTGCTCTGCTCACCTTACCTCACCTGATGTCTGCCGACAGCTGCCGTTACTGTCCATGGAGAGCCTGACTGATAAGCTGACTGATAAGCACTGATAAGCACTAAGTCTCGGCCAGGGAGGCTTTCTAACACATCGTGTGCCTCTTTCCTCTTTCACTTTCAGTTTGGCTGACTAACTGGCTGATAAGCTGGGCTGTGGAGAGAGAGCTATTCCTACAGACACTGACGCTGATATCTGCAGGGTTGTGTTGTGAGTAGATAAGGCAGGGATGACAAGCCAACAGCATTGATTGAGAGGAGTGATTTGAGCCACAAGTCGCCTGCATTACTTGGAAACAGCTAAAGGAGGGGAAGGCAGTGACCTTAACACAGAGACCTGTGCTTTGAGAGAGCTGCAACCCTGAAATTCCACCTGAGGACACGTGAGTAAAGGTTATTTTGGAGCTTGGTAATCTCAAACTTGTTTGTGGGGTGCATAAGTAAAGGGGGGATTAGCAGGACAAGCTACATGGTGGGCTGGAGCCTAAATGATAGAGGCTGTGTATACCGGGAAGTTTAAGATCAAGACTGGACCCATACAGGCTGGACAGGAGAAGGGGTAGCGGCATGAATGTGCACAGATGATAAAGCTAGCTTGTGAATTGTTATATATGCATATTATAGATGCCCTAAAACACCCCCGTCCATGCTGATTTAATATTTCCCCTTTATGCTGACCTAAATTTATACATTTTTGATTTTGATTTTGGACTAAAATTAAAATAAAAGGGGTTAATTTTTCATAGCCCCTTAGCAATTTACTGCGACTTTGGTTTGTCTGGAAATCACAGATATCAACTTATTGAGGCTCTTTCCCCATTTGTGGTTGACCCGCTGGAGGACAATAGTTAAAAGATGCAACACCTACGCTCCTCAAAGGAGAAAACTGCACAACAGATGGCAGCAGCAGCAAAATTGGAGCAATATGCCCATGCCCCTGCTCAGACGCCACCAAAGAAGGGAGCCCAGACTAAAGCACAACAAGGGGCTACGACAGATAGAAAAAGCCAGGGCCAATCAGTGGCTATAGTGCCACTGGCTACGACAACAAAAGCGCTGAGTAACAAGAGCCCAGAACCAATGGAGCAAGTTGAAGAAGTAACAAACGATCCATGTCCACCACTAGAGAAAGAGCCAACATTGAAGGATGTATTTGTGGTAGTGAGTGCTTGTCAGGGATCACTAAAAGAACTCTGTGACCAAATGAAAGGGGTAAAGGAAGATCTGATATTGGTCAGACAGGACCTACAAAAAACAGCGGAAAGAACAACAGCCCTGGAGGGGAGGACAAGCCAATTAGAAGATGATATACTTCCATTAATAAAAGAGGTGAAAAATATGAAAGAACAGATGGCTAGATATACATCAAAAATGGACGAGCTGGAAAACAGAAACCGAAGGGACAATGTGAGGATGGTGGGGCTGCCGGAGAAGAGCGAGGGCCCTAACTCCATAGAGTTCCTGGAAAAATGGCTTGCGGAACTTTTTGGAAGAGAGTCATTCTCAACAATGTTCACTATTGAAAGGGCACATAGAGTCCCGTTTAGGGCCCTGCCAGCAGGTGGGTATCCCAGGCCACTCTTGATGAAGTTCCTCAATTATAAAGATAAAGTGACATTGCTGCTGAAAGCAAGGGAGGCGGGAAATATTTTCTTTAACGGCACCAGGATATCATTATACCCTGACTTTTCACCAGAACTTCAGAGACGCAGAGCAGAGTTCATACAGATCAAGCGTACCTTACAGAAATTCAAGCTCTCTTATGCCCTGCTCTACCCAGCTAGGCTACATGTAACGGCTCTGGGGGGCAATCAGTTTTTTTACTCCCCAACTAGTGTGGAGAAGTGGTTGGAAGAGAATAAGGAGAAACTGTAGCTAAATTAAGGAAGGAGGGAATTGGAGAAAGGGTCCGGTTGTATTGTTTGAAAAGCTTATCCTTTTGTTTTGTTTTTGTGTTTTTTGTTTTTTGTGTTTTGTTTTTTTTTTGTGTTTTATTTTTGTCTTTCTCTTTTTTTTTCTTTGAAGAAATGGGTGGAGGGGGGGGGGGAGATACACACGGATGAGGTATGTAAAGTGAAGGATGAAAGTGTAAACGAGGGACAGATGGTGTGGGAAATGGTCACTATAAGGACCCCTAGGGTTCACCTAGATAGGTGGTGGGGGGAGGGGGGGGGCTGGGGGATGGGAGGGAGGAGGGAAAGGTTGGTGGGGGGAGGTAAGATAGGTAATGATAGACTATTGGCACAGGGGAAGAGTGGATTAAATGAGAGTCAAAATGCTAAGGGTGTGTCACCAAAGAATTTTCTGGGAAAGTATGATCACTTTTGCAAGATAATTCATAAAGTAATAATTTGTGGCACAGGAAAACAATGGTTGAAACTCACATGTACTATTTTGGAAGGTGAATTTACTTGAATTAGAAGCACTGCTTAAAATTATAAAAGGTAATGCAAATGAGTTGTGTGCACAGGGATATTATCACAAAATATTTGATAGTAACGTAGAGATTAGATATGAACTCAACATAAACTTATTTTGGAATAGGAACACACGACAGTTTTATATATATTCCTCACCTCTATATGCAAGCTAAAACACTCAATATAGGATCCTGTAAAGTTAGAGGTTTGGGGACACCGGCTAAAAAAGCAGCAGTATTCTCCATGCTGGAGAAATATGGAGTTGAGTTGGTCTGCCTGCAGGAAATACACCTAACTAAACATACAACCCAGCAACAGCGGAATAGGAAATACCGACTCCAGTTTCACTCGGTATATTCTTCTTACTGTAGGGGGGTAAGTGTTATGGTGAAATCTGGGGTGGCTTTTTCCTGCAGTCAGACCAGCATAGACGAGAATGGCCGATATATTTTTTTATATTGCTCAATTGGAAATAGAAAGTATGTATTGGCAAATATCTATATTCCTCCGCCATTTAAAATTGAGGTTATGATCAGATTAAATGAATTTTTGTTAGATAAAGAAGAAGTACCGGTTATAGTAGTAGGGGATTTCAATGAGATCCTAGATAAAAAGTTGGATAGATTCCCCATACGGATAAACGCTGAGCCCACGGGGAGGGGCCGATTGAGTCAACTTTTGGATGAAGTGGGGCTGATGGATATTTGGAGGGTGCGGAACCCGGAGCCCAACAATATTCCTGCTATTCAACTTCATATTCCACGCTTTCCAGGATAGATATGGCACTGGGTAATGATAGAGCACTCCACATTACAGAGAAGGTTGTATATATGCCAAGAGGAATATCAGATCACTCTCCAATAGTCCTTACATTGAAATTAGGGGGGAAAAAGGCTCAGAGGGAGTGGAAAATAAACCCATATTGGTTTGAACCAATTAAAAAAACGGACGGAGTTCTTCCTCAATTGAGAGATTTTATAGTATGTAATGAAGGTACAGCAACGGCCGGGATTCTGTGGGATACTCTGAAGGCATATCTTAGAGGGGTTCTGATCCAGCAGGTAGCTAAATTTAATAAGGAAGCTAAGATATGGGAAGAACGCATTAGAAGAGAGGTAATAGAGGCAGAGAACAACTATGTAACGGATCCATCATCTGAAAGGGAAAAAATATGGTTGGATAAACAACAAGACTGTAAAATTACGATTATGCGGAAGGTTGAGACCAGACGACTCTTCCTTCGGCAGTCTTCCTTCGCAGAGGGTGAAAGTGTGGGAAAGATGTTGGCGCAGTTGGTGAAGTCCAACTCCCCACCTTCCTCTATCTCTGCTATCAGGTCCCCAGGAGGAGAGATTTTATCTGACACCACAAAAATATTGCAGATATTTAGGGATTATTATAAAAATCTTTATTCAGCCCAAAAGGTGGGGGTAGAGGGCGTAATGGAAGACTTCCTAGGCAACTTGGAAATCCCGACCATTACGCAAGAGGAAAGAGAAGAGTTGGAATCCCCAATAACTTTAGTAGAACATGAATATCAGAAGGACATTCTTGAATATACAGACTCCAACGGAGAATGTAGGTTCAAGAGTCGTGCTGTCACTTGATGTTACAAAAGCTTTCGATAGCGTGGAGTGGGGATACATCTGGAGGGTTTTGGGGAAATTTGGATTTGGCCCTTCCTTTATTGGGTGGATTAAGATGTTGTACCATAGACCCAGTGCTAGGCTTAGAATTAATAAGGAACTCTCGGATAAGATTGAGCTTGAGAGGGGGATGAGACAGGGGTGCCCCTTGTTGCCCCTGCTCTTCGCCCTGGCAATGGAACCTCTCGCCATTTCTATAAGCTCAAGCGCTGAAATAACTGGGTTTCGGAGAAAGACGGGAGATGAAAAAATCACGCTATACGCAGACGATATCCTTCTTTATCTGGGAGATATGGGGCAATCATTGACAAAAGCGATAAGCTTAGTCAAGAAATTTGGAAGCTTCTCAGGGTTAGAGATAAACTGGGAGAAAACGGAACTCCTTCCACTAGATTCCACGACTGAGTTAATAATGCCAGGAATACCTCAGTTGGTAGTAGTGGATACATTGAAATATCTGGGGATAGCTTTGACGAAACACCCTAATCAATTTATTTGTAAAAACCTTATGCCACTGCTGGCCAAATTCAAACAAAAAATAGGCATCTGGAAACGACTTCCATTATCAGTGGCAGGCAGATGCAGCCTTATAAAGATGATCTGGATGCCCCAATTATTGTACCTGCTGCATAACTCCCCAGTCTGGATCTGTAAGAAATGGTTCAGCAAAATTGAGTCCCTTTTTAGGGAACTAATATGGAAGGAGGGGCAAGCCAGGATCCGACTTCGAACGCTACAACTACCAACGGGGGAAGGAGGTGTGGCATTGACTCACCCTGAGCGTTACTATCTGTCGTCACAGCTGCAGCACCTAATGGGATGTGACGTTCCAGGTGGAGGTACCCCCAATGGGAGAATCGTGCTGACTGAAGCTTCACATAATACAATTATTGAAACACTAGAGGCGTATTCCTTTGGCTATAGGATTCCAACAATAAAAATGATAACTAAAATATGGAAAACTGTTAAAAAACAGATGGGATATAATGGGCTAACTGAATACACTCCCCTTTGGAATAACTACAATCTGCGGGAAACCCTCCCGTTAGGAAAAGTAAGAGAATGGGAAATACATGGCATCAAAAGACTGAGACAACTGTACCTGGGAAATACTTTTAAAAAATTCTCAAATTTGAGACGAGAGTTCAATATATCGCAACGCTCATTTTATTCCTACGTACAGTTGAGGCATGCCCTTGAAGCCCAATTTAGGAAACAGCCACCAGTATGGAACGAAATGCCCCTCTTTCAGAGTATACTCCAGGTAGGCTCCACTAAGGGACTTATATCTGAACTCTATGGACAGATAAGCAAAGAAGTTAATGCTGAGGGGAAACTCTGCAAAGAGAAAAAAAGATGGGAAGAGGATATAGGGAGAATAACACAGGAACAGTGGAAAAGAATCCTAGAAATGGGCTTGAGGGTATCGGTCTCACCCCCTCAGAAGACATCCCATCTGATGTTGTTAAATAGGGCTTATTATACTCCTAAGAGGCTGTTCAAGTTTGGCAGAAGATCAGACGATAAATGCCCCAGATGTCAGGGAACCGGCGATCTTATACACATGGTATGGAGGTACCCCAAACTGTATCGGTATTGGGAGGAAGTGCTTAAAATCATAAGCGATATATTTAAAATAACAATGAAAATGGATGCTGTGGTATGCATATTGGGGTACAGGAAGGAGCGGGGGGAGAGGAATAGTACCACAATTGCAATAGTGAGGTGTTTGTTCCAAGCCAGAAAAATTATCGCAACCAGATGGCAATATAGAACAACCCCTACTGTGAGAGATTGGATCCGGGAAGTGAATGAGACTATATGTAAAGAAAGAGCAGTGTATACAAAGAGAGGCAACCTTAAGGAATTTGATGCGATGTGGAGGAGATGGTTGGAAAAAATGGGTTCCCCCCTATAGAGTGATAAATGAATGGGAGGGGTAGGAAAGAGGGGAGGGTTTAAGGGGCAACGCTTGGTCTGTAACACCGAAAATAGGTGAAGTGAGTGGGATGGAGGAGGTCTTTTGATCACTTTGGTTTCTACTACTCATTTTACTGTCTTTTAGTATAATGCGCCCTCACTTCTTGATGAGGTACTTATCCATTTTATTATGTAAGAGAACGTTTTTTGTATTCACTTTTTAACTAATTTGTTAACCCTTGGAGGAAGCGAAGGGGAAGGGAAAGAAGAATTGAATAAAGATTAAATAGGGGGGAGGGATAAAAAGGGGAAAGAAAAGATTAAAGCTACTATGATGTGACATGTGATGGGATAAAAATGAACTTTAATGGTGAATTAAGTATCCCAAAAGTACTTGCTGAAGTAGCTTAAAAAAAAAGAAGATATTTATTGTTCACGTTTAAACATTAGGAATCTAGTGCATGCTAATGCATTAGTGCACGTTCACACATCTACTCAAAGTACTAAACTTTCCCTCTTACCCTTGTTATATATTTACGTTTATCAGAAATCAGAGTGTATGTGATCAGGTGCACAACACAACAGAACAGTGCCACATCTACTTCACTTTCTCTTCATTTTACTTGCTCCACCTAGTGCTAGTAATCAGTAGAGGCAGCAGTTCTCTCAGCTAATTTATTCATTTTTTCTTTTCTGCTGGTACTTATTCCTTGCGCGGAATCACTTATATCCCCGCTTCTACCAAATATTTGGGGGTAGTGATCTCCCCCAAAGCATCTGACTATGTGACCCTAAATTTACTACCGCTATTGAATCTAACGAAGCAACGTTTGTTAGCATGGTCCCAACTCCCCCTCTCACTCGTGGGCAGGATTAATCTTATCAAAATGAAGTTGTATATTGTTTATCCTTCACCATGACCCGGTGTGGATCCCTAGGAAATATTTTAGCCAATTTGAGTCCGCAGTGACATAATTTCTTTGGAGAGCAATTTATTTGCTCTGCTTTCTCAGGCCCATAACTGTTTGGTAGCTGATGAGACCAATGCTGCCGTGGTGCTTGAGGCTGCGCAGCTCGGCTCTTATGAAGCATTACGTAATATACTATGCAGGGGTAGGTTAGCCTCACTTCCACTCACTCAGTCTATGACTGCTGTCATTAAGGCATGGCAACTTCAACACACTGGCATAATCCCTCCATAAAGCAATTTTTCTTGATTCCTGACCCTATTGTGTGGGCTTCTAAAGGGATAAAATATCTTAGCCAAATTTGTGAAGGGGCGCACTTCAGACATTCGACACCCTAAAAGTGAAATACGCCCCCCCCAATTCATATCTGTTCAGGTACCTTCAGTTGCGACATGCCTTTCAATTGCAATTTGGTAATCAGCCTATAACCATATCCTTGTCCAGTATTGAATCTATGTTACGGGAGGATAGTTGAGGTAAACCACTCTCTTCAATATATAAGTCTCTTCAACCCTGTTCACATTGGCCTCGACAAGTTATTGTCACGCTGGGGTGAGGAGGTCTCAGAGTTAGATTTCGAAGACTGGGAGGATGTTTGGGACTACCCTATGCAAAGCCTGGTATCAGCCAGATTAATCCAATTTAAGATTCTTCATAGAGTTTCTTTCACACCTCAAAGGTTACATAAAATTTATCCCTCACACTCCTTACAATGTTGGCGCTGTACAGCTGACCCTGCCATGTTCCTCCATGTGTTTTGAGTTGTTCGGGGCAGCGGTTTCCCCAATGTATCTGCTCATTCACCACAGTAGATGTACCATTATCTATTAATATTTGCATTTTAGGTCTCGTTCATTTACTGGCTACCTCTAGATCTATGAGAACTTTGATAGGCCTCTTACTGTTTTACGCACATAAGTCTATACTCATTAAATGGAAATCTATCCAGCCCCCTACCTTAGATTATTGGAAGAATATTGTCAACAAAACGGTTCCATTGTATAAATGTACATATGAATCTAGGGGATGTCCAAAAAAATTCTCCAAGGTATGGGATATTTGGGCAGAGTCCAGGGATACTGTCGGATCCTCGGCAACACTTCCATAGGATGCTCTGTTTTACTTTTTAGATATGACTCTGTATACTGGGAGAGTACCACCTGATTTTTACTTTGCACACTCAAGATACCTTGATTTCAGTCCCCTTAAGCCTTGGTTACCAAGCACTTTGCCTTTTTTTTTTCTTTTTTTTGTGTGTGTGTTTCATTCCAAGCCTGGGTATGCCCAATAGGTTTTGTTTTGTATTTCACTTTATATTCTTACAATAAAAAGAATACAAAAAAATACAGATATAACAAATTTCATATGATTATTTAAAATTTTCATTTAATTAAAAATGTTAAAAAATAGAATTCAGTTCTGGTAAAATGTCTGGAGTGTTCCTGATGAATATCAGGATATTCACTTTTTGACAGCATATTTTCATTTGCTTTGACTTACATCTTGCCATTCTGAGCACCTTGCTCCCATTGACATATACAGTATTATGCAGGTAGATAATGTCAATGTTTATTTCTGTCCAGAAGCATCGGTGTCAAGTTCATTTTTTGTCAAGGTCAGTCTTTTCATATCGAAATAAATGCTATTTAATCTCCCCAAATATCATTATATATCATTGAATTATTTTATACCTGACTTAGTGGAATAAGACCAGTTGGTAATTTTCTTTGTGAACACTGTGTGGTATGTAAATTCATCAAAGTTGCAATGTTCAGTTTTTCATTGTACACTGTATATTCCTTGATTTCATATTTACAAAGGCAATTGGTAAAATATTAGGTATAAAAATTAAAATGATTGGTAATTACATGAGATGAGGTCTGTAGGGGTCAGCTTCAATACAGAGCACGCAAAGAGGAAAAATTGGGTCCGCTTAAACCTGCAGGCTGTTCCTGCATGCACTCTTTCTCTGACCATACACTTTAAAATCGGAATGTGGAATCTCCTTTGGCTCTGGCATAAATTAGGTACAAAGTAGCATTAGGACCTGCCTGATTTTATACAAACTGGATGGATTGTTTAGCTTAGTCCTCATATTACATGGTAAATCTAAAGGAGATTGTACAATAAGATTGTTTAGTGTATAACCAGCATTACACACCGCATGCCTGTGCAAACTGAAATCATGTCCCTTGTAGAAAAAAAGGGTGTGGCAGTGCTTAACTCCATGCTACACAGACCTACCACTAACCCCCGTGTCAGATCTGAACTCACATCCTCTGCTGCATCCAGCAGTGTTTATGCCTCCTGAGCCACCTGAGATACTGGACAGCTCCCTGTCTGATTCTTTGGACTTTCTTGCCTTGTCTTTTGTTTCTGGGGAACCTTAAACTCTTTGCTCAGCCCGTGAACTTCCTGATTTAAGCCATGTCTCTGCACTTCCTGTTTGCCAGATCATTGTGCTCTGTCCAGCAGATATCTTGCTCTTTTGGGTATCTGCAGATGTCCTTATCTCCATAACCATTCGTTATCGACCTTTGGTTTGTTCCTTGACTATGCTTCCGCTTGATCCCAACTTGCAGCCACTTGTTACCGACCTTTGGCTTGTTTACTGACTACACTTCTGCTTGATCTCTACCTGCTATATCTGCTACTGGACCCTGGCATGCTCACCTCCTGATGAGGTAATCTTGAGGATCATAAACTGGTACTAACACACAGAAAAACCCATCTCTACTTTTAGGAGCTCTGGTGAATACCAGTTAGAGCTTAGACCCCGCACCCCAGGTGAGTTCACTTCATCCAGAGTGATCTACTTATCCTGCTGGTCGTTAGAAGCCTTTTCTATAGCCATTTGTCTTTGAGCCTGACCCCTAACTGTGATACCCAGCTTATATTATAAAACACCACAGTCTAAGCAGCAGATAAACCCCATTCAAGACTCTGCCCTGGAGACTGTTGGTCACAGGGTCCCACAATTAAAAGGTATGTAAAACCCCAACATTGTTATAGCTCCTTTTTGGTCTGTTAAAGCAGTAGTAAACTTTCCAAAAAAAATATAAACGTTCCCACTGCAAGTTAATGTCTTATTGTACTAGTATTCATTGCATACTAGCACATTATGAGAGACTAATCTTAAAACGAAGCCCTCTTGCGGCGTGATGTCATTGCAGACAGGGCTTCCATCTTCACCCAGCCTTACTTTGGGGTTTGCGGGACCGGCTGTCTGTATAGTCGAGCCACGATGACGTCACTCCTGTGCTTGCACACGAGAGCCATGGCTGCAGCATGCAGCTGAATGGATGGCATGCCGCATTCAGAGTGGAGTGCACCAGTGATGTCACCGGCTGCCGAAGTAGTGTGTTTCTCCTAAACGGTGCACATTTAAGAGGTATTCCTGGCACATACAGGTAAGCTTTATATAAAGGTTTAAGCTTAAAAGGTAAAAGTGAGCAAGTGGTGTTTACTATTGCTTTAACCACTTCAATACAAGGCACTTCGACCCCTTCCTGCTCAGGCCAATTTTCAGCTTTTAGCGCTGTCACACTTTAAATGACAATTGCGCAGTCAGGCAACAGTGTACCCAAATTATATTATTATAATTAGTTTGAGACAGACAAAGCTTTCTTTTAGTGGTATTTAATCACCACTGGGTGTTTTTATTTTTTGCTAAAGAAATGAAAACATTTCGAAAATTTGAAATAAAAAACTTTTTCTTCATTTCTGTTTCACAATTTTGCAAATAAGTATTTTTTCTTCTTCACTGATGTGCGCTGATGAGGCTGCACTGGTAGGGTGGCACTGATGGGCACTCACTGATAGGCAGCACTGAAAGGCACTGATAGGTGGCACTAACTGATGGGCACTGATATGCTGCACTGCAGAGTCTCTAAAGGGATAAAACATAGGCATAGGCGCATGCATTGCAGAGAGTACTGCATAGGGTTTTTAAATTTTGCTTTGATATATGCTTTAAATGATGAAAGTGAAACTCTAGGCAAACAACTAAATACTTAATTAAAATGCATATACTGTATATTTGCTGTTTATACATAGTTACATAGTTATATAGTAGGTGAGGTTGAAAAAAGACACAAGTCCATCAAGTCCAACCTATGTGTATGATTATGTGTCAGTATTACATTGTATATCCCTGTATTTTGCGGTCATTCAAGTGATTATCTAATAGTTTCTTGAAGCTATCAATGCTCCCCACTGAGACCACCGCCTGTGGAAGGGATTTCCACATCCTTGCCGCTCTTACAGTAAAGAACCCCCTACGTAGTTTAAGGTTAAACCTCTTTTCTTCTAATTGTAATGAGTGGCCACGAGTCTTATTAAACTCTCTTCTGCGAAAAAGTTTTATCCCTACTGTGGGGTCACCAGTACAGTATTTGTAAATTGAAATCATATCCCCTCTCAAGCGTCTCTTCTCCAGAGAGAATAAGTTCAGTGCTCGCAACCTTTCCTCATAACTAAGATCCTCCATACCCTTTATTAGCTTTGTTGCCCTTCTTTGTACTCTCTCCATTTCCAGTACATCCTTCCTGAGGACTGGTGCCCAAAACTGGACAGCATACTCCAGGTGCGGCCGGACCAGAGCCTTGTAGAGTGGGAGAATTATCATTTTATTTCTGGCGTTGATCCCCCTTTTAATGCATGCCAATATTCTGTTTGCTTTGTTAGCAGCAGCTTGGCATTGCATGCCATTGCTGAGCCTATCATCTACTAGGACCCCCAGGTCCTTTTCCATCCTAGATTCCCCCAGAGGTTCTCCCCCCAGTGAGTAGATTGCATTCATATTTTTGCCACCCAAATGCATTATTTTACATTTTTCTACATTGAACCTCATTTGCCATGTAGTCGCCCACCCCATTAATTTGTTCAGGTCTTTTTGCAAGGTTTCCACATCCTGCGGAGAAGTTATTGCCCTGCTTAGCTTAGTATTGTCTGCAAATACAGAGATTGAACTGTTTATTCCATCCTCCAGGTCGTTTATGAACAAATTAAATAGGATTGGTCCCAGCACAGAACCCTGGGGAACCCCACTACCCACCCCTGACCATTCTGAGTACTCCCCATTTATCACCACCCTCTGAACTCGCCCTTGTAGCCAGTTTTCAATCCATGTACTCACCCTATGATCCATGCCAACGGACCTTATTTTGTACAGTAAACGTTTATGGGGAACTGTGTCAAATGCTTTTGCAAAATCCAGATACACCACGTCTACGGGCCTTCCTTTATCTAAATGGCAACTCACCTCCTCATAGAAGGTTAATAGATTGGTTTGGCAAGAACGATTCTTCATGAATCCATGCTGATTACTGCTAATGATACCGTTCTTATTACTAAAATCTTGTATATAGTCCCTTTATCATCCTCTCCAAGAGTTTACATACTATTGATGTTAGGCTAACTGGTCTGTAATTCCCAGGGATGTATTTTGGGCCCTTTTTAAATATTGGTGCTACATTGGCTTTTCTCCAATCAGCTGGTATCATTCCAGTCAGTAGACTATCTGTAAAAATTAGGAACAATGGTCTTACAATCACTTGACTGAGTTCCCTAAGTACCCTTGGATGCAAGCCATCTGGTCCCGGTGATTTATTAATGTTAAGTTTCTCAAGTTTAATTTTAATTCTGTCCTCTGTTAACCATGGAGGTGCTTTCTGTGTTGTGTCATGAGGATAAACACTGCAGTTTTGGTTACTGAAGCATCCCGATTCACTCGTGAAGACTGAGGAGAAGAAAAAATTCAATACCTTCACCATCTCCCCATCCTTTGTAACCAGATATACACCAAAGGATTTTAAGTTCTGAACAGCCAGTCAAAGTATTTATCCATCCTGCACACAGAGTGCACAGACAGGAGTACTCCCAATCCCACCAGAGACTGAGCAATAGGCAAGGCCAGCACCTCATGTAAGATATAGCTTTTTTGTTGCAAACACTAATTGTCGTCACATGTTTAGAGGGTACATACTGTAGGTCCACTTTGTCAAGGCAATCATTACACATATTTTCCACACTGCACTGCCAGATTACATTGTCCTTAAGCAATACCTCAAACTGGTCCAGTAGTTCAACTTTCTGTGCAACATCTACACCTGCAGCCTTCTTGTTGAATTTTGAATCAGAAAAATCAACATTAAGCAGAATATTGACCTCAGAAACAGATAAAAGTGTAGAATGTATATCGACCATGTATTTAACTGTTTGCCTTGAGGTCTGCTTATAACATTAATTCCAGTTGTAAAATAACTTGTATCTTTAAGGCTAGGTTCACACTACTGTGTGCGTCTTCTCCTATAAATAGCCCGCCTACCTGTAAGATTTTAAAATTTGGCTTTAGTGCTGCTTAAACACTGACAGAGGTGCCCCAGAGGTAAACACTAGGGATGGGCGAATAGTTCAGGAAAAGCATAAGTTCGGGCCGAACTTTGGTTGGTCAGGCGTTTGGTGAACACCGAACAATATGCAGTGTTCGTGGTAAATTCGAAATCCGCATAACACTGTTAAAGTCTATGGGACACTAACATGAAAAACCAAAAGTGCTAATTCTAAAGGCTTATATGCAAGTTATTGTCATAAAAAGTGTTTGGGGACCCGGGTCGTGCCCCAGGGGACATGTATCAATGCAAAAAAAAAGTTTTAAAAATGGCTGTTTTTTTGGGAGCAGTGATTTTAATAATAAATATCGTACCTGGGGGGTGTCTATAGTATGCCTGTAAAGTGGCGTAGTTTTCCCATGTTTAGAACAGTACCGCAGCAAAATGACATTTCTAAAGGAAAAAAGTCATTTAAAACTGTAATGAATTGTTGGGTCTCGGCAATATAGATGAAATTCATTGAAAAAAAACGGCATGGGTTGCCCCCCAGTCCATTACCAGGCCCTTTGGGTCTGGTATGAATATTAAGGGGAACCCCGAACCAAAAATTTTAAAAAAAATTGCGTGGGAGTCCCCCCAAAATCCATACTGGGCCCTTCAGGTCTGGTATTGAAATTAAGGGGAACCCTGCACCAAATGTAAAAAAAAAAAAAATGGCGTAAGGGTCCCCCCAAAATCCTTACAAGACCCTTCAGGTCTGGTATGAATTTTAAAGGGAACCCTGCGCCAAAATTTTAAAAAAATGGAGAAGGAGTCCGCCCAAAATCCATACCAGACCCTTATCCAAGCACGCAACCTGGCAGGCCGCAGGAAAAGAGGGGGAGACGAGAGAGTGCCCCCCTCCTGAACCGTACCAGGCCACATGCCCTCAACATGGGGAGGGTGTTTTAAAATAGCCTCCAAAGCACCTTGTCCCCCATGTTGATGGGGACAAGGGCCTCATCCCCACAACCCTTTCCCGGTGGTTGTGAGGGTATGTGAGCAGAGGGCTTATCGGAATCTGAAAGCCCCCTTTAACAAGGGGACCCCCAGATCCCGGCCTCCCATCCTATGTGACTTGGTAACGGGTACATTGTAGCCATACCATTTCACAAAAATAAATGTCAAAAATAGTAAAACAGACAGGAGACACTTAGGGACAAGTCCTTTATTAAAAGATTTTTTTAAAAAGTCCAGCGATGCCCATTCATCTTCTATCACGCCACCCGACTAGCCGAGAAAAGAAAAAAAAAGCTGCAACACCTCCGCCTCCATGGGAGGTGGGAGGCTCCCGCCGAGTGACGCTTCTTCTCAATTACAGCTGTTATATAGCTGAGGCCACTCGTTGACGTAAACGGGTGACCCCACACCCCCCCCTGACGCCACGTGACCAGTTTTCAGCTTTCAGCCCTCTCACACTTTGAATGATAATTACTCAGTAATGCAACACTTGTTTCCAAACTAAATTTTTATTATTTTTTCACACAAATAAAGTTTTCTTTTGGTGGTATAAAATCACCACTTGTTTTTTTTATTTTTGCGATATAAGTAAAAAAAACAACAATTTATACTGCTACATATCTTTGGTAAAAATATCCCAAATTAGTGTACATTATTTGGTCTGTGTACAAGTTATAGCGTATACAAGCTATGGTGCAAATCATTAAAAATTGATCACACCTGATGTACCGACGGCCTGTCTAATTTCTTGAGGCCCTGAAATGTCAGGACAGTACAAATACCCCCTAAATGACTCGTTTTTTTGAAAGTAGACATTCCAAGGTATTTAGTAAGAGGCATTATGAGTTTTTTGAAGTTGTAATTTTTTCCCACAATTCTTGGGAAAATGAAGAAATTAATTTTATTTATTTTTTACACAAAATTGTCATAATAACAAGTTTTTTTTTCACACACAGCATAAGCATACTTGCAATTACACCCCAAAATACATTCTGCTACTCCTCCTGAATATGGCGATACCACATGTGTGAGAATTTTTCACAGCTTAGCCACATAGAGAGGCCTAACATGTAGAAAGAACCATCGGGCATTCGAGGAGCATAAATTACACATCTAATTTCATTCCTACCTATCACAGATACTCAGGTGCTGGTGACAGGTACTCTGATGGGCTGGTGACAGGTAATCTGATGCTGGTGACAGGTACTCTGATGGGCTGTTGACAGGTATTCTGGGGCTTGTGACAGGTACTGGTGACTCTGATGCTGGTGGCAGGTACTCTGGGGCTGGTGTAAAGAACGGGAGATTATTTGCACTAACCAAAAAGGTGAATATATATATATATATATATATATATATATATACATATATATATATATATATATATATATATATATATATATATATATATATATATACACGAATTGATGTGAAAAAATTAAGAGATATATAAGAATATATTAGACCTTATTAAAGAAGTCCATCTTGGTAAGGATCTAGAAAGTCTCATTTAGTAGGGAACAGAAGAGGACTTCATGGTGTAGTATGTTCCAAGAAAAAATCTTTTTATTTTCAAACGGATGACACAAGCTTTACAACCAAAAAAGCACAGAATGGAGTTCTAAGCTGATCTCTGTTCCCAGTTGATGCCTTCTATGGGGAAACGCGTCGGGTAGAACATAATCCTGTGAAGTCATCACGCTGAACAGCCGGCTGGCTTGAGGAGGCCTGTTTCTATCTGTTTCTTATCACTGTGCTTTTTTGGTTGTAAAGCTTGTGTCAGTAAAGTTGCATATAGTGAAGCCCGTACAGTAAGTTTAAAAGGTTTATAAGGGTGCACTTACATCAAGGTACATAAAAATGAACATCCAAGTAAAAAAGGAAAATAGGTGGTTGGAATGCATCACGTGACCGTGCTTGCGCTCCACCACCCGAAAATCAAGGACAATCTCAGTACATAATAGAAAAAAACAGGAAGTACAGGCGATGCCCTATATACATGTTACACAAACAGAACATGGTTTAAGAGAAGCAATGTGACATTGCTGGAGGCCCCCCAAAGACACTTGGAATGTTAAAACAAACCTCTAACCAATAATAATAAAAACAAAATAATGGAATACTAAATTAATGGGTAAAACATCTGACTAGTGATAGAACTCTTTCCTCTGGGGGACAATAATACAAACTGCAACAAAAAAAATATTACCCTAAAACCAAAACAAGTAAAATGAATTTATCTAAAATGATAAAAACATTATTCAACCATTGTTGATTAAACTATTTACGTCCCAAAAAGGGGCACACCACGTCTATATACAATCCCCTTACCAGAAATCAGTATGAATCAGGCATGTATTACCACTCTGCAATGGTCCCAACTCCTCTCTCCGCTCTCTGGTCTATTGATATGTTATGGCTTAATCATATAGTAGAGCTTGCATCTGACATCGCTCACATACTTCCAAATGGCCAGGACATCCAGAAATCAAAAGGATTTCTCCCAATCATGAGGATAACGTCACCAATGGAGGAATAAAGCAGCATATAGTGAAGCCTGCACAGTAAGTTTAAAGGGTTTATAAGGGTGCACTTACATCAAGGTACATGAAAATGAACATCCAAGTAAAAATTGTTGATTAAACTATTTACGTCCCAATCAACATTTAATCCAAAAAGAATATAACTTTTTAAATCATAAATCCAGCGGGTCTCCATCCGTGAGATCTCTCTCCTAGCAACACTCCCTCACCAATGTGGTGTAAATTTATCAATAGCGATAAAGGTGGATTTTTGTTATATATTTCCCTATCTGAGAAGTAACGGAGTACAAACCACTAATAACAGGTCTCCCCAGTCGGTTGACCGGGTCTTTGTGGACTTTGGGAAGATAATCTAATCTCATGACCCAGTAAGTCAGTGGATCGTCAGCTGGAAAGCTCTCCATCTCTGTTTTGGCCCGAAAGTAATCGTCCACCATGTGATGCAGACGCTGCCGATGGGATGTGGAAGCCCTGGGCGGCGAGGAATAAAAAAATTCAGAAATGCCTCACTTAGGCAGACGCCTTCTCCAATGCTCCTCTCTTGACCAACAGAAGACCCAAAACTACATTTTCCACGACACTGTAACCTACTGGAGTCAGGAAAAACGTTCAATAAAAACCTCTTTAACGTGTCCTCAAGAGCTTTTATCTTCTGCACTCTCTGTGGGAACGGGATGAGTTCTGAGACCTTCCCCTTATAATGGTGGTCATGGAGGGTTGCAAACCAGTAATCATCCTTCTCCTTTATGCCATGTATTCTTGGGTCCTTTCGCAGGCTTTAAAGCATGAGGTTGCCCATGCGCCTCAAATTTGCCGAGGCTTGAGAAGCAGACTCCTCAGGGTCACTCAGGATGACAGAGAAAATAAGGGTTGAAATGACTGGATGGTCCTCAATACGATACGGCACCTCATCCCAATGGGTTTAAAATTGAAATATGCATCATAGAGTAGGGATTATTGCGGTTCCCAAAGAAAACTAAAGTACATAGGTAAAAATATACAATACTTTATTAACAAGGTTAAAAAAATGGTACAGTGTTATATTTTAAAGGTGTGCACCAAAATGAGGAATTAGAAAAGCACAACAATTCGTAGCAGAGATTACAAGACTTAGCCTAGGAGTGTGGTGGCCAATCCTGCAAGCAGGTAATGGAATGTCCTACATGTTTCGCCTGAAGCGGCTTCCTCAGGGACAGTTGGTTGTACCTGTATCGCTACTGTAAATTCTACAATGGAAAATTTATAATCAGATACAAAGTGATAACAGCAAAATGATGCACACTATATTTAACAAAGGTAAATTGTGTAGATTTTGTGGGGTTGTCAGACATGATCATACATGAGACCACATGGAGCAAGCAGAATCCAATCCCCTCCACCGAAACCTCCCAAGCACCAACCGGCATCTCAAAGTGCGTGTAGATGGGATGACAGCATCTGGAACTTCCTCTTCTCAGCCACGTACTACTCCCAAGGACCCTGGGTTGAAAAGTAATCGCTTATAGATTGACGCATGTCTTCCTCTTCTTCGCAGTCTATGAAAGTGCCAGAATCATTCTCCTCATCTTCCTCCCCTCTCTCCTCCTGTGTGTTCTGTGACATAGGAATGATGGTGTCTGGATAAAGTGGGCCTTGAGAGGAAAGGAATGTCCTCCTCTTCCTCCTGCTGCTCTGCCTCCAGTGCCCTGTCCATAATGCCACGCAGAGTCTGCTCCAGCAGGAACACAACAGAGATTGTGTCACTGATGCATGCACTTTAAAGGCTTATCATCCTTGTGGCCTCCTCAAATGGTGACAATACAGTGCATGCATCCTTAATGATAAGCCATTGGCATGGGGAAAAAAAGCAGAGGCGGCCTGAGCCTGTCGTCGTGCCGTACAGGTACTCGTTGACGGCCTTCTGCTGCATGTATAGCCGCTGCAGTATCGCCAAAGTCAAGTTCCACCTGGTGGGCATATCGCAAATCAGGCGGTTTACGGGCAGGTGTAATTCCCGCGAGCATTGGCCTGAAATGGCTACAGACTCTTCTAGCCAGCTTTAGCACATCTTGCAACCCTGGGTATGTGTTTAGGAAATGCTGCACCACCAAATTGAGGACATGTGCCAGGCATGGCACACGTGTCAACTTTCCCTGTGTAAGGGCGGACAGGAGGTTTGAGCCATTATCGCACACCACAATTCCTGGCTCCAGCTGGCGTGGTGTGAACCATCTCTGGGCCTGTCCCTGCATAGCTGCAATAATCTCTGCTCCGATGTGGTTCCTGTCCCCCAAACACACCAGCTGAAGCACTGCATGGCACCTTTTAACCTGACTCATGGTATAGCCCTTTGAACGCTAAGGGGGTACCTGATGTTCATAGGACAATTCTACAGAGGAGGGCATGGAGGTGGCGGAGGAGGAGGTAAAGCTCACAGGTCTGGCATCATCACCACCAGCTGTATGGAGATGTGGAGGCACAACAAGCTGCAGCACCGAGCCCTGTCCTGCATCCTTTCGAGTTGCAAGCAGCGTTACCCAATGTGCTGTGAACAAAATATATTGTCCCCGCCCATGCTTGCTGGACCACGTGTCAGCAGTAAGGTGGATTTTACGTCTGACTGCCTTGCCCAGCAATGCCAGAAGATTCCCTTCCATGTGATGGGTAGTGAGATGGAACGGCCTTACTTGAAAAGTAGTAGCGACTGGGAACCTGTCATTGTGGTACAGCACATTGTGCAAATTCAAGGAAGGGGGCAGAATCCACCAGGCTGAAAGACAGAAGGTGGAGAGCTAACAGCTTTGACAAGCTTGCATTTAGATGCTGGGTATGTAGGTGGCAGGGACTGTGTTTTTTTTTCCACTGCAGCAGATGGCGCAGAGAAATTTTCCGGCTACAGTTTACAGCTGGTGGTGTGCTGCTGGAAAATGTGCTGCTAGGACCTGGGATACCCTGTGATATACCATCATCCCTGTCAGTGGAGGCTGCTGAGAGGTAATGACTCAGTATAGCAGGGGCAGACTGAAGTGGTTAAGGAGGAGGAGGGACAGATTTGTGCCCCTTTTGTTTGGCTTTTAGGTGCTCTTGCCAACGGGCTTAGTGGTTGCTTGGGCGTTAAATGCCTTGTTAAGCATGTGGTACCCAAATGGCTGGTGTTTTTTTGCCACGTTTGATGTGCCTGAGACACAGTTTGCAGATAGCAACAGCGTGATCTGCTGCAGAAGTGCTGAAAAAGGCCCAGACAGCTGAGCTTTGGGGAGTGGGCCGGGAGATAACAGCTTCAAAATGTGATGACCATAGGGTGGCTGCTCTCTACTCTCTCCTTGGGGTTGTGTTGCCTCACCTTCAGTTTCCTCCTCTGCTCTATCTGGCACCCAAGTCACATCAGTGACCTCATCATCATCATCATCATCATCATCTCGAGAAGAAGAGGATTTGGGGTACTGAGAAACCAAAAGGCACCACATCCCGATATGCGAAAAAGTTTATTAGATACAGAAAATGGGACTTTAAAGGTGCCAATAGAAAAAACAATATGTTTTTAATTACAAATAATTTTATTAATTTAACAATATATATTTTTTTTAAAGTTGCATTCAGTATTTAGTTATAAATTTATACACTACTACAGCCACTTTTACTCCATGGGTTTTGCTCAGCAAGAGCTTCTTCAGGAATTTTTAGCGCTGCATGAAGTTTAATACTGTAAAGAGAATATATAATATTACCAATCATAGATAACATTAAAACATCATTACAAATTCAGTTTCAGTAATAATGATAAAATGATAAATTTTACATTTAAAAAAATCATCAAATTATTGTCAGGCAGAGAGAAAGAAATATGATGTATATATACCTGGTAGTCTAAAAATAGTTCTCAAAATGACTCAGCTCAGCGAAGCTGGCCCCCTATAATTAGCACAAATAAAAACTCAAGTGTGTTTCTTTAGTGCTATGTTTGTGCTGTTTTGTGCCGTAAAAATTTACATTCGTGCTGCTTTTATTTTTAAGATATTAGCAATTGTTTCAGCCCCCCTACAACACCCAAATGACACAAAACTGGCCTCGTTGGTTAGTGCCTCATTTGTGCTGGTTTGTGCTGCTAAAATTTTTATTTGTGCTGTTATGGTTTTTTAGTTATAACAGCTTGTTTTTATATTTGTGCTTCTTTTGTGTCATAATAATAAAAATGTGTGCCTGGTTAGTGAGCTCCTGGTTAGAAAGCAGCCATGGGAGCACAGTGAGGTATGAGTGCCTGTGATCAGTCCAGTAGACTGTGTGGTAGCAGCAGTCAGCAGGTGGATGTGGCGGCAGAACCAGCCGGTGGCAGATGAGCTGGCACTGAGCTTGTCTGGTGGCAGACTGTGGGTAAGCAGCTGGAAGCAGGAGACAGATGAGACCTTGCTGGGCTGAAGGGCTGTAGCAGGCTGGATGAGCAGAATGCAGGGTCAGATGAGACGGGTCCATAATGGTCAGGCAGATCAGGCATAGACGGCACACAACAGGCTAGTCGGGTCACAAGCCAAGTCAGCAACAGGAGGTAGATCAGGCAAGAAGAGAAGGCAGAAGCATAATCCAGAGACAAGCCAAGGTCAGGGCAGGTAGCAGTCAAACGGAGGTCAGGAGCAAGCTGGGTTAGGATCAGAGGTCAAACACAGGAATCAGGAATGAACACACAGAAGCGGCACACCAAATTGCAGCCTGTTTAAATAGTCTGTCTGGTGCCAGCATTGGTGACAGGCTCACGCTCATCTGCCCAGCCAGTTGCCAGTCTGAGCATGCACATATGTATGTACAGGGAGACATCATTTGTGCTATGGGAAAGCTTTCCCTGATACCCGCTACAACAGGCAAACAAAATGAAAACGGGCTGGTTGGTTAGTGCCACGTTTGTGTTGGTTTGTGCCTATTTACTTTCCATTCTATCTCCTTTTGTTTTTCAGTTTTTGTTGATTTAATAAAGGTCACCAAAGGTTACCCAGCCCCCCTAAAAGAGACAAAAGGCATGAAACTGGGCTGGTTGGTGCCTCCTTTGTGCTGGTTTGTGCTGTTTAAATATCAGTTCTACCGCTTTTTGTTTTTCAGTTATTTACTATTAATTAAAGGTCACTGTTAGAATATTATTCCAAATTCATAATTCGGCACTTATAGGTGTTATATTATATTCATGGCAAGCTTGCAAAATATATTTGGTTTTATGATTAATCATGATAAATAGAGTATGTGTGAATGACCTTGATCAATAGATTTGACATGACTCTTCTTCTAAAGCTAAGCATTGCTGGATTTTTCTGGTGTAGCCAATTTGAGTATGACATTTAAAGTTCTTTGGTATAGAATGTCATGAGAAGACGAAAATAGACACGTGTCCACATAGCTAAAGGAATATATATTGTGGATTATATCCTGTTAAGTTAAGTTAGTTTGTAGTTCCAGTCATATTAATAAGTACTAGTATATAGTTACTTAATGTAAAGTTGATAATATGTGTTCATATTATATAGATGTTTGGTTATACGACATTACATGATCAGCATATTACTTCAAGTATGGAGTGTTACATGTGGGCTTGTCAATCGTATGCCATATATGACTATGAGTGCATACTGAAGCTAGCAGAAATGAATATGTGCCATACAAGGTTCTAAGTTGGTGTGAGGTTATGACGTTCACACGTTCACATGTAACATATTAAGCCAATGCTTCCATATTGAAGGTCACACAGACACACTCACAGACACACTCACACAGCCATTAGGATAGATGATACTGACATGTTCACAAGACACTTTGATAAGTTGGCACAGCTGAATGCTACCAGAAGACTAAGAACGTCATTTCCTGTTTCTTCTTGAACGACACACAAAACAGCATGGAGACAGGAGGGCAGCAGCCATGAAGCACACATGCTTTCATAAGCTTATACAGCTTTATAACTTTTTATTCTTCTTCATATATTTTTACCTACATTGAACTGAACTATTATATTTTTTACATTGTATTTATGATGCCAATTGTGTGACAATAAACTCACACTTTGTTTTAAGTCAGTTTGGCTATCAATACTATTCATCCAGAAGCGCCTCTGAGATACAAGAATATTAGATATTAATAATATTCTTCATTTTGGCGAGCCAGAAGCTTCCGTCATTTCTCAATTTTTACGGAAATCTCGATCCTTGCTGAGGGGGGAGAGATTAGCGCAGCAACCAAGAGGCGTTTGTGTTGCATCAGATGTGGACAAGAGGTCCAAGAAACTGAGCCGGCTGAAGAGGAGAAATTCTTCTAAATACGGTGAGTAAAAGTTATGGAATTTATTGATGAAATAGCGAGAGAAAGCAAGCTAGAGTTTAAAGATGTGTCTTTATATCCAAATGACAGTCACTTGTGGAGATATATGTACAATGAATGCTTAAATGCCAATACACAGATTGATAAATCCAGGTTCACTGTACATAAATTACGTAAAAAAGATAGCTAATATCTTAAGCTTAGTGAGAATATTTAACAAAATGATTATTAATGTTGATTTACCTGCTAAAAATGTGTGTACATTACAGAAGACAGAATGTAACACTGTACAGAACACAGGGAAACATGAAAATTTGTCTCCAGATTCTCTTAATTGTCCAAACTGTGAGATTTTTTGTAATTATATAGAGAATCTTGAGGAACAAATTGACTCCAAAACAAATCTTTTGGAAAAACTACAGAATGACAGTAGATTGACACAGATTGCTGTAATAACTACAGATGACAAAAAGACTGAATCTAAATGTAAGCAACAATCCTCTTATATTCCGGAAAGTTTGGATATGGAGAATGTTGATGCTACTGATGAAAAAGAAATGAAACATAAAAACTTATTATGTAGAACTGCAAAACTAAAGTTGCAAATACATGACCAACTTATGAAAGTTTTAAAAGACTTTCCTATTTATGACACTGAGGCAATTGTATTTTCCAATTGGGATTTATTTGAAATGTTTGCGGATCGTTTTAATCTGTCAAATGATCAACGCAATTACATATTTCAGTTGTGGGTTCCTGTTAATTTCGCTAAACGAATTAACACACCTGTTATTGATGACGAAGGTCAGGAAAAACAAAATGACGCGACAGATAGACTGCGACAATTATTGCTATGTATGACCAGTGAGAAAATACCGACCATAGAAATGTTAGATCTTTTACAGACTACTGCAGAAGAAAGTCCAATTGACTTTAAAATTAAATTTTGTAAAGTTTATGAAATGATATTTGGAGTAGATGATGACAATGACCCAGGTTTAAAAATAGCTTTCATAAAAAAATTTAAATACCTTGACCCAACTTCAGTAGCCATAGCGCAGGAACGTCAAAATTTAAATGATGTAGTAAGCTTCATTGATAAAATTAGGAGGCAATTGAATCAAAGCAATCTCACACATGAGATAGCTTTAATTCAATGTGACAAAAATAGTCAGGCTGCAGACATGTCAGAAACGACAGGTCTTGGCAGGAATGACAAGGACAGCTGCAGACAAGTGAGGCAAGGAGAGCCTATCACGCGTCTTTACTGTCATAGATCTGGTCATATGAGAAAACATTGCTGTAAATTTAAGAGAGACTCACAAATAAAAACTAAAGATATAGAGAATGAAAAATCAGCTTTTGTACAACCTGTTTTTTCATGTCAAGATAAAATTTTGACTGAATTGCCTTATGCCACTGAAGTCAAACAGATCAGTAATTTGACTGTTAGCAGCAGTTCCGACAACACTGTCACTGAAAGAGAGGGTTTATTGCCATTGCCAAAAATAGAATCACATCGGGATTCAATTTCTCTGCCATTACAATATGTAGCACCAATTATTTTGGACGAGAATGGTAGGCCATATATACAATGTTTGCTGAATGGTAAAAACATTAATTGTCTCATTGACAGTGGATCTGAGATTAGCCTTACCAAAGAAAACATACCTGTGAAACCAAATTCTCCTATGTGTAATATAGTGGGTTTTAATAATACAGGTAATTCCACTGCTAGACAGGTATCTAATGTAACATTTGAAGTACCTGGATTAGTCAAAACTAACATTAACATTTGGGTATGTCACAAAGCAGAGAATATACTCGGCATTGATGTAATCAATGAACAAAAATGGGTGATCGATTTGGCTAATAAAAGTATTTGGAAAGATCCATCTAGGCCCAAATCAGTGCTTATTGATCCCTCTGTATACAGTAAAGTTGGTTCCATTACCAATATGTCTACAGAACAAAAGTGGCCTGATGTTGATGGTAATTGTGCTCTAAAGTAAGTGATACAACGTTTTCCAAGTTTGTGGTCAAAGTTCAAAAATGACATTGGAACTTTGAAAAATACTGAATTGAATATTGAGGGAAAAGATCCAGAACCCCTTAATCAGTATGAGTTACCACTAGAATCAGTTGGTCCACTTTCTGCCATTATTCAAGAGTTTGTACAACTTGGAATTGTAAAGAAAGCTAAATCAGTGGTAAATAACTGTATTTGGCCTATAAAAAATACTGATAATTCATATTCTTTATTAGTTGACTTAAGAACATTGAATAAACATATCACAAATAACCCAGTTCTTCCTGATAAATCTAACTTAAAGTTAAATTTGAATGCTGAGGACAAAGTGTTCTCTGTATTAAAAATTATGAATAGCCATTTTTCCCTTTCTTTAGCGAATAGCAGCCAGTACAAATTCGCATTCACATTCAGAAAAGAGACTTATACGTTCACTCGATTAATACCTGGCCTAGGTATTGGTGATGGTATAGTTCATGAATCTATAGCAAAAATACTTTCAAAATTTTCTAGGCCAGACTGTATTAGTCAGTATGTGGATACGATTTTGCTGAGTACTCAGGATATCGATGAACATATGGCTCTTTTGTCTGAGTTGTTTATGATGTTACAAGCTGAAGGTTTAAAATTAAACACGACAAAAGTCCAGCTAATGAAAAGTCAAGTGAAATACCTTCACATGCAAATTAGTCAAGGAAAGAGACAACTGTTGCAAGAAACAGTTAGAGAGATCACTGCAATCCCACCTCCAACAACTCATAAGGCATTGCATCAATTTTTGCATAAAATAAATCATTGCAAAGAGTTTGTACACTGTTTTGCAGAAAAAGTTAATCCACTATATAATCTTTTGAGAAATAAAGGTAATATAGTTGACCAATGGGGTCCAAATGAGAAAAATGCTTTTGAAATGTTGAAAAAAGATTTGCAGAATGCTCCAGCATTAAGTAAAATAGAGGTTTGTTCTGAAGCATCTTTTGTTTTGAAAACTCATGTATCTGAGAATGCCATCTCAGTAACGTTGTCTCAATTACAAGAAGGTAAGGAGAAAATAATTGCCTATTTCTCCAGAGTTTTATCTTTTGTAGAAAAAACTTTTGAGTCAGGTGTAAAGCAACTGCTAAGTGTTTACTATGCAATTAAAGCTACAGAGAGCATAGTGAAATCAAACAAAATCATTGTACAGACACCTGACTGCTCACTAAAAGGTATTTTTGAGGAAGATAGTTTTAAAGAATGTCGTAAAACATATCCTTTATGGTTCAGAGCTTTATCATCCAAACACATTCAGATAGATGTAAAAGGAAGACATCTTCAGGAATGTACACCAGCACATGTTTATACAGCTGCATCTCAGAAGTCTCTATCTCAGGTTTCCAGCATAAGAACAGAGAAGGACATAGAGCCAGTATTTGTTACTGCAGAACAGTCTAACACTAGAGTAAGAGCTTCAACACAGAATACAGTTACGCACATTTCTAATCTTTTAGAGATGAGAACAAAGGCATAGTCCATTGTCATCTCTGGGTGGTACAAAACTTTTCTTTTGTTTGTGAAAACAGAGATTTGTATCATGACCAAAGGAGGTGTTGCGTCCTGTCATACCTAAACTTCACAGTACATATGATTTATAGTTTAGGCCATCTTAGACAGGATAAGACAGTACATTGTCATACAGAAGTTCTCTTTGAAGGAAAATATAGGATAGTGTTATTTTACATATAGTTTAACAAATTCACAAAGTTATTGTCTCATAATGTTTTAACATTTGTTGGGAAAAAAGTTACAAGAATTTAATGAAAATATTTTATGCCTGATTAATGATACTGCATTTCTTTTACAGAAATGGCATCTAAAATCACATAAATATGGAAGATAACAAGCTCATATGAAGAGCAAAGAGATCATCAGGAAAATTCAAAGTTAAAGAAGGAATCCTCTACGGAAGAATATTGGACGAAAGATTTATACTTCAGATTTATGACAGTTTTATCTTATTCAACAAGATTTTTCTAATCTAACAGAACTTGAAGAAGAAACTTTAAAGACATTTCATGAAGAAAAAATTAATCAGAAGAAACTTTATCTACTATAGATAAACAATTTGGGACTCAAACATTTGTCCACATATACATTTTTTGATAATCCGATTATTCTGATTATGTTCATATTAAGTTAGGATTATCATTATTATTTTTATTTATTTTTCATTATTCATATATTGAATATTTTTAGGTAACAACTGCACACTCATTCTAGTTTATAGAACATCTTTTGTTCATAACTTAAGAAACATATCACTCTTAATAGAACTATGGAAAGTTATGACAAGTTTTAGAGTGTAAAGTATATTTCCAAAGAGCTAAAATATTATTTGAGCACAAATATGGAAATATATTATTGCATTATTTATTTTAATAATAATGATAATAATAATTATTATTAATAATTATAGATATGAGTCATCATTATGTTTTACATTTTTAAATTCTATATCATTATTTTAAGATTTTGAATAGATGGATCTAGGAGGAGTTAAAGTAAAGAGAAAAGCGATTAGAAGGAAAGTTATTTCTAGCTGCTTCAGTTCTGAGGAATATTGTGTTCGATCATTTGATACAAGGATGTGTAAATGTGACATGAATGATGTTATGAATGTATTAGAATATTTGATATGATTAATCATAATTCAGGGGGGATTGTTAGAATATTATTCCAAATTCATAATTCGGCACTTATAGGTGTTATATTATATTCATGGCAAGCTTGCAAAATATATTTGGTTTTATGATTAATCATGATAAATAGAGTATGTGTGAATGACCTTGATCAATAGATTTGACATGATTCTTCTTCTAAAGCTGAGCATTGCTGGATTTTTCTGGTGTAGCCAATTTGAGTATGACATTTAAAGTTCTTTGGTATAGAATGTCATGAGAAGACGAAAATAGACACGTGTCCACATAGCTAAAGGAATATATATTGTGGATTATATCCTGTTAAGTTAAGTTAGTTTGTAGTTCCAGTCATATTAATAAGTACTAGTATATAGTTACTTAATGTAAAGTTGATAATATGTGTTCATATTATATAGATGTTTGGTTATACGACATTACATGATCAGCATATTACTTCAAGTATGGAGTGTTACATGTGGGCTTGTCAATCGTATGCCATATATGACTATGAGTGCATACTGAAGCTAGCAGAAATGAATATGTGCCATACAAGGTTCTAAGTTGGTGTGAGGTTATGACGTTCACACGTTCACATGTAACATATAAAGCCAATGCTTCCATATTGAAGGTCACACAGACACACTCACAGACACACTCACACAGCCATTAGGATAGATGATACTGACATGTTCACAAGACACTTTGATAAGTTGGCACAGCTGAATGCTACCAGAAGACTAAGAACGTCATTTCCTGTTTCTTCTTGAACGACACACAAAACAGCATGGAGACAGGAGGGCAGCAGCCATGAAGCACACATGCTTTCATAAGCTTATACAGCTTTATAACTTTTTATTCTATTTCATATATTTTTACCTACATTGAACTGAACTATTATATTTTTTACATTGTATTTATGATGCCAATTGTGTGACAATAAACTCACACTTTGTTTTAAGTCAGTTTGGCTATCAATGCTATTCATCCAGAAGCGCCTCTGAGATACAAGAATATTAGATATTAATAATATTCTTCAGTCACCAAAGGTCACTCAGCCCCCCCCCCTACACATGAAACTAGGTTGGTTGGTTAGTGCTGTTAAAATTATTATGTGTGCTGCTTTGATTTCTTTATTGTAAAAGTTTGTTTTTATTTGATCAAACCCCACCCACTTGGCATCCCACATTATTAGATACTATAAGGCCTCATGCACACGAAACGCTGTTAAACGCGCGTTCAGAGGCAGTTGGACACTTTTTTCAACTGCCCCTGAACTCATTCAATGTTATCCTATGTGTCCATGTACACAGTATCATTTTTTGGTGTTTTTAGGCAGTTGTGTTTAACCTTGTTTCTCCAGAAGCAAAAAAATGGGCTCAGATGCAAAAGTTTTCCACGATTTAGACGCCAAATGTGGCTAAGTGCGGCTAAACGCCAGTACCGCGTTTAGCCGCGTTTGCGTTTATAAGTGTTTTTAAAGGAACCCTATTTTTTTGGAGCAAAAAACACAGAAATATCTCAGGGCCACTAGGAACCCCAAATTTGGTGTGCAAACACAGTGGAACTAGCACTACAACATATCCAAATTTGGGGTTCCTAGCACCAAGTGGCCCCGAGATACGGGGCCCCAAAGTCGGGTTGCAAAATGTCAAGCACTTCTGCAGCAGAGAATGACATTTTGCAACCCGACTTTGGGGCCACATATCTTGGGGCCACTTGGAGCTAGGAACCCCAAATTTGGTATGCAAACACAGTGGAACTAGCACTACAACATATCCAAATTTGGGGATAAAATATATAGAGGGCAAAATAATTTGTATCTTGTTGTTTAAGAATGCATGGTGAAAGAGGAGTGCAAGTTACACAAACACTTTTCACTAGTCAGTACATTTTTTTCTAAATTGTAAAATCCCTATTGTTATAATAGCAAAAATGTTTACATTGTTCCTTGCTAGGCCCTATACTCAGCTTGGAGTTTATTTTGTAATGCTCCTCCTCTGTACCTGACTCTGTAAACACTGCACACAGTACCCTGGGGGAAGGCACTAATACAACTTAAGCAACCTCATGCTTGATGTTTTGACTGCTACCTGAGAGATTACAGGGTAAATTAAAGTTTAACCCACTTTTTTTACAGCTTATGCAACCACATGCTTGATGTTTTGACTGCTACCTGAGGGTAAATCAAGTAAATGGAAGTATAGCCCACTTATTTTTACTTTTGTTGTGTTTGTTAGTGATGTATCCATGTGTATACACTGTGTCCTTGGTTAGCCTGTAGCAGTATACTGAAATCATCATTAATCCATTGTCTGTCTACACACAAAGGTACATTGGTAACTGTACTCCCAGTTTTTTTCTTTTTGTTCTGACTTTAACTGGTCTTTTCACTAAAAGGTAAACTGTAAGGGAATTGCAAATGGTAGATGGTAGGCCAGACTGTGGAAATTCTACAATTCAAACACTTTCTACAAATGTATGTGAGATGTGTTTAAGACACTGATGCATGGAGAATACTTAAGTATAAGCTTACAATAGCTGTAGCTTTTACTGTTTCATGGGGTGCAAGGAAGGGGGGAGAATATTTTTAAGGCACAAATTAACGCGTTTAAAAGAGTCTCATGTGCATGAGGCCTTATAATATCTAATAACATGGGATGCCAAGTGGGTGGGGTTTGATCAAATAAAAACAAACTTTTACAATTAAGAAATCAAAGCAGCACACATAATAATTTTAACAGCACAAATGCAGCACTAACCAACCAACCCAGTTTCATGTGTAGGGGGGGGGGCTGAGTGACCTTTGGTGACCTTTAATAAATAGTAAATAACTGAAAAACAAAAAGCGGTAGAACTGATATTTAAACAGCACAAACCAGCACAAAGGAGGCACCAACCAGCCCAGTTTCATGCCTTTTGTCTCTTGTAGGGGGGCTGGGTAACCTTTGGTGACCTTTATTAAATCCACAATAACTGAAAAACAAAAGGAGATAGAATGGAAAGTAAATAGACACAAACCAACACAAATGTAGCCCTAAACGTAGCAAAGTGAGTGGGGTTTGAAAAAAAAAAATAAACTGTTATAACTTAAAAACCATAACAGCACAAATAAAAATTTTAGCAGCACAAACCAGCACAAACGTAGCACTAACCAACGAGACCAGTTTCGTGTCATTTGGGCATTGTAGGGGGGCTGACTGAACTTTGGTGACCTTTAATAAATCATTAATAACGCGAAAACGATAATGCCCCATACACAAGGTCGGACATTGATCGGACATTCCGAGAACAAAATCCTAGGATTTTTTCCGACGGATGTTGGCTCAAACTTGTTTTGCGTACACACGGTCACACAAAGTTGCCAAGAACGCGGTGACGTAAACCACGTACGACGAGACTAGAAAAGGCCACTTCAGAACCAAGCGCGGCACCCTTTGGGCTCCTTTTGCTAATCTCGTGTTAGTAAAAGTTTGGTGAGATACGATTCGTGCTTTTTCAGACTCGTGGTTTTCAGATCGTTTTCTGCTGTTCAGTTTGTGCTTGTGGGTTTGTATCTGCTCTTCAGTGCATGCAAGCAAGCTACGCGTGACTTGTCATTGTGTTCTTGTTCGTTCGTTACCGTTTTTCAGGTCACTCTTCACAGGCCTTGCTGTTCTTCAGTGCATTCTGTTACTTCGTTCTGAGCAGCCGACCGTTTTCTAGCCATGTTGCGTATACTTACTCCTCGTAGAGTTCGTGCTGTGCAGGGGCTTGGTGTTGGGGTCCTGACCTTGACACAAGTCCAGTCCATGAACAGGGTGGGGAGGAGTTCATGGACCAAGAATTGGTTGCTTCAGCGTGACCAGTTCTGTCATATGCCTTTGCTCCGTGAGATCCATGAGAATAATCCTGATGATTTCAGGAACTTTCTCCGGATGACTGACCCCGTATTTCACCGTTTGTTGGCTTTGCTGACCCCCTATATCAGCAGGCAGGATACCTACATGAGGCAAGCCATCACTCCAGGGCAGAGGCTAGTCGCCACCCTGCGGTACTTGGCGACGGGGAGAAGCCTGCAGGACCTTAAGTTCTCGACAGGCATCTCCCCCCAGACTCTGGGGATAATTATCCCAGAGACCTGTTCTGCCATCATCCAGGTCCTGCAGAAGGAGTATATTAAGGTAAGATTTTTATCCTTTAATATCACATTTTATTGTATTTAATGTTTGCTAATGTATTGTATTTCTTTCCTCATTCCCTAATTACCATGATTGTAATGTGCTGTGAATGTCCCCTTTGTCCTCATGCATGCTGGATTTTTAGGTAATTATTTTTGTTGTCCTTCATACATATTTGCCTTCACTTACCTCCCCAGCATGGTCTCCTGGTCCTATATTCACCTCATGTAGTCACTTAACAATGTATTTTATCAGCTCCATAGAAGTGCTTTACCCCAAACACCCCCTAAAATGTTTTTAAATGTGATTTGTGCTTTAAATTCAGGCAGAGTGCCAGAGGCTTTTTTTGGGGGTCCCAAAATCATGTAACACTAACCAACGAGACCAGTTTTGTGTCATTTGGGTGTTGTAGGGGGGCTGAGTGACCTTCGGTGACCTTTAATAAATCATTAATAATGCAAAAACGATAAAAGGTAAAACAGAAATTTTAGCAGCACAAAACAGCACAAATGTAGCACTAAAGAAACACACTTGAGTTTTTATTTGTGCTGATTGTAGGGTGGGCAAAGTGAGTGGGGTTTGAAAAAAAAAATAAACTGTTATAACTTAAAAACCATAACAGCACAAATAAAAATTTTAGCAGCACAAACCAGCACAAACGTAGCACTAACCAACGAGACCAGTTTCGTGTCATTTGGGCATTGTAGGGGGGCTGACTGATCTTTGGTGACCTTTAATAAATCATTAATAACGCGAAAACGATAATGCCCCATACACAAAGTCGTACATTGATTGGACATTCCGACAACAAAATCCTAGGATTTTTTCCGACGGATGTTGGCTCAAACTTGTTTTGCGTACACACGGTCACACAAAGTTGCCAAGAACGCGGTGACGTAAACCACGTACGACGAGACTAGAAAAGGCCACTTCAGAACCAAGCGCGGCACCCTTTGGGCTCCTTTTGCTAATCTCGTGTTAGTAAAAGTTTGGTGAGAGACGATTCGCGCTTTTTCAGACTCGTGGTTTTCAGATCGTTTTCTGCTGTTCAGTTTGTGCTTGTGGGTTTGTATCTGCTCTTCAGTGCATGCAAGCAAGCTACCCGTGACTTGTCATTGTGTTCTTGTTCGTTCGTTACCGTTTTTCATGTCACTCTTTACAGGCCTTGCTGTTCTTCAGTACATTCTGTTACTTCGTTCTGAGCAGCCGACTGTTTTCTAGCCATGTTGCGTATACGTACTCCTCGTAGAGTTCGTGCTGTGCAGGGGCTTGGTGTTGGAGTCCTGACCTTGACACAAGTCCAGTCCATGAACAGGGTGGGGAGGAGTTCATGGACCAAGAATTGGTTGCTTCAGCGTGACCAGTTCTGTCATATGCCTTTTCTCCGTGAGATCCATGAGAATAATCCTGATGATTTCAGGAACTTTCTCCGGATGACTGATCCCGTATTTCACCGTTTGTTGGCTTTGCTGACCCCCTATATCAGCAGGCAGGATACCTGCATGAGGCAAGCTATCACTCCGGAGCAGAGACTAGTCGCCACCCTGCGGTACTTGGCGATGGGGAGAAGCCTGCAGGACCTTAAGTTCTCGACAGGCATCTCCCCCCAGACTCTGGGGATAATTATCCCAGAGACCTGTTCTGCCATCATCCAGGTCCTGCAGAAGGAGTATATTAAGGTAAGATTTTTATCCTTTAATATCACATTTTATTGTATTTAATGTTTGCTAATGTATTGTATTTCTTTCCTCATTCCCTAATTACCATGATTGTAATATGCTGTGAATGTCCCCTTGCATGCTGGATTTTTAGGAAATTATTTTTGTTGTCCTTCATACATATTTGCCTTCACTTACCTCCCTTAGCATGGTCTCCTGGCCCTATATTCACCTCATGTAGTCACTTAACAATGTATTTTATCAGCTCCATAGAAGTGCTTTACCCCAAACACCCCCTAAAATGTTTTTAAATGTGATTTGTGCTTTAAATTCAGGCAGAGTGCCAGAGGCTTTTTTTGGGGGGTCCCAAAATCATTTGGAACCATCCCTCTCCCCAACTGCTAAGTCAGCTGATAACAATTCTCTATCTATCCTCAATCATCTATCTGCTGACTTTGCCAAACCCATACACACTATACCCATCTCTTCTGTGCTCAGATTTATGGATGAATTCCCCAAAGCATGTAGTGCAAGGGCCTGCCTGAATACTTTCAAATGGTACTGTTTCAAGTTTTTGTATCCTATAATTATCTTGATAGGTAATAGCAGAATGTCCAAATGTGCTCAAATGTGTACAGTGTGTATTTATATCTTTGTATTATGACACTTCTTACCTGTCCAGTGGGCTGGCAATAGTGTAACTAAGGACGGGCTGTTCAAAGTAATACACATTATTTAGGCATTCATCTCTCAATGAAGTGAAGAGGGTTACCTGTCCAAGAGCCCCCCCCCTATAATGTAAGAAATGGCCCATGACAGGGGGGAGGGGGAATATGATAGGTGTACCTTATACTTTGGTCTTTAAAAATTCCCATAAATCAATGTTATCTTGATGTTGGCCAAGAATGTTTGTGTCTAATCTGCTTTCCATGTTTATGTGCAAAAAGCCTAATTTTTTTTTTGTTTTCCTCAACAGTTTCCTTCCACGCCACAGGAATGGCAGACTGTGGCCTCCCACTTTGCCCAGCGGTGGGACTTTCCTAACTGTGGGGTCATATTATTATAATTATAAGGGGTTCAATAGTATTGTGATGTTGGCAGTGGTGTCGGCTACTTATGAGTTCCTGTATGTGGACGTGGGGAAGAATGGCCGGATGTCCGATGGTGGAGTCATCGCCCAGACCGAGTTCTACAGGCGTCTCCAGAATGGCAGCTTGGACTTGCCACCTCCAGAAAACAATGTGGAAGGACTCCCATTCGTCTTCATTGCGGATGAAGCCTTTGCGCTGAGGGACCATCTTATGCAGCCATTCCCGATGAGGACCCTCACCCCGGACCAGAGAGTTTTTAATTACCGGCTGGCCAAAGCCAGAAGAGTGGTGGAGAACACGTTTGGAATCATGGCCAGCCGGTTCCACCTATTTCTTACACCCCTACTTATGGGCGGAGTATAAACTGAATCATATTATCCTGGCATGCTGTGTTCTACACAACTTTTTATGGCAACATTCTGCCAACTATGCAGGCTCAGTTGGGCCTGAGGCCGGAATTCAAAATGAACCAACCCTGACGGCGCTTGAAAGTGGCCTTCCTGGCTTGCCCTCCCTGAGTGCCCGTGATGTCCGGCTAAGATACCTTGAATTATTTGCGGGTAGGGGGGCTATCAATATGCCAGACAATGTGTGAAACCTTTATCAAATAAAAAAAAGAAACATTAAGCAAATCTTTGGTGACATTTCCTGCTTGTGTTTGTTTTAGCTGACCCTGACAGAAATGTGGTGATTCCTGAAAATGGCGTGATTGTGTAACATACAAAGCACTGTTGGGTGTTATTTACTAAAGGCAAAGACACTTTGCACTACAAGTGCACTTGAAACTGCACTGAAACTGCACTCGTAGTGCAAAGTGGATATGCCCTTAGGAAATAACACTCATTGTCACAGAAAACACCAATTAGAGCACCCCAAAAGTGTTGTAGCGTTGAGACAATAATCCACACATTCTTGATTAACAATCTTTTTAATACCTGCACAATCACATGTGCATTTAGAAAAGGTTTTTAAAACAAACCAACATGTTTGTTGTATAACAATTTTTGGGGTGGCATTAGAAAAAGTAGAAATGTCCATTTAAGGTAAAAAAGGCATGTTTAAAAACACACAAGAAAGACACAAATCTTTTGAACTTACAAAGTTCACATTTGGTAGAACTTGAAGGCAATATCAGACATGAGTATTTAGAAACTGTGTTTGATATTGCGTTCAGATGGGGTGAAGTCACCCCCGGAAAAGCCAAATTTTGAAGATGCACACAAATACCTGAATGTCAACATGTGCTACCTGCCATCACGGGGGATCAAGGGACGTGTTTTAGGGGAGCAACCCCTTCCTCTCAGCTACTTTATTATTGAGGAAGGGGTTGCACACCCAAAACGCGTCCATTGATCTCCCGTGATGGCAGATAGCAAATGTTGACACACTGTGTGCCTCTTCAAAATTTGGCTTTTCTACAATTCGACAAAAAATGTAAAAATTGTCGCACACCATAAAAGAAAGGAATTTGGAGGGGTTTTAAACTCTCCCCAAAACATCAATGATGTTCTTATTTTTTTGAATAACATCATTGATGTTTTTCTTGACATTTTCCAATACAACATTACACCCCATGTTCTCACCAATCGGGATCTGTGCACTTTCCGAGGTGAAATGCCCTGGATCCACAACATCATGATCACCTAAAAAGATAGAAACCGGGGGGCGTGGCCGGATGGTGAAGAGAGCAGTCGCTTAGACACACAGCTCCGGCTCTCAACGACCATCCTGCATCTATCCTTGGTCCTAACTCTTCGTGGAAGGTTTCATTCTGTTCCCCATGGCTGTGGGCACCAACCAGGATGGCAGACATGGTGAAATATGGGCCGCCGTGGCCCTCACACATGGCGTAACAACTGGCGCGGTTCCAGAGGCAAAATGGTGCCGAGACACATGCAGATTACTCAGACGCGCTGCCGGCCTTCTCCTCAGCCATCCAGGACTCTGTAACAGGGGTGAGTGCATCAATTCCTGCTATATTCCTCACACATACAGAACCCCTGCAGACACAAGAATCACAGCAGTCTGCTGAGTTTAGCCAGGCTGTGGATTCTCCCCCTGCTGAGCCTACATTATCTACTATTATGCTGGCTATCCAGGACTGCAAGGCCTCCCTCCCCACTCAAATAGCTTCTATCCGTATGGACTTTTCTTTATTGAAACAAGATGTCCAGAACCTCAGCGACCGCACAGGGGATGCTGAGGAACGGATCAGTACATTAGAAGATACTGTACACCCCATGTCTGTTACCATACGTGATACTACAAGCGAGATGACGGCACTGCGCTCCAAAATCGCTGATTTGGAAAATCGCTCTCGCAGGAACAATCTCAGATTTGTGGGATTTCCGGAACACTCTGAAGGTTCCCATCCTGAAAAGTTCCTTTATTCATGGCTGCGGGACATTTTTGGCAAAGACGCACCCTTATTTTCACATGTTATAGAGCGTGCACACCGCACTCCTCCCCGTCCTCCTCCAGTGGGTGCCCCACCACCTTCCATCATTGCACGCATCCTCAATTTTCAAGATAAAGTGGCCATCTTACGCCTGGCACGAGAAAAAGGCCCGCTTACATTTAATGGCAATAATATTTCTGTTTATCCGGACGTTTCTGCTGAAGTTCAACGCCAGCGGATCTCCTTCTCAGCAGTGAAGTCTAGATTGCGCATGGAAGGCTTCTCCTACGCCATGCTCTTCCCTGCTAAATTGCTCATTATTCATGATGGTAAGGCCCATTTCTATACCAACCCCAAGGAGGCCATGAAGTGGTTGAATGATCACTATGGTGCAGCACACAGAAGCAGAGGAGACTGAAGTCACCTTTACCATGCGTGGAGAGATTTACACCCTGCTATGCAAGCTACAGTGTCAACATTCTACATGTCTTTTCATTTTCCCCTGACCTTCATCTCTACGTTCCACCCTGTATTAGTATTGGTTGCAGCCCATTGTAACCTGCACACTGGAATAATCATCCGGGTAACTTTTTCCACGTGAACAAACAGCTCAAGTATCCTCCAACAGGACAAGTCTATTGGGGGAAATTTTTGTTTTTTCTTTCCTCGGTCATTAGTTGGGAGCCTCATCAGACCTCACACTACCCCCTTACCAGCTTGTGGCGAGGCCACGGTACAGTTTTTGACTTCTGCAGTTTTCTAGTTAGGAAGGACTTTTAGTTCAGGGATCCAAAGCTTGCTATGTTTGGGATGGCTGAGCGGGGTGGGGGGCAAAAAGGTTTAAAGGGAGCTGTTGATGGGCTTTTTTTTCATGTTTTTTTTCTTTTGTTTTTTCCTTCTTTTCATACTTTTTATTTCCTTTTCAACACACCTATACCATTTGCTAATGGAGAGTCATCAAGAGCATACCAGGTCACTGCTTATAGTGGTTTATTAATGCTTCTGCTGTCATTTATATGTTTTTTTTTATTGTTTTTCTAAACCAACAAATTTTTCCTGGTCCATACTATCCTATAAGCAGACCCACGCACTTTTTTGTCATGTGCTTGTGTTGCTTCAGGTGGTGTGACCTATTCACTTCTTTTGATACTAATACAAAGGTTTACTCATGCTTCTTTATTATTACATGTTTCATTATGGCACAGTCCCTTAGGATAGTCTCCTGGAACACTAGAGGCCTGAATGCACCTCAGAAAAGATCCTTGGTTTTCTCTGTGTTGAAAAAATGTCACCCTCACATTATTTGCCTCCAGGAGACCCACCTGACGGGTTCAAAGACAAGGGCCCTAAAACGCCCATGGCTATCTTAGTTATACCATGCTACTCACACTAACTGTTCAAGGGGTGTATCTATACTTCTGGCTAAATCTCTTCCAGCTGAGATGATCAACGTTAAAACAGACCCAGAAGGGAGGTTTATTGTTCTTACATAACGAATTTCTACTATAACCTTCACGTTGGTGAATATTTATATCCCCCCCCCTTCTCAGTAGAAGTACTCTCTAAATTATCCCTCCAACTACTGAATAGGCCCCCCGGCCCTTTACTTTATATAGGAGATTTTTACGCAGTCCTAGATCCAACTATGGACCGCCTGGGTGGGGGAGGCAGGTCCTTTCCCTCTTTTGTAGACTGGGCCCAGGTCCATGGTTTGACTGAGGTATGGCGATGGAAACATCCGGATGAACGCCAATTTTCCTATCATTCAGACTCCTTCCATACTATGTCTAGGCTGGACATGGCATTTGCACCGATGGAGACCCTTCCTGTTGTCTCCGCCGTTTCATATTTGCCCAGGGGAGTTTCAGATCATGCCCCCTTGTCTGTGTCCCTCCTCCTCCTCCCAGGATCGGGACCCGCCTTATGGCGCCTGAACTCGTACTGGCTGGAAGACGAGCTGGTACAGGGTGAATGTAGGATGAGTATTTCTAATTATTGGAAACATAATTTAGATAAAATGGACCCCTCCACGGAGTGGGATGCATTCAAGTCTACATTGAGAGGTACCTTTATGTCTATTACGGGAATTTTACGAAAAAATAATCAGATGTGCACTGAGGAATTAGAAAACGCTATGGTATGTGCGGAATCTGATTATGCCTCTAACCCTGCCTCTGACACTAGGGAGACATGGTTACAGTGCCGTAGGGAATATGAACTCCATCTGCTAGATCTCACACAAAAACGCATGTTGCATGTTTCCCAAAAGTCGTTTGAATACGGTAATAAAGCAGGACGTCTCTTGGCATACCTGACCAGACCTGACCATTCCCCCATTTCTATACGACGTATTCTTACTACTCAAGGAACTATTAGTGACAACCCAGGAGATATCCTGGACTCTTTCATGTACTTTTACAGAAAGCTGTATGCTTCCAGGGTTGACTATGATGACTCTCAGTTGTCTGACTATCTGGCTGACATACCTCTTCCCTCCTTGTCAGATGAGGAACGGGACATGTTGGAGGAGCCTATCACGGTCGGGGAGATTGCTGTAGCGGTCTCCCAAATGCCTGCACACAAGACTCCTGGACCTGATGGTTTCCTTACTGAATGGTATGCTAAGTTCAAGGACCTACTATCCCCCTTCCTTCTACGGACCTATAACAAAGCCCTAGAGACTGGGATCCTCCCCCCATCAATGAGGGAGGCTTTGATAGTACTCCTATTAAAGCCCCGAAAGGACCCACTTAACTGTGAATCTTATAGTCCAATTTCTCTTATAAATGTAGACGTTAAGATTCTGGCCAAACTATTAGCAAACCATCTGAATGCTGTGGTTACATCCTTGGTTAATAGCGACCAGGGTGGATTTATCCCTGGTAGGTCTACTAGAATGAACATCTGCAGATTGTTTCACAACTTGCAATATCCACATAACTGCCCTCCTACTCGTGTCATTGTGTCATTAGACACCTGTAAAGCATTTGACAGTGTGGAATGGCCGTACCTTTTTCAGGTGTTACAGAAATATGGCTTCGGTCCCCGGGTGATAGCATGGATAAAACTTCTATACTCTTCACCAACGGCTAGGATAAGGGTTAATTCATCTATCACTGATCCCTTCCCAATCACTAGGGGCACGCGACAGGGGTGCCCATTGTCGCCCCTGTTGTTTGCCCTGGCAATGGAGCCACTTGCAGTTCGCATTCGCTCCTCCCCTACAATTAAAGGACTCCCAATTGCAAATATAGAGGAGCGCATTTCCCTCTACGCAGATGACACACTGATGTACCTGGCAGATGCAAATGAGTCTCTACAGGCTTTGCTGAAGGAGGTCAACACCTTTGGGGACTACTCTGGTTTCCGAGTTAATTGGGATAAGTCCAGCCTTTTTCCCTTGAATGTGAATAACCCTCCTCAGGTACACCTGGATTCCAAGCTTCAGGTGGTGTCTTCTTTCAGATATCTTGGAGTGTTGGTTCAGGCTCCCTTATCTCTATATGCCACTAATAATCTCGATCCTTTGCTGACCCGCCTCCAGGAACAAACTAAACAATGGATGGATTTGCCTTTAGACCTCATGGGGAGGGCCAATATTCTTAAAATGATTTATTTACCCAGATTGCTTTATATCCTTACTAATTCCCCATGTAAAATATCAAAAGCTACTTTTAAACGCATAGATGAGATATGTACTACTTTCCTGTGGAAGGGTGGATCCCCCAAAGTGGCAATTGAGACACTGAGACTGCCAGCTCATCTGGCAGGCCTAGCATTCCCTAATTTTTTCCTTTACTATATGGCATCCCAACTGGTGCATATACATGTCTGGATGAACCCAAATACAGCCAATGCCTGTACAGCCACGGAGGGGGCTATCGCATCTTCCCTTGAAACTTTACATAACATAATATATAGAGGCCAGGTCCCTGACCGCCCTGGAACCTCTCTACTCTCAGTCTCCCTTTCACTGTTTAAATATATTACCACAAAAATATCGAAACATTCCTGGCGAAAATCCCCTAATAACCCCTTGTGGTTTAATCCCAATTTGCAAGAATTATACTCTTTTCCAGATGCCAACCATTGGTATTCAAAGGGGGTTAAATATCTGTGTCATTTATATACTACACAGGGCTTTAAAACTTTCTCTCAGTTGAGCAGAGATTTTGACCAAGATCACACTTATTTTATTATTATCAGCTTAGACATGCCATACGTGCTCAATTTGGTACCTTAGATGATATCACTGATCTGCCTCCACTGGAAAGACTACTTAGGTAACCAGAACCCTCTAAATTAGTATCCACTTACTATGCAGCCTTAATGACTGACTTTAACCCTAGGTTCCACAAAGCACAAGAGAAATGGGATTCATTGGATATCTCTATGGTGAATGAGGATTGGTCAGAATTTAGTGACACATATAAAACCTCTGTCATTTCCTCCAGAGACCGTATCATACAAGTTAAAATCTTTCACCAGACCCACCTCACCCCGGCCAGACTGCATAGAATGGGTCTCCTACCATCAGCTGTCTGTTTCCGAGGCTGTGGCCAAGAGGCAGACTTCTTACATTGCTTTTGGTCATGCCCGATAGTTGGTGACTTCTGGGAGGAGGTGGGTGCCTTTATTTCGACTGTACTGGGTCTTCCTAACATAATTCACCCTAAGAACTGCCTGTTGGGAGTATTTGGAGATTTGCACATATCATCACATGCCAAGAGATTGCTCCGTATACTTTATTTTTATGTTAAAAAATCTATTCTACTGTCCTGGAAGGGTGCTCAGACCTCCTTGAAGTCCCTCTGGCTAAAACTTATCAATGACTCCATTCCATTATACAAATTAACCTTTGAAATTCGAAAACGGAATAAAACCTTTCATAAAATTTAGGGTAAATGGTTGGCTAGTCCGCTAACTCTTTCTCAAAATTGAATATAATTGATCATTGATGGGCCGTGCCACAGGGTCCTTCAGTGCAAGGTCCTTTAATATGGTTATGTCATGCAAAGGTGCCTATATCTGATTGTTATTATTACCAATATTTCAGTCCTTTTGAAATGACTTGCCTGCAATGTTTTGTGCGATCTAATTACAGATTGGATACCACTTTTGTATGCCTAATGAATCAAATACTCGTGTGTGTTTTGTTTTTTATTTTTATTTGTGACTGTTTTTTTGTTTGTTGGTTTGTGTTGAACCTAAAATCAATAAAAAATATCTTTAAAAAAAAAAAGATAGAAACCAAAAAAAACATGTATTATAAATATGCCGGCATCCATCTCTTACCTGAGCCTGTGGTCGCAGACACTCACCTGTTGTGGTGACTAGTTCCACCACGTCTTCCTCCTCCTGCTCTTCTTGTCTTTGGGGGATTTCCCCTTCTTCCAGAGGTGGGGGGTCTCTGGTCTCCTCGGATGAGGGGTGTCCTCCGAGTCTTTTATCCCCTATGTAAAAAAAAAAATGGTATACTTAGCACACAGATATTTGATGGCAGAACTATAAATATGAAACATTGCTTGGAAGTGGGGTACAATTGTCTGTTTGGGCAGAGTTCCAAGATGTAGAATTTTGAGTGTCCTTTGTCAAGCTTCAATACTTTACCTGTTTTGTCCAAGCTTCACAGATGGAGACACCCCTATAGTATACACTGGAGCACCTGTGTGGGACCCCTAATAAAAAGGGTGTTCTTGTGTCCCACACTAGTGCTCCAGTGCTCCAGTGTCCAGATGTGAAAACTGCTGCTGAGTGTCCTCTCCTTACACAGAATCGAGTTTGCATTTCATTCTAGTAACAAACCCATCTACACAACCAAATTATTTTCATACAAGTAGGCCCTAAAAAATGTGGGCAAATGCATATGGCCAAAACAATGGTGTTTTATAGGCCTAATAGAAATGTTTGATACAAACGAATAATGTGCCCATGAACATGAAAGTTGCCATTTTAAACTGTACAACAGTTAAGAAAAGCACATGGAGCAGCACGAACGTAATAAACACAAAAAGAATAGGAACACAGGACAACTACTTACTTTTTTGCAGCACTCTCCGGATCTTTCGGTACTGCTCGTGCTCTCTTAATTTTAGGTCCGACCACCGCTTCCTGAGCTGATCTTTCGATCGACGTACCCTGAAATTCCGGTGCAGACTTTTGACCACTTTCGCCATGATCTTGACCTTTCGGACATTGGGGTTGGGGTAAGGTCCATACTTTCCATCATAGTCGGCCCTCTTCAGGATGTCGACCATCTCCAACATCTCCCCAAAGGACATATTTGTTATAATTAGCATGCACCTGCTGTGTCTCCGCCATGTGCTCTTCCCCCGCTGCGCCGAACGAAAAGGGGCGGGGAATAGACTAGAAAGAACGTAAGGTATGGGCGGAGTTACACGCATGCGCAGTGTGTATAAATCGTAATAAGTGTGCGTAGTACGTACGATCTGTGAGCGGAGGAAGGAGTATCAGAGGCGCTGATCGTGATCACGAAGGTAAGATCTAAACTTGGGCCTATACTGCTTCTAGATTGAGGCCTATATTGTAACAAGATTAGGAGAGTTTTGCCTGACATTAGGGTTTGTCTTGTGTTGTGTCTTGCAGTGAAAATGGATATCTTGAAAGATAAGGACTTTATGCCAACCTTCATTGATATGTTCAGGGAGCTGCCTTGTCTATGGGAGATAAACCACCCTGAATATAAGAACCAAACAAAGAGGAAGGCAGCACTGGATCAATTGCTGGAAATTGTGAAGCCGGTGATCCCCACTGCAGACATCACCTATTTGAAGATCCTAATTGGTGGCCTGGGGAGTACATATCTAAGGGAGCACAAGAAGGTCCAGGATTCCCAGAGATCCGGAGCTGCAGATGACATTTATGTCCCCAGGCTGTGGTACTATGACAGGCTGCATTTTCTGGCAGGTCAGACTGAACCCAGGTCATCACTCTCCAGTCTACCTTCCAGGCTTCCTTCCCCCACAGCTGAGGCTTCTGACGCCCAACCTGGGCCTTCCAGGCAGCAACATGTAGAGGAGCCCAGCTTGAGCCAGGTATAGCATTCCTCTAAATATTTCTGCTTGTCCAATCAATGGTGTTAACTAGTTGTTAGTTTGGAGTACTAATTTATGATTGTGATTGATGATGCAAAAACTAAAACCATGTCCCTTTTTCATACACAGGGAAGTCTCAGCCAGGAGGTGGCCGGGCCAAGCAGGCTGCCTGATACCCAGGTTCCTCCCATCCACCTTCAAAGACAAAGTGGCAGGAAGAGGAGTAACCTGGAGGAGGCTGCCATAGGCCTCTTTTGGAAGGTTACAGAGGCCCTGAGAACCCCCCACACTGTGGAGGAGGACTTTGCTTGCATAACTGCCTGCAAAATGCTGCAGATGGAGGAGGGCCAACGACTCCTGTGTGAGTCCTTAATTTTGGAAGCTCTCAATAAGGGGTTGAGGGGCTAAATAACATCTGCTACCCACATCTGTGACCTCACACATAGTCCTCCTCCTCCAGGTCCTACTACTTCTCCTCCTCCTCCTCCTCCTCCTCCTCCTCTTCCAGGTCCTACTCCTAGTCCTTCCACATCTCCAACACCAGAGCCACAGCCGGGAAGGAATCGTGGAAAGAAGACCAGAAAATGATGACCCTGGGTTCAGTCTGGTCTTTCAAAAGATGCAGCCTCTTGGAGTACCACAGCCTGGGGACACAGATGTCATCTGCTGCTTTCATGATCTCTGGGACTTCTGGACCAGACTGCACTCCCTTAGATATGGACTCCTCAGGCCACCAATTTTGATGTTAAATAATTGATGTCTGCCCTGGGGGTCCAAGGCTTCGCCAATTTCTGCTGTTTCTCCAGCGTTGCCTCCCTCTTTGTTTTCGTTCAGATTTTTTGTTTCAATTATACTTGCCTATGTGTGTTTTCCTTAAAAAAGGACAGTTGGTTTGTGAGGATTCAGGTACATTTCAAAAATACAATGTGAAATTAACAAGGGACACCAACACCAAGCAACCTTCTTTAGATTAAATAATATAAGATATCAATGGTGTTGTGGTAACTTGACACACAAAACACACACAAAAATATTAGGGAGTAAAACTAACCAAAAAAGTAAAACAAAGATCAGCCTTGAAAAAAATACAAACCCAAAAAACAAAACAAAAAACAGCCTTTAAAAAAAAAAAAAAAAAAAGAAAACAACCCAAAAAAAAATTTGTCAGATGTGACAAATCAAAATATATTGAGGGAATCCCGATAAATAATAAAGAAAGAAGTTTGTGAGAAGTCTGTGTGAATATGAGCAGCAAAACTACTTCATTCTTCTCACATTATAAAGAAGAAGAGAGTGCGTTGTATTAAGCCATTTTTTACATTGCACCGTGACGAAAGTGCTGTATCCATTGCGAACGCTAATTTTACCAGACCGAGCTGTTCCGTCTCGGAATTTCTTCTAAACATGCGCGGCACTTTGTGCGTCGGAACTGGCCACATATGGTCGAAATTGTAACAGCACAAATGTAGCACTAACCAACGAGGCAAGTTTTGTGTCATTTGGGCATTGTAGGGGGGCTGAGTGACCTTTGGTGACCTTTAATAAATCATTAATAACGCAAAAATGATAAAAGATAGAACGGAAATCTTAGCAGCACAAAACAGCACAAACGTAGCACTAACCAACGAGACCAGTTTTGTGTCATTTGGGCATTGTAGGGGGGGCTGAGTGACCTTTGGTGACCTTTAATCATTAATAACGCAAAAACGATAAAAGATAGAACGGAATTTTTAGCAGCACAAAACAGCACAAACGTAGCACTAACCAACGAGACCAGTTTTGTGTCATTTGGCTGTTGTGGGGGGGCTAGGTGATGTCATGGTCTGGAAAAAACAATTGCTAATATCTTAAAAATAAAAGCAGCACAAATGTAAATTTTTACGGCACAAAACAGCACCAACGTAGCACTAAAGAAACACACTTGAGTTTTTATTTGTGCTGATTGTAGAGGGGCCAGCTTCGCTGAGCTAAATGACTCTCAAAATAACTAGATCAATCTTCCAAAATCTAGATCAAGGCACTCTATTGCAATCATAGGGAGAGAAGACTTCCTATAAACTGTATAGAAATCAAAATAAATTCAGTTGATTAAGGATTTCATAATATTTAATAATCTGCTGTTTAATTACCACATAGTATTCAGGAATTTACCTTGTTTATTGGAGTATAGGAATCTGACCAAAAAATGCCCTCTTTTCATTAGAAAAGAGAAATGGATGTGGAGAGTGAGGAGCCAGTTAGCAGAGTGAATTCTACTAATTAATAGGGAGCTAACCTCCTAAAGAGGAGCAGCGGGATGTTCCACTATTGTATAGATTTGCTGGCTATAAGACAGTATTCCAACAGGGTGTCCTACAAAAAAGAAAGACATCAAAAAGAGGGGGAATTTAATTTAAAACTTATATAGAAGCCTACGTATTAAATGCCATGTGCAAAGTTATCACAGACTCGCCCTGACCGACGGGCCAGGCAAACAATCCGTCCCCATCAGGAGCTAAAGAAAGCCTGTCTGGTGCCGACATGTCAGCCCCAACGCAGTGGCAGTAGCAGTTCATCCGCACAGGCAAAGTCAATATAATTTAAGTTATTTAATTATACTTACAAGCCTTCAATAGGAAGCAGGAAGATAGTTGGTAATGAGGGAGAGAGGAGGCTTACAACCTCTCTCACACAAATCCTCCGTCAAAAATGGATGGCTGAACGTCATGCATTTCTTCTCTCCGCGTCCCGCCGGTGTCTGCCATCATCAGCGGGGCATGGACGTGCAATGTGTGTCAAAGCGCTTGGGTGACTCCGACACAACGGATGTGACGTCTGATGCTGATCGTGGTGATGCACATCACCATTTTGGAAAATCCACTGCCCTTACTGTGCTCAGGGGATGGACTGAAAACTTTCGGAACGCCTTCCAGTGTCACTGGGCTAGTGAAGGGGAGTGCAGCAGCACGAAGGCAGATGCACTTCGTTCATTGCACTGATGACCATACCCCTTACGCAAGCATCAGATAACACTTTAGGGTTCCAGTTGTGGGCTGATTGGTTAAGCATCCCACAAACAAGTAATCGGGGCGTCCATATGGTTGCCAGTGCCCAGACCCAGTGGCCTGATTCTATTTTGTCTAGTTGGTATTGTGTTTGTATCAAAGGACTCCTTATAGGGCCTTGTCCCTGATTGTTTCAGGGAAGGAAATTTCCTTCATCTCGGTCTAAAAAATACAACAATAAAAGTTAAATGCAGTGCAAAAGTCAATATTCAAATAATAATCAAAATTGAATCTCAAAAAAATAAGAAGAAGAAACCAATTGTTTGTTGTTAGCTATATTAGCTAAAGCAGATATTGAACCTGTCCTGGGACCCATGGGGAGATTTTGCCAATTGGTCTCCCTATGTGGCTCTCATGATGTTCTGATACCTTCCTGGCTGGGGCGGGGCTGCATCAGTCTGGGCTGTTGGTCAGGGTTGAGAAAAAAGCCTGTGGTGAATGTGCCCCTGAAGTGGCAGTTCAGGGGTGCCATAATATCACAAGTGTTAAGGGGGCACTTTGAGTGTTGGCACCAAGGTCACTTCACCATACACACTTTTTTCACACCTGCCTCTAGGGCTGAGCCTTTTGGCTAGGACCAGGGGAAATCTTTATTCCTGGCCGAAGGCCTGGCCATTGTATTACACAATGTTCACTTTTCACTCCCCCACCTTCCTTCTCCCCACTTTCTTTTTATTGATCCCCGTGTTTGTTACTTTTTTTGTATTTTTTTGTTTGATGTGTATACACATTTGTCACTGTGTGATGAGTAGGGTGTGGGTCTTCGGGCCTACTCTGAATGTCTTGGGAGGGGGTGGATAATAGGCCTTTTGGCTTGGTTCACCCTCTCTCATGGGGTCTCACTTCGGGGGAGTCCCACCTAGTACTTGGGTGGGTCTGTTTCGGCAGACCTTCCAGAGAACGGGGCTCCGTCTGGTTTCGGCTAGATGGACCCAAGTGAAGTACCTCAGTCCCTGTCTTGAGCCTAACACCCCGGGCGATCAGGGTAAGGTCCTTCCCTAGTGGAGGATCAGTGTAAACACCCGTTGCATGTTTTTGTGTTTTACTCTTTATGTGTGTGCACTTTTTTTGGCACCGGGTGGAAGTTTTTGGGTCTTGCACACCACTGGCTTTTCAAAAAAATATTTCTTTCTCTCGGTCTGTAAAATTTATCATTTATAATTTTATCATTATTACTATAACTGAATTTATAATGATGTTTTAATGTTAACTATGTTTGGTAATATTATATATTCTCTTTACGGTATTAAACTTCATGCAGCACTAAAAATCTCCTGAAGAAGCTCTTGCTGAGGGAAACATGTTGAGTAAAAGTGGCTGTAATAGTGTATAAATTTATAACTAAATACTGAATGCAAATTTTTTAAAAAATATATTGTTGAATTAATAAAATTATTTCAAATTAAAAATATATTGTTTTTTTCTATTGGCACCTTTAAAGTCCCATTTCCTGTATCTTATAAACTTTTTCGCATATCGGGATGTGGTCCCTTTTGGTTTCTCAGTACCCCAAATTCTCTTCTTCTCTTTCTAACAGGGTGTACCCACCCAAACATTGGGGGTACTGAATAAACAAAAAAAAACTTATTGATTTGTAGGTTTTATAAATTAACATTTATGTACGTAGGAGTCTAGCATTGCACAGTCAAATTTGTATGTATGGTCCAGTTGGTTTTTGCTGGTTATAATTGGTCACTTTAAACATGGCGGGTTATTGTGGTAATGCAGTCAGTGGATTGATGGACAAAATCTATCGATCTCAGAATGCAGATAGTGGTGGTCTTTACATGGAGAGGTTCTTCCTCCGGCTCCAATGGATGTTGGAAAAAAAATCCAGAATTTACTGGAATAAATGGTACTTCACCAAATATTTTGAGGATCCCCATGGGGTTAGAGAATACAAATATTCCTCAATTTAAATAAAATAGAACCAGATTTTAGGTCCAACTGGGAAGACAACCTACAAACTTGTTCTGTCCAGTTGATGAACCTGTTATGTCGACAATATTCCCTAGAGCTAGATGCACTATTTAGTTCACGGGAACAAACTCTAAAAAATGATTTAGAAACTTTTGTTGCTGAGATTTTAAAAACGAAAGACAAAAAAGTTTATGTGTGACAAATTAGCCTATGACAACCATACAGCTTATAACTGGATTCATGCAAAAAACAAAAGATGGAACAACAAAAAGTTGGGTACAAAAGAACCCCATAATGATCCTGACGACTCTGATAATTCATCATACTCTTCCATGTCTTCTTCACAGGCTCACGATCGTATGCGCATAGGTAAAACACAAGGTCCCCAAAAACGTAAACAAGAAAACGCACAATTATCTGCACCGAAGCACACTCCCACTATGGGTCGACGTTCAACACAAGTCAAATCTTCCACCTCACAATCGATGGGTTCCTCAGGGCAGTCGGGGGGAACTCCATCGTTAAGCACTTCCACTAGCACCTTAAATCAGGTAAGTCACCCATGCCAGATAGATTTACTTCCGGCACCAATTTTTTCCCAACAGGCACTAGACCCCAAAAATCTCTGGTGGGGAATGTGGCGCTGTTCAAAAGTGTATATAATTAGAATACTAATATCCTACAAAGTGGTGGCAGCATATAAGAAATACTGTGAACAAATATATAAATAGTAAACAAACAACATATCACGTGTATATGTCACAGGTGTCAAACAACACATAATATAAAAAACATATAATTAAAAAAGTCAAGTGCAAATGCGGTGTAAATAATCCTAAAAGAAATACGTGCACTCAAAAAGGGAAACAAAAATAAAAAATAATGTATAAATATGTGCGTAATATTGGTGCTAGTTTACAAAATCGCAAAGGAAAAAGCATAAAAAATACCCAAAAAATGCACAGATATAATCAATAGTATAATAAATAATTGATGTGGTAATGTAGCAGAATTTTCAAAAATCAAATCCAAATGATATAAGTGTCCGAGCAGAATTAAAGTTCTATATATATATAAAAATAAGAAGGAAAAAACCCTGTGAAAAGTGACTTTGCTTCCAAAAGAATCCGGTGTAAATGATTGTGGTCATTGTATAATCTCCTTCTCTGGAACCCCCAATTGTGTCCCCACTCACCGGAAAGCCCAACCCCTGCAGGGGTAATGGGCAAATGAAAGTCAATCCACTGGCAGAAAATCGATCGGTGTCCCTTCTGTTCGTTCACTTCCGGTTTTCGGCAGCTCGGCTGTGGAACGCAAGCCACTGCCTCGCTACCATTCCAGCCATCGGCTTTACACTAGCCGGCGGAACAGTGTTATCTCCTAGTCATACTTCACTGATTTTAACTATTTTATGTAAGCTGACTGAATAAATAAAAGTCATTTTGAATTTACACTATGAGGCTCCTCTCTTCTCCATATATACGGACACGCTCTGGTGGACTTTTTTTAAAGGACTAGTGATAACCCAACCAGGAAGAAGATCACGGAAACACAGAGGGGGACACCGATCGATTTTCTGCCAGTGGATTGACTTTCATTTGCCCACTACCCCTGCAGGGGTTGGGCTTTCCGGTGAGTGGGGACACAATTGGGGGTTCCAGAGAAGGAGATTATACAACGACCACAATCATTTACATGGGATTCTTTTGGAAGCAAAGTCACTTTTCACAGAGTTTTTTCCTTCTTATTTTTATATATATAGAACTTTAATTCTGCTCGGACACTTATATCATTTGGATTTGATTTTTGAAAATTCTGCTACATTACCACATCAATTATTTTTTATACTATTGATTATATCTGTGCATTTTTTGGGTATTTTTATGCTTTTTCCTTTGAGATTTTGTAAACTAGCACCAATATTACGCACATATTTATACATTATTTTTATTTTTGTTTCCCTTTTTGAGTGCACGTATTTCTTTTAGGATTATTTACACCGCATTTGCACTTTGACTTTTTTAAATATATGTTTTTTATATTATGTGTTGTTTGACACCTGTGACATATACACGTGATATGTTGTTTGTTTACTATTTATATATTTGTACACAGTATTTCTTATATACTGCCACCACTTTGTAGGATATTAGTATTCTAATTATATACATTTTTGAACAGCGCCACATTCCCCACCAGAGATTTTTTAATTTTTGGATTCCACCTCTGTGTTTTTCCATTTATTTTGGGGGGGCTGCAGTTCTCTTTTAAAACATTGTCCTAAGCGCGGAAAATTTGAGTTTGTGTTGACTAGACCCCAAAAAAGTACTCAACATGGAACAAGCTATTCACAAAACCCCATTGACAAAAAACAGCTCGAAGTAATTAATTTATCATCTTGTTCTCTCACAAATGAACAAATTCAGGTGTTAAGCTGAGGCTTGACAATCTGTCCGACTCAAAAAATAAATCAATTTGAGTTAATTAAGGATATCAATTTATTTTCACCTAAATAAATGTTCAAAGTCTTTTTTGAAAACAAGCAATCAAAGGTTTCGTCGCCATCTTTCGAGAATCCCCTTTGGGATGAAATCACAATAAATGATCTAAAAGTTCTAGATGACCTAATGGAGTTATGGGAGGAGGGTCACTCAGACGAGAATGAATCCTCTATTCAGGAGGTAAACCAGTCTCAGTCAGTGGGTATCCCTCCTCCTCCTCTCCCTCCTGCAGATAGTTACATAATTGGTAAGGTTGAATAAAGAACCCAGTCCATCCAGTTCAACCTGAGTATGTGTGGGTGCGTGTCTACAATTGTCCCTATCCCTGTACATTGTGTCTCATTAAGATGCTCATCTATTATTATTATTTGTATTTAAGGTACCCATATATCGCCGTCAATTTATGCAGTGCTCCACACATACATCGCACACCCACATCAGTCCCTACCCTCATGAAGCCCACATTCCAAGGTCCCCAACTCACACCCATATACCAGGGCCAATTTTGGACAGAAGCCAATTAACCTACCAGCATGTCTTTGGAGTGTGGGAGGAAACCGGAGTACCCGGAGGAAACCCACACAGGCACAGGGAGAACATGCAAACTCCAGGCAGGTAGTGTTGAGGTTGGGACTCGAACCAGCAACCCATTTTACTGCTAGGTGAGAGTGCTACCCACTACACCACTGTGCCGCCCTAAATCTTTCCAACTCTTTCCTTCTTTGCCAGGGAATATAAATCCAAATCCAGAGCATTTACGGCTCTTCAAGTGAACCCAAATATTTGGGCATTCACCAAACATGTTACAAATGAAACCCAGAACAATAAATGGAAAGGATTGTCCTGTTCCAATTTTACTTCTGGAAAGCAGGAAGCGATTCACTCCTTGCAAGAAAATTCCAATTTAATCATCAAGCCCTCCGACAAGGGGGGCAACCTGATGGTAATGGATCACACCCAATATGAGGCTGTGATCTTCTCAACAATAAAAGCTGGTATAGGAAGGTATCTGTGGGGTTTGTAAATAATATAATCATTTGCTTTAGGAAGCTAATAGGCTCAGCATATCATAACAAATTGAACAAAAAAACTGGGAATTTCTAAACACTGAATTTCCAAAAACTCCAACATTTTATGCTTTGCCTAATATTCTCAAGAGTATGACTCTTCCCCTTGGGTGACCCATTGTCTCTGGTAATGTATGCCTCAGGGAGGCTGCCAGCCAGATTGTGGATGATTATCTCCGTCCCCATGTGGAAGCACTAACATCATATATACAAGACACCATGGACCTTCTAAAAACCCTTGATGGGATGCATGTCCCCAAGGGAGCTTGGTTGGTCGCAATTGATGTGGAGGCCCTCTAAAACCCTATTCCCCACGAGGTGGGGGTTCGGTTTGTGCAGGGTTTCATTTCAGAACGTGAAAAAACATGTAGCCCATACAATAGATTTATTCTTGACCTCTTATGCTTCATATTGGAAAACAATGTGTTTTTGTTCAATAGCTCCCACTACCTCCAGGTGCAGGGGGTGGCAATGGGGACAAAATGTGCCCCATCATATGCCAACCTGTACCTGGGGGGTGGAAGCGGAACCTCTTTTATAAAGAGGATATGCGGGAGTTTCTGGATAAGATATTAATTTGCCGTTGTTTCATTGATGATATTTTCTTTATATGGACAGGGACACAGGATGAATTGCTTTAATTTTTTGAGACTCTTAAACAAAATGAGTTTAATTTAAAATTCACCATAGATTTGCACCAAGAAACCATGATTTTTTTAGATATCACATTTTTTGTGAATCCGGATAGGATCCACACTGTTTCGAAATTTTTCTGCCGGAAATTCAATCCTGCATGCAGAGAGCTCTCACCCTACACCTTTAGTGATGAGCATCCCTTAAAATCAGTATCTTCTGATAAGGATAATCTGCAGCAGAGATTTTGAGTTTGAAAAGGAGGCTAAGGCACTTTAATTGTGCCTATAGGAGAGAGGGTATAGTAAAAAACGCCTCAGAAAGGCCTATAGTCGAGCCAAAAATCAAAATAGGTCACATTTAATTAAAGGCTAATTACCCGCTTCTCAAGCCAACGTAAACAAATCAGAGAAATAATGAAAAAATATTGATATCTTTTAATGGCCGATGAGACTATATCTAAACATCTCAAAAGCTATCCTGAAATAACGTTTAGAAGATCTAGGTCAATGAGGGACGGTCTGGTTTATAGTCACTATCAACCAAAAACAACACCCAAGAACAAACCCAAGGCAACTTTCCCCTGTGGAAAATGCAATTTTTTAAGATTCATTTTTGGAGCCCAGGAACTCACATTGCCAAATGGACATCTATTTTCATCCAATTGCCAGTCTATAGGGGTGGTTTACATTATGCGACTGTGGAGCATTTTATGTGGGAAAGATTTATTCCATAAATTTGACTTGTCCAAAATGCATTTCTATACTCTGGACTTTTTGCCATTAAATGAAAGAGGAGGGGACGATGATAGACTGTGGCTCCAGCGGGAAGTCCGCTGGATCCACAGTCTGTCAGCATTAAAATCTCCAGGATTAAATGAGGCTTTAAGTTATAAGCCATTTCTGTAAATGGTTTTCAACTCCCATAATGTCCTTCACTAAATGTTTAATCCACTCCAATTGACAGATTCAAAATCTGCTTAAGCTAATATAGCTAACAAAAACAGTTGGCTTCTTGACATTATTTTTTTGAATTTCAATTTTGATTATTATTTGAATATTGACTTTTGCACTGCACTTAACTTTTATTGTTGTACCTTTCAGACCGAGATGAAAGAAATTTCCTCCCCTAAAACAATCAGGGACAAGGCCCTATAAGGAGTCCTTTGATACAAACACAATACCAGCTAGACAAAATAGAATCAGGCCACTGGGTCTGGGCACTGGCAACCTCACACTTGTTTGTGGTATGCTTGACCAATCAGCCTACAACTGGAGCCCTAAAGTGTCATCTGATGCTTGCGTAAGAGGTATTGTCATCAGTGCAACAAGCAAAGTGCATCTTCCTTCCGTGTTGTTGCACTCCCCTTCACTAGCCCGGTGATGCTGGAAAGCATTCTGAAAGTTTTCAGTCCGTCCCCTAAGCGCAGTAAGGGCAGTGGATTTTCCAAAATGGCAATGTGCGTCACCGCGATCAGCGGCAGACTTCACATCAATTGTACTGGAGTTACGCACGCGCATTGACACGCATTACACGTCCGTGCCACGTTGATGATGTCAGATACCGGCGGGACAGGGAGAGAAGAAATTTCTGACGGAGGATATGTGAGAGACAGGTTGCAAGTCTCCTCTCTTCCTCCTTACCAACTATCATCCTGCTTCCTATTGAAGGCTTGTAAGTATAATTAAATAACTTAAATAATATTGACTTTGCCTGTGCGGATGAACCGCTACTGCCACTGCGATGGGGCTGACATGTCCTGATGGGGACGGGTTGTTTGCCTGGCCCGTCGGTCAGAGCGAGTCTGTGATAAATTTGAATATGGCATTTAATACGTAGGCTTCTACATAAGTTTTAAATTAAATCCCCCCTCTTTTTAAAGTCTTCCTTTTTTTGTAGGACACCCTGTTGGAATACTGTCTTATAGCCAGCAAATCTATACAATAGTAAGACATCCCGCTGCTGGATATATTTTTCCGCTTTAGGAGGTTAGCTGCCTATTAATCAGGAGAATTCAGCCTGCTAACTGGCTCCTCACTTTCCACATTCATTTCTCTTTTCTAATGATAAGAGGGAGTTTTTTGGTCAGATTCCTATACTCCAATAAACAAGGTAAATTCCTGACTACTATGTAGAAATTAAACAGCAGATTATTAAATATTATGAAATCCTTAATCAACTGAATTTATTTTGATTTCTATACAGTTTATAGGAAGTCTTCTCTCTCTATGTTTGCAATAGAGTGCCTTGACCTAGATTTTGTAAAATTAATCTAGTTATTTTCAAGAGTAATTTCGAGAACTATTTTTAGAACTACCAGGTATATATACATAATATTTCTTTCTCTCAGCCTGACAATAATTTAATGATTTTTTGAAATGTAAAATTTATCATTTTATCATTATTACTGAAACTGAGGTTGTAATTATGTTCTCGGCCTTTTGGCTAAGATCAAGTGTAGTATCTATTCTTATCAGTTTCCAGGAGGTGGCGCTTGCTTCCGTCCCTGATCTACAGCGAAGTGGAGAAGGGATTGCGGTTGCTATGCGAAACTTGCTGGAGTAAAGGTGACCTGGAGCGGTTCGTAGCCAAAAGGGAAGCCTTCTGATGGGGATGGAAAACCACTGGGTCCAGGTAATGGGTCGGGTCCCTGGCCTTCTGGCCTAGATTTGTGTGGTTTCTGCCCCTTTCAGTTTTTCGGTTGGGGAAGCCTGCCGAGTATAATTAGGTGGGAGCACTGGGACCCATGGGGAGATTTTGCCAATTGGTCTCCCTATGTGGCTCTCATGATGTTCTGATACCTTCCTGGCTGGGGCGGGGCTGCATCGGTCTGGGCTGTTGGTCAGGGTTGAGAGAAAAGCCCGCGGTGAATGTGTCCCTGAAGTGGCAGTTCAGGGGTGCCATAATCTCACAAGTGTTAAGGGGGCACTTTGAGTGTTGGCACCAAGGTCACTTCACCATACACACTTTTTTCACACCTGCCTCTAGGGACGAGCCTTTTGGCTAGGACCAGGGAAAATTTTATTCCTGGCCGAAGGGCCAGCCATTGTATTACACAATGGTCACTTTTCACTCTCCCACCTTCCTTCTCCCCACTGGGGAGTCCCACCTAGTACTTGGGTGGGTCTGTTTCGGCAGACCTTCCAGAGAACGGGGGTCTGTCTGGTTTCGGCTAGATGGACCCAAGTGAAGTACCTCAGTCCCTGTCTGGAGCCTAACGCCCTGGGAGATCAGGGTAAGGTCCTTCTCTAGTGGAGGATCAGTGTAAACACCCATTGCACGTTTTTGCGCTTCACTCTTTATGTGTGTGCACTTGTTTTTGGGTCTTGCACGCCACTGGCTTTTCAAAGAAAATATTTCTTTCTCTCGGTCTGTAAAATGTATCATTTATAATTTTATCATTATTACTAAAACTGAATTTGTAATGATGTTTTAATGTTATCTATGATTGGTAACATTATATATTCTCTTTATAGTATTAAACTTCATGCAGCAATAAAAATCTCCTGGAGAAGCTCTTGCTGAGTGAAACAAGTTGAGTAAAAGTGGCTGTAATCGTGTATGAATTTATAGCTAAATACTAAATGCAAATTGAAAAAAAAAATATTATTAAATTAATAAAATTATTTGTAATTAAACACATATTGTTTTTTCTATTGGCACCTTTAAAGTCCCATTTCCTGAATCTTATAAACATCATCTCCATCTCCTCCATCTTCATCATCATTATTACCACTGGAGACAACTAGGCAGTACACTGCGGCTGGGGGAACATGAATGCCAATTTGTCTAACAGTGTTCTCCCCTTTCTGTAGGCTCATGTTCCTGTCATCCTCAACCTCAATCAAAGATCAATCAATCAATCAATCAATGTAAAGTGGTGTTTGCTGCACTTTAATTTGAGTACTCACACTACACAGACACACTCCACGGATACACTCTAATATACTGCAATATAATGCGCCAAACGTACAGTGATGCACAGAACTATATGGCATTAAACTTGCAGTAAAGCACACAGAAGTAAATGGTGTTAAACTTGCGGTAACGAACACAGAAGTAAATGGCATTAAACTGGCAGTAACACACACAGAAGTAAATGGCGTTAAACTTGCAGTAATGCACAAAACTATATGGCGTTAAACTGGCAGTAACGTACACATAACTATATGGCGTTAAGCTGGCAGTAACGCACACAAAACTATATGGTGTTAAACTGGCAGTAATGCACACAGAACTATATGGCGTTAAACTGACAGTAACGCACACAGAACTATATGGTGTTAAACTGGCAGTAGCACACACAAAACTATATGGTGTTAAACTGGAAGTAACCCACACAAAACTATATGACGTTAAACTGGTAGTAACGTACACAGAAGTAAATGGTGTTAAACTGGCAGTAACGCAATCAGATAGACGGTGTTCAACTGTCACTACACTGACGCTATCTGAACTGTCCCTACTCTAGCTATACACTAATGTAAAAATTATTGACACGGTCTCACTACACTACACTGAAACTATCTGAGCTGTCCCTACTCTAGCTGCACACTATGCAAAGCTGAATGATAAAAGCTAATGAATCCTCACTACACTCACACTATCCCTAGACTGACACTAAAGTAATATTCTACACTGACAACTGAAGCAAAATAGCACAGTATAGCACACTAACTAATAGCACTGAACAGAGCCCTGTTCTATCTCTTTCCATGCCAAAATCACACTGAAAATGGCTGCCATTGAAAGAATACTTTTATACTGTGGGGCGGGAATGAGCCACGATTGGATAAAGTCATGATGACAGTGTCCAGTCATGACTCTGACAGTACTCTGTGCCCTGATTGGCTGAAGCTTTCACTGCTTCAGCCAATCAGGGCTTGCAATGCAATGTTCAGCACCGCAAAGCATAGTGGTCAGTTCGGGGGCAAACAAACGGTAAAATGACCCGTTTGTTCGCATGTTCGCCGAACGTCTGAACAACGAAAGTTCGGTCCGAACTTATGCTCGGGCCGAACCGTTCACCCATCCCTAGTCTCTAATATATTTTTTCTTCTTTTTAACTTTCTGGTCAAGATTCTCCTTTCTGGAATCCTTTTCAAATGATCAGACTTGTTTTTATACTCACCTAATTCTTTATAAGATGACAGTATCCCTTTAACATCAGAAATATCTTCATCCAATTTGTTTAATTTTTGTCTTTTCCTGGCTATACAAAAGATCAAGCCCAACATCATTACAATATTTAAACCAGCCTTGGAGATCTTGTTCATCCTCTTGAGGAGTGATGTCAAATCTCAGGCTTCAAGGGATCATACTGTCCTCCAGATATTTCTCTAGGAATTCCACATCCCAATCCCCATGGATTTCTGACACCTCCAGATTTTTTAACCGCATAAAGAGGCCTCCTATATCTAGATTTTGTTGAACTTCTACATTACTTAAGGTGTCTTTCAGGTCCAAAGAACGTGCATTCCTAAAATCAAAAACATCCATTTTGATATATTCCAATCAAACAGAAAGCATCAGATACTAAATCCAACAGATGGTAGTAATAAAAACAAAATGCTATCTGTGCTTCTGTGCAGTGATAATGATCCTAAAAATAAGCAGCCCGCACAATTTGTCGATAAGTAAATAGTAATAACCATTAAAGTCCACATGCGGCGCTGATCTGAATTAGTAAACAGCCAATCAGAAGGAGGGAAAGATAAAATCCCTTCACCAACTTCAGTGTGTAAAAAGGGGGCACACCACACTACGTGTATATCCAATCTCCTTACCATAAATCAATATGAAGCAGGCATATATTAACCTACTCAGATGGATTGGTGACAGATCCTCTGATGGGCTGGTGACAGGTCCTCTTTATTTGTTGGGCCATCGAGGCACATCACTGTACTGCAGAAGATTTTTTCTTCCAGGTCTCCTTCTCACACACTGAAGAGGAGAACCCGGAAACAGCACTACAGTCGTTTGTTGACACTTGTGACCGGCTGTGACTGGACTGGAAGAATGATTAACCTTATACACCAGGCCGACACTACAGGAACGCCTTCTCTGCTCCTGTCTTTGGATGCAGAGAAGGCGTTCAATAGAGTCCATTGGTCCTACCTACATGCGGTCCTCCAAAAATTTGGATTTCAAGGTAACATTTTGAGTGCCATTATTTATTATTTTTATTTATTTATTTCAGGTACTTATATAGCGCCGTCAATTTACGCAGCGCTTTTACATATACATTGTACATTCACATCAGTCCCTACCCTCAAGGACCTTACAATCTAAGGTCCCTAACTCACATTCATACATATTAGGGACAATTTAGACAGGATCCAGTTAACCTACCAGCATGTCTTTGGAGTGTGGGACGAAACCGGAGTACCCGGAGGAAACCCACGCAGGCACAGGGCGACCATGCAAAGGTAGGTAGTGTCATGGTTGGGATTCGAACCAGCGACCCTTCTTACTGCTAGGCGAGAGTGCTACCCACTACACCACTGTGCCGCCCATTATGGCATTGTACTCTAATCCAGAAGCCCAAGTATATACGGAAGGAATGCTATCCCGTCCGTTTCCCATTACTAATGGCACACGCCAGGGATGCCTGTTATCCCCGCTCATCTTTAACTTACTTATGGAACCCCTGGCTGAACATATCCGATCCCACCCTAGCATATCGGGCCTCTTAATTGGCACTGTACATCACAAAATCAGCCTGTTTGCTGATGATGTCATTCTCATACTCACCAACCCGACTAGCTCCCTGGCTGCGGTACAAGAATAGCTAAATTGGTTTAGCTCGGTCTCGTATTACAAAGTTAACACTACCAAATCCTTTATATTAGACATCAACATAGACGCTACCATGAAAAACTTATTACAAACACAATACCCATTTGCATGGGCAACTACAGACATAGCATACCTAGGCATTCACCTACCATGAACGAATAGGAACCTCTACTCCTGCAACTTCCCACCACTCCTCCAGAACATTCAATCGACCACACAACAAATAGCAAAACATGAATTATCTTGGACAGACAGACTAGCGGCCTTCAAGATGATTTGCCTTCCCCAATTGCTTTACTACTTCAGAACTCTTCCCATCCCAATACCAGCTACATTCTTCAGATCCCTCCAAACATTATTTAATAAATTCCTGTGGAATGGCAAATGACCTAGATGTGCTCACTCCAAACTAATTAAACACAAACTAGTGGGTGGCCTGGGTTCTATAGACTTTGAAGATTACTATTTAGCAGTTATTCTAGCCCAATTACCATGTTGGTTTCAACCTAGTCCGACCACACTATGGGGACAAATAGAAGACTCCTCACTCATCCGCCCTAATCTAAAAACCTGGTTACTAAGCACACCGTTGGGCTCCACAGTACCGACGTATTTATCTCCTACCATGAAAGCCTCGGCCCATGCATGGATGAAATTGACATCCTCCCTCACATATCAACCTAGTACCCCACAATCCTACATACCCTTAAATGTTCTGCGACATTTAATGCCTGAAATCTCACTAACAGCTTGGACCCTAAAAGGTATACACTCATTACAAGACATACTCAGTGACAACCACATTAAAACATTTTCCCAACTACAATCTGAATTTAACCTTTCTACAACCGAGCACTTTATATACTTACGCATACACCATCACCTACGCACTATCAATATCCCTACATACAACATACACCCAAAGACCTGGGAATACCTAACTAATACTGCCACGAAAACCAAGGGTATCTCATACTTTTACAACAGTCTCCACCAAAAACAAACCTTCTCCAAAATAAATGAACATCATAAATGGTACAGAGACCTTGCCTGCACCTACTCAGAATCCCAATGGCAACAGGCCCTTAAAACTGTCTACAAAGCCACCAAATGTGCGGCCCTTTGGGAACTCACGCAAAAAAATTCTTTATGCTGGTATATAACCCCAGCCAAATTATCATCCTTTGATCCCCGAATCCCCAACACATGTTGGAGATGTAAATCTTCTCCAGGGGACCTGCTTCATGTTTTCTGGACATGCTCTTCCCTCCAGACATACTGGGAAAATGTCTTCCAACTAATCTCAACGATAACCCGAATCAAGACCCCCCCCTCACCAGCGCTGGCAATCTTAAACCTCACTATTGAAGACATCCCGTACCCATTCAGACATGTAATTACACACATACTCCTGGCAGCGAGACTCAACCTAGCAAGACAATGGAAGTCCGATAACCATCCAACGCTAACCCAAGTAGTAGACATAGTTGCCCTACACTTCAGCTACGAGATCATATCAGCAGCCCATGTAGGCCACACAACAAAAATGCACTGGCAACCTTGGAAAGACTGGACTAACACTGCATCCCTCCCATAATCACATGGTTAGAATATAGTCTATTTCTTGACATTATTGGTTACTCTCCTAACGTTATTCAACACAGGTTCTGCATAATTGATACTAAATAAACTCAGTTATATATGATTTGTACACCAGGCGCTCTTCGCTGGTGTGGCACTAAGGATCCCATTTGGGGTGCCACATCAGTGAAGAGGGCTAATAGCGGTAGTAACATAATACTTTTAGAAAAAAAATGCAACTTGTTAATAACTTGTTACACATGCATACTGTGAGCAATACTACTCACAAATTCTAATTGTACAATGTATTTCCTTTGAAAAACTTAATAAACATATGGAATTAAAAAAACAAAAAAAAAACATTCAATTACAATATGACTTGTGTCGTAATTGTTTTTGCTATATTATTTGTTTATTTTTATTTGCTATTTTTTTCATTGTCAGTGCATATTTTTAGCACTGATCACTGTATTAGTGTCACTGGTCCCCAAAAAGTGGCAAAAGTGGCACTTAGTGTCCGATTTGTCTGCCGCAATATCGCAGTCCCACTATAAGTCGCGGATCGCCGCCATTACTAGTAAAAAAATGTTAAAAATAATAATTCCATAAATAAATTACATCTTTTGTAGATGCTATAACTTTTGCGCAAATTAATCAATATACGCTTATTGGGATTTTTTTTTATTAAAAATATGTACCAGAATACATATTGGCTTCAATTGATGAGTTGATGAGAAATAGATTTTTTCAATTTTTTTATTGGATATGTTTTATAGCAGAATGTAAAAAATATTGTTTTTTGTTTTGTTTTTTTAATTGTCAGCCTTTTTTTGTTTATAGCGCAAAAAATAATAACCACAGAGGTGATAATATACCACCTAAATAAAGTTCTATTTATGGGGAAAATAGGACATACAATTTTATTTTAGTACAGTGTCACACGACGGCGCAATTGTCAGTTAAAATAACGTAGTGCCGTATCGAAAAAAGTGGCCTGGTCATGAAGGGGAGTAAGCATTCCAGAGCTGAAGTGGTTGAGCCAACTACTTCATTATTCTCAAGATTCTTTGCCAATGCAGAAATTCTTTAATTAGCACAATATGATCAGGTGTAAGTATGGACAGCAGACTATAAAAATAAAATTTAATTTACAATAAGTCACTTACAAATACCACTAATGCCGCATACACATGGTCGGATTCTCAGACGGGAAATGTTGGATGTGAGCTTGTTGGCTAAAAGTCCAAACGTGTGTATGCTTCATCGAACATTTGTTGTTGGACTTTCCACCATCAAATGTTGGCTAGCAGGTTCTCAAATTTTCCGCCAACAAAACTTTGTTGTCAGACTTTCCGATCATGTGTTCACAAGTCCATCGCACAAAAGTTTACGCATGCTCGGAATCAAGTACGAGCCGGAAGCGCTCGGTCTTGTAAAACTAGCATTCAAAATGGAGATATCACATTCGTCACGCGGCAAATTGTGAAATCTCTCAATGCAGCGCATTCTCTTCTTCTTTATAATGCTATAATAATGAAGTTGCTTTTCTGCTGATATTCACAGAGTTCTGACAAACTTATTTTTTATTATTTCTAGTGATCTCCTGAATGATATTTGTTTTTGTTGTTTTTTTTCTCATGATCTCCAGAATAATCTTTTTTTTCTTTTTTTTTCCAGTTAATTTTCGTTTTGTGTGTCAAGTTACCACAACACCATTATTATCTTGTATTTTTTAACCTCAAAGATACAACTATGTTGGTGTCCCTTGTTAATTTCACATTGTATTTTTGAAATGTACCTGCCTACTCACAAACAAACTGTCCTTTTTGAAGTAAAACACATAGCCAAGTATTTGTCCAAACAAAAATTTAAAATTTAATAGGGAGCACAAGGTCATAACAAAATAAAGGAAGGCAACGCTAGAGAAACAGTTGGAATTGGTGAATCCTTTGTACCCCAGGGCAGACATCAATTATTTGACTGTCAAAATTGGTAACCCGAGGAGTCCATTTAATAGGGAGCACAATACGGTCCAGGACTCCGAGAGATCGGGAGCAACAGCAGATGATATATATGTCTTGAGGCTGTGGTATTACAACAGACCACACCAAACCCAGGCCATCACTCTCAACACTTCCTTCCATGCTTCCTTCCATGCTGGTGTGGTGGGTTGGGTGGATGTGGTGTTGGTGGTGGAGGAGTATGGTCCAACTCACAGAGGTGGGTTTGAGGTGTGAATTCGCCCCTCGTCCCCTTGTTTACGGCCTTCAGAATAATTTCTTCACAGATCATGCGTTGGCCTTCCTCCATGTGTTCTAGTTTGCTTGCAGTGACACATCCAAATGCCTCATGGCCACCAGGGGTCGTGTTAAGTGCCGCATTAGCCTGTTTTAGGAAAGCAGCCACGGACTTCTCCAGGTTCCTTGCCTTACTGGTCCTTTTGGTTGGAGGGCGGAGGGGAGGAACCTGGGATTCTGTCAGGCTACTTTCCACGGCCTCCTCCTGGCTGAGACTTTCCTGTGTATGAAAATGGTATATAATTTTAGGTTTTTGGTCATCAATCACACACAATTTTGAGCTCATGACTGGTGCAAATTGAATGTTAACAAATAGAAAAGACTATCATTCTGACCCCAGCATTTTTCATTCTTGTCCCAATCATTTTTGGCTACTACTGTCTATTGATGTGTAAACCACTTTGTTAAATCTGAAATTAGTGATCAATAACATCTAGTTAACATCATTCAATTTTTGGCCACAAATATGTTCAGCAATGCTATACCTGGGTCAAGCTGGGCTCCTCCAAATCTTCTTCCTGGGTGGAAGGCCCAGGTTGGACTCCAGGAGCCTCAGCTGATGTGGAAGAAAGTGTTGAAGGAAGTGTTGATAGCGATGGCCTGGGTTCCATCTGGTCGGACAAAAAACACAGGCTGTCATAGTACCACAGCCTGGGGACATATACGTCATCTGCTGCTGCTCCGGATCTCATGGAATCCTGGACCTTCTCTATTATATGTGCTCCTCAAGGTTACCAATTTTGGCCTTCAAATAGTTGATGAAGTAGAAGAAAAGAGGTTTAACCTTAAACTACAAAGAGGGTTATTTACTGTAAGAGCGGTAAGGATGTGGAATTCCCTTCCACAGGCGGTGGTCTCAAGGGGGAGCATTGATAGCTTCAAGAAACTATTAGATAATCACCTGAATGACCGCAACATACAGGGATATGTAAGGTAATACTGACACATAATCACACACATAGGTTGGACTTGATGGACGTGTGTCTTTTTTCAACCTCACCTACTATGTAACTATATGTAACTATGTAACTATGATGTCTGCCATGGGATACACAGGCTTCACCAATTCCAACCGTTTATCCGACACCACCTTCCTCTTTTGCTTGTTCGAATAGTCCCTGCATTGGACTTGCCAGCGACATGGCAGCTCCCTGTACTTGTCTATGAATTTGGGCAGGAAGTTAGAGGCTGTGAATTTGTCAACAATTTTATCTGCAAGACACAACACAAGACAAACTATAATGGCAGGCTAAACTCTCCTAATATTGTCCCAATATAGGCCTCAAACTATAAGCAGTATAGGCCACTAACTACTGATGCCCCAAGTTACAATAGTACCTTTGTTTGAATGATCGAAGCTAATGATCCTCCGTCCTCCACTCACAGATCGTATGTACGTCGCCCGCGTGTTCTGCTTTATATAAACTGCGCATGCATGAAACTCCGCCCCTGTCCTTCTTTCTAGTGTATTCCCCGCCTCTTCTCTTTCGGGGCAGAGGGAGAGCACATTCCAGTTCCAGATCCAGGAAGAGATATAAGGCCTAAAATATGTCCTTTGAAGAGATGGTGGAGATGGTGGACATCTTGAAGAGGACAGACTATGATGGGAAGCATGGACCGTACAGAAATCCAAATATGAGAAAGGCCAAGAGAATGACTAAAGTTGTGAGAAGTCTGCACAGGACTTTTGGGGTATGACGATCCAAGGAGCAATTGTGGAAACGCTGGTCAGACCTGAAAGTGTGGGAGCAGGATCAGTATAGAAGGATCAGGAAAGTGCTGCAAAAAAGTAAGTATAAGTTGTGTGTTCCTATTATTACTTTTGTGCTGGTCCACGTGCTTTTCTTTACTGCTGTACAGTTTAAAATGGCAAATTTGAGGTATGTGGGCACAGTAATTGCGAGGTTCGTGCCACAGTAATCGTTTGTTTTAAACACTGTTCGTTCAACCACTAATACAACGTTTTTGGCAGATGCAGGTTAACTACATTTGTTCATGCCTATTTTAATTAAAAGAAGTTTATTACGTTGTTGTCTAGATGTGTTTGAAACTATAATGAAATGACAACTTGATTCAGTGTAAGGAGAGGACACTCAGCAGCTGTTTACACATCTGGATGCAGGAGCACTAGTGTGGGACACCGTAAGAACCTTTTTAGGGTGTCCCACGCAGGTGCTCCAGTGGTTACTAGGGGGGTCTCCATGTGTGAAACTTGCAACAGGTAAGTATTCCAGCTTTTGAAAGGGAAAAAATCATGTCTTCAGTTTGGAACTCTGTCAAAACAGACAATTGGACAACACTTCCAAGCAATATTTCATATTACTATTCCTAGCCTCAAATATCTGTCTGCTAAGTATATTATTTTGTATTCACATAGAGGAGAAAAGAATCGGGACATCAGTAACCCCACACATCCTGAAGAAGGGGAACTCAGCACACAACCTGAGGATGTGGATGCAGAACCTGGGGATGTGGATGCAGAACCTGGGGATGTGGATGCAGAACCTGAGGATGTGGATGCAGAGGTTCAGGAAGTGGTCGAAATGGTGTCAACAACAGGTCAGTGTCTGAGACCACAGCTTCAGGTAATAGATGGATGCCTGCATATTTATAATACATGATGTTTTTTTTTTATTTTTAGCTGATGTGCATGTTGTGGAAGAAGAAACTCACTTCAGCGGTGAGAGTGCACAAGTACTCATCAGTGAGTGTGCAATCGGGATTTAGAAAAGCTGAAGCAAGATGACGTTCAAAAAAGACTGAGCAACGGCATTGATGTTTTAGGCAAAATCTAAACTCCAAAAAAATGTAAACTTTGTCGTTATTTTGTTGTACGTTTTTTAAAAGTTTTAAAGTAATTGCAAAGCCAAGTTTTGAAGATGCACACAGTGTGTCAACATGTGCTATCTGCCATCATGGGATATCAATACGCGTTTTGTGGGTGTAACCCCTTCCTCCAAACTAAAGTAGGTGAGAGGAAGGGGTTGCACCCCCGAAATACGTCCATTGATCCCCCAAGATGGGAGCTAGCACATGTTGACACACTGTGGCTTATTTTAAAAAAAGCAAAACCACTTTGCATTACAAGTGTAATGCAAGTGCACTTGAAAGTGCACTTGTAGGGCAAAGTGGATTATCCTTTCTGTATTAAGGCCCAGTGTGTCAACATGTGCTAGCTCCCATCATGGGGGATCAATGGACGTGTTTCAGGGGAGCAATCCTTTTTTCTCACCTACTTGAGTTTGGAGGGAGGGGTTGCACCCACAAAATGCATACATTGATATCCCATGATGGCAAATAGCACGTGTTGACACACTGTGTGTTTTGTGGCTTTAGAAAAATAGATGTAGGGAAAATGCACACATTTTAGGCATGGGATCATGAGGGAAATCCAAATTTTGAGTCACAATTTGTGTGCATCTTCAAAATTTGGCTTTTACAGGGGTGAGATCACCCCATCTGATGAAGGCAAAATGAACACAGTTTTGACATACTAATGTCTCATATGGCCTTCACTTTAGCAAAGTTGAACTTTGTAAGTTCCTGAGTTGGGGATGTGTGTGTTATGGTTTTAAACATGCCTGTTTAGCCACAAAAAAGGCTATATACTGTCAAACATACATGTTATACACCAAGATTTTGGTTTGTTAAAAAACCCTTTTATAACGCACATGTGAATGTGCTTGGAGTAAAATGTTTTATACTCAACAATGTGTGGCTTCTTCTTTCAATGCTCAATACCAGTTGTTTTTATTAAGTTGGTGTAGTTACAGTGACAATGGGGGTATTTACTAAAGGCAAATCCACTTTGCACTACAAGTGCACTTGCAGTGCACTTTTAAGTGCACTTGCAGTGCACTTGTAGTGCAAAGTGGATTTGCCTTTATTAAATAACCCCCACTGTGCTGTGAAATTTGCCAAAATCAGGCCATTTTAGGGACTACAAGCAATTCATTCATGGAGTTGAAAAAGATGATTATTTTTATCATTAATGCATTACATACATTAACAACAAAAACATTGTGTGTGTGTAGCAGACCCACAGCACAACATAATAGTTAGCTGAAGAAGAGATTGTCACCTCGTGTATCAAATAAGTTACGTTTGCACTATTGAAGTAAATGACCAAAAATAAAAGGCCATTGGAGAACCTAGGAGACAGATAAGAAAGACAAGCAGTAAATCAAATGAAATATGAGTTTAGTTTTTCCAAAAAAATTTATTTTAAACAGCTTCCAGATTTTCTGGTAAATCAATTGCCCCCCTACCCATGAACTACTCCACATAGTTTTGCCATACTTTGCGGGCACTTTGGGGGAGCAAGCCAGGACGGCCACTCTCAAGCGCCATCATTGTTTGTGCCAGTGAAAAGTCGGCCTCAGTCGCAACTGAGGCAACATATTTGGCTGCATTCTTTTGTAGGAAATTATGAAGAATGCAGCAGCTAAAAATTATGTGGTTAAGTTTGTATTCTGCCATGTTAATGGCCGTTTGGAAAAGCTGTAAGCGGCTGGCCATTATGCCAGAGGCATTTTTGACCACACTTCTGGCACGTGCCAGCCGGTAATTAAAAACCATCTGCTCCAGGGTCAGGGTCCTCATGGGGAACGGCCTCATCAGATGGTCCCCCAGCGCAAAGGCCTCATCCGCCACAAAAACAAACTAGAGGCCCACCACGTTATCTGCTGGAGGTGGTAACCCCACAGCGCTTCACAGCGCTCACAACCACCTGTTTCCCCCGCGATATCACTACCCGTGACAGTGGACGTTTTAGATACCAAGCTGCAGGCTCTGCTCCACAGCATTACCCATAACATCACCAAAGAAGTAAATACGCTAGCCCATGAGCTTAGGGGTGAAATAGATCAGCTAGGTGAACGTAAAGATCATTTGGAAACTAAATTCGACGACATGGTTCAATATATCCATGTCCTAGAGAAGGAAAATGCAGGCCTGAAAAATACAGTCTCACAACTACAGATGCAGCAAGAGGACCTCAAAAATCGAGAACGCCGCCAGAATCTACGCATTAGTGGAGTCCCGGAATCCATACTAGATAAAGAAATTCGACCCTACCTCCTTGCTCTCTTTGTCATGCTGGTACCTCATTTTCCTGACATAGAATGGCGCCTAGTAGGGATGAGCCGAACACCCCCCGGTTCGGTTCGCACCAGAACCTGCGAACGGACCGAAAGTTTGCACGAACGTTAGAACCCCATTGACGTCTATGGGACTCGAACGTTCGAAATCAAAAGTGCTCATTTTAAAGGCTAATTTGCATGGTATTGTCCTAAAAAGGGTTTGGGGACCCGGGTCCTACCCCAGGGGACATGTATCAATGCAAAAAAAACTTTTAAAAACGGCCGTTTTTTCGGGAGCAGTGATTTTAATGATGCTTAAAGTAAAAAAAAAAAAGTGAAATATTCCTTTAAATATCGTACCTGGGGGGTGTCTATAGTATGCCTGTAAAGTGACGCGTGTTTCCCGTGTTTAGAACAGTCCCTGCACCAAAAAAAAATCTCATTTAAAACTGCTTGCGGGTTTAATGTCATGTCGGGTCATGGCAATATGGATGAAAATCAGTGAGACAAACGGCATGGGTACCCCCCAGTCCATTACCAGGCCCTTTGGGTCTTGTATGGATATTAAGGGGAACCCTGCACCCAAATTAAAATAAGGAAAGGTGTGGGGCCACCAGGCCCTATATACTCTGAACAGCAGTATACAGGCGGTGCAAACAAGACAGGGACTGTAGGTTTGTTGTTAAGTAGAATCTGTTTGTAATTTTAAACGGGTACATTTTTAACGTGTTTAGCTCCAGCCAAAAAATCTTTTTTAAGCTTTTTGGAAAACATAGGGAAGGGTTATCACCCCTGTGACATTTGTTTTGCTGTCTTTCCTCCTCTTCAGAAGATTTCACCTCACTTTTTGTCCCAATGAAAAATGATTTTTGAAAATTTGGGTTTTTTTGTGGAACAAGGATTGGAAAGCATCAGTGGAAAGGAGAATTTTTTTTTCCCATATTAACTCTTACAGGAGAGAATTTCCCTTCCTAGGGGTAGATTTCACCTCACTTCCTGTTGTCTCCTTCCGTTTGCAAGTAGGAGTCATTTGTAAGTTAGATGTTTGAAAGTAGGGTCCTGTCCTATATACTCAGCAGAAATTTGGGCCTTAGGTGTTGCTGTGGCCACAACACTGTAAGCCCTCACAGGGCCCTGCTGTGAAATATTAGATCAAGAATTGTAATTACATGCCCCTGTTGAACAGGAGCTGAAAAATTAGGCCTTAGGCACTGGTGCTGGTGCCACAACACTGCAACCCCTTACAGACACTCTAGTTGGAATGCAAGAACGAGCCCTGCTGCAAAGTATTGCATCAAAAATTGTAATTACACGCCCCTGTTAGACAGGAGCAGAAAAATTGGGCCTTGGGCACTGGTGCTGGTGCCACAACACTGCAACCCCTCACAGACACTCTAGTTGGAATGCAGGAACGAGCCCTGCTGCAAAGTATTACATCAAAAATTGTAATTACACGCCACTGTTAAACAGGGGCTGAAAAATTGGGCCTTAGGCACTGGTGGTGGCGCCCAGAACCAAAAATGTTCTTACAAGCTATCAGCGTGATGATTGAGGAGGAAGAGGATAATTACTCAGGGATAGTCACTCAGCATCAGCATAGGCAGTCTTTGAAGGGATCTGAGATTTCAAAAAAAATTATTCGGTTACATCAGCATCAGGTGCTTGGTAGCTGGTGGTGATCCAAGACTGATTCATTTTTATGAAGGTCAGTCGATCGACCGAGTCGGTGGACAGACGCACCCTGTGATCGGTTACCACGCCTCCAGCAGCACTGAATGTGCGTTCCGAAAGAACGCTGGATGCAGGACAGGCCAGTAGCTCAATTGCATACTGTGCAAGCTCTGGCCAGTGATCCATCCTCAAGACCCAGTAACCCAGAGGATTTTCGGTGGGAAAGGTGTCCAAGTCAGATCTTGCCCCTAGGTATTCCTGCACCATGTAAAACAGACGCTGGCGATAGTTGCTGGAACCGATCATACCTTGGGGCTGCGGACCAAAAAATTGTCTGAACGCATCGGTCAGACGGCCACCTTCTCCACCGCTCCTTCTTTGACTGACCGAAGCCTCAGCAACACGTTGTCCAGAAACAGGAGTTTGTAACCTCCCAGTCTCTGGGAACGCGTTGCACAGACCTTTCTGCAAGGCCTCCCGAAGATGTTTCATCCTCTGCTCCCTCTGCGATGGCAAGATAAGGTCCGCAACCTTACCCTTGTAACGTGGATCAAGGAGGGTTGCCAGCCAGTATTGGTCCTTCTCCTTGATACCACGAATACGAGGATCCTTACGCAGGCTTTGCAGGATCAGGGAGGCCATGCAGCGTAGGTTTGCTGAGGCATTCGGTCCGGAGTCCTCTGGGTCACTAAGGACGACATGGTCCGCAGCCACCTCCTCCCAGCCACGTACAAGTCCATGTGTTTCTTGGGACTGATCCCTTAAAGACTGCTGCTGATGCTGAGTGCCAGGCTCCACCTCCATACTGACACAATCTTCCTCCTCCTCCTCCTCCTCCTCGTCCTCTTCCTGTGTGATCGGCGGGCACGCAGGAACACTGTCTGGATAAAGGGGGCCTTGAGAGCTAAGGAAGTCCTCCTCTTCCTGCCTCTGTTCTGCCTCAAGTGCCCTGTCCATTATTCCACGTAGCGTGTGCTCCAACAGGTGGACAAGGGGGACAGTGTCACTGATGCATGCACTGTCACTGCTCACCATCCTCGTGGCCTCCTCAAATGGTGACAGGACAGTGCATGCATCCCTGATCATGGCCCACTGGCGTGGGGAAAAAAAAAAACAAGCTCCCCTGACCCTGTCCTGGTGCCATAGTCGCACAGGTACTCATTGATGGCCCTCTGCTGCGTGTGCAGTCGCTGCAGCATGGCCAACGTTGAGTTCCACCTAGTGGGCATGTCACAGATTAGGCGGTTCTTGGGCAGGTTAAACTCCTTTTGGAGGTCCGTCAGCCGAGCACTGGCATTATATGACCGGCGGAAATGCACACAGACTTTCCTGGCCTGCCTCAGGACATCCTGTAAGCCCGGGTACCTGCCCAAGAACCGCTGCACCACCAAGTTAAGGACGTGAGCCAAACAGGGCACATGGGTCATTTGTCCCTGTCGGAGGGCAGAGAGGAGGTTGGTGCCATTGTCGCAAACCACCATTCCTGCCTTAAGTTGGCGTGGCGTCAACCACCTCTGAACCTGCCCCTGCAGAGCTGACAGAACCTCTGCCCCAGTGTGGCTCCTGTCCCCCAAGCACACCAGCTCAAGCACCGCATGGCATCTTTTGGCCTGCGTACTTGCGTAGCCCCTTGAACTACTACGGAGCCCCGCTGAACACTGTGAGCAGGACGCACTGCACTAAATGTAAATAGTCTAGAAGATAACAGGAACGGATCTAGCTAAACTGAATACAGTGTATATATATATATGCAACACCTGGGATGCATATATATACACAATACACTGTAAGTGCAGCTAACTGACTGACTGTTCTGCCTAATCTATCTAACTTAAATCAAATGACACTGTCTCTCTGTCTATCTCTTTCAACGCCGGAACACACACTACACAGGGCCACCGTGCAGGCGGCCTTATATAGTGTGGGGCGTGTACTAAATCCCCTGAGCCATAATTGGCCAAAGCCTCCTTGGCTTTGGCCAATTACGGCCCTCTGTTCAGGCGGCGCTGTGATTGGCCAAGCATGCGGGTCATAGTGCATGCTTGGCCAATCATCAGCAAGCAATGCACTGCGATGCCGCAGTGAATTATGGGCCGTGACGCGCCACCCGAATTTGGCGCGAACGGCCCATATCATTCGCAATTCGGCGAACGACCGAACAGCCGATGTTCGAGTCGATCATGGGTTTGACTCGAACACGAAGCTCATCCCTAGCGCCTAGATAGAGCACATAGATCACTAGGTCCTAAACCTCCTCAAGGTGCCAATCCCAGGGACATCATCGCTCGTTTCCATTTTTATGAGAGCAAGGAGGCCTTGACCTTTGCTACTCGAAATAGATCAAGGGTTGAACCTAAAAGGCACAAAACTTCAAATTTTTAATGACTTATCACCCATCACCTTGGCTACACACCGTGCCCTACGCCCAGTTACCTCTCACTTGCCGCAAAACCAAGTCCCTTATCGTTGGGGCTTCCCGTTCCGACTGTCAGTCATTAAAGACGGTTCACAACACTCCATGCGAGACCTATAAGAATGTGAGACTTTTATCAAAAACCTAGGTCTCCCTCCCATACCAGATGAAGACCTGCAGATACAAATCCCGCCATCTCGACAGATGTCCATGCCTGGGAAAATCTGGACCCCGTGCGCCAGAGGTCAAGGAAGACACCAGCTACTCCTCAAAGAGCTGCACCATTCAAAGGCCCTACCTGAAAATGATCTGTGACATATCCTTTTATTCCCTCTTTACACGTACCTGTAGGTCCTATTTTTGACTTATGTGTTCTGAGACTCTGGGCTCAGAGTCGAACTTCCACTCCTGAAGTGCCTTACACATTTGCCTGTTTGCTATATTCCCGCACGAATCCTTCATGTTGGTGGTTCCCTGTTTTTTCCTATTACTTTTTATAAGCTGTTCGGATTGGGCGGAGGCCTACTTGACTGATTTTGTAGGCTGACATGCCTCCACTTAACATGGTCTTGAATCGAGACCGTGATTTCCTGAGGCTTTCACGTTCCTCAGGCCTAATACCTAATTGGTATATATTTTTTCTTTTTTTCTTTTTGCTAGGGATCCTTTTTGGTCCTATCCTGGATCCCCCCCTTTTTTTTCCTTTGTTTTATTTTTATTTCCCAATCCCTTGTTTCGATTGATTTTTCTCTACACATGGGTTTTTTTTCTGACCCATATTCAAAACAGTTATGTTTTGAAAGGTATACAATACTGTCATATATTTATCAATGATGTTTTTGTTGCTATGTTTTCCTTGTCAAAAGAAGTTTATTGAGTATACAATGTTATAAAGATACATAAAGTAAGTTTACAAGGATCTATAAAGTAAGCTCATTGTTTTACAGTAGGGTTTATATAGGTAAATATCATGAAATTTCAAATATTAAACATTGGGTTCACGTAAACCTAAATTAAAGATATATATCATTTCCTTAGTTACTTTTGTAGGTATTTAAATGATTTATATCTACTATACATATTGTTTACAAGTAGAGTGTATATAGGTCAAATAAATTCTGATAATGAGCTTTAATCGTAAGGTGGAGAAAAGGAAAGAGAAAGAAGAAAAAGGGTAGAAAGGCAGAGGTATGGTCCACAAGTTTGTCCCGCTCGTCAGTTTATTATTCTTTTTAGTTCTCTTTGAAGCCTTAGAATGGGTGTCTCTGTAAGTCATTTAATCTGTCACCATGGCAACAGGACAGAGTCATTGAAATTTGACAGGAACTGTTGTTTTATCCAAGGGTGCCAAAGTTTTTCAAATTTTGGAATTTGATTTTGATCGATGGCTACCATCTTACATAGTTACATAGTTACATAGTTACATAGTTAGTAAGGTTGAATAAAGACACCAGTCCATCCAGTTCAACCTGAGTGAGTGTGGGTCTACAACCCTGACCCTTGTCCCTAACCCTGAATATCGCACACTCACATCAATCCCTACCCTCAATCCAAGGTCCCCATTCATATACTAGGGCCAATTTTGGACAGAAGCCAATTAACCTACCAGCATGTCTTTGGAGTGTGGGAGGAAACCGGAGTACCCGGAGGAAACCCACGCAGGCACAGGGAGAACATGCAAACTCCAGGCAGGTAGTGTCGTGGTTGGGATTCGAACCAGCGACCCTTGTTTACTGCTAGGCGAGAGTGCTAACCACTGCACCACTGTGCCGCATGGGACATTGAATTATTCATTCTGTGAATTGTTTCTGCTAGTACCAATGTAGGAGATTTCCATGCCTTGGCCACTGTTTGTTTTGCAGCCGTTATTAGTTGGATTATAAGTTTGAATTGAGAGAGTGTTAACCATTCCGGTTTTAGATTAAGTAAAGTTAAATATGGATCTGGTTGTATTATCTTTTTAAATATTTTAGATGCAATCACGAAAACTTCCTTCCAGAAGGTTTGGATTACTGGGCACGTCCACCATATGTGTAAATATGTGCCTATTTCTGGGCATCCTCGAAAACAAAGAGCTGAGGTATTAGGTGAATATTTTGCCACTCTAGCGGGTACAAGGTACCAGCGAGTTAGGACTTTATAATTTGTCTCCAGTGCTAAGATGTTGGGTGAAGATGACTTAGATGTGAGCCATATGTTAGACCAGTCTGTGTCTTCTAAAGTTCGTCCCAGGTCCTCCTCCCACCTCTGAACGTAAGAGGGTCTATTAAGATTTGCTACTCCATATAATTGATTATAAAGTGATGAAATTGTACCTTTAGCAAATGGATCTTTTGTACAGATTGATTCAAAAATGGATAATTGGGATAATGGTGTATCCCCCTTTAGGAATGGTGTATAGAAATTTTTGATTTGGAGGTATCTAAATATCTCAGAGTTTGGTAGATCATATTTTTCTCTAAGCGATGGGAATGAAAGGAATGATTTAGATGCTATGAAGTCATTTAGTGTCTGAATGCCTGATGTTGTCCAAGCTTTAAAAGAATTTGGGTAGATCCATGCCGGATAAAAGGCCGGATTTCTGATAAAAGAAAGGAGAGGATTGTGTGGAGATTGTAACTGATATTTGGTTTTTAGTTTATCCCAGAGAGATAAGAAGTGCTTAGTTATGGGATTATGAATTTTAAAGCGGTCTTTAGGATCAAGCCATAATAAATTTGATATTACGTGGTTTAGAAGAGCCCCATATAAACGAAGTTGCTCTTTTTTGTACTATTCTCAAAAAATAGGAAGGAATTGGAATAGGGAGGACTCTGAATAGATAAAACAATTTGGGTAGAATAGTCATTTTGATTGCATTAATTTTCCCTATCCAGGATAAAGGAAGTTGCGACCATTGTTTTGATTTGTGATCTGTCTTAATACAGGAGGATAATTGGTTGAGAATAAGTCAGAATGAGATGCTGTTAAATGAATTCCAAGATATGGGATTGATTTTTCTGCCCATGTGAATGGGAGTGCAGCCCTTGCCGGGATCAATTCCATGTTTGTGAGCTAAATATTAAGCACTAGGCATTTCTTAAGATTAATCATAAGGCCGGATAGGGCTGCAAATCCATCAAGAGCTGGTATTAAGTTAGGACCAGAGACCTGTGGTGATGATAGAAAAAGTAATATATCGTCTGCAAATATACATAATTTGTGTATAATACCTCCTACTTCAATGCCAGTTATAGTTTGGTTTGTTCTGATGTATTGGGCCATGGGTTCGAGTATAAGGGCAAATAATAAGGGAGATAATGGGCAACCCTGTCGGGTACCTCTTTCGATATTAAAGGCTTCAGATTTGTATCCAGCATATTTTATATAGGCTTTGGGTTTATTATATAATGCTTTGATCCATGTTAAAAAGTGGGGTCCAAAACCCCATTTTTGTAATGAATATTGCATATATTGCCAGGATACTGTGTCAAATGCCCTCTTAATATCGAGAGATAGAAAACATAAAGGGATTTTCCGTTTTTTAGCAATATGTGCCAATAACACTGCCCTGCGTATATTATCGCCTGCCTGTCTATTTGGCATGAAGCCTACTTGATCTCTATGTATTAATTTTCCTATAATGCTATTGAGGCGTTTTGCTATTATTTTTGCTAATAATTTATTATCGAGGTTTAACGAGAGATAGGCCGATAATTCACACAGGAAGTATCATCAGAAAGGGGTTTTGGGATCATACAAACAATTGCCATTAGTGTTTCTTGCCGAAAAGAATGTCCATCTAGAAGTTTGTTAAAAGTTTCAGTGAGAATGGGAGAGAGTATTTCTGAGAATGTTTTATAGTATAAAGCCGAGTAGCCGTCTGGGCCTGGTCTTTTGTTAAGTTTTAGGTCTTTTATGGCGTTAGCAACTTCATCTATAGTTATAGGCTCATCCAAACTGCTTTTTTGATTCTGAGATAACTCAGGTAAGTTTATTTTTGAGAAGAAGGATTCAGCTTCTGTAGGATTAAATTCATTGTTTGTCTTGTATAAAGTTGCGAGATGTGAGTGAAATTTATGGACTATTTTAACTGGATTACAAGTGTAAACATTTTTTGATAATTTCAAACGTATTGGTTTGAAAGATTTGTTAGTTGAATTTAATGCCCGAGCCAAATATGTACCTGGTTTGTTTGTATTCATGTAGAAATTGTGTTTGGAGCGTTTGAGGGATTTATCAACTGACTCAGTGAGAAATAGATCGTATTCCAATCTAGATTTTTCCAGATGAGATTTTGTACTCTGAGATGGATTATGAAATGATATGTAGGCTGCATTAAAATTGAGTTCTAGTTTTTTTGCTAGATTTTTGCGTTCCCGTTTAAATAGTGCCATTTGTCTTTGTATTGTACCGCGCAAGACAGGCTTATGAGCTTCCCACAGTGTTATTGGGGAGATGTCTGTTGTATTATTAATTGATATGTATTCCTTTAAAGCTTGTTCAATGGCCATCTGATGTAGTGGGTGTTTGAGCATTATGTCCGGTAAGTACCACGTTGGGTCATGCGCTTTTGGTATGGCTGAGGCTATAGTAGTGTATACTGCATTATGGTCAGACCACGGAATCGGAATTATATCTGATGCAATAATTTCTGGTATCATTCCTATTGTTAGAAAAATATGATCTATTCTGGTGAAGGTTTGATGAGGGTGCGAGAAATAAGTGAATTTCTTTTTCATTGGGTTACTTTCTCTCCATGAATCTACCAGATTGTATTTGGAAAGAAGTTGAGAAAAAGGTTATCTAGACGTTATTTTGGATGGTGTAAAAGGTGATTTATCTAGAAATGGGAGGAGGACCTGGTTTGAATCCCCACACATTATCACTGTTCCTATTTTGTGTGTATTAATCACTTGTAATATATGTGAGAGGAATGGTGTAGGTTGTTTGTTAGGAGCGTAGTAGGAAATCACCGTGATTGCTGTATCCATTATATAACCCATGAGTATCAGGTATCTACCTTCTGGGTCTTTAATTTCTGATGATAAGGTGAATGGTGTGGATCGGTGAAATGCAATTAGAGTTCCCCTTTGCTTGGTACAGGCAGAAGCCGTGTAAATTTGTTGATAAAAAGGAGAAATATATTTTGGAGTAGAATCTTTGGTGAAGTGTGTTTCTTGGAGGCATACTATGTGAGCCTTCTTGTTATGGAAAGTACGGAAGGCTTTGGTCCTTTTTTGAGGGACATTTATTCCCTGAACATTCAGGGAAAGTATATTCAGTGGTGCCATGGCAATAGATCAAATAGTTTTGACTTACTTTTTGTTATGCAGAGCTGACTGCGCAGATCAACCTGTGTGGACTGAAGAGATGAATAGATAGAAAAGAAACCAGTGAATTCTGGAGTAAAGAGTAAACAAAAAACATATGAGATTAAATGATACATTGTATAAATTATTTTTTGCAAGTAATCACAATTAACCCGTGAAAGAGAGTAAATATCTCTCTGAGGGGAATAAGTGCCTTCGTCACACTCCCACATAATATGATTGGGAGAATGAGGAGGGCTAATGGGGGTACACGGATCTTCCGCTTACAGGAGAGAAGTGCTATGTCAAAAGACATCAAAATGATGTTTCATTAATTGGAGTGCAGAATATAGTTTTTGTTGAAATTATTTATTCCAGGGTGGTTGTATATGGTTAGTCTTGCCCTAGGCTAAATAATTCAGTTAGAAAGGTAATGTTAATAACTTTGGTATTGATGAAGATAGTTTGAATTATTTTGGGATTTTAACCCTTTTAGAGTAAACAATTACATATTTTATTCATATGCAACTGTTTAGATATGTTAACTCATAAAATTGAGGTTGTATTGCTTCAGATTAGAATAAACAAAAACATAATTCTAGGAACTAGTTAGGTAATAATATATTTGTTTTAAGAAAAGAAAGAAAAAGCTTCCATTACTTCTGGATTATTGAACATATTTGTCCTAAAAAGTAATAAATCTATTGTTATTACCTGATAATATATAACTGAACAAGAATTTCCTTATTTCACTTATATATTCTAAGGCTATATGAATCAGAAGTAATAAGAAATATAACTGGAATGTAACATGATCCCACACAGTGTGTGACTATCAGAATGCAGTTACATTCAGTTATAAATACAGGTTTTTTATAGAGAACCATCTCTTAGTATAATAAATGAAGAGATATCAGGAATTAGGATGTCAGTCCATTGAATCTTCTTGGTCCATGGATGATGTGGCATAACGGCCTCTTTCGTGAGAATGATGATTCCCATTTTGTTCTGAAATTTTCTGGGTGCTGCCTGAAGGTGAAGATGACGCCATTCTTCTGCGTGTGGGGGAGTTGCTGCTTGTGGGTTCTGTCAGATTTAATTTTAAAAGGGTTTGTTGTAGTTCATCTGCTGATCTGCTTCTGTAAATTGTACCTTGGTAGTTAAATCTGACTGAAAAGGGGAAGCCCCATTGATACATATTGTTGTGGCGTTGCAGTTCCATTAGTTGGGGTTTCATGGATCGTCTTTTAGTAATAGTAAGTTGGGATAGGTCAGCAAAAATTTGATAATTGTGTCCTTGAAAATTAAGTTCCTTTTTTTCTCCTGCAGCAATTAGTATTTGTTCTTTCGTTCTGTAATAATGAAATTTTGTGATTATATCACGTGGGGGTCCATCTTTCTTTTTGGCTGTGAGGGCTCTGTGTACACTGTCCAGTTTTAAACGTTCAATAGGGATATCTGGCTTTAGTTCTTGTAATAGAGCAGTAATAGTAGATTGCATGTCTGTCACAGTTTCAGGTATTCCCCTTATGCGCAAGTTTGAACGTCTGGCTCTATTTTCGTAATCTTCGAGCTTAGTTTGAAGTATTAAATTCTCTTTTTTTAATTGTTCCAATTCTGTTATATTTTCTTGGGTTGTAATTTCCATTTCATCCATTTTTATTTCTAAGGCTGCGGTGCGGTTTCCCAGCTCTCTTATTTCTTTGGTTAGGCTTTTTGTTATTTGGTCTGAGGTTTGTTTTAAAGCCTTATGAAGCATCTTTTCAAATTGTAATAATATTTCTGGAGATACTGAGGAGGCTTGTGGAGAAGTTTGTGAGAGGATTTGTTCTGTATCTGACTCAAATGGAGAGTCTTGCTGTGACATTTTCTGTCTGTGAGAGCGCCCTGATGCTGTATCTTGTGAGGTGACTGGAGCTGCTTCAGCTGCAGTGAGTGCCTGTGAGCTCTTTGTGAGGTGATTTTTATTTCTGCCACGGTTTCCTCCCAGTACCATATTTCCTGCCCAAACTTTCACAGTTTGTTCCCTGGGGCAAAAAGGTTCAAATGGATACCTTTTGAGCCTGCAGGCTCCGCTTTGTCCTTCTCTTCTCTCCTCAGCGGTGTGGAGCTCTAACAATGCATGTCTGCTCTGCTAGGCTCCGCCTCCTGCCCCCCTTGTTGCTATGTTTTATACATCATGGTACATGTTTCTTTACCACTCTTTAAATGTAATATATGCGTTACTCACATACCTGAGTTATGGCTGTAAGTATATTGTCATGCAATGTTAAAGGTCTAGGTTCCATCTGCAAACGTTGGCTGGCGTTGAAAGAGTTTAGGACATCTAAATCAGAAGTGATCATGGTTCAGGAGACACATTTCAAGGCGGAGGGCTCTTTTAAATTTGCCTCCAAACATTTGCCTACTGCCTATATAGCATCCGATCCCTCTGGAAAGGCTGGAGTGGCCATATTACTGAAACGTAATTGTACTATACGTGTCGAATCGACATATTTAGACCCTCATGGCCGCTTCGTTCTCCTGAACTGTGATCACGAAAATGTCTCATTTACCCTTGCCAATGTGTATGCACCCAACACAGGACAGATTGGATTTCTTGAGATATTTTTTGAAAAACTGCAATCTTTTTCTCAACCATTCATGGTCATCGGGGGTGATTTCAATTTATGCATGTCCCCGACTAAAGACAGATTTGCTCTTTTTGCACATACCCCACCCCCCAGGTTCAAAAACTGGCTACATCTTTTAGGTAACCGCATCAAATCTCTAGACCTGAATACATTTGCTAAATCCTTGTTTTGGTCCAAGCAAAAATTTTACGAATTTGCTAATAAGCCCCACAGAATGCTGGTCAATATATTAAAGCCAAGACCCGCAGCCTCAATCCCTGATTTAATACTACAACCCAATGGTAAACCCACCTATTGCCCCCAACACATGTCCAAGGTCTTTGGTGATTATTACAAAAAACTCTATAACTGCTTGGCTACAGACCAAATTTCGGAATTCACTCAAGAAAAATTTGATGCCTTCGTTAAGTCTCTAAACCTCCCTACACTCTCCCCTGAGAAACGCTCAGGACTCAATGCACCTATATCTGCTGCAGAAGTTACTGCGGTTATTAACCAACGCCCGACCCACAGATCTCCTGGGCCTGACGGACTTCCTTACTCATACTTTAAAAGCCTTCTATCAGTTCTAATGCCCCATATGATAAGCCTGTTTACCTCTCTGATGTTAGGGATTGTCCCACACTCCCAATTCCTCCACGCCTTTATTACAGTTATCCCGAAACCGAATAAGTACTTATCATTACCAGACAATTATCGCCACATTGCCCTCCTGAACTCTGATTATAAAATTTTCACAAAAATTTTAGCTAACAGACTATCCCTACTTCTCCCCTCACTCATACATAAGGACCAGGTTGGTTTTGTTCCCACTAGACACGCAGGAGATAACACTAGAAGAACTATCGATCTTATTGACCTACTGACTAAAACTAAGAAACCTGCGGTAGTCCTTAGTTTAGATGCCCAGAAGGCATTTGATCGCCTAAACTGATCATTTATGTTCGCTATTTTGGCTAGATATGGATTTTCAGGCCCCATTATACACGCTTCGAAAGCGCTTTACTCCACGCCCACTTCCCAGGTACAGCTGTCTTCCCATGTCTCTCCGCCATTTTCCCTAAGTAGCGGTACCTGACAGGGATGCCCCTTGTCCCCTTTACTTTTCATTCTAATAGGGCGTACACACGGTCTGACTTTGTTCGGACATTCCGACAACAAAATCCTAGGATTTTTTCCGACGGATGTTGGCTCAAACTTGTCTTGCATACACACGGTCGCACAAAGTTGTCGGAATTTCCGATCGCCAACCACGCGGTCACGTACACCACGTACGACGAGACTAGAAAAGGCCGGTTAAGAACCAAGCGCGGCACCCTTTGGGCTCCTTTTGCTAATCTCGTGTTAGTAAAAGTTTGGTTTTGACGATTCGCGCTTTTTCAGACTCGTGGCTTTCAGATCGTTTTCTGCAGTTCAGTTTGTGCTTGTGGGTTTGTATCTGCTCTTCAGTGCGTGCAGCAAGTTCCGCGTGACTTTAGGTAGTTATTGTATTCTTGTTCATTCGTTACTGGTTTTCAGGTCGCTCTTCACAGGCCTTGCTGTTCTTCAGTGCGTTCTGTTTCTTCGTTCTGAGCAGCCGACCGTTTTCTAGCCATGTTTCGTATGCGTACTCCTCGTAGAATTCGTGCTGTGCGGGGGCTTGGTGTTGGGGTCCTGACCTTGACACAAGTCCAGTCCATGAACAGGGTGGGGAGGAGTTCATGGACCAAGAATTGGTTGCTTCAGCATGACCAGTTCTCTCATATGCCTTTGCTCCGTGAGATCCGTGAGAATAATCCTGATGATTTCAGGAACTTTCTCAGGATGACGGACCCCGTGTTTCACCGTTTGTTGGCTTCGCTGACCCCCTATATTAGCAGGCAGGATACCTCCATGAAGCAAGCCATCACTCCGGAGCAGAGGTTGGTCACTACCCTGCGGTATTTGGCCACAGGGAGAAGTCTGCAGGACTTGAAGTTCTCGACAGGCATCTCCCCCCAGGCTCTGGGGATCATTATCCCAGAGACCTGTTCTGCCATCATACAGGTCCTGCAGAAGGAGTATATGAAGATAAGATTTTTATCCTTTTATATCACATTTTATTGTATTGAATGTTTGCTAATATCTTGTATTTCTTTCCTCATTCCCTAATTACCATGATTGTAATATGCTGTGAATGTCCCCTTTGTTCTCATGCATGCTGGATTTTTATGTAATTATTATTTTAGGTCCTTCATACATATTTGCCCTTCACTAACCTCCCCAGCATGGTGTCTCCTGGCCCTATATTCACCTCATGTAGTCACTTAACAATGTATTTTATCAGCTCTATAGTAGTGCTTTACCCCAAACACCCCCTAAACTGTTTGGAAATGTTATTTTTGATTTAAATTCTGGCAGAGTGCCAGAGGCTTTTTTTTGTTGGTGTCCCCAAATAATTTTTTGTAACCCTCCCTCCCCCAACTGCTAAGTCAGCTGATCCCAATTCTCTATCTATCCTCAATCCTCTATCTGCTGACTTTGCCAAACCCATACACACTATACCCATCTCTTTACTGGTCAGATTTATGGATGAATTCCCCAAAGCATGTAGTGCAAGGGCCTGCCTGTATACTTTCCAATGGTACTGTTTAAAGTTTTTGTATCCTATTATTATCTTGACAGGTAATAGCAGAATGTCCAAATGTCCTCAAATGTGTACAGTGTGTGTTTATATCTTTGTATTATGACACTTCTTACCTGTCCAGTGGTCTGCCAATAGCGTAACTAAGGAGGGGCTGTTCAAAGTAATACCCATTATTTAGGCATTCATCTCTCAATGAAGTGAAGAGGGTTACCTGTCCAAGAGCTCCCCCCCCTATAATGTTAGAAATGGCCCATGAGAGGGGGGAGGGGGAATATGATAGGTGTACCTTATACTTTGGCCTTGTTAAATTCCCCTTACTAAATGCTATCTGGAGGTTGCCCCATAATGTTTGTGTCTAATCTGCTTGCCATGTTTCTGTGAAAAAATAGTAATGTTTATTGTTTTTTCCTCAACAGTTTCCTTCCACGCCACAGGAATGGCAGACTGTGGCCTCCCACTTTGCCCAGCGGTGGGACTTTCCTAACTGCGGAGGGGCAATTGATGGGAAACACGTCCACATCGTCCCACCACCCAACTCGGGATCGTACTATTATAATTACAAGGGGTTCAATAGTATAGTGATGTTGGCAGTGGTGTCGGCTAATTACGACTTCTTGTATGTGGATGTGGGGAAGAATGGCCGGATGTCCAATGGTGGAGTCATCGCCCAGACGGAGTTCTACAGGCGTCTCCAGAATGGCAGCTTGGACTTGCCAGCTCCAGAGGACAATGTTGAAGGACTCCCATTTGTGTTCGTTGCTGATGAAGCGTTTGCGCTGGGGGACCACCTGATGCGGCCCTTCCCAATGAGGACCCTCACCCTGGAACAGAGGGTTTTTAATTACCGGCTGGCCAGAGCCCGAAGAGTGGTGGAGAACACATTTGGAATCCTGGCCAGCCGGTTCCGCCTATTTATGACACCCATCCATATGGCGGAGTATAAACTGAACTATATAATACTTGCGTGCTGTGTTCTCCATAACTTTTTAAGGAAACATTTGGCCAACTATGCTGGCTCAGTTGGGCCTGAGGCCGGAATCATACATCAAACCACACTGACAGCGCTTGAAAGCGGCCGTCCTGGCTTGCCCTCCCTGAGTGCCCGTGATGTCCGGTTACGATACCAGGAGTTCTTTGCGGGTAGGGGGGCTATCAATATGCCAGACAATCTGTGAAGCCTTTTTATAATGAAAAAAAAAAATTCTTTGTGGACATTTACTGCTTGTGTTTGTTTTAGCTGACCCTGACAGAAATGTTTTGAGTGCAGAAAATGGCGTGATTGTGTAACCTTATACAAAGCACTGTTGGCTGTTATTTACTAAATGCAAAAACACATTTCACTACAAGTGCACTTGCAACTGCACTGAAACTGCACTTGTAGTGCAAAGTGGATTTGCCTTTATTAAATAACCCCCATTTTCTCATAAAACAACAATTACATCACCCCAAAAGTGTTGTAGCGTTGAGACAATAATCCACACATTCTTGATTAACAATCTTTTTAATACCTGCACAATCACATGTGCATTTACCAAAGGTTTTTCAGACAAACCAACATGTTTGTTGTATACCAATTTTTGTGGTGGCATTATCCAAAATCAAAATGTCCATTTTATAGAAAACAGGTCTGTGTAAAACCAACAAGAAAAGACACAAATCTTGAACTTACAAACGTCACATTTGGTCGAATTTGAAGGCAATATCAGACATGAGTATTTAGGAACTGTGTTTGATATTGCCTTCAGATGGGGGGAAATCACCCCTGGAAAAGCCAAATTTGGAAGATGCACACAAATTTCCCAATGTCAACATGTGCTAGCTGCCATCAAGGGGGATCAAGGGATGTGTTTTGGGGGAGCAAGCCCTTCCTCACCGCTACTTTATTATTGAGGAAGGGGTTGCACCCCCAAAACGCGTCCATTGATCTCCCGTGATGGCAGATAGCACATGTTGACACACTGTGTGCATCCTCCAAATTTGGCTTTGGGAAAAATCACAAAAACATTTAGCACATTGTAGCACACAAAAGAAGAAAGTGATTTGGAGGGGTTTTAAACTCGCCCCAAAACATCAATGATGTTTTTATATTTTGGAATAACATCATTGATGTTTTGCTTGATGATTTCCAATTGTAAATTACACCCCATGATCTCCCCGATCAGGATCTGGGCACTTTCGGATGTGAAAGGATCTGGATCCACAACCTCACGATCACCTAGAAAGAGAGGAACCCCAAAATAAATTTGGTTTAAACAAAATGCCGCCATCCATCTCTTATCTGAGCCTGTGGTTGCAGACACTCACCTGTTGTGGTGACTAGTTCCACCACGTCTTCATCCTCCTGCTCGGCTTGTGTTGGGGGATTTCCCCTTCTTCCAGAGGGGGGGGGCTCTGGTCTCCTCAGATGAGGGGTGTCCTCTGAGTCTTTTATCCCCTATGTCAAACAAAAATGGTATAATTAGCACACAGATATTTGATGGCAGAACTATAAATAGGAAACATTGCTTGGAAGTGGGGTACAATTATCTATTTTAGCAGAGTTCCAAGATGTAGCTTTTTTAGTGTCCTTTGTCAAGCTGCAATACTTTACCTGTTTTGTACAAGCTTCACAGATGGAGACCCTCCTATAGTATACACTGGAGCACCTGTGTGGCCCCCCTAATAAAAATGGTGTTCTTTTGTCCCACACTATAGTGCTCCAGTGTCCAGATGTGAAAACAGCTGCTCAGTGTCCTCTCCTTACACAGAATCTAGTTTGCATTTCATTCTAGTAACAAAGCCATCTACACAACCCAATTCTTTGAAGACAAGTATAGGGCATCAAAATGGTGGTCAAATGCATATGGGCTAAACAATGGTATTTTATATTTGGAACAAAAAATGTTTGATCCGAACGAATAATGTGCCCATGAACATGAAAGTTGCCATTTTAAACTGTACAACAGTTCCTAAAAGCACATGGAGCAGCACGAACGTAATAAACACAAAAAGAATAGGAACACAGCACAACTACTTACTTTTTTGCAGCACTCTCCGGATCTTTCTGTACTGCTCATGTTCTCGTAATTTCAGGTCCGAACCCTGGTTCCTGAGCTGATCTTTCGATCGTCGTACCCTGAAATTCCGGTGCAGACTCCTGACCACTTTCGCCATGATCTTGGCCTTTCTGACATTGGGGTTGGGGTAGGGCCCATACTTTCCATCATAGTCGGCCTTCTTCAGGATGTCCACCATCTCCAACATCTCCCCAAAGGACATATTTGAGTCCTTAAATCTCCTTCTGGATCGGGACGTTTCAGGCTCCGGCCTTTCCTCCCCCTCCTCCTCGTTGCTTCAATTTGCACGCACCTGCTGTCTATCCGCCATGTGCTCTTCCCCCACTGCGCCGAACGAAAAGGGGCGGGGAATAGACTAGAAAGAACGTCAGGGGCAGGCGGAGTTATACGCGTGTGTATAAAGCGTAACACACGTGCGTCTTACGTACGATCTGTGAGTGGAAGAAGGAACATCGGAGACGCCGATCGTGATAACGAAGGTAAGATCTAAACTTGCGCCTATACTGCTTCGAAATGGAAGCCTATATTGTAACAAGATTAGGGGAGTTTTGCCTGACATTAGGGTTTGTCTTGTGTTGTGTCTTGCAGAGAAAATGGATGGGTTCAACGACCACAATTTCCTGCCCCTGTTCATAGACAAGTACAGGGAGCTGCCCTGTCTGTGGCAAGTGAGACACCCCCACTATAATCACAAACAGAAGAGGCAGGCAGTGCTGGAGAAACTGTTGGAGTTGGTGAAGCCGGTGGTCCCCACAGCAACCATCCCCTATTTAAAAGCCAAAATTGGTGGCCTGAGGAGCACATATCTTAGGGAGCGCAAGAAGGTCACAGATTCCCAGAGGTCCGGAGCTGCAGCAGATGACGTTTATGTCCCCAGGCTGTGGTACTACGAGAGACTGCGATTTCTGTCAGACCACACTGAAGTCAGGGAATCCCTCTCTACTCTTCCTTCCATGCTTCCTTCCACCCCAGCTGAGGCTTCCGATGTCCAACCTGGGCCTTCCAGCCAGGAAGAAGTGGAGGAGCCCAGCTGGAGTCAGGTATAGCATTCTTCTACAGATTTCTGGGCAATAAATTAATTATGTTTATTAGATGTTATTATTGATCACTAATTGCTGATTGAAAAAAGTGTTTTACATATCAATAGACAGTAGTGGGCACCCAAAATTGGGACAAAAATGAAAAATGCTGGGCTCAGAAGGATAGTCTGTTATATTTGTTAACATTCAATTTGCAGCAGTCAGGAGGTGAAAATTGTGTGTGATTGATTGAAAAAATACTAAAACTATGTCCCTTTTTCATACACAGGAAGACCTCAGCCAGGAGGAGGCTGTGGAATGTGGCAGTCAGGAGGAGGCGGGGATTAGTGGCAGCCAGGAGGAGGCGGGGCTAAGTGGCAGCCAGGAGAAGCCTGGGACAAGTCGCAGCCTGACTGAGTCTCAGGTCCCTCCCCTCCACCTGCCATATAAACGAGCCAGGAAGGCCACTCCGAGTCCCATGCAGGATTCAGCATTCAGGCTAATCCAGGAGGCTTTTGCATCCCTCAGAGCCTTACCAACTCCTGAAGAGGCCTTTGCCTGCATGGCTGCCACCAAATTGCAGGGCATGCAGGAGGGTCAACGCCTCCTGTGTGAGGACCTTATTTATAAAGTGCTACGTAAGGGGGTGAGTAGGGAACTAACACCCAAGACGGATGTCATTGAGATGGACAATCCTCCTCCTCCTCCTGCTGCCAAACTCCACCACCACAGCCACAGCGTGGAAGAAAGCGTGGAAAGAAGACCTGAGAGTGATGACCCTGGGTTCAGTCTGGTCTGACAGAAGATGCAGTCTCTTGTATGACCACAGCCTGGGGACACAGATGTCATCTGCTGCTTTCCGGATCTCTGGGACTTCTGGACCAGACTGCCCTCCCTTAGATATGGACTCCTCAGGCCACCAATTTTGCTTAAAAAAAGTTGATGTCTGCCCTGGGGGTCCAAGGCTTCGCCCACTTCTGCAGTTTCTCCAGCGTTGCCTCCCTCTTTGTTTAGTTGTGAGCCCTTAATAAAAATTTTTGGGACATTCTACTCTCCTGTGTGTGTTTTCATCCAAAAAGGACAGTTTGTTGGTGAGGATTCAGGTACATTTCTAACATAAAATGTGAAATTAACAAGAGACAACAACACCAAACAATCTCCTACAGATTAAATAGAACAACATATCAATGGTGTTGTGGGAACTTGTCACAAAAAACACACACAAACATTTTCGGGAGTACAAATCAAAATCGCAAAAAAAATAAAAATAAAATAGAAACACAAAAAAAGAATCTACATTAAAGCCAAAAAATATATAAAAAATATACAAAAATATGTTGTCAGATGTGAGAAATCAAAATATATTGAGGGAATCACGATAAATAGTAATGAAATAAGTTTGTGAGAAGTCTGTGTGAATATGAGCAGCAAAACTACTTCATTCTTGTCACATTATAAAGAAGAAGAGAGTGCGCTGTATTAAACCATTTTGAACATTGCAGCGTGACGAAAGTGCTGTATCCATTGCGAACGCTAAGTTTACCAGAACGAGCTGTTCCGTCTTGGAATTTCTTCTGAGCATGCGTGGCACCTTGTGCGTCGGAACACGCCACACACGGTCGGAATTGACGCGATCGGATTTTGTTGTCGGAAAATTTTATCTCCTGCTGTCCAACTTTGTGTGTCGGAAAATCCAATGGAAAATGTCCGATGGAGCCCACACACGGTCGGAATTTCCGACAACACGCTCCGATCGGACATTTTCCATCGGAAAATCCGACCGTGTGTACGGGGCATAAGTATGGAACCTCTGGCTGAAGCTATTCGCTCCCATCCAGACATAGCGATAGGGGCAGTGGTGCTGAGACATAGGGAGTACAAGTTGTCCTTATTCACTGATGATACCCTATTAACATTGACCCATCCCCATATATCACTTCCTTTTCTCCATGCAATCCAAAATCAATTTGGTAATATTTCAGGTTTTAAAACAAATCCGACCAAAACTGAAGCCCTCCCTATTAACCTTTCAACAGATATGCTCTCGACTTTACAGTTGATTTTCAAGTATCGATGATGCACCCACTCCTTAAAATACCTTGGGGTCCACCTGACCTCCTCATATTCCACTCTTTTTTAGGCCAATTTTCCCCCTATGTTTATAGAGATTAACAAATTATTGAAGACATGGACAACACTTCCCTTATCCCTTCATGTAAGGATAAATGTCCTCAAAATGTCATTGCTTCCTAAGCTCCTCTATCTCTTTGAGACCCTTCCAGTTAAGATTCCAATGTCCCAATTAAAGCTAATCCAACGGAATTTCCTAAACTTTATATGGAATCATAAATCCCATAGGATAGCTAGCTCGGTACTTTTTGCAACCCGAGCTGGTGGAGGTTTGGGAGCACCCGACATAATTAAGTATTAATATGCTTCACATCTCAGAGCCATAACCTCTTGGACGTCTAGATACGCCCCTAATAGATGGTCTGAGATAGAAATGGGCATTACAATACCCGCACACCCATGCTACATGCTATGGCCATCCTCGGATAAATTTGTCTCTCAGTTACGTAAAATCAGTTTAAACCCGATGCTATTTACACTTTCAATATGGAAAAGCTGCTCTAGTAAATATACACTTTCATCTCCATGCTCTTCTTTAACAAATGTTATTTTCAATCCAGAGATTGCTGATAGCCTTTCTTATGACGCCATGTTGCCATGGTCAAAAGCCGGTATTTTTAAACTACGTCACCTGGTTAAACCAGTGACACGTAAACTCCTCACTTTTCCTGACCTACAATCTAAATATAAAATCCTGAAAAACCTTTTTTATTCTTTTCTGCAAATCAAACATTTCTTTTCTACCAAAATACCACAACTGATCCTATCCACACCTACTGAATTTGAAATGGTGTGCTCCAGAGGTCCTAACGACTCTCATCTAATATCCACTATTTATAAAATCTTACATGCTGCCTCTCCCATTACAGAGCAAACTCACACGTATATGCGGAAATGGTCCCACATCTTAAACAGACCTATCTTATTAACCACTTGCCGACCGCCTCACGCCTATATACGTGAGCAGGTCGGCACGGGCAGGCAAAATCACGTACCTAGTACGTGATGCCTTCCCGCGGGCGGGGGGTCCGATCGGACCCCCCCCCGGTGCCCTGAGTGGTCGGCTCTCGTTCGCGGGCGATTAGGGGTCAGGGGGAGGCCATCCATTGATGGCCACCCCCTCCCGATCGCTCCCACGAATCGAATGCTTCCTCTCCCTCTGTAATGTAAACAGAGGGAGAGGAAGTGATGTCATCTCTCACGGAGCCGGTCTTTTTGATCCGACGCCGAGGAGAGAAGACATCCAAGTAAGTGCACCAACACCACACGTTCAGTAGAACACGCCAGGCACACTTTTCACCCCCCTGTCACCCCCCGATCACCCCCCTGTACCCACTGTCACTCTGACACCAATAGCAGTTTTTTTTTTTTTTTTTGCATTGGTGTCAGTTTGTCAGTTATAAGTGTTAGGGCTGTTAGGGTAGCCCCCTTTAGGTCTAGGGTACCCCCCCTTAGGTCCAGGGTACCCCCTAACCCCCCCTAATAAAAGTTAACCCCTTGATTACCCCCCGTCACCAGTGTTGCTAAGCGATCGTTTTTCTGATCGCTGTATTAGTGACACAGGTGACGCTAGTTTAGGGAGGTAAGTATATAGGTTCGCTGTCAGTGTTTTATAGCGACAGGGACCCCCATATACTACCTGCTAAAGGTTTTAACCCCCTGATTGCCCCCTAGTTAACCCTTTCACCAGCGATCACCGTATAAGTGTTACGGGTGACGCTGGTTAGATAGTTTGTTTTTTGTAGTTTATTATAGTTTATTACAGTTTATTACAGTTTATTATAGTTTTAGGGCACCCGCCGTTTATTACCCTATAAAGGTTTAACCCCCTAATTGCCCGGCGGTGATAGAAGTTAAGTTTTTAGGATCAAATAAGGTCTGCGTCGCCCCAGGCAGCGTCAGGTTAGCGCCAGTACCGCTAAAACCCACGCACGCAGCATACACCTCCCTTAGTGCTATAGTATCTGAACGGATCGATATCTGATCCGATCAGATCTATACTCCCCAGAAGTTTAGGGTTCCCTGAAACGCAGTGTTAGCGGGATCAGCCCAGATACCTGCTAGCACCTGCGTTTTGCTCCTCGGCCCAGCCCAGCCCAGCCCACCCAAGTGCAGTATCGATCGATTACTGACACTTACAAAACACTAAGCACACATAACTGCAGCGGTCGCAGAGTCAGGCCTGATCCCTGCGATCGCTAACAGTTTTTTGGTAGTGTTTTGAATCAGTCGCTGACAGTCGGGAGCTTTTTTGCCTGTGAGTCTCACTAGTGTACCCCTAAATTTAGAGGCCAAAATGGCAAATCGAAGGTACACTAGTGAAGAGGCCTACAGGATTCTGAGCATGACAGATAGTGAAGAGGAAGTCACTCATCTGTCAAGTTCAGGCTCAGAATACGATCCTGTAGAGGACAGCGGCTCCATGACAGATAGCTCTGACGACGGAGTTGTGGTCCCTGCTAAGGTCAGGCGTACCAGACCCCGAACTTATGCTGTCCTTGAAGTGCATGAACCGCAGGGCTCTCGTAGGGAGCAGAGAGGTACTAGTGCCGCTACTCCTTCTGGTGAACTGGCAAGCACCAGCGGCCTAGTACACCCTGGTCGTACATCCAGCACTGCAGTATCACGTGGTGACGTGGCGAGTCCCATAAGTGCAGTTCAAGCTGGTGAGGTGGCAAGCACTAGTAGTGTCCCGCTGCCACCAAGAAGACGAACACAGGCCCGTCGTGCCCATAGTGCCCTTCCTGCTGCATTGGCCAATCCGAATTGGGTACCCACCACTTCTGCAGCACCCTTACTTCCCCCTTTCACTGGCCAACCCGGAATTCAGGTGGAAACAGTTGACTTTATGCCACTGGATTTTTATTCGCTGTTTTTCACCGAAGATCTCTTTAGATCTATTGTGGACCAAAGCAATTTATACGCTGGTCAATACATCGCCACTATGCCCCAGTCCACCCTTGCCAGAGATTGGAGACCAATTACGGTCTCCGAATTTAAGATCTTTCTGGGCCTTTCCCTCCTCATGGGGTTGAATAAAAAGAGTGAGTTGCGGTCATATTGGTCCACTGACCCAATTTACCATTCACCCTTGTTCTCTGCTTCCATGGCCAGGGCACGATACGAGCAGATTTTGCGGTTCATGCACTTCAACGACAATGAACTCTGTCGTCCTCGTGGAGACCCTGAATACGATCGGCTCTACAAAATTCGGCCCCTCGTAAACCACTTCAACCAACGTTTTGCAGACTTGTTTACCCCCCATCAAGTTGTCTGCGTTGATGAGTCCCTGGTTAAATTTTCTGGCCGCTTGTCATTCAAACAGTACCTTCCCAGCAAGCGTGCCAGATACGGGGTCAAGATGTATAAGCTCTGTGACAGGGCCACAGGCTATACATGTAGATTTATGGTTTACGAGGGCAAAGATAGTCACGTAGAGCCGACAAACTGCCCTGACTACATAGGAAGCGCTGGCAAGATAGTGTGGGACTTGGTGTCACCCTTATTCGGAAAGGGGTACCACTTGTACGTGGACAATTATTATACGAGCGTGCCACTTTTTAGCCACCTTTTTGATCATCAGATTGGAGCATGTGGCACCGTGCGACCTAATCGCCGGGGCTTTCCCCAGCGGCTTGTAGATTCCCGTCTTAGGCTGGGGGAGAGAGCCTGCTTGAAGTATAATAATTTGCTCGCTATGAAGTGGAGGGATAAGAAGAATGTTTTCGTTCTCACCTCCCTTCATGCAGACACGATGGTCCAAATTCCTACGGCGACTGGTGTTGTGGAGAAACCCCTCTGTGTCCACGAATATAACCTTAATATGGGAGGGGTGGACCTCAACGACCAGTTGTTGGCGCCGTACCTAATTGCCCGTAAGGCCAGACGCTGGTACAAAAAAGTGTCTGTTTACTTATTTCAATTGGCTTTGCTGAATGCTTATGTGCTATACAGAGCTTCAGGACGGACTGGATCCTTCCTTAAATTCCAGGAAGAGATCGTCAGAGCCCTTCTGTATCCAGACGGTGCTCCACCTCACCATCCCCAACCAAATGCAGTAAGCCGGCTGCATGAGAGGCATTTTCTTTATGCCCTCCCGAGTACCCCTACCCAACGAACCCCCCAAAAAAGATGTCGTGTCTGCAGCAAGCGCGGATTTAGGCGTGACACCCGGTATTGTTGTCCCCTCTGTCCTGGCAATCCTGGTCTTTGCATTGGTGAATGTTTTGAACGCTACCACACACTAGTGGAGTATTAGCGTAAGGTACAGCACTGCACAGACTAGGCACACTTCCACAGGGTCTCCCAAGATGCTGTCGCATTTTGAGAGACCCAAACCTGGTAAAAGTTAAAAAAGTTAAAGTTACAAAAAAAAGTGTAAAAAAAACAAAAAAAGTAAAAAAAAGAAAAAAACACAAAAAAAATATAAAATAAAAAAACCAAAAATAGTTGTTGTTTTATTGTTCTCTCTCTATTCTCTCTCTATTGTTCTGCATTCTATACTGCAATGTTTTATTGTTATGTTTTTATCATGTTTGCTTTATAGGTATGCAATTTTTTTATACTTTGTTTTTTTTATTGTTAACCACCTTTGTGTTTTCAGGTACGCCATTCAGCTGCAGAGCGGATTTATTTATCTTGACAGCAACAGCGTTTGCTCCCACGATACATAAAGCCGCGACTCCAGCGCTGTCGGAGGTGATTTCACCACCACAGTTACATACTTCAGCATATATGCCGAAGCGTGGGGGCAGCAGTGGGTGGAGGAGCGATTTGCTCCTGCCTTTTGCGGGAGGATGCCCCCATGCTTCGGCATATATATATTTTTAGGTAGGCACAGGTTGCGTTAAATGTTTTATTTTTTACTATGTTTTTTTTGTATTTTGCTTTGCAGGTATGGTAAGTAATACTGTTATACTGTAATGTTACTTTGTTTTTTTGTTAACCATCATTTGCTTAGCAGGTACGCCATTCAGCTGCAGAGCGGATTTATTTATCTTGACAGCAACAGCGTTTGCTCCCACGATACATAAAGCCGCGACTCCAGCGCTGTCGGAGGTGATTTCACCACCACAGTTACATACTTCAGCATATATGCCGAAGCGTGGGGGCAGCAGTGGGTGGAGGAGCGATTTGCTCCTGCCTTTTGCGGGAGGATGCCCCCATGCTTCGGCATATATATATTTTTAGGTAGGCACAGGTTGCGTTAAATGTTTTATTTTTTACTATGTTTTTTTTGTATTTTGCTTTGCAGGTATGGTAAGTAATACTGTTATACTGTAATGTTACTTTGTTTTTTTGTTAACCATCATTTGCTTAGCAGGTACGCCATTCAGCTGCAGAGCGGATTTATTTATCTTGACAGCAACAGCGTTTGCTCCCACGATACATAAAGCCGCGACTCCAGCGCTGTCGGAGGTGATTTCACCACCACAGTTACATACTTCAGCATATATGCCGAAGCGTGGGGGCAGTAGTGGGTGGAGGAGCGATTTGCTCCTGCCTTTTGCGGGAGGATGCCCCCATGCTTCGGCATATATAAATGGTGCATGTATGCCCATCATTAGAAGTGGGTGGATGAAGGGAGGTATTCTAATGGTGGGCATACCCACCGATCAATATCTTTTTTTCGTTCAGCCCACAGGCTGCATGAAAAAAAAGTTTACAATGTATGCCCAACAAGGACCAGCAACGTACAGGTATGTTGCTGGACTTTGAGTGGTTATACCAGAATGATGCCTGCAGGTTTAGGTATCATCTTGGTATCATTCTTTTCAGCCAGTGGTCGGCTTTCTTGTAAAAGCAATCCTAGCGGCTAATTAGCCTCTAGACTGCTTTTACAAGCAGTGGGAGGGAATGCCCCCCCCCCCCCCACACCGTCGTCCATGTTTTTCTCTGGCTCTCCTGTCCCAACAGGGAACTTGAGAATGCAGCCGGTGATTCAGCCAGCTGACCATAGAGCTGATCAGAGACCAGAATGGCTCCAAACATCTCTATGGCCTAAGAAACTGGAAGCTACAAGCATTTCATGACTTAGATTTCGCCGGATGTAAACAGCGCCATTGGGAAATTGGGAAAGCATTTTATCACACCGATCTTGGTGTGGTCAGATGCTTTGAGGGCAGAGGAGAGATCTAGGGTCTAATAGACCCCAATTTTTTCTAAAAAGAGTACCTGTCACTACCTATTGCTATCATGGGGGATATTTACATTCCCTGAGATAACAATAAAAATGATTAAAAAAAAAATAAAAATGAAAGGAACAGTTTAAAAATAAGATAAAAAAGCAAAAAAAATAATTAAAAAATAAAAAAAAAAAAAAGCACCCCTGCCCCCCCCCCTGCTCTCGCACAAAGGCGAACGCAAGCGTCGGTCTGGCGTCAAATGTAAACAGCAATTGCACCATGCATGTGAGGTATCACCGCGAAGGTCAGATCGAGGGCAGTAATTTTAGCAGTAGACCTCCTCTGTAAATCTAAAGTGGTAACCTGTAAAGGCTTTTAAAGGCTTTTAAAAATGTATTTAGTTTGTCGCCACTGCACGTTTGTGCGCAATTTTAAAGCATGTCATGTTTGGTATCCATGTACTCGGCCTAAGATCATCTTTTTTATTTCATCAAACATTTTGACAAAATAGTGTGTTTTAGTGTATTAAAATTTAAAAAAGTGTGTTTTTTCCCCAAAAAATGCGTTTGAAAAATCGCTGCGCAAATACTGTGTGAAAAAAAAAAATTAAACACCCACCATTTTAATCTGTAGGGCATTTGCTTTAAAAAAATATATAATGTTTGGGGGTTCAAAGTAATTTTTTTGCAAAAAAAAATAATTTTTTCATGTAAACAATAAGTGTCAGAAAGGGCTTTGTCTTCAAGTGGTTAGAAGAGTGGTCGATGTGTGACATAAGCTTCTAAATGTTGTGCATAAAATGCCAGGACAGTTCAAAACTCCCCCAAATGACCCCATTTTGGAAAGTAGACACCCCAAGCTATTTGCTGAGAGGCATGTCGAGTCCATTGAATATTTTATATTGTGACACAAGTTGCGGGAAAAAGACAAATTTTTTTTTTTTTTTTTTTTTTTTGCACAAAGTTGTTACTAAATGATATATTGCTCAAACATGCCATGGGAATATGTGAAATTACACCCCAAAATACATTCTGTTGCTTCTCCTGAGTACGGGGATACCACATGTGTGAGACTTTTTGGGAGCCTAGCCGCGTACGGGACCCCAAAAACCAAGCCCCGCCTTCAGGCTTTCTAAGGGCGTAAATTTTTGATTTCACTCTTCACTGCCTATCACAGTTTCGGAGGCCATGGAATGCCCAGATGGCACAACCCCCCCCCAAATGACCCCATTTTGGAAAATAGACACCCAAAGCTATTTGCTGAGAGGTATAGTGAGTATTTTGCAGACCTCACTTTTTTTCACAAAGTTTTGAAAATTGAAAAAAGAAAAAAAAAATACGTTTTTCTTGCCTTTCTTCATTTTCAAAAACAAATGAGAGCTGCAAAATACTCACCATGCCTCTCAGCAAATAGCTTGGGGTGTCTACTTTCCAAAATGGGGTCATTTGGGGGGGGTTTGTGCCATCTTGGCATTTTATGGCCTTCAAAACTGTGATAGGTAGTGAGGAGTAAAATCAAAAATGTATGCCCTTAGAAATCCTGAAGGCGGTGCTTGGTTTTCGGGGCCCCGTACGCGGCTAGGCTCCCAAAAAGTCCCACACATGTGGTATCCCCGTACTCAGGAGAAGCAGCAGAATATATTTTGGGGTGTAATTCCACATATGCCCATGGCATGTTTGAACAATATATCATTTAGTGACAACTTTGTGCAAAAAAAAAAAAAAAAAATTGTCACTTTCCCGCAACTTGTGTCAAAATATAAAATATTCCATGGACTCAACATGCCTCTCAGCAAATAGCTTGGGGTGTCTACTTTCCAAAATGGGGTCAATTGGGGGGGGTTTGTGCCATCTGGGCATTTTATGGCCTTCAAAAATGTGATAGGTAGTGGGGAGTGAAATTACAACTTTACACCCTTAGAAATCCTGAAGGCGGTGCTGGGTTTTCGGGGCCCCGTACGCAGCTAGGCTCCCAAAAAGTCCCACACATGTGGTATCCCCGTACTCAGGAGAATCAGCAGAATGTATTTTGGGGTGCAATTCCACATATGCCCATGGCCTGTGTGAGCAATATATCATTTAGTGACAACTTTGTGCAAAAAAAAAAAAAATTCTCACATTCCCGCAACTTGTGTCAAAAAATAAAATATTCCATGGACTCAACATGCCTCTCAGCAAATAGCTTGGGGTGTCTACTTTCCAAAATGGGGTCATTTGGGGGGGTTTTGTGCCATCTTGGCATTTTATGGCCTTCAAAACTGTGATAGGTAGTGAGAAGTGAAATCAAAAATTTATGCCCTTAGAAATCCTGAAGGCGGTGCTTGGTTTTCGGGGCCCCGTACGCGGCTAGGCTCCCAAAAAGTCCCACACATGTGGTATCCCCGTACTCAGGAGAAGCAGCAGAATATATTTTGGGGTGCAATTCCACATATGCCCATGGCATGTTTGAGGAATATATCATTTAGTGACAACTTTGTGCAAAAAAAAAAAAAAAAAATTGTCACTTTCCCGCAACTTGTGTCAAAATATAAAATATTCCATGGACTCAACATGCCTCTCAGCAAATAGCTTGGGGTGTCTACTTTCCAAAATGGGGTCATTTGGGGGGGTTTTGTGCCATCTTGGCATTTTATGGCCTTCAAAACTCTGATAGGTAGTGAGGAGTGAAATGAAAAATTTATGCCCTTAGAAATCCTAAAGGCGGTGATTGGTTTTCGGGGCCCCGTACGCGGCTAGGCTCCCAAAAAGTCCCACACATGTGGTATCCCCATACTCAGGAGAAGCAGCTAAATGTATTTTGGGGTACAATTCCACATATGCCCATGGCCTGTGTGAGCAATATATCATTTAGTGACAACTTTGTGCAAAAAAAAAAAAATTGTCACATTCCCACAACTTGTGTCAAAAAATAAAATATTCCATGGACTCAACATACCTCTCAGCAAATAGCTTGGGGTGTCTACTTTCCAAAATGGGGTCATTTGGGGGTGTTTTGTGCCATCTTGGCATTTTATGGCCTTCAAAACTGTGATAGGTAGTGAGGAGTGTAATCAAAAATCTATGCCCTTAGAAATCCTGAAGGCGGTGCTTGGTTTTCGGGGCCCCATACGCGGCTAGGCTCCCAAAAAGTCCCACACATGTGGTATCCCCGTACTCAGGAGAAGCAGCTGAATGTATTTTGGGGTGCAATTCCACATATGCCCATGGCCTGTGTGAGCAATATATCATTTAGTGACAACTTTTTGTAAATTTTTTTTTTTTTTTTTTTTTTGTCATTATTCAATCACCTGGGACAAAAAAAATAAATATTCAGTGGGTTCAACATGCCTCTCAGCAATTTCCTTGGGGTGTCTACTTTCCAAAATGGGGTCATTTGGGGGGGTTTTGTACTGCCCTGCCATTTTAGCACCTCAAGAAATGACATAGGCAGTCATAAACTAAAAGCTGTGTAAATTCCAGAAAATGTACCCTAGTTTGTAGGCGCTATAACTTTTGCGCAAACCAATAAATATACGCTTATTGACTTTTTTTTTACCAAAGACATGTGGCCGAATACATTTTGGCCTAAATGTATGACTAAAATTGAGTTTATTGGATTTTTTTTATAACAAAAAGTAGAAAATATCATTTTTTTTCAAAATTTTCGGTCTTTTTCCGTTTATAGCGCAAAAAATAAAAATGGCAGAGGTGATCAAATACCATCAAAAGAAAGCTCTATTTGTGGGAAGAAAAGGACGCAAATTTCGTTTGGGTACACCATTGCATGACCGCGCAATTAGCAGTTAAAGCGACGCAGTGCCAAATTGTAAAAAGTGCTCTGGTCAGGAAGGGGGTAAATCCTTCCGGGGCTGAAGTGGTTAAGTGAATGGCAGAATATTTGGGAAAGTGCATTTAAGATATCTAGATGTGTGACTCAGAAAGAAACAACCTATAAAATACTGATGTTTTGGTACAAGACCCCGGAATTTCTATTAAGACAGAAACTGACTACCTCTGGGCAGTGCTGGATATGTAGTTCATCTCTAGGCACCCACGAACAGAAATTTTGGGAATGTCCTCTGATCGTGCCATACTGGAAACAGATTCATGCCCTTCTGGAAAAGGTCCTAGGTATCTCTGTACCCCACCAACCTATATATCTCTTACTAGGCCTACCCCTCCCAAAAACGCCAAAATCCCTCAGGAAACTGATGGCTTTCATTTTACTAGCGGCTAAACGGGTTATACCCCAATGTTGGTTAGCCAGTACCCCCCTACTTTTGCACAATTTTTGTCAACTATCACAGATATTCGCAGGATGGAACGTATCACAGCCATAATTGATGATTCCCTCCCCAGATCTGATGCTATATGGGGAAACTGGGACTCCTCTGAATACAACATAGAGAATCCCCAGGTAGTCCTGAGTTAATGAGGTGAACTGACAATTTCCTCTATTGTATGAGTAAAATAATGCCAATGACCATAACATTGCTTTGTTTCACTAACTGATCCTCTTATTCTTTACCATGATGTGTATGTAATGTCTGAGAATCATCTGACACTTTATGTTATTTTTTTTTTTTTGATGCATAATAAGCTACAAAATTTTTGTTTTATTAAGATTATACTGCTTTCAATGACTTTTCTTTGTGCATGTATACTCTGTTTCTGTATACTTGAAAAATACTTAATAAATAAACAATTTAAAAAAAGATGTTGGCTGTCAGGAATCAGCACAGGGATAACTAGATAAATGTAGCTAAATAAGGAAACTGGGACCAGACCATAGATGTATATTTTTAAAGTCTTTTTAAAGATTTATTTACAGTAAATGAACGATAATCACACACCAGATATACAATACACATGAGAATGCATGAGGATCAAAACTAGATGACAAAATGCCTAACCAGCAACCAAAAACAAAACTAGAAATATACACTGTATACACACATGAGATACACACAAGGCAGGGGGAAACCGGAGGAGCAGGGAGCATGGCAGCAGGGTACTGGATGCAGGACAGAGCAAGAGCAAGGTCAAGTATAAATGGCAGCAGAATCAGGCGGCAGCAGCATAGCAACCAGCGTACAGGGCAGAAACAGCCAAAACACTGAGGCGCTGTGTGCTAGTGGAAGAAATATTATATTTCCTGCTAGCAGCTGAGACCATTTAGAACTGATTGCTGGGGCCTGCTGGCCTCTAGAAGCAATGAGCCCAGAGCACCCCAGTGCCACCAGTAGGCGAACTCGGTCCTAACAATGACATAGACACTGAGATTTTGCAATGACAGAGTATACAGTATATATTAGATTAAGTTCAATAATTTCCCTTCATAGACAACATAACCATTTATCACTACCTGGCAGACAAAAATTAGAGTTTTACGAACCCCAACTGTTAATCTCCTGCAGAAAGAATAATGCCGTGTACACACGATCGGATTTTCCAATAACAAATGTTCGATGGGAGCTTGTCGGAAATTGTAGGCTGAGAGCCGGCCGGCATAGTTTGTGTGCACATGCGATTTTAAAGCTACGATACTGTAAGTGTATTTCTTGTGATTTTTTAATAAATAATATCAGGATTATGCTATGGAGCTCTTTCTTTTATATCTATCCTTGGGATCTGAGTGCCAGTATGTCATCTAGTGGACCCCTTGAAAGGTGACCCTTGGAGCCATACTTCTGACAGAGACCCAGTGACTGGGGGATATAGCCACCTGCACTTACGATCTCCTTAACAAGAGATCAAAAAATCTGGTAAGGGGCAGATCGTTTTTTTTGGTGGAGGAATTTTCCTATCATCACAATCTGCAGGGTGACAACATTGCATGCTTCACATCATCAGAAGAGTGGTGTTTCGTTTTACAATCTTCCTTTTTATTGTTGAAAGACATTTACAGCAAAGGAACGTTTATGTATGGACGTTACATAACATACTAGATATTTGACTGTTCATTGATATAGATTAATCACATTTGTCTCATATTGGTGGTAATTAAGTTTAATGTTTGTCCCAGCAATTATTATTCCTTTTCAATATCGTGAATTGTTTTTTATCACACATGGGTGCACATGTTATGGTCATATAAATGGTCCATGATCACACTCACTTAATCAACAGCAGCGCAGCCTTTCTTTGTACATTATATTTCCTGCTAGCAGCTGAGACCATTTAGAACTGATTGCTGGGGCCTGCTGGCCTCTAGAAGCAATGAGCCCAGAGCACCCCAGTGCCACCAGTAGGCGAACTCGGTCCTAACAATGACATAGACACTGAGATTTTGCAATGACAGAGTATACAGTATATATTAGATTAAGTTCAATAATTTCCCTTCATAGACAACATAACCATTTATCACTACCTGGCAGACAAAAATTAGAATTTTACGAACCCCAACTGTTAATCACCTGCAGAAAGAATAATGCCATGTACACACGATCGGATTTTCCGACAACAAATGTTCGATGGGAGCTTGTCGGAAATTGTAGTCTCCATTGGACATTTTCCACCGAAATTTCCGACAAACAAAATTTGAGATCTGGATCTCAAATTTTCCGACAACAAAATCCATTCCTGTAAATTCCGATAGTGTGTAGACAATTGTAAACAATTCCGACGCACAAAGTTCCACGCATGCTCTGAATCAATTACGAGACGGAAGCGCTCGGTCTGGTAAAACTAGCGTTCATAATGGTGATAGCACATTCATCACGCTGTAAATTTTTAAATCTTTTAATGCAGCGCATTCTCTTCTTCTTTATAATGCTAGAATAATGAAGTTGTTTTGCTGCTGATATTCACACAGAGTTCTGGAAAAAATATTTCTTTATTATTTCTCGTGATCTCCTGACAAAAATATTTTTTTTGTAAGCTCTCCATAATAATATTTTGTATATATTTTTATAGTGATTTTTTTATCAAGATATCCTGTTTTATTTATTTTTTTCTAGTGATCCCCATAATTTTTTTTTAGTTTTGTGTGTCAAGTTACCACAACAGCATTATTATCTTGTATTTTTTAACCTCAAGGAGGTTGGGTGGTGTCCCTTGTTAATTTGACAATGTATTTTTGAAATGTACCTGCCTACTCACAAACAAACTGTCCTTTTTGAAGTAAAATACATAGGCAAGTATTTAAAAAAAATAAATAGCCATTTATTATGGGTCATAACAAAATAAAGAGGAAGGAAACACTGCATAAACTTGTGAAATTTGCAAAGCTTTTGTACCCCAGGGCACACATCAAAACTATTTTACAGGCAAAATTGGTGGCCTGAGGAGTCCATATAATAGTGAGCACAATCCGGTCCGGGAGTCCAAGAGATCAGGAACAGCAGCAGATGACCTATATGTCCCCAGGCTGTGGTCATACAACAGCCTACATCTTTCCAAGACCAGACTGAACCCAGGCCATCACACTCTTGTCTTCCTTAGACGCTTCCTTCCAGGCTGTGGCTCTGGTGTTGGAGTTGTGGCAGGAGGTGGAGGAGGACGATGGTCGAACTTCTGGCTGCCACTTACCACCGCCACCTCCTGGCTGAGGCTTTCCTGTGTATGAAAAAGGGACATAATTTTCATTTTTTGTTCATCAATCACACACAATTTTGAGCTCATGACTGTTGCAAATTGAATGTTAACAAATATAAAAGACTATCATTCTGAGCAAAGCATTTTTCATTCTTGTCCCAATCCTTTTTGTCCATTACTGTCTAATTTTACAAGAAATAATTTGAACAATGCTCTACCTGACTCAAGCTGGGCTCCTCCACATCTTCCTGGGTGGAAGGCCCAGGTTGGACATCGGAAGCCTCAGCTGAGGTGGAAAGAAGCCTTGAAGAAAGAGTGGAGAGTGCTGTCCTGGGTTCACTCTGGTCTGACAGAAAATGCAGTCTGTCATAGCACCACAGCCTGGGTACATAAACATCATCTGCTGCTCCTGATCTCTGGGAATTCTGGACCTTCTTTCACTCCCTAAGATAAGTACTCCTCATGCCACCAATTTTTCTTCAAATAGGTGATGTCTGCCGTGGGGATCATCAGCTTCACAAATTCAAGCAGTTTCTTCAGCGCTGCCTTCTTCTTTCTTAGCTTATTAAAAAACGAGTGGTTTACCTGCCACAGACAGGGCAGCTCCCTGAATGATCATTGAATGGATCCATTTTCTCTGCAAGACAAAACACAAGACAAACCCTAATGTCAGGCTAAACTCTTCTAAACTTGTCCCAATATAGACCTCAATCTATAAGATGCACCAAGTTCAAATTGGACCTTCGTTATTACGTTCGGTGCTTCCGCTACTCCTTCCTCCGTTCACAGATCGTATGTACGATGCACGCATGTTACGCTTTATATATACTGCTCATGCATGAAACTCCACCACGCCCCTGATGTTCTTTCTAGTCTATTCCCCGCCCCTTGTCTTTCGGTGCAGTGGGAGAGAACATGGCGGAGACAGAGCAAGTGCATGCAGACAGCAGCAGCAACGACGAAAGGCTGGAGCCACGAACGTCCCGATCCTGGAGAAGATTTAAGGCCTCAAATATGTCCTTTATAGAGATGGTGGAGATGGTGGACTTCTTGAAGAGGGCCGACTATGATGGGAAGCATGGACCTTACCCAAACCCAAATGTGAGAAAGGCCAAAATTATGACTAAAGTTGTGAGAAGTCTGCACAGGAATTTTGGCGTACGGCAATCCAAGGATCAACTGAGGAAATGATGGTCAGAGCTCAAATTGAGGAAGCAGGATCAGTACAGAAAGATCAAGTGAGTTCTTCAAAAAAGTAAGTAGTTGTCGTGTGTTCCTATTATTATTACTTGCATGCTGCTCCATGTGCTTTTCTTTAATGTTGTACAGTTTAAAATGGCAACTTTCAGGTTCGTGGGCACAGTAATCGTTTATAGTTCGCCCACTAATACGATCCTTTTGGCAGATGCAGGTTAACTACATTTGGTCATGACTATTTGTTTTCAAAGAAGTTTAGTACATTGTTGCCTAGATGGGTTTGTAACTAGAATGAAATGCAAACTTGATTCAGTGTAAGGAGAGGACATCTCAGCAGCTGTTTACACATCTGGATGCAGAAGCACTAGTGTGGACACCAAAACACCCTTTTAGGGTGTCCCACACAGGTGCTCCAGTGGATACTGTGGGTGTCTAAATGTGTGAAAATTGGACAAAAAAGGTAAGTATTTCAGCTTTATAAAGGGAAAAAAATAATGTCTTCAGCTTGGAACTCTGCCAAAAATGACAATTGTAGGACACTTCCAAGCAATGTTTCATATTACTATTTCTCGCCTCAAATATCTGTGTGCTAAGTATACCTTTTTTTTGTTCACATAGGGGAGAAAAGACTCGGGACATCTGAGGATATCAGGGACCCCCCACCTCCTAAAGAAAAGGAAATCCCCACACCACAACCAGAAGATGTGGAGGAAGGAGAGGCTTATGAAGTGGGCGAAATAGTGCCCACAACAGGTGAGTGTCTGAGACCACAGCTTCAGGTAACAGATGGATGCCTGCATATTTATAATACATGGTGTGTCAAGGAAGACATCAATGATGTGGAAAAAAGACTCAAAAACATCATTGATATTTTAGGCACAATCCGAAACACCCCAAAATTATTCTATTTCAAAGGTATTTTTATTATTTTCACACTTTTAAATATTTTTTAGAAAGCCAAATTTTGAAGAAGCACACAGTGTGTCAACATGTGCTATCTGCCATCACGGGATATCAAGGTATGCGTTTTGGGGGTGCAACCCCTTCCTGGCAACTAAAGTAATGAGAGGAAGGGGTTGCACCCCCAAAACACGTCTATTGATCACTCATGATGGGAGCTAGCACATGGTGACATTAGACATGGGATCAGGAGGGAAATCCCTATTTTGACTCTCAATTTGTGTGCATCTTCAAAATTTGGCTTTCACAGGGGTGACATCACCCCATCTGATGAAGGCAATATCAACACAGTTTGGACATACTAATGTCTGATATTGCCTTCACTTTGTCAAAGTTGAACTTTGTAAGTTCCTGAGTTGTGCATTGTTTTATGGTTTTAAATGTAACGCAGGGGTTTACCAAAGTCATCTTACTGGGTGGTGTGTTATTCCTTAAGTAAGGGAATGGCTCCCTCTAGTAGCCGCTACAACATTGGCATGAACTTTTCTCTATTTAGCAAGAAACAATTATGCATTATGGGATTAGTAGTTTAATGAGGAAATGACTCAGGTGTTTAACTCAGTCTGGGAACTACTGACCCACAATGCCCAGTTCACCTACCCACAAGGCAAGTCACAGAACAGCCTGCTGGGTAAGCAGATAAAAGGGACAGGCGTGGCATGTTTCCGGCCTCTTGGGACGCCATTCAAAACCTGCCTGCAGGGAGGTCTGTGTGTGACCAGGAGACTGTAGCCTGTAAGGCGCGGATCGGAATCGTTTGGCCTCTGAGGAGTTCCAGAGCACAGTCAACTGGACCAGCCTGTGGATGGACCGGAGAACCCAAGATTTCTAGAGGTTTCCTGCATTACAGTCATCAGCCATCAGAAGGAGCGGTGCGGTGTGACGGCGCCAGCTTGGATCAGACTGAGATATCAGGAAAGGAGCCTTGCAAGCATCTGGGCCTGTTGTGGTGAGCGGGCACTTGCCCAGATCAATATAGTGTACTGTTGACTAAGTGTGTCAGCTATAGACTGTTAGTGAGACTTGTAGTCCCACAGAAGTGATCTCACTTATCCATAGGCTGCAGACAGTGGAACTTCAGGGTTGCCTTCCCTGTGCTGTAAAGTTAATGCTGCATTACCTCCACTGCTAAGGAGAGAGTATCACAAGTGTCTTCTGTTTGCAAGTACACAATTATCAGCGCATCACTTATCCTACATTCTGCTGTCTACTTGTTTCCCTGTTGGATTTACAAATACTGCAGTCTAATATCCTGAGCTAGCGAAGATCAAGAAGACAAAGGGACTTCTTTCATCTTCTACAAAATACCATAGTTAATTTTTGCATTGGGAACATTGCATTACAGCCTAGGGGGAGCCCTTGAGCACAGGATCTATGTATTGCTTTGTATTGCTGCATGTTCATGACAGTTATTGCAGATTTGGTATGTATGCTCTGAGGTCAGTGGGAAGCCGCTTAGTATAAGTGTTTGAGTATATTGAGCGTCTGTCATACTGTGCACCTGTCTGCATATACATCCTTATGGTAATCATTGGATGTTCAGTTTCATGTACACATTGACTGTTATCTATTGTCATTCTCTATACCTAAGTTACCACAGTGTTTATTATGCTAAGTATTTTCTCAGTAAACTTCTTATATGGTTAATTGACAATTGGTATGAGACTTCATCTATTACTGCAACCAGTGAAGTGACGAGTTCCAAAGCTACGGTAAATATACTGTATAGAGTACCATTACTGTGTTTCTCTTTACCATTAGGTCTTACACTAATATTATCATACAGGTGTGCCAGAGGGGTTGAGCCTGTTCTTGGGGTTGATAGGCAGAGTACAGAATGAAACATTCATCAGTAGCTCCTACATGGGTGAGTGCTTCATAAACATGCCTGTTTTAACACAAAAAAGGCTATTTGTACTGTCAAAAACAAAAATGTTATTACTAAAATATGTTAGTTTGTTCAAAAATCCTTTTCTAACGCACATGTGAATGTGCACAGAGTAAAAAGTTTTCTACTCAACAATGTGTGGCTTCTTCTTTCAATGTTCAATATCATTTTTTGGACTAAGGTGGTGTTTACACTGAAATGGGGGTTATTTACTAAAGGCAAATCCACTTTGCACTACAAGTGCACTTTCAGTGCAGTTTCAAGTGCAGTTTCAAGTGCACTTTTGACAGTGCACTTGGAGGGCAAAGTGGATTTTCCTTTAGTAAATAACTCCCACAGTGCTTTATAATTTGCCACAATCATGCCATTTTCGTGACTCACCAAAATTCATTCATGGTGCTGAAAATTATGTATATTTTTATCAGTAATGCATTACATACATTAACAACAAAAACAAGGTGTGTGTGTAGCAGACCCACAACATAATAATAGTTCGATGAAGAAGAGATTGTCACTTATAAATTACAAATAAATTACATTTGCACTATTGAAGAAAATGGCCAAAAAAAAGCCCATTGGATAACCTAGGAGACAGCTATAAGAAACACAAGCAGTAAATCAAAGGAAATATTATTTCAGTTTAACTAAAAAAAAATATTTTTAAAATGTTTATTAGACATTTTCTGGCATATCAATGGCCCCCCTACCGTCAAAGTACTCCATATATTTTATACGGACCTCGCGTGCGCTTTGGGGGGGCAAGCACTGAAAACCAGATACAACTAACAAGCACAAACTGAAGAGCAGTAATGATCTGAAAAGTACGAGGCTGAAAAGCATGAATCGTCTCTCACCAAACTTCTACTAATATGAGATAAACACGAGATTAGCAGAAGGAGCCCAAAGGGTGGCGCACTGGCTATTGAACTTCCATTTTCTAATGCCATCGTACGTGTTGTACGTCACCGCATTCTTGACGCTCATAAGTTCTGACAACATTTGTGTGACCGTGTGTATGCAAGACAAGTTTGAGCCAGCATCCGTCGGAAAAAAAACATGGATTTTGTTGTCGGAATGTGCGATCGTGTGTACGCGGCATAAGTGTCAAAATATGCAAAAGTGTGTGCCAATACAGCCAAAAGAAAGAAAAATTATTTTTAAAAAAGATATAACTCTATAGGTTATGTTATTGTGAGACTATTGCAACTAGTCTATTAAAACAGCAAACAAAAATTACCAAGAGCATAATACTATATAGTTACCCTCCATGTATACCAGGTAGGCTTTAAAATTGCTGCAGACCTGACCCTCAAAAGATGGCTGCTGGTCAATAGGTGGAGTTGTTTTCCCAAAATGGAGTCTAACTATGCTGGAGATGTGTAACCTGGCTTCAATGAAGTAGGGGGTCAGATGATGAGCCTCTGCCATAGATCATGGGTGTGTGGATGTGTGATGATGATCTTGATGATGAGGTGTGTCGTGCATATGTTGATGATGAGGAGGGGTGACCCCTTTCTGTCTACCCTGCCTGCCATATATTTAATGAAGACATTACAAATCATAAAAACCACCAAGAAGGTAACCTTATTTCTCATTGGTAGACCAGCTTATAGATTATCAGGGGAAAGCTAAATTTTGTAGCAACTACGGTAATTCTTTTAGAATAAAGTCATCTTTTTCTATACAGACTGAATTGTGTTATTTTACCTTAGAGGCAGAAAATGCCCCAATGATCGACATCCTTTTAATTTGTGGTAAATACTCTTTTGGGTGTAGCAGCATTTTAATGGAAACTTTTAGCTACAGAGATGGCATAATTTCATTATTAACTATATACATAAAATGATTTTCATACTATAAACTATTATTTGGGTATGGCTACATTAAAACACATAAATTTTGAGCAATATTGATAATGACGACAACAAACCAAAAATATGATAAGATTGTAGCTTCTTTTTTAGTCCATAATTTAAAAGAAGATGAAAATGTACCCTATATATACAGTATATACATATGGATTGACAAGTGTCTTGATACTTTTAATTTCTTTGAGTCATTTCCTAAGATGTCTCAAAAATATTAAGTTTTATTTTATAAAATCCAGACTTATATAATTCTTTGTTTCTCGCATGTTGACTTATTGGTTAACAAGTTCTCAATGTCCTCCAGCTTTGAGAATAATGGCCACTTGTGTACTCTGAAACTTAGTGAATAGTTCCATGTATCTCTTCAATTTGTTTCTTTTCCTTATTGCCAGAACAATGACATCTCAGCTGGACTATTGGATTTTTTGTCAACTTCTTATTTTGTTTGGGAAATCAATCTATATTGTTCATCGCACTGAAAGGTGTATTTGCTTTCATTTGTTCTGTATAGACTTTGTTTGCAGACCAAATTTTCCAAGTTCTAAAACCGATTTGTCTGACACTGGGACTTTAAAGCTAAACTCCAACTTTCTTTTCACAAGAACTGAATGCAATGATTAGTCTAAGCATAGATCATACCTCTGTACCATGTTGCTTTGTTGTCTGCAGATCCCCTAATTTTCTGGGTTTAGTTGTGGCTTTGTACCATGGGACACTGTGTATATCCTGCTATGGACTCTGTCCCTTCCACGGCCACTTCCTGCAGCACCTAGAGCTTAAAACACACCCCACAGTCTTTCAGACTCAACAAGTGATGTAACTTCCTTCACAGCTCTGATGCTGGGGAGAACTGAACACATCCTAATCAGCATTCAGTCCTGCCAAGTCTCACCTACAGGAAGAGTCCAAACCTCCCAAGCCCCGCCTCACAGATCACAGCATTAATCAAAAAAGAAAGTCCTTCATATAATATACACAGCCTGTTATGAAAGCTAACTGTACGGATTCTGGGAAGGATTGAATAGATAGCCCTGGTTCACACTAGCACCACATGAAAGTAACATAACTCCCAGGGCAAATATCATTCCTATGCAACTTTGATGGATCAGTGTTTTTTTCACCTCCCCGGTCATTCTTGCTGCTTAAAAAACTTCCTTCCAAGCACATTTAGTTCACACCTCCTGTGTGTTTTTTAAACGTAAACATGCACTTATGTGGACTGCCCTACAATGCGACAAATTCCCCAAAGTAGCACTAGAACACGAGCAGAAAATGCACAGAAAATGTGTGCTTTTTCTTGCGGGTTGCCCCGCAAGAAATGCGCAGATGTGAACGAATGGTAACCCAACCATGAGAAGTGTTGCCATGCATTTTCGAAATGTATAGCGAAGCACATGTTTTCTGTGTGAGTTACCGCTCTTTTGAAAATGCACAGATGCGAATGTAGCCTAAATGGTAACGCAAGCGTGATGCCCATTGCTACGTGTTTTCAAAACACATGACAAAGCATGCATTTGCTTGCGGCTTGCTGTGAATTTGGAAACGTGCACATGATAATGAATGTTGTTGCAAGTGCACTGCGCATTGCTGCACATTTTAAAATATGCACGGAAAAGCATAAATTTTCTTGCGGTTTGCTGTGCATTCAGAAATGCACAGATGTAAACTAATGGGGTACCACATTTTTGAAAAGCATGGTATGGTGTGCATTTTCTTGTAGGTTGCCATGAATTCAGAAACGCGCAGATACAAATAAATGGTAATACAAGTGCATTCTGTGTTTTTTTGTGGATTGCCATTCGTTTGGAAATGGACAGAAGTGAATGAATGGTAACGCAAACGCATCAAGGCCATGCCGTTTGTTTTCGAAACACATGACAAAGCACACGTTTTCTTTGCTAGTTGCTGTGCGTTTGAAACATGTAAATGAGAACACAGCCTAAATGGTAACACTGATGTGACACACATTGCTGCACATTTTTGCAGGTTGCTGTGCACTCAGAAACACACAGATGCAAACAAATAGCAATGCAAGCAAGCCACGCGTTTTCAAAGTGCTTATCAAAACGTGCGTTTTCTTGCGAGTTGCTGTGCATTTGGGAACACACAGATGCAAAGGAATGGTAACACAAGCGTGATGCCCGTTGCCGTGCATTTTCAAAATGTGCATCAAAGTGCACGTTTTTTTTTTCGGGTTGCCATGCATGCATTGCTTTGTGTTTTTGAAACGCATGATAGAGTGCATGTTTTCTGTGCTGGTTGCAGTTGGAAACACGTAAATGAGAGCGCAGCCTAAATGATGATGTGAAATACATTGCTGCGCATTTTCGAAACACATGGAAAAGCGTGTGTTTTTTTATTGCGGGTTGCCATGGGTTTGGAAACAGGCAGATCTGAATGAACAATAACACAAACATGATTAGCTTTGCTGCGTGTTTTCAAAACACACGGCAAAACATGCGTTTTCTTGCAGGTTGTCATACGTTCAGAAATGTAGAGATGGGAACGCAGCCTAAATGGTAATTAAAGTGCGACGTGCATTGCTGCGCATTTTTAGAAATGCACAGCAAAGCATGTGTTTTCTGGGCGTTTTGCCATGCATTCAGAAACACGCAGATAAGAACTCAGCCTAAATGGCACCATGAGAGCAACACGTGTTTGGTGAGTGTGGCCATGCATGTCGAAGCATGCATGAGTGCCCTCTTAGCAGGAGGCAGTGAGGGAAGAGGAGGATCTGGGCTGCTCTGTGCAAACCAATTCACAGAGCAGGTAAGTAGAACATGTTTGTTTTAAAAAAAAAAAAAAAATTGCCTTTAGAATCACTTTAATATTCTGACTAAAGTTCAACTTCCTGCTTCTTCCCTATTCACTGCAGAGAGGAATGGAGTGTGGGCAGGGATAACACAATTCCATTCCTCTCATTTTACCAACCACACAAAGGCCCCAGAAACACCCACAGTCACCCTTACCCACCCACATTACCTCCCACAGCTGGTACAAGTGACTCCCATAGCCCCCCATGAAACTATAGAGGCTCAAAGGCTCATGGGACATGTAGTATCAGGACTGGAAAAGGAAGGAAACAGGAGGAAACAGACAGTCAGAGAACTTTGAAATTCAGCCAGAAGGAGGAGTGAAATCACAGACACAGAAACTTGCTTTATACATCTAACGGAGGTAAGTTACATGCAAACTGACAATGGGGTTGTGATTCATTTACATGCACAATGCATCTGTTACATAGTTACATAGTAGGGGAGGTTGAAAAAAGACACAAGTCCATCAAGTTCAACCTATGTGTGTGATTATATGTCAGTATTACATTGTATATCCCTGTATGTTGCGGTCGTTCAGGTGCTTATCTAACAGTTTTTTTAAACTATTGATGCCCCCTGCTGAGACCACCGCCTGTGGAAGGGAACTCTACATCCTTGCCACTCTTACAGTAAAGAACCCTCTACGTTGTTTAAGGTTAAACCTCTTTTCTTCTAATTTTAATGAGTGGCCACGTGTCTTGTTAAACTCTTTTACGCAAAAAAGTTTTATCCCTATTGTTGGGTCACCAGTAGGGATGAGCCCGATGTTCGAGTCGAACGTAACATGGGTTCGATTTGAACAAGAAGCTCATCCCTACTTATATGCATGGTATTGTCATAAAAAGTGTTTGGCAACCTGAGTCCTGCCCCAGGGGACATGTATCAATGCAAAAAAGAGTTTTAAAAACTGACGTTTTTTCTGGAGCAGTGATTTTTTTAATGCTTAAAGTGAAACAATAAAAGTTAAATTTTGTACCTAGGGGGTGTCTATAGTATGCCTGTAAAGTGGCGCATGTTTCCTGTGTTTAGAACAGTCCGATAGCAAAATGACATCTCTAAAGGAAAAAAGTCATTTAAAAGTACTCGCAGCTGTAATGAATTGTTGGTCCCTGCAAAACACATAAAAGTTCATTGATAAAAACGGCATGGGATTCCCCCACAGGGGAACCCCGAACCAAAATTTAAAAAAAAATGTGTGGGGGTCCCCCCAAATTCCATACCAGGCCCTTCAGGTCTGGTATGGATATTAAGGGGAACCCCGTGCCGAAATTTAAAAAAAATGGCATGGTAGTCCCCGTCAAAATCCATACCAGACCTGAAGGGTCTGGTATGGATTTTAAGGGGAACCCCACGCCAAAATTAAAAAAAAAATGGCGTGGGGTCCCCCCAAAAAATCCATACCAGACCCTTATCCAAGCCCCCTCCTCCTGAACCATACCAGGCCACATGCCCTCAACATGGGGAGGGTGCTTTGGGGTAGCCCCCCCAAAGCACCTTGTCCCCATGTTGATGGGGAGAAGGGCCTCATCCCCACAACCCTTGCCCAGTGGTTGTGGGGGTCTGCGAGCGGGGGAGCTTATCGGAATCTGGAAGCCCCCTTTAACAAAGGGACCCCCAGATCCCGGCTCCCCGTGTGAGATGGTAACAGGGTAATGTACATGTAAATGTACCCCTACCATTTCACAAAAAATGTGTGAAAATAGTAAAATAAACACAAGACACGGCTTGTGACAAGTCCTTTATTAAGAAAATAAAATAATAAAACTGTCCCACAAAGTCTTCTTCTTGTCTGGCTCCAACGGACCGAAAAAGAAAAAAAAAAGCTGCACGCCGCCTACATTCTGCCTCCATGGGAGGCACCCGCCGTAATGACCAGCCTCTCAGGTGACAGCTCTTTTATAACGGAGGGTGGGGCAACACGATGACATCGCTGGGTGACCCCTCCCCCTCTGACGCACGGGGACATCCCTATGGTTTCCCCGTAGCGTCAAAGGGAGACGTGGACACCTGCTCCACCCCCTCTCACGCAGGGGGACATCCCTATGGCTTTTCCAAAGCGTCAGAGGGGGTTGGGCCACTCGGTTATGTAACTGGGTGGCCTGCCCCCTCTGACGTTACGGGAAAGCCATAGGAATGTCCCCGTGCGTCAGAGGGGGCGGAGTCACCCGGCAACGTCATTGCATGGCCCCGTCCTCAGTTATAAAAGAGTTGTCACCTGAGAGGCCGGTCATTATGGCGGGTGTTTTTTTTTTCTTTTTCGGTCCGTCGGAGTGAGAGAAGAAGTAGAAGAAGACTTTGTTGGACAGTTTTATTTTTTTAATAAAGGATTTGTCCCAAGCCGTGTCTTGTGTTTTTTTTACCATTTTCACACATTTTTTGTGAAATGGTAGGAGTATATTTGTACCCCGTTACCATTTTTACACAGGAGGGGGCGGGATCTGGGGGTCCCCTTGTTAAAGGGGGTTTCTAGATTCCGATAAGCCCCCCGCCCGCAGACCCCCACAACCACCTGGCAAGGGTTGTGGGGATGAGGCCCTTCTCCCCATCAACATGGGGACAAGGTGCTTTGGGGGGCTACCCCAAAGCACCCTCCCCATGTTGAGGGCATGTGGCCTGGTATGGTTCAGGAGGGGGGGCGCTCTCTCGCCCCCCTCTTTTCCTGCGGCCTGCCAGGTTGTGTGCTCGGATAAGGGTCTGGTATGGATTTTTGGGGGGACCCCACGCCATTTTTTAAAAAAAATTTGGCGCAGGGTTCCTCTTAACATTCATACCAGACCTGAAGGGCCTGGTATGGAATTTGGGGGGACCCCAAAGCATTTTTTTTAAAATTTTGGTTTGGGTTCCCCTGTGGGGGAATCCCATGCCATTTTTATCAATGAACTTTTATGTGTATTGCCGGGACCGACAATTCATTATAGCCCCGAGTACTTTTAAATGACTTTTTTCCTTTAGAAATGTAATTTTGCTCTCGAACTGTTCTAAACACCGGAAACATGCGCCACTTTACAGGAACACTATAGACACCCCCCAGGTACGAAATTTAAAGGAATATTTCACTTTTATTGTTTCACTTTAAGCATTATTAAAAACATTGCTCCCGAAAAAACGGCCGTTTTTAAAACTTTTTTTTGCATTGATACATGTCCCCTGGGGCAGGACCCAGATCCCTAAACACTAACTTGCATATAAGCCTTTAAAATTAGCACTTTTTATTTTTCATGTTTGTGTCTCATAGACTTTAATGATGTTAGCGTGTTCAAACTAATTTTTTGCTTGTTCGCATGTTCTGCTGCGAACCAAACCGGGGGTTGTTTGGCTCATCCCTAGTCACCAGTACGGTATTTGTAAATTGAAATCATATCCCCTCTCAAGCGTCTCTTCTCCAGAGAGAATAAGTTCAGTGCTCGCAACCTTTCCTCATAACTAATATCCTCCAGACCCTTTATTAGCTTTGTTGCCCTTCTTTGTATTCGCTCCATTTCCAGTACATATTTCCTGAGGACTGGTGCCCAGAACTGGACAGCATACTCCAGGTGCGGCCAAACCAGAGTCTTGTAGAGTGGGAGAATTATCGTTTTATCTATGGAGTTTATTCCCTTTTTAATGCATGACAATAATCTGTTCACTTTGTTAGCAGCAGCTTGGCATTGAATGCCATTGCTGAGACTATCTAGGACCCCCTCCTTTTCCATCCTAGATCCCCCAGAGGTTCTCCCCCTAGTGTATAGATTGCATTTATATTTTTTTGTTGTTTTGGAAAGGGAAAAGCTGGAGTTCTTCTTTACAGTGACCCTGTAAGACTTCAGACTAATTGAGATCTAGACCAGTTCAGAGTTAAATTATGAAATCATATGTTATATTATTAATTCACAGCTGCTCCGATACATGAAATGTGAAAACATGTAAATAATTTAAGTTTTGATTTTTACGTTTTTTGATTCATGTATCACTGGGGAATGCCTTTGGATAAAACAATACACATACGTTGTGTATTTGATAGTTTTGCACCTCTTGTCATCTGCAATACATGGTTTGTACCACAAGACCTATGAGAACCAGAATAGAGGAGCATGCGTATGATCCTGCAGGGGGCAGCCAGTGTGCTCGCACCGGCGCAACGTTTAGAGGTGTGCAAAATTATTCCTGCGCCATCCCAAATGTGCTGTGCTGCGGCCTATTGCCTACCCGTACAACTCTAATGAGGCATATTCCTGCGTTCCTCCACAGCAGCTTATCCCCCTGTCCCGGGATTCCTCCGGTTCAGCCTGTCCCAGGGATTCTTCTGGTATGGCTTGTGTGTGTGTGTGTGAGAATGGTTGAGGGGGAGGGTTGGTACACTGTGCAGATGGCCGAGTCACGGCGGCTGTTGGTGGACCTCCCGACGGGGGTATACCGAGGAGGGGCTGGGTGGTGGAACCTCAAAAGAGTACTGTCTGTCTGGTGCTGGGGAGAGCCTGATGATGGAGGCCATGGAGAGGTGAGGAGGATCCACCGATCTACATTGTACTGGGGTGGGGGGGAGTGTGAGCAGTGCAGTGCTGTACTGAGGGCAGATGTACAGGACTTTCCAGTCAGTGTAGTGCAATGTAGGAATCAGGTAGGTCAATGTAGTGAGGTAGTAGTCAGGTGTAGTCAGGTTGGTCAATACTACTGTTCTAGTGGAAGGGACTCAGGGAGTGCTAAAGTTCACGGGTTAGGGGGTACAAATTATTTGCCTGACAACTGATGCTGATGCTGACAACCCATGCTATGACACTGGAAGCATGTCAAGCTTTAAATTCTGTGTCATAGAGTGAGTGGAGTCAGGGGTGCCCGACAGAGACGTTTATTGCAAAGAGAAGCCCTGTGGATTTTTAAATTACATTCCAGGGTACTACAAGGGTTAAATCGCAGATGGGATCTGGACCTTCATCTTAGATGATACTGTGAAGGTTTTTCTTCTTCTCTGGCGTTCAACCTCACTAAGACCCCTTACACACTGGGGCAGTGCCGGCATTAGCGGTAAAGCGCCGCTAGTTTGAGCAACACTTTACCGCTGGTATAGCTGCAATTTTCGGCCGATAGCGGGGCGCTTTTAACCCCCGCTAGCGGCCGAGGAAAGGGTTAATAGCACCCGTGTTGCAGCACTGTCCATTCATTTCAATGGGCAGTGGCGGTGCAGAAACGGTGTATACACCATTCTCGCACTGCCCCAAAGATGCTGCTTGCAGGACTTTTTTTCCTGTCCTGCAAGCGCACCGCCCCAGTGTGAAAGCACTCAGGCTTTCACACTGGGGTGGCTTGAGAGGCGCTTTCCAGGCGCTATTTTTAATGCTAAAATGCCTGAAAAGTAGGGTTGTCCCGATACCGATACTAGTATCAGTATCGGCACCAATACCGAGCATTCGTCCAAGTACTTGTACTTGGGCAAATGCTCCCGATGCTTCCCCCGATACCTTGAGAGTCAGCAGTGATCGGCGCGTGGGGGAGTTACAAGCTTCTCCCCCAGCGGCTTTCAGCTGCTTTAGTGAAATCTATACAGCGGTGATCCGTGCTTGTAACTCCCCCACACGCGATCACCACTAAGACCCCTGATATCTCACCAAAGCCCCCCAACAGGGCTGATTAAAAAAAAAAACACAAAGTATTGCAATAAATAGTAAAAAAAAAAATTATTGTAAAAAATAATAAAAATTTAAATAAAAAAAAAACACACAGACAGCGTCCACCCCCTCTCCCCCTAAAAAATAAATAAATAAATCGGTATCGGCGAGTACTTGAAAAAAAGTATCGGTACTTGTACTCGGTCTTAAAAAAGTGGTATCGGGACATCCCTACTGAAAAGCACCACAGTGTGAAAGGGGTCTAAATCACTTCACTCTTCTCTTCACTCTGCAGCATTTTTCCTTGTAGCAGCCTTTTTCTATTCTGTTTTTGTTTTTGTTGAGATATTGTGCAGAATGCTTCTCTATGCTAGTTCCTTATATTTATATCTTTGTAACATTTTTGTAATTCTTTTCTAATGTTTTATATTTTTATTGTTTTATTTGTATTCAGGAAGTGCCTATGAAAGGTGGAGGGTGCATAATGCTATACTGCTATTTAAGCTGCAAGAAGTTAACTTTCTGCACTCTCTGCTCCTCCCCCTTTTCTCATCAGACATTACCCATATAATGTGCTGTTTTACTATCAATATTTGTAATGACTAAGGCCCTTTAGGACAGAAACACATCAACTTGTCTGTGAGCTTTTATCCCTGTGGATGGACTAATAAAAGGACAATTTTACTGCAGTTCTCTAGTGTGATCAATTTGTATGGATTTAAAGAAGAACTGCAGTCTGCTCACATAATTCATAAAAAAAACATTTTTGCCATTCTGAAGCTTCCCTTCAACCACTTTCCATATTATTCTATATATACTGGGATTCTGTACTTGCCAAATATGCTGCAGAAATATCCCTCACTGAGTCTGGCTGCATCCATTTTAACTGTGGACAGCTGAAGCGGATGCCTGTTCACTTCCTGGATTTACACAGACACACACCTCCAGCTCTGCAGCTCTGATTGGCCCTCTTATGACTCATCCTCCCTCCCTTCCTGGCAAACTCTCAGGAGAGGTACAAGAAAAAAGGGCAGAGAGGGTGAGACTTTAAATGAAACACGTGGCAGCAACTGAGTGATTAGGTGGACATGTAAGAAGATATTTATTGGTACAAAACACTGATATACATACATAATATATATATATAAGGGAAATAGGAAAATTTTGCCCACATAATAACCATGATAAGTGTGACAGACCTAGCCAGGAGAGAGACTTTTGGAGGGGACCGAATGCTAGCCTCTTGGCGATCGATCGTGGGCCCTGGCATTTGGGGTAACGGTGCTCTTTGTGAGCTGTATGCCTGAGGATCTTTGAGGTGGTGTTACTTTGGATTCAGGTCCATATCCCCCCAAGAGACACAGATTCTGGGGACCCTAGAATTGCCATATTAGAAATAGTGGCTGATTCATAATACTGGGACAAATCCTGTTAGGAGATGCTGATGTCAATTCCAGCCACCTGTCTGTCTTTTGCCTGCTAGAATGTGTTTATTGTAAATAAGTCTAGTATGGGATCTAAGAGTCATTAGATCCCCATTGTTGTTTGTGTTAATTAACTCTGCTATTGTGTGAAGAAGAGTTCTGTGTTGATTTGTGATAATATTGATTGTGTTTTCTGAGCTACAAGACGGCCAGTCTGGCCTAAAGGTCATGACTCAGTCATCTAGGCTGTCTAAAGGGATTAGTTAATTAGCCCATGTTAATTAGGTTTCTGGTCACAGGTGTATGTTCAGAGTAATATGAGCAGGAGGTATGCACCTCCTCTTTTACTGTATAAAAGAGCCTGTATTCCTTTCAATAAAAGAGATTCCTGGTTGAACTTACATACAGCCTGCCTGGTGTTTGTTCTGAGCTATCACAACTGAATTTGAATGGCACATAGCTGTAGTCCAATTCCCGGAGCATCGGATGACCGAACCATCAGACGTTGCAATCTGATTCAATAGCCACAGAGGAGTGTCGGGAGAGTGGAACCGAGCGAGCAGGGGCTCGTTACAATAATAATATGGATATCAATTGCATGACATAATAAATCATCAGAATTAATGTATATACAAAACATAATTTCAAGATTCTGCCTGCATGGCCCATGGCCTTGCTATTCCCAGTCAGAGTTGATATAGATAAACATGATTTAAAAAGTTTGACCACATGATGGTACAATACACGGCATATATTGTCTCTATACATTTCGTGGTGTATAACCACTCATCAGGAGCAGGCACGTGATGGATCTGTAATAGGAAAAATGAAAAAATGGGTCTAAATAGTCTGTCATATAGCATAATGGGAGAGGGGAGACCCCCCCTACCACGTGTTACTTACAAAAAAAGCTGGTACTGGGGGTATAATGCTAGGAATTGCGTGTCACTCAGGGGCATCGTGGTCGGAAGCTGTGGTGGGGGCCTGTCCAACGAAAGCGCCCAAAAACACGCAGCCCCCCCAGGGAACTATGGGTCCAGGCATATACATGGTGCAGTGGGGATGGTATGTGAACCAACCAAATGGGTTTCTGTAAGTATGAGGTGCAGGTGGTTATGAAGCGGTCCTACCGGTGAGACAGAAGAAAAGTGCAAGGTTGAAACCAAAACCAAAAATCAGCCGGTGGAAAGGAAGGAGATGAATTGAAAAAAAAGCCAAGAAACCAAAAACCAAACTAGGGATCCAAGAGAGGACAGTGAGGAGACAAGGCAAGGGAGACAACACCGGACAACCCACAAACGTCACGTGCGCGTACACAATAGGGGAGGGACAGAGGCGCCATCACCTGGGCGGTGACATGCCCGGCAATCGGCGTCATCACAGTCTCCCTAATGGCCCACGAGTGCCCGACAAAGCAACGTCAAAAAAGACGCTGCATGTCCGGAGTGGAAGACGTGACGTTGATGCGCAGTGTCGGTGGATCCACCCCCCTCAGGCATGACCAGCGGAGGGAGGGAGGAAGCCCGCAGTGCACATCGCAGCTTCCGAACATGATGAGAAACAGGCGGCCCAACAAAACCACAGCACAGCCACCAGAACTGATTAATTGAATAAATGATTGTTATACTTGATAAAAGGGTAAATAGGTTTATATATGTCGTTAATACCTTATAAAAATAAACAAATAAATGGGAAAGGGCTAACATGGGACCAACTAGTTGCAGGATAAATGGGATAAAAAAGTATATCAACTTAGAGCTAACTACGTGTTTCCATCCCTAATTCATATATTAGTGCACGTGCATTCCATTGTGCACACGTACGTGGCGTTGGTGGGTTGTCCGGTGTTTGCGCCTACATATACGGCCTCTCTCGGTTGGCTAGGCTTCCATGATCTCACATCCTGGTCTCCCTACATCCTGGTCTCCCTACATCACCTTGGACTCCTTTGCTCTATTTACTCAATGTAAACCCATTTTTTATATTCCACTAAAAAATTGGGTATTATATTGTGTTCTACTAAAATACTATACTAATACTATACTACACTAAAATTAAAGAGGTTGCAAAGGTTAGTTTTTTTTTTTTATTAACAAACATGTCACGCTTACCTCCTCTGTTTGCAGAGTGGCCCCGATCCTCCTCTTCATGGGTCCGTCCGCGGCGCTCCTGGCTCCGCCTCTTCTCGAGTGCCCCCACAGAGCATCGCTTTCCGCGGTGGATTCATTGTTATCGGCGGTGGGAGAGATGCTTACCCCCTCCCGCAGCTCGACCGCTTACCGAAGCTTTCTCCTCCGAGGCACTGTGTTGAGTGAGGGAAAGATGGCCCCCACTCAACTCAATGACGTCGGATGACGGAAGCGACGTCAAACATCACTTCCACCCAACATCCTTAAATGGCCTTTTTTTTATTTATTGAAAAAAAAAAGACATTTATTTTTATCTTTTTATTGCATTTAAGTTCAAATGTGAGATCTGAAGTCTTTTTGACCCCAGATCTCACATTAAAGAGGTCCTGTCATCATAGGCGTCGTTAGCATGGGGCTATTAAGGCTGGAACCCTGAATGTGTGGCCAATAGCCCGGAGTTTTCAGAGAAGGAGAGAAAATAGGTCAGCAGCGGCAGAAGTTTACCTGTGTCTGTGACACAGCCTCTGTGTGCTTCGATACTGCGGCGCCGCCCACTGACTGACAGCAGGCGGAGTGATATGCCTCAGAAGATCAGGAGACCGCCGGCGCAGTGACGCCCCCTCCTCCCTCAGCCTCAACCTCCAGTCACGCTGGATAATGGCCATGGTGGCTGTGACTGGGAGTGAGACAGAATGACGAAGAATAAAGAAAAAAAAAAGGTGTTTCTTTTACTCTGTCTATGTGTGTGTGTCTCTCTCTGTCTGTCTGTCTCTCTGCCTCTGCCTCTGTGTGTGTCTTTCCCTCTATCTCTCTATGTCTCTCTGTCTTTTGATGGGCACAGTGGCTTCATGTGATGGGGCACAGTGGCTTCATGTGACAGGGCACAGTGGCTTTTTGTGACGGGGAACAGTGGCTGCAATTGACAGGGCACAGTGGCTGGAATTGACGGGGCACAGTGGCTTCATTTGACGGGGCACAGTGGCTGCAATTGAAGGGCACAGTGGCTTCATGTCACAGGGCACAGTGGCTTTGTGTGACGGAGCATAGTGGCTGCAATTGACGGTGCACAGTGGCTGCATGTGACGGGGCACAGTGGCTGCAATTGACGAGGCACAGTGGCTTAATTTGAGGGGGCACAGTGTCTGCAATTGAAGGGCACAGTGGCTTCATTTGACGGGGCACAGTGGTTGCAATTGAAGGGCACAGTGGCTTCATTTGATGGGGCACAATGGCTGCAATTGACAGGGCACAGTGGTTGCAATTGACGGGCATAGTGGCTTCATTTTACGGGGCACAGTGGCTACAATTGAAGGGCACAGTGGCTTCATTTGACAGGGCACAGTGGCTGCAATTGACAGGGCACAGTGGCTGCAATTTCTTATATCCTCTGTGTTGTGAGAGACACAAGACTCTGGTCAGGGACATAGTGGCTGCAATTGATGGGGCACAGTGGCTTCATGCACAGTGGCTGCAGTTGATGGCACAGTGGCTGTATTTGATGGGGCACAGTGGCTGCAAGTGACGGGGCACAGTGGCTGCAATTGACGGGCACAGTGGCTTCATTTGATGGGGCATAGTGGCTTCATTTGACAGGGCACAGTGGCATCATTTGACGGGGCACAGTGGCTTCATTTGACGGGTAACAGTGGCTTAATTTGATGGGGCACAGTGGCTGCAATTGACGGGGCACAGTGGCTGCAATTTGTTATATCTTCTGAGTTGTAAGAGACACAAGACTCTGGTCTGGAACAATGGATGTTTATTACAGTACACACTGTACACTGCAACATGCATCTCAGGACAGGTACATCTTATATGCTTCCTTACATGTGCTCTAAGATGGCTACTATACCCCTTGACCCTTGTCATCACTCCTGGGTGGAGCCAGCCTTAAAGTGACAGTACATATGGAACCTTTCAGGTATAACACCTTCCATCCATCCCTAAAAAAAAAAATTACAACAAAACGAGAAAAGGCACAAAACATTAACTAATAACTGTCCAATAACAGTCCTCCAAACACAGGAGATGCGCCGGATATTTCCTGCATCCAGATGTGAGACCAAGCTTCCAGGGACAGTTGCGGGGATACAATGTCATCGGATCACTTTCGGCGGCCCCGTCGAAAGTCTCGTAACCGGTCTGGAAGCTGAAACCTATCAGGAGGGCGACAGTGTCGTTGAGGTCGGGCACCCAGCGACTCGGGACTGGAGGAAACAGGGCTGGCCGGAATGGGCACCGGCGGGGCCAAGAAGGGATCCACCAGCTCAGCGGGTGAACAGACCTCCGGACCAGGGCTGGAGGGCTCTGTTGGAGCTGAGTTCAAAAGTTCAGAGTCCCCCCAATCATCAGTCCCCATGCATTCTGATCCGCTGGGAGCAGATCCTTGCGACACTGGTGGTTCAGCTGGCGTCAGGGATTCGGGCAATTGAAAATGAGGGCGCAGTTGGTCTGCATGCCGTCTGCAAGTGGAACCATCTTCCAGGCAGACCCTATACATCTTGGGTCCCAAAGTCTCTGCAATGACAGCAGGAAGCCACCGGGCGTTGGAAGCCCCATAAGATCGGGCCGATACCTTTTGTTGGGCTGTGAATCGAGGGAGCTCACCATGTTTGACCATCTTGTCTTGCGACTGCAGTACATTTTCCTGGACTGTTTGAGGACGGAGCATGTCCAAAACAGTCCATGGCTGCCGACCCAGAAGGAGTTCTGCTGGAGTTTTCCCGGTGGTTGCATGTGGTGTGTTTCTGTAAGCAGAAAGGAAGGAGTCCAGCTGCTGGGGTGACAGGGACTGTTGTTTACTTGCAGCCACTGTAGCTTTGAAATAGCGTTTAAAAGTCTGCACAAACCGTTCTGCTTGACCATTAGTAGCCGGGTGGTAAGGTGCAGTCAACTTGTGCTTGATGTTGTGGGCAGTCAGGAAACGCTAAAACTCCTGACTGGTGAATTGTGCACCATTGTCAGTGACGATCTCTCTGGGGTATCCAAACGTAGCAGCGAGATGTAACAGTATGGAAACCGTTGCCTTAGTCGTTGGCTGAGTAACAGGAATTACCTCAGGCCACTTTGAATGGGCGTCCACTATGATCAAGAAGGTGTGTCCTCTGATCGGGCCTGCAAAGTCCAAGTGTAGGTGAAACCAAGGAACCGTGGGCCAAGTAAAGGGCTGGACACACCCTCGAGGAGGGTCTCTTGCAGTTTGTGCACATCCAGCACAAGCATTCACATATGTTGTGATATCTGAGTCTAGGTTTGGCCACCACACATAGCCTCTGGCTTTTTATTTCATACGTGTGCCCCCGGGATGACCAGTATGTAGCAAGCCCAGAATGTGTCTCCGGAGGGTCTGTGGAATGATCACTCGGTCCCCCCATAAAACACAGTTGCCAGCCACAGTTAATTCCATAAGCCTACGAAAATAAGGTTCATAATCCTGTGTGACGGTTGCAGGCCAACCGGACCGTACCCAGGAGATTATTGTTTTCAGAAAGGTATCCTTGGCTGTATGGGCTGCTATCTCCCCAGAAGACAAGAAGGACAGGCTGGTGTAACGACAACTCTTGACCGGTGGAGAAGAGTCCATCGACTTCCCTGTCAGTCGGGACATTGCGTCCGCATTCGCATTGGCATCATGACCGCGATACTGGATTTTGTAGCTGTATGCTCCCAAGAATAGGGCATAGCGTTGGAGGCGGGCCGTAGTAGTCTGAGAGATGCCTTTGTCAGGGCTAAAGATCTGAAGGAGTGGTTTATGGTCTGTCAGTATGGTGAATTCCCTACCATACAGGTAAAGATGAAACTTCTTATTTGCAGATATCAGCGCTAGAGCCTCTTTGTCAATGTGTGAGTAATTGTTTTCTGCTTTTGTCAAAGACCTGGAGGCAAATGCCACTGGTTTTTCTGACCCATCTGGTAAGATGTGAGATAGTACAGCACCCAGACCATAGGGTGAGGCATCACAAGCCAAGGTGAGAGGCTTCTGGAGGTCATAGTGCACGAGCATGCGTGACGCCAACAGCTTCCACTTAGAGACTTCAAAAGCCCGTTGGCATGCAGCCGACCAGTCCAATCTTGAATGTTTTTCCAAAAGCTTGTTCAGCGGAAACAAGGTGTGTGCCAGATCTGGCAGGAATTTGTGGTAATAGTTCAGCAAGCCAAGGTATGATCGCAACTGCTGGACATTGGTTGGGGCTGGAGCTTTGACTAAAGCATCAACCTTGGCTTCCGTGGTGTGTATACCCTCTGCATCCACAAGGTGGCCACAAAACTCCAATTTAGGCACCATGAATTGGCATTTTGCTAAGTTCACTTTTAGACCCTGTTCTTTGAGTCTCGCCAAAACAAGCTCCACGTTCCGCTTGTGTTCCTGCTCTGTCCGTCCTGTGATGAGCATGTCATCTAGCAGGCACTGCGTGAAAGGAATGTCCGCCAAAATCTCGTCCATTTTTCGTTGCCAAATGGCTGGGGCGGAGGCTACACCAAACACCATCCGATTGTATTCATACAGTCCCTTGTGGGTGTTGATGGTTAGAAACTTGCGGGAAGAAGGATGGACCTCAAACTGTAAATATGCTTGTCTGAGATCAAGCTTGGTGAACTTTTGGCCCCCTGCAAGAGAGGCAAAAATGTCATCTACTCTGGGTAGAGAATACTGGTCTATCTCCAGTTGGGAGTTCAGTGCCATGCGGAAATCGCCACAAATGCGTAAGTCCCCATTCGCTTTCTTTACTGGTAAAGAAACTGGTGATGCCCACTCGCTGTGCTCTACCTTGGAGATGACACCTTGTTCCTCCAGCCGACTTAGTTCTGCTTCCACTCCTGCTCGCAGTGCGAAAGGTACTGTCCGAGCTTTGAAGAACTTAGGCTGAGCGTTGGGTTTCAGCTTGAGTCTTACACAGTCATGCTTTATTTTCCCCAACTGGTCATCAAAGATCTTTGGGAAACGCTGCTTCAGAGACACAACCCATCCCTCATTATCTCCTAAAGGAATTGTAACAGTGTTACAGGGATTTATGGTGATGTCTGGCATACCAAAGTGAGCAATCCAGTCCCTCCCAAAGAGAGGGGGTCCCCCATTTTCTAGGATGTATAATGGCAGTCTCTTTGTCTGACCCTTGTACAATACCTGTACTTTCGCATAACCCAGTGGGTGGAGTATCTGCTTTGAATATGTTTGCAGTTTGATTGGTGTTGGGCGGACAGTTGTTTGGGTCTGAAGTTGTCTCCATTGTTTCTGGGTGATAACTGAAACTGCTGCTCCTGTGTCTACATCCATCTTGAGTTTCTTTCCCTCCACAGTTACCTCTACAGTCATTGCGGAGGGTGCTGAATGCATATGATGTATGTCTAAACTGTGGAGCACTTCCTTATCCTCTGACTCAGATGATGATGTATATCTTCCCACCATGTATGTCTTTGTCTTGGGGTTCAGAGGTTGTTTATCTCGCACCTTCTTGCTACGGCAAACTCGTTTAAGATGGCCTGTCTTACCGCAATTATGACAGGTCTGATCCTTAAACCGGCAGACTTTGTGGTCATGGTCTGTATTTCCACAACGATAGCAGGCTGACTCCCGGCTTGGTGGGGGTCTGTATTTCCAGTTTGCGGCAGTTGGCTTGACTGCTGTTCTGAAAACTTCCTGTTTCACCTCTTCCCTTCTGCCCTGGGGGTTCAATTCCTCTGTATCTTTCACAGCCATTTCCATCACTGAAGCTATTTCAATTGCCTTTGTAAGGGTAAGATCTTTCTCTGTTAACAGTCTCTTTTGGCAAAGACTCACAATTCAGTCCCATTACAAACTTATCTCTCAGTGCAGTAGGTAGATACTCCCCAAAAGAACAGGTAGAGGCTAGTCTGCGAAGGGCGAGCACATAAGCTTTAATTTCTTCACCTATCTGCTGCTGCCGCTGATAAAACCGAAATCTTTCTGCAATCTCTAGTGGTTTAGGCTGGAAGTGATCCTCTAACAGTGTCAGGAGCTCTGCCAATGTCTTATGCCGCGTACACACGAGCGGACTTTACGGCGGACTTTGCCCGGCGGACTGGATTTCGTCGGACAATTCGATGTGTGTGGGCTCCAGCGGACTTTGTTTTCTCAAAAGTTGGACGGACTTAGATTTGAAACTTGTTTCAAATTTATCCGTTGAAATCGAGTCCGGTCGAAAAGTCAGCCGTCTGTATGCTAGTTCGACGGACAAAAAAGCCACGCTAGGGCAGCTATTGGCTACTGGCTATGAACTTCCTTGTTTTAGTCCGGTCGTACGTCATCACGTACGAATTCGACGGACTTTGGTGGATTATGTGTAGGCAAGTCCGTTCATTCAGAAAGTCCGTCGGAAAGTACGTCGAAAAGTCCGCCGGGCAAAGTCCGCCGTAAAGTCCGCTCGTGTGTATGCGGCATTAGTTGCTGGCTTTACAGGGAAAAGGAGATCTCTAAGAGTGTCATATGTCTTAGCACCAACCACTGTCAGGAATACTGCTACTTGCCTGTTGTCTGGGATGGCATTTGCACTGAAATACTGTTCCAGTCTCTCAACCCAGGAACTCCAGGATGTCTGTTCCCCATCAAATTCACCTAATGTCCCGATCAATGACATTTTCCTGCTGGGCTCTGTGATTGCTTTTATCCAGATGACAATCCACACTGCCTTTGTCTCTCTCTCAGACTGATAGACACTTTGTAAATCCCATCCTCGTCGCCACTGTTATATCTTCTGAGTTGTGAGAGACACAAGACTCTGGTCTGGAACAATGGATGTTTATTACAGTACACACTGTACACTGCAACATGCATCTCAGGACAGGTACATCTTATATGCTTCCTTACATGTGCTCTAAGATGGCTACTATACCCCTTGACCCTTGTCATCACTCCTGGGTGGAGCCAGCCTTAAAGTGACAGTACGTGTGGAACCTTTCAGGTATAACACAATTGACAGGGCATAGTGGCTGCAATTGATGGGGCACAGTGGCTTCATGCACAGTGGCTGCAGTTGATGGCACAGTGGCTGTATTTGATGGGGCACAGTGGCTGAAATTGATGGGGCACAGTGGCTGCAATTGACGGGCACAGTGGCTTTATTTGACGGGCACAGTGGCTTCATTTGACGGGGAACAGTGGCTTCATTTGACGGGGCACAGTGGCTGCAATTGACAGGGCACAGTGGCTGCAATTGACGGGCACAGTGGCTTCATTTGACAGGGCACAGTGGCTGCAATTGACGGGGCACAGTGGCTGCTATTGACGGGGCACAGTGGCTTCAATTGACAGGGCACAGTGGCTTCATTTGACGGGGCACAGTGGCTTCATGTGATGGGGCACAGTGGCTTTATGTGACGGGGCACAGTGGCTTTGTGTGACGGGCACAGTGGCTTTGTGTGACGGAGCACAGTGGCTGCAATTGACGGGGCACAGTGGCTTCATTTGACAGGGCACAGTGGCTGCAATTGAAGGGCACAGTGACTGCAATTGACGGGGCACAGTGGCTGCAACTGACGGGGCACAGTGGCTGCACTTGACGGGGCACAGTGGCTGCACTTGACGGGGCACAGTGGCTGCACTTGACAGGGCACAGTGGCTGCACTTGACAGGGCACAGTGGCTTCATTTGACAGGGCATAGTGGCTTCATTTGATGGGGCACAGTGGCTACATTTGATGGGGCACAGTGGCTGCAATTGAAGGGCACAGTGGTTGCAATTAAGGGGGCATAGTGGCTGCAATTGACGGGGCACAGTGGCTGCAATTGATGGGGCACAGTGGCTGCAATTGACGGGCACAGTGGCTTCATTTGACGGGGCACAGTGGCTTCATTTGACGGGGCACAGTGGCTTCATTTGATGGGGCACAGTGGCTGCAATTGACGGGGCACAGTGGCTGCAATTGATGGGGCACAGTGGCTGCAATTGATGGGGCACAGTGGCTGCAATTGACAGGGCACAGTGGTTGCAATTGACGGGGCACAGTGGCTGCAATTGACGGCACAGTGGCTGCAATTGACGGGCACAGTGGCTTCATTTAACAGGGCACAGTGGCTGCAATTGGCGGGGCACAGTGGCTGCAATTGACGGGGCACAGTGGCTTCATTTGACGGGGCACAGTAGCTGCAATTGACGGCCACAGTGGCTGCAATTGACGGCCACAGTGGCTGCAATTGACGGCCACAGTGGCTTCATTTGACGGGGCACAGTGGCTTCATGCACAGTGACTGCAGTTGATGGCTCAGTGGCTGCAATTGATGGGCACAGTGGCTGCAATTGATGGGCACAGTGGCTGCATTTGATGAAACAGTGGCTGCATTTGATGGAACAGTGGCTGCATTTGATGGGGCACAGTAGCTGCATTTGACGGGGCACAGTGGCTGCATTTGACGGGGAACAGTGGCTGCAATTGAGGGAACACAGTGGCTGCATTTGGCGGGGCACAGTGGCTGCATTTGGCGGGGCACAGTGGCTGCATTTGGCGGGGCACAGTGGCTGCATTTGGCGGGGCACAGTGGCTGCATTTGGTGGGGCACAGTGGCTTCATTTGACTGCCCCCATTTTACTGCTAATTTTAAATAAATAAACTTAGGCTGTAAGGGGGCAAGGGCAGGTAGGTCAGTGCATGCCAGGTAGGTTAGTGTGGGTCAGTGTGTGTCAGATAGTTAGGTTAGTGTGTGTCAGGTAGGTCAGTGTGTGTCAGGTAGGTAGGTAAGTGCATGTCAGCTAGATCAGTGTGTGTCAGGTAGATCAGTGTGTGTCAGGTAGGTTAGTGTGGGTCAGTGTATGTCAGTAAGTCAGTGTATGTCAGCTAGATAGGTCAGTGTATGTGAGATAGGTAGGTCAGTGTATGTCAGATAGGTAGGTTAGTGTGTGTCAGGTAGATCAGTGTGTGTCAGGTAGGATAGTAAGTGTCAGGCATGTCATGTAGGTCAGTGTATGTCAGCCAGGTAGGTCAGTGTATGTCAGATAGGTTGGTCAGTGCATGCCAGGTAGGTTAGTGTTTGTCAGCCAGGTAGGTTAGTGTGTGTCAGCCAGGTAGGTCAGTGCATGTCAGGTAGGTCAGTGTGTGTCAGCCAGGTAGGTCAGTGTGTGTCAAGTAGGTCAGTGTGTGTCAGGTAGGTCAGTGTGGGTCAGTGTATGTCAGATAGGTAGGTCAGTGCATGTCAGGTAGATCAGTGTGTGTCAGGTAGATCAGTATGTGTCAGGTAGGTTAGTGTGGGTCAGTGTATGTCAGGTAGGTCAGTGTATGTCAGATAGGTAGGTCAGTGTATGTCAGATAGGTAGGTCAGTGTATGTCAGATAGGTAGGTCAGTGTGTGTCAGGTAGATCAGTGTGTGTCGGGGCACAGTGGCTGCAATTGATGGCACAGTGGCTTAATTTGATGGGGCACAGTGGCTTAATTTGATGGGGCACAGTGGCTTCACTTGACAGGGCATAGTGGCTGCAATTGACGGGGCACAGTGGCTGCAATTGATGGGGCACAGTGGCTGCAATTGACGGGGCACAGTGACTGCAATTGACAGGGCACAGTGGCTGCAATTGATGACACAGTGGCTGCAATTGATGGGCACAGTGGCTTCATTTGACAGGGCACAGTGGCTGCAATTGACGGGGCACAGTGGCTGCAATTGACGGGGCACAGTGGCTTCATTTGACGGGGCATAGTGGCTGCAATTGATGGCACAGTGGCTTAATTTGATGGGGCACAGTGGCTTCAATTGACGAGCACAGTGGCTTCATTTGACAGGGCACAGTGGCTGCAATTGACGGGGCACAGTGGCTGCAATTGACGGGGCACAGTGGCTGCAATTGACGGGGCACAGTGGCTGCAATTGACGACACAGTGGCTGCAATTGACGGGCACAGTGGCTTCATTTGACAGGGTAGTGTGGCTGCAATTGACGGGGCACAGTGGCTGCAATTGACGGGGCACAGTGGCTTCATTTGACGGGGCACAGTGGCTGCAATTGAAGGGCACAGTGGCTTCATGTGATGGGGCACAGTGGCTTCATGTGACGGGGCACAGTGGCTTTGTGTGACGGGGCACAGTGGCTTTGTGTGACGGGGCACAGTGGCTGCAATTGACGGGGCACAGTGGTTGCACTTGACGGGGCACAGTAGCTTCATTTGACGGGGCACAGTGGCTGCAATTGAAGGACACAGTGGCTTCATTTGATGGGGCACAGTGGCTGCATTTGATGGGGCACAGTAGCTGCATTTGATGGGGCACAGTAGCTGCATTTGATGGGGCACAGTAGCTGCATTTGATGGGGCACAGTAGCTGCATTTGATGGGGCACAGTGGCTGCAATTAACGGGGCACAGTGGCTGCATTTGATGGAACAGTGGCTGCATTTGATGAAACAGTGGCTGCATTTGATGAAACAGTGGCTGCATTAGATGGGGCACAGTGGCTGCAATTGACGGGGCACAGTGGCTGCAATTGACGGGGCACAGTGGCTGCAATTGACGGGGCACAGTGGCTTCATGCACAGTGGCTGCAGTTAATGGCACAGTGGCTGTATTTGACGGGGCACAGTGGCTGCAATTGATGGCACAGTGGCTTCATTTAACGGGGCACGGTGGCTTCATTTGACGGGGCACAGTGGCTGCAATTGACGGGGCACAGTGGCTGCAATTGATGGGGCACAGTGGTTGCAATTGACGGGGCACAGTGGCTGCAATTGACGGGGCACAGTGGTTGCAATTGATGGGGCACAGTGGCTGCAATTGACGGCACAGTGGCTTTATTTGGTGGGGCACAGTGGCTGCAATTGACAGGCACAGTGGCTTCATTTGACAGGGCACAGTGGCTGCAATTGGCAGGGCACAGTGGCTGCAATTGACGGGGCACAGTGGCTTCATTTGTTGGGGCACAGTGGCTGCAATTGACGGCCACAGTGGCTGCAATTGACGGCCACAGTGGCTTCATTTGACGGGGCACAGTGGCTTCATGCACAGTGGCTGCAGTTGATGGCACAGTGGCTGCAATTGATGGGCACAGTGGCTGCAATTGATGGGCACAGTGGCTGCATTTGATGGAACAGTGGCTGCATTTGATGGGGCACAGTAGCTGCATTTGACGGGTCACAGTGGCTGCATTTGATGGGGCACAGTGGCTGCAATTGAGGGAACACAGTGGCTGCATTTGGCGGGGCACAGTGGCTGCTTTTGGCGGGGCACACTGGCTGCATTTGGCGGGGCACAGTGGCTGCATTTGGTGGGGCACAGTGGCTTCATTTGACTGCCCCCATTTTACTGCTAATTTTAAATAAATAAACTTAGGCTGTAAGGGGGCAAGGGCAGGTAGGTCAGTGCATGCCAGGTAGGTTAGTGTGGGTCAGTGTGTGTCAGATAGGTAGGTCAGTGTGTGTCAGGTAGGTCAGTGTGTGTCAGGTAGGTAGGTCAGTGTGTGTCACTTAGATCAGTGTGTGTGTAAGGTAGGTCAGTGTGGGTCAACGTATGTCAGATAGGTAGGTCAGTGCATGTCAGCTAGATCAGTGTGTGTCAGGTAGATCAGTGTGTGTCAGGTAGGTTAGTGTGGGTCAGTGTATGTCAGTAGGTCAGTGTATGTCAGCTAGATAGGTCAGTGTATGTGAGATAGGTAGGTCAGTGTATGTCAGATAGGTAGGTTAGTGTGTGTCAGGTAGATCAGTGTGTGTCAGGTAGGATAGTAAGTGTCAGGCATGTCATGTAGGTCAGTGTATGTCAGCCAGGTAGGTCAGTGTATGTCAGATAGGTAGGTCAGTGCATGCCAGGTAGGTTAGTGTTTGTCAGCCAGGTAGGTTAGTGTGTGTCAGCCAGGTAGGTCAGTGCATGTCAGGTAGGTCAGTGTGTGTCAGCCATGTAGGTCAGTGTGTGTCAGCCAGATAAGTCAGTGCATGCCTGGTAGGTCAGTGTGTGTCAGCCAGGTAGGTCAGTGTGTGTCAAGTAGGTCAGTGTGCGTCAGGTAGGTCAGTGTGGGTCAGTGTATGTCAGATAGGTAGGTCAGTGCATGTCAGGTAGATCAGTGTGTGTCAGGTAGATCAGTATGTGTCAGGTAGGTTAGTGTGGGTCAGTGTATGTCAGGTAGGTCAGTGTATGTCAGATAGGTAGGTCAGTGTATGTCAGATAGGTAGGTCAGTGTGTGTCAGGTAGATCAGTGTGTGTCGGGGCACAGTGGCTACAATTGACGGCACAGTGGCTTCAATTGACGAGCACAGTGGCTTCATTTGACAGGGCACAGTGGCTGCAATTGACGGGGCACAGTGGCTGCAATTGACGGGGCACAGTGGCTGCAATTGATGGGGCACAGTGGCTGCAATTGACGACACAGTGGCTGCAATTGACGGGCACAGTGGCTTCATTTGACAGGGCACAGTGGCTGCAATTGACGGGGCACAGTGGCTGCAATTGACGGGGCACAGTGGCTTCATTTGACGGGGCACAAGGGCTGCAATTGAAGGGCACAGTGGCTTCATGTTGTTATACCTGAAAGGTTCCACATGTACTGTTACTTTAAGGCTGGCTCCACCCAGGAGTGATGACAAGGGTCAAGGGGTATAGTAGCCATCTTAGAGCACATGTAAGGAAGCATATAAGATGTACCTGTCCTGAGATGCATGTTGCAGTGTACAGTGTGTACTGAAATAAACATCCATTGTTCCAGACCAGAGTCTTGTGTCTCTCACAACTCAGAGGATATAACAGTGGCGACGAGGATGGGATTTACAAAGTGTCTATCAGTCTGAGAGAGAGACAAAGGCAGTGTGGATTGTCATCTGGATAAAAGCAATCACAGAGCCCAGCAGGAAAATGTCATTGATCGGGACATTAGGTGAATTTGATGGGGAACAGACATCCTGGAGTTCCTGGGTTGAGAGACTGGAACAGTATTTCAGTGCAAATGCCATCCCAGACAACAGGCAAGTAGCAGTATTCCTGACAGTGGTTGGTGCTAAGACATATGATACTCTTAGAGATCTCCTTTTCCCTGTAAAGCCAGCAACTAAGACATTGGCAGAGCTCCTGACACTGTTAGAGGATCACTTCCAGCCTAAACCATTAGAGATTGCAGAAAGATTTCGGTTTTATCAGCGGCAGCAGCAGCCAGGTGAAGAAATTAAAGCTTATGTGCTCGCCCTTCGCAGACTAGCCTCTACCTGTTCTTTTGGGGAGTATCTACCTACTGCACTGAGAGATAAGTTTGTAATGGGACTGAATTGTGAGTCTAGCCAAAAGAGACTGTTAACAGAGAAAGATCTTACCCTTACAAAGGCAATTGAAATAGCTTCAGTGATGGAAATGGCTGTGAAAGATACAGGGGAATTGAACCCCCAGGGCAGAAAAGAAGAGGTGAAACAGGAAGTTTTCAGAACAGCAGTCAAGCCAACTGCCGCAAACTGGAAATACAGACCCCCACCAAGCCGGGAGTCAGCCTGCTACCGTTGTGGAAATACAGACCATGACCACAAAGTCTGCCGGTTTAAGGATCAGACCTGTCATAATTGTGGTAGGACAGGCCATCTTAAACGAGTTTGCCGTAGCAAGAAGGTGCGAGATAAACAACCTCTGAACCCCAAGACAAAGACATATATGGTGGGAAGATATACATCATCTGAGTCAGAGGATGAGGAAGTGCTCCACAGATTAGACATACATCATATGCATTCAGCACCCTCCGCAATGACTGTAGAGGTAACTGTGGAGGGAAAGAAACTCAAGATGGATGTAGACACAGGAGCAGCAGTTTCAGATATCACCCAGAAACAATGGAGACAACTTCAGACCCAAACAACTGTCCGCCCAACACCAATCAAACTGCAAACATATTCAAAGCAGATACTCCACCCACTGGGTTATGCGAAAGTACAGGTATTGTACAAGGGTCAGACAAAGAGACTGCCATTATACATCCTAGAAAATGGGGGACCCCCTCTCTTTGGGAGGGACTGTATTGCTCACTTTGGTATGCCAGACATCACCATAAATCCCTGTAACACTGTTACAATTCCATTAGGAGATAATGAGGGATGGGTGGTGTCCCTGAAGCAGCGTTTCCCAAAGGTCTTTGATGACCAGTTGGGGAAAATAAAGCACGACTGTGTAAGACTCAAGCTGAAACCCAACGCTCAGCCTAAGTTCTTCAAAGCTCGGACAGTACCTTTCGCACTGCGAGCAGGAGTGGAAGCAGAACTAAGTCGGCTGGAGGAACAAGGTGTCATCTCCAAGGTAGAGCACAGCGAGTGGGCATCACCAGTTGTACCAGTAAAGAAAGCGAATGGGGACTTACGCATTTGTGGCGATTTCCGCATGGCACTGAACTCCCAACTGGAGATAGACCAGTATCCTCTACCCAGAGTAGATGACATTTTTGCCTCTCTTGCAGGGGGCCAAAAGTTCACCAAGCTTGATCTCAGACAAGCATATTTACAGTTTGAGGTCCATCCTTCTTCCCGCAAGTTTCTAACCACCAACACCCACAAGGGACTGTATGAATACAATCGGATGGTGTTTGGTGTAGCCTCCGCCCCAGCCATTTGGCAACGAAAAATGGACGAGATTTTGGCGGACATTCCTTTCACGCAGTGCCTGCTAGATGACATGCTCATCACAGGACGGACAGAGCAGGAACACAAGCGGAACGTGGAGCTTGTGTTGGCGAGACTCCAAGAACAGGGTCTAAAAGTGAACTTAGCAAAATGCCAATTCATGGTGCCTAAATTGGAGTTTTGTGGCCACCTTGTGGATGCAGAGGGTATACACACCACAGAAGCCAAGGTTGATGCTTTAGTCAAAGCTCCAGCCCCAACCAACGTCCAGCAGTTGCGATCATACCTTGGCTTGCTGAACTATTACCACAAATTCCTGCCAGATCTGGCACACACCTTGTTTCCGCTGAACAAGCTTTTGGAAAAACATTCAAGATGGGACTGGTCGGCTGCATGCCAACGGGCTTTTGAAGTCTCTAAGCGGAAGCTGTTGGCGTCACGCATGCTCGTGCACTATGACCTCCAGAAGCCTCTCACCTTGGCTTGTGATGCCTCACCCTATGGTCTGGGTGCTGTACTATCTCACATCTTACCAGATGGGTCAGAAAAACCAGTGGCATTTGCCTCCAGGTCTTTGACAAAAGCAGAAAACAATTACTCACACATTGACAAAGAGGCTCTAGCGCTGATATGGGCAATTAAGAAGTTTCATCTTTACCTGTATGGTAGGGAATTCACCATACTGACAGACCATAAACCACTCCTTCAGATCTTTAGCCCTGACAAAGGCATCTCTCAGACTACTGCGGCCCGCCTCCAACGCTATGCCCTATTCTTGGGTGCATACAGCTACAAAATCCAGTATCGCGGTCATGATGCCAATGCGAATGCGGACGCAATGTCCCGACTGACAGGGAAGTCGATGGACTCTTCTCCACCGGTCAAGAGTTGTCGTTACACCAGCCTGTCCTTCTTGTCTTCTGGGGAGATAGCAGCCCATACAGCCAAGGATACCTTTCTGAAAACAATACTCTCCTGGGTACGGTCCGGTTGGCCTGCAACCGTCACACAGGATTATGAACCTTATTTTCGTAGGCTTATGGAATTAACTGTGGCTGGCAACTGTGTTTTATGGGGAGACCGAGTGATCATTCCACAGACCCTCCGGAGACACATTCTGGGCTTGCTACATACTGGTCATCCCGGGGGCACACGTATGAAACAAAAAGCCAGAGGCTATGTGTGGTGGCCAAACCTAGACTCAGATATCACAACATATGTAAATGCTTGTGCTGGATGTGCACAAACTGCAAGAGCCCCTTCTCGAGGGTGTGTCCAGCCCTGGACTTGGCCCACGGTTCCTTGGTTTCGCCTACACTTGGACTTTGCAGGCCCGATCAGAGGACACACCTTCTTGATCATAGTGGACGCCCATTCAAAGTGGCCTGAGGTAATTCCTGTTACTCAGCCAACGACTAAGGCAACGGTTTCCATACTGTTACATCTCGCTGCTACGTTTGGATACCCCAGAGAGATCGTCACTGACAATGGTGCACAATTCACCAGTCAGGAGTTTCAGCGTTTCCTGACTGCCCACAACATCCAGCACAAGTTGACTGCACCTTACCACCCGGCTACTAATGGTCAAGCAGAACGGTTTGGGCAGACTTTTAAACGCTATTTCAAAGCTACAGTGGCTGCAAGTAAACAACAGTCCCTGTCACCCTAGCAGCTGGACTCCTTCCTTTCTGCTTACAGAAACACACCACATGTAACCACTGGGAAAACTCCAGCAGAACTCCTTCTGGGTCGGCAGCCATGGACTGTTTTGGACATGCTCCGTCCTCAAACAGTCCAGGAACATGTACTGCAATCACAAGACAAGATGGTCAAACATGGTGAGCTCCCTCGATTCACAGCCCAACAAAAGGTATGGGCCCGATCTTATGGGGCTTCCAACGCCCGGTGGCTTCCTGCTGTCATTGCAGAGACTTTGGGACCCAAGATGTATAGGGTCTGCCTGGAAGATGGTTCCATTTGCAGACGGCATGCAGACCAACTGCGTCCTCGTTTTCAATTGCCTGAATCCCTGACGCCAGCTGAACCACCAGTGTCGCAAGGATCTGCTCCCAGCGGATCAGAATGCATGGGGACTGATGATTGGGGGGACTCTGAACTTTTGAACTCAGCTCCAACAGAGCCCTCCAGCCCTGGTCCGGAGGTCTGTTCACCCACTGAGCTGGTGGAGCCCTTCTTGGCCCCGCCGGTGCCCATTCCGGACAGCCCTGTTTCCTCCAGTCCCGAGTCACTGGGTGCCCGACCTCAACGACACTGTCGCCCTCCTGATTGGTTTCAGCTTCCAGACCGGTTACGAGACTTTGGACGGGGCCGCCGAAAGTGATCCGATGACATTGTATCCCCGCAACTGTCCCTGGAAGCTTGGTCTCACATCTGGATGCAGGAAATATCTGGCGCATCTCCTGTGTTTGGAGGACTGTTATTGGACAGTTATTAGTTAATGTTTTGTGCCTTTTCTCGTTTTGTTGTAATTTTTTTTTTTTTTTAGGGATGGATGGAAGGTGTTATACCTGAAAGGTTCCACATGTACTGTTACTTTAAGGCTGGCTCCACCCAGGAGTGATGACAAGGGTCAAGGGGTATAGTAGCCATCTTAGAGCACATGTAAGGAAGCATATAAGATGTACCTGTCCTGAGATGCATGTTGCAGTGTACAGTGTGTACTTAGAGTTGCCACCTCATCCCTTTAAACCCGAACACATATGAATTACACAGGTTATGTGACTGATTAAGGTTGTAATTAAACTCAGTTGTTGCCTTATCTGCATTTAATTAGCCACAGAACCTGTGTAATTCATATGTGTTCGGGTTTAAAGGGATGAGGTGGCAACCCTATGTGTACTGAAATAAACATCCATTGTTCCAGACCAGAGTCTTGTGTCTCTCACAACTCAGAGGATATAACACATGTGATGGGGCACAGTGGCTTCATGTGACGGGGCACAGTGGCTTTGTGTGACGGGGCACAGTGGCTTTGTGTGATGGGGCACAGTGGCTTTGTGTGACGGGGCACAGTGGCTGCAATTGACGGGGCACAGTGGCTGCACTTGACAGGGCACAGTGGCTGCATTTGATGGAACAGTGGCTGCATTTGATGGAACAGTGGCTGCATTTGATGGGGCACAGTGGCTGCAATTGATGGGGCACAGTGGCTGCAATTGACGGGGCACAGTGACTTCATGCACAGTGGCTGCAGTTAATGGCACAGTGGCTGTATTTGACGGGGCACAGTGGCTGCAATTGACGGGCACAGTGGCTTCATTTGACGGGGCACAGTGGCTGCAATTGACGGGGCACAGTGGCTGCAATTGATGGGGCACAGTGGCTGCAATTGATGGGGCACAGTGGCTGCAATTGACGGGGCACAGTAGCTGTAATTGACGGGGCATAGTGGTTGCAATTGACGGGGCACAGTGGCTGCAATTGATGGGGCACAGTGGCTTCATTTGGTGGGGTACAGTGGCTGCATTTGATGGAACAGTGGCTGCATTTGATGTGGCACAGTAGCTGCATTTGACGGGGCACAGTGGCTGCATTTGACGGGGCACAGTGGCTGCAATTGAGGGAACACAGTGGCTGCATTTGGCGGGGCCCAGTGGCTGCATTTGGCGGGGCACACTGGCTGCATTTGGCGGGGCACAGTGGCTGCATTTGGTGGGGCACAGTGGCTTCATTTGACTGCCCCCATTTTACTGCTAATTTTAAATAAATAAACTTAGGCTGTAAGGGGGCAAGGGCAGGTAGGTCAGTGCATGCCAGGTAGGTTAGTGTGGGTCAGTGTGTGTCAGATAGGTAGGTCAGTGTGTGTCAGGTAGGTCAGTGTGTGTCAGATAGGTAGGTCAGTGTGTGTCAATTAGATCAGTGTGTGTCAGGAAGATCAGTGTGGGTCAGCGTATGTCAGATAGGTAGGTCAGTGCAGGTCAGCTAGATCAGTGTGTGTCAGGTAGATCAGTGTGTGTCAGGTAGGTTAGTGTATGTCAGTAGGTCAGTGTATGTCAGCTAGATAGGTCAGTGTATGTGAGATAGGTAGGTCAGTGTATGTCAGATAGGTAGGTTAGTGTGTGTCAGGTAGATCAGTGTGTGTCAGCTAGGATAGTAAGTGTCAGGCATGTCATGTAGGTCAGTGTATGTCAGCCAGGTAGGTCAGTGTTTGTCAGATAGGTAGGTCAGTGCATGCCAGGTAGGTTAGTGTTTGTCAGCCAGGTAGGTTAGTGTGTGTCAGCCAGGTAGGTCAGTGCATGTCAGGTAGGTCAGTGTGTGTCAGCCATGTAGGTCAGTGCATGTCAGGTAGGTCAGTGTGTGTCAGCCATGTAGGTCAGTGTGTGTCAGCCAGATAAGTCAGTGTGTGTCAGCCAGATAAGTCAGTGCATGCCTGGTAGGTCAGTGTGTGTCAGCCAGGTAGGTCAGTGTGTGTCAAGTAGGTCAGTGTGTGTCAGTGTGGGTCAGTGTATGTCAGATAGGTAGGTCAGTGCATGTCAGGTAGATCAGTGTGTGTCAGGTAGATCAGTATGTGTCAGGTAGGTTAGTGTGGGTCAGTGTATGTCAGGTAGGTCAGTGTATGTCAGATAGGTAGGTCAGTGTATGTCAGATAGGTGGGTCAGTGTGTGTCAGGTAGATCAGTGTGTGTCGGGGCACAGTGGCTGCAATTGATGGCACAGTGGCTTAATTTGATGGGGCACAGTGGCTTCAATTGACGAGCACAGTGGCTTCATTTGACAGGGCACAGTGGCTGCAATTGACGGGGCACAGTGGCTGCAATTGACGGGGCACAGTGGCTGCAATTGGCGGGGCACAGTGGCTGCAATTGACGGGGCACAGTGGCTGCAATTGACGACACAGTGGCTACAATTGATGGGCACAGTGGCTTCATTTGACAGGGCACAGTGGCTGCAATTGACGGGGCACAGTGGCTGCAATTGACGGGGCACAGTGGCTTCATTTGACGGGGCACAGTGGCTGCAATTGATGGCACAGTGGGTTAATTTGATGGGGCATGTCAGTGCATGCCTGGTAGGTCAGTGTGTGTCAGCCAGGTAGGTCAGTGTGTGTCAAGTAGGTCAGTGTGTGTCAGGTAGGTCAGTGTGGGTCAGTGTATGTCAGATAGGTAGGTCAGTGCATGTCAGGTAGATCAGTGTGTGTCAGGTAGATCAGTATGTGTCAGGTAGGTTAGTGTGGGTCAGTGTATGTCAGGTAGGTCAGTGTATGTCAGATAGGTAGGTCAGTGTATGTCAGATAGGTAGGTCAATGTATGTCAGATAGGTAGGTCAGTGTGTGTCAGGTAGGTTAGTATGTGTCAGACATGTCATGGAGGTCAGTGTATGTCAGCCAGGTAGGTCAGTGTATGTCAGATAGGTAGGTCAGTGCACGCCAGGTAGGTTAGTGTTTGTCAGCCAGGTAGGTTAGTGTGTGTCAGCCAGATAGGTCAGTGCATGTCAGGTAGGTCAGTGTGTGTCAGCCATGTAGGTCAGTGTGTGTCAGCCAGATAGGTCAGTGTGTGTCAGCCAGATAGGTCAGTGTGTGTCAGGTTGGTCAGTGTATGTCAGGTAGGTAGGTCACATAGTTATGTGACAAATGAGAAAACTCAGATATACGCGCCCCTCTTGAGTCTTCACCACTGCGCTCAAATGCCAGGTGGAGGGGTGCTTACCCCCTACACAAGAGAAAGTCCTAATGCAATGGCTATAGAGCTGCCACTCTAAAATTATGTAAACTATGCAAAACCTTTCTATTACTTGCAAATAATCCTGGGCTATATTAGTACTTGCAAGACAGAAAAAGTGGCGCTAAATAGCGGTGTAGCTCCTAGCTGAAGTGCAAAGCGATAATCTAATGTTCCAACAAATAAAACATAATAAAAATTCTCATTGGTGTGAGAAAATAAACATTCAAAATCCCTGTACAGGTGTATCAAACACACAGCACTATAAATAATATAAAAGACATGAACTCTAAATAATAGTCCATAAATATTCCCAAGGCAGGACACCGTGCAGGAAAGGTGAGGTCTCTGAAAACAATCCACCAATTCACTCAGTGTTAGTGATTCCTCTCCCCTTGAATTCCACACTCACCAGCTCCATATGCCTCACACTCTCGTGTTTTGGCAATCAGGCATAAGTGTAGGTTGGTCAGTGAAGGGTCAAAGGATCCAGATTCTTTTATAATCCGGGGACCTCACCTTTCCTGCACGGTGTCCTGCCTTGGGAATATTTATGGACTATTATTTAGAGTTCATGTCTTTTATATTATTTATAGTGCTGTGTGTTTGATACACCTGTACAGGGATTTTGAATGTTTATTTTCTCACACCAATGAGAATTTTTATTATGTTTTATTTGTTGGAACATTAGATTATCGCTTTGCACTTCAGCTAGGAGCTACACCGCTATTTAGCGCCACTTTTTCTGTCTTGCAAGTACTAATATAGCCCAGGATTATTTGCAAGTAATAGAAAGGTTTTGCATAGGTCACATAGTTACCAACAGTCCCGATTTTCCCAGGACAATCCCGATTTCTGGACCCTCGACCTGATTTAAGCTTGTCCGGATTATTTTCCCGGGATTTTGCTTTTGTCCCGGTAAAATCGGGAATGTTTTGGGCTAAAAACCGCAGCGGCTACACAAAAATGGCCGCCACCACCGCCACGAGTGTTGTTTTCTTCTTGTGTTCAGTGCAGAGGGGCGGCTTCTCTCTTCAGTGTACAAATAGAAAATTCTATTGTACACTGAAGCCTATTGGCTACAAGGATTGGTGACCCTTTCCCTCTCTCCACTGAACCCAAGGAAGTGATCAGCCTCCACCCGCTGCCGCCGCCAACCCTCCACCCCGTGTGTCCGACGAGCGGGGACACTGATGAAAGGACCAGGGCTCTGCTGGCTGGGGACACTGATGGTCCTGGCTCCCCCCTTTCACAAGGCTCGGTTTGGAAGACTCCTTGGACCCCCAGCTTGGCCTAGGTCAGCCCCACATCTTCAAGCACCGCAGGTACCATCTTCTGGACACGGCTCTGCTAGGTATTGTAGTGTAGTAATCAGTGTAGTATAGTGGTAATCAGTGTAGTGTAGTGGTCAATGTAGTGGACAGTGTGTGGTGGACAGGTAGGTCAATGTACTTGTCAGTATAAGAATTGGGTAGGTCAGTGCAGTGGACAGGTAGGTAAGTGTAATGGTCAGTCTAGGAATCATGTAGGTCAGTGTAGTGGATAAGTAGGTCAGTGCAGTGGACAGGTAGGTAAATGTAATGGACAGTCTAGGAATCATGTAGGTCAGTGTAGTGGTCAGTGTAGGAATCAGGCTGGTCAGCACTATTGTAGGAAGGGAAGGGACTCAGGGAGTGCTAAAAGTCCATAGGTTAGGAGATGCAAATTTCTTGCCTTGCACCGGGCACTGACAACCCATTCTACGCCACTGCTGCGGGGGGCACCTGATGTAAGGATGGACTCTGCTGGGGAGGCTCCTGATGCAAGAATGGACTCCGCTGGGGAGGCACCTGATGCAAGGACGGACTTTGCTGCGGAGGCACCTGATGCAAGGACGGACTCTGCTGGGGAGGCATCTGATGCAAGGTCAGGCTCTGCTGGGGAGGCACCTGATGCAAGGATGGACTCTGCTGATGCAAGGATGGACTCTGCTGGGGAGGCACCTGATACAAGGATGGACTCTGCTGGGGGCACCTGATGCAAGGACGGACACTGCTGGGGGCACCTGATGCAAGGACGGACTCTGCTGTTGCAAGGATGGACTCTGCTGGGGAGGCACCTGATGCAAGGATGGACTCTGCTGGGGAGGCACCTGATGCAAGGATGGACTCTGCTGGGGGCATCTGATGCAAGGATGGACTCTGCTGGGGGCACCTGATGCAAGGATGGACTCTGCTGGGGGCACCTGATGCAAGGACAGACTCTGCTGGGGAGGCACCTGATGTAAGGACGGACTCTGCTCGGGGCACCTGATGGCATCTTGTGGTAGGTGACATGCTCGGGGTTTCCACTGATTCTGCATTATGGTGAGTTGAATGATTTAATTTTATATTACAATATAATAATAGAAAAAATGCGCTCCAATCACCCTAACGACCATGGTGCCGGGATGATTAAAGCGCCAACCCCAGGTGTTTGGAGTATCTTTATCTGCTGATTTGTTAAACTTTCTGGAATACACATATTTCTATTGTAGTGTAGGATCTAGCCCTGCTATTCTTTTTATTTCTCCCTCCATCCCTCATTCATTTCAGACTCTAACCACACCCCTTTCAAGCCAAGCCAATTTAAGCCACGCCCACTATTCTACATAAACCATGTCCATTTTTTCGCAAATACAGTGTGACATACAGTATTGCAACAACCGCTATTTTATTCTCTAGGGTGTTTGTATATTTGTATAATATATATATATATATAAAATGTTTGGAGTTCTAAGCAATTTTCTAGCAAAAAAAAAATGATTTTAACTTGTAAACAACAAGTTTGAAAAATAGGCTTGGTTCATAAAGTAATTTCTACAAAAAAAAAATCAGATTTTAACATGCGTGAAAAGTACACAAAAAGCCCCAGAAGACCAAGGGTTACATTATTGCAATTCTGGTATCATTAGCAAATTGGTTTAAAAAATAAATTGTTGTTTAACCACTTTTTTTTTTATTATTATTTATCCTACAAAGGTGGGAAAGTTTGCCGGGGAGTAAAAAGCAAAGAGAGAATTTGAGAAGCTGTAGCTTGTCTTCCCAGGCACGCTCACTCTAGTAATTCACTTTCCTCGCTGAGGCAATGCCTGCCTCTTCTTAAACATGTACACAACCGCAATAAGCCAATCGCCGATGGCCTCTGTAACGCGCACGAGAGCCGCGCTAAGAGGTGAGCTGTGATTGGCGGCTGTGAGTAGGCAGGGTCATTGGCGTCCAGGAAGAGCACTGCTTGTGTTGTTGTGGCCGGTGAATGCTATTGTACCGGAATGGGGGACAGCAAAGCTGTAGCAGCTGAAGGAGCGGCACCACAAACGGAGACAACTGGCAAACCTTTGCCGTTTAAACAAGCGCATTTTCTTGTAAGTGTCATTTGAAGTTGGTTTGTTTGTGGAGTTTGGTGCTGGGTTTCAGTACACTACTTTGTATAAGTGACGTGTATTGTGTGATATTCTTCTGTATTATGGATATTATGGCAACACTCCACAGTATTACAGAATGTTGAGTATATACATGGCAAAACTTTGTACTTCAAGTATATCATTGATGTTAACCACTTGACCTCCAGAAGATTTACCCCCCCCCATTACCGGGCCATTTCTTTGCGATACTGCACTGCGTTACTTTAACCGCTTGCGGGCCAGCGCGGCAGGTTGGGTCTGCTGTACAAAATCACGTTATTGTAAGTGATCTCGTGAGGCTTGCATAGCATGCGCGCGTGCCCCTGCCGTGAGCTCTGTGAGTCCGACCGCGATGTCCACGGGGATACACGCGATCGTCTCACGGAGATGAAGAACGGGGAAATGCTAATGTAAACAAGCATTTCCAAGTTCTGCCTAATGACAGGACACTGATCACCGCTCCCTGTAATCGGGAGCGGTGATCAGTGTTGTGTCACACACAGCCCCTCCCCCCACAGTTAGAATCACTCCTTAGGACACACTTAACCCCTGCAGTGCCCCCTCCTGGTTAACCCCTTCACTGCCAGTCACATTTACACAGTAATCAGTGCATTTTTAATCGCACTGATCGCTGTATAAATGTAAATGGTCCCAAAATAGCGCCAAAAGTGTCCAATGTGTCCGCCATAATGTCGCAGCCATGATAAAAATTGCAGATCCCCTCCCTTACTAATAAAAAAAAAAAAAAAAAAAAATTATAAAAATGCCATAAAACTATTCTCTATTTTGTAGACGCTATAACTTTTGTGCAAACCACACAAAAATATGTAGAAGAATATGTATCGGCCTAATCTGAGGAAAAAAAAAATGTTTTGTTATATATTTTTGGGGGATATTTATTACAAGTAAAAAATCATGCGTTTTTTTTTTCAAAATTGTCGCTCTTTTTTTGTTTATAGCACAAAAAATAAAAAACTGCAGAGGTGATCAAACACCACCAAAAGAAAGCTCTATTTGTGGGGAAAAAGGACGTCAATTTTGTTTGGGAGCCACGTCGCACGACCGCGCAATTGTCAGTTAAAACGACGCAGTGCCGAATCGCAAAAAGTGCTTTGGTCTTTGGCCAGCCAAATGCTCTGGGGCTGAAGTGGTTAACTGACACTGTGCAACATTGTATCCAAACAAAATGTGTAGCCTATTTTTCCCACAAATAGAGCTTTCTTTTGGTGGCATTTGATCACTTTTGGGGTTTTTTTTTTTGGGCTGTAAACAAAAAAAATACCGACAATTTAAAAAAAAAAAAAAAAATTTTTTTAACTTTCTGCTTCAAAACCTATCCAATAAAAAAAAATTAAGAAATCACATTTCTTCATAAATTTAGGCCAATATGTATTTTGCTACCGGTACATATGTTTGGTAAAAAAAAATCCCAATAAGTGTATATTGATTGGTTTGCACAAAAGTTATAGCGTCTACAAAATATGGTGTGTGTAATAAATATATATACACACACACTGAAACATTTTTTTTTTTTTTTTAATTATTTTTTACTAGTAATTGCGGCAATCCGTGACTTTTAGCGGGACCGTGATCTTGCAGAGTGCATTTGGACACTAACACTTTTGACACATTTTGGGAACCAGTGACACTAATACAGTAATCAGTGCTAAAAATATGCACTGTCACTTTACTAATAACACTGAAGGGGTTAAACATCTAGGGTGAGCAAAGGGTTAAATGTGTGCCTAGCCAGTGTTTTGGTGTACTATGTGTGGTGCTTTTACTAGTGATGGATTTGATTCCCTGCTTTTGCGGGTAAAGAAAATCCATTACTTCCCCACTGACAGGACAAAGCTCTGCTTTGTTTACATAGGCAGGACTCTGTCCCGTGTGAATTGCCAATGATCAACGGGTGCCGGCAGTAATCCACTGCTGGGCACACACTGATCGACAGCTGCTGTGTTTAATCACAGCACAGCCGATTGGCAGCAGCGGTGCATGCCCCCTACATGGAAGTGCCAGATCACGTACCTAGTACGTGATCTGGCACAGAAGAGCATCCTTGCCGCCGTATATGTTTGTTATACGGCCAGCAAGCGGTTAAAGAGACATTTGGCTGACAAACCAAGAGAAGTAGATTTATTTTTAAAGTGACAGTCTTAAATAAAAGATGCTTGTGTTAGGGCGCGATCAAATAGGCGGTTGAGACACGGTTTTACCACACCATTCCTCCCCAAAGTAGAACTATAGGCAACAGTAAGAAGGAAAAATCTCAGCACTTAACACAATTTTTCCTTGTTACTGTTGTTTTAATGCTTTGTATATATCTCAGGAATCTTCAAACTACGGCCCTCCAGCTGTTGCGGAACTACACATTCCATGAGGCATTGTAAAACTCTGACATTCACAGACATGACTAGGCATGATGGAAATTTGTGGTTCCTGAACAACTGGAGGGCCGTAATTTGTAGACCCCTGATATATCTGTTCTTATTGCAAGCGGCTGTGTATACCAATAAGAACAATAGGCAAAACCCCCCCTTTTTTTTTTGTTTATTTATTTTTTTTTAACTATTATTTTGGATAGAGTAAGAGAGGGTTATAACCCTTGTCTTTTTTTCCCCCTATCTACAGTTGTGCTCATAAGTTTACATACGCTTCACTTCTAGCCTCACTGGACTCACTGGCCCCCCCTCACTACACACAGAATCAGGCCCGACCCCTTCAACCTTGGCAAACAGATGATACTAGAAGTCTGAAAAAACGTAGTCGTGCTCATGAGCGCCTTTGGCGTAAGACTAAGTCTCAGAGAGATTTCAACCAATATAAATCTGCCCTCTAAAAATACAATTCCAGCCTCCTCTCTGCCAAGCAGACCTATTTTATCACTCTCATTAGCAACTTATCATCCTATCCCCATCAACTCTTCTCTACCTTTTAACTCTCTACTTCGTCCTCCAACGCCTCCACCCGCCAACTCACTCACTGCCCAGGAGATCTCCAATCACTTCAAACAGAAGATTGATACAATTCACGAGGAGATCTCTACTGTTCCGATACCCTCCACGCTTTACACTTCATTCCCACAGGCACTATCATTATCATCTTTCAACCCCACCACTATAGACGAGGTTGCTAAACTACTTGATAATGTCCACCTTACCACCTGCCCTCTGGATCCTGTTCCCTCACAAATGCTACGTTTACACTCTCTAACCCACATCTTCAATCTCTCCCTCTCTTCTGGCATATTCCCCAACTCTCTAAAACATGCACTTGTCAGAACCATACTTAAAAAGCCCTCACTGGACCCATCCAATCTTAACAACCTATGCCCCATCTCCTTGCTCCCCTTTTTATCCAAACTGCTCGAACGTCTGGTATACAACCGACTAAGTGTCCACCTCGCTGATAATAGCCTTCTTGATCCACTTCAGTCTGGATTTCGTCCTCAACACTCCACAGAAACTGCTCTCCTAAAACTAACAAACGATGTACTAACGGCCAAAAGCAATCAACACTATTCTGTACTCCTGGATCTTTCTGCTGCCTTTGATACGGTTGACCACCCCCTCCTCCTCAAAAAAACTCCACGCCTTTGGTCTCCGTGATTGTACTCTTCGCCTGTTCTCTTCCTACTTATCCAACCGCACCTATAGCGTTTCTTACAACTCTACTTCCTCCTCTCCTTCCTTTCTCAGTTGGGGTCCCCCAAGGTTCTCTTCTTGGACCTCTCCTATTTTCAATCTACACCTCCTCCCTGGGTCAGCTGATAGCCTCCCATGGCTTTCAATACCACCTCTATGCTGACAATACCCAAATCTATTTCTCTACCCCTCAGCTCACTCCCTCTGTCTCCTCACGTATCATTAATTTACTATCAGATATATCAGTCTGGATGCCACACCACTTCCTCAAACTCGATCTATCCAAAACCGAACCTATAATTTTTCCTCCCCCATATGCCCCTTCCCGTGATCTCTCTGTCAAAATCGATGGCACAACTATAAGCCCATCCCCACATGCCAAGGTTCTAGGTGTAGTACTGGACTCTGAACACTCCTTTTAAGCAACACGTCCAATCACTGTCCAAATCCTGCTGCCTCAACCTCCGCAACATCTTCAAAATACACCCCTTTCTAACCAATGACTCAACAAAGCTCTTAATTCACTCGCTGGTCATCTCTTGCCTAGACTACTACAACTCCCTTCTCATTGGCTTACCTCTACATAGTCTATCACGTCTTCAATCCATCATGAATGCTGCTGCCAGACTCATCCACCTTACCAATCGCTCTTTGTCTGCTACTCCTCTCTGTCAATCCCTCCACTGGCTTCCGCTCGGCCAAAGAATTCAATTTAAAAATACTAACAACTGCGTACAAAGCCATCCACAATTTAGCCCCCAGCTACATCACTAGCCTAGTCTCAAAAATACCAACCTACTCGTTCTCTTCATTGCTCTCTAGCTCCCTTGTCACCTCCTCCCATGCTCGCCTCCAGAACTTTTCCAAAGCCTCTCCAATCCTATGAAGTGCCTTACCCCAATCTGTCCGCTTTTCTCCTACTTTATTAGCTTTTAGACGATCCCTGAAAACCTTTCTCTTCAGAGAAGCCTATCCTACCCACACCTAACAACTGTATTTTCATTTTCTCAGTCAGCTCATCCCCCACAGTTATTACCTTTTTGTTTCCACTTGATCCTCCTTTCTAGATTGTAAGCTCTAACGAGCAGGGCCCTCTGATCCCTCCTGTGTTGATTTGTATTGTAAGTGTACTGTGTGCCCTCATGTTGTAAAGCGCTGCGCAAACTGTTGGCGCTATATAAATCCTGTATAATAATACCCTGGCAGAATTTATGATTTCTTGGCCATTTTTCAGAGAATATGAATGATAACACAAAAACTTTTCTTTCACTTATGGTTAGTGTTTGTCTGAAGCCATTTCTTATTAATCAACTGTGTATACTCTTTTTACATCATAATGGCAACAGAAACTACCCAAATGACCCTGATCAAAAGTTTACATACCCCAGTTCTTAATACTGTGTATTGCCCCCTTTAACACCAATGACAGTCGAAGTCTTTTGTGGTATTTGTGGATGGGGCTCTTTATCTTCTCAGATGGTAAAGCTGCCCATTCCTCTTAGCAAAAAGCCTCCAGTTCTTGGAAATTCTTGGGCTGTCTTCCATGAACTGCAAGTTTGTGATCTCCCCAGTGTGGCTCAATGATATTGAGGTCAGGAGACTGAGATGGCCACTCCAGAACCTTCACTTTATTATGCTGTAGCCAATGACAGGTCGACTTGGCCTTGTGTTTTGGATAATTGTCATGTTGGAATGTCCAGTTACGTCCCATGCACAGCTTCTTGGCTGATGAATGCAAATATTCCTCCAGTATTTTTTGATAACATACTGCAGTCATCTTGCCAACCATTTTGACCAAATTTCCTGTGCCTTTGTAGGTCACAAATCCCCAAAACATCAGCGATCCACCTTCGTGTTTCACAGTAGGAATGGTGTACCTTTCATCATAGGCCTTGTCGACTCCTCTCCAAATGAAGCGTTTATGGTTGTGGCCAAAAAGCTAAATTTTGGTCTCGAATATATAAAACACAAAGCGCTGTGATGCTAAATAGCTGATAATTACACATAAAACCAAGTGAGGCTGCTATCAAAAGAGAGTGTTTTCAGAGTCACTTAAAATTAAAATAAATAATGATATTTGAAGCGCTTCACAATGTGCATAAAAATGAATATATATAAATGATAATAAATAAATCCAGCGGTGAGTAAAAATTCCTAAAAAATCCAGCAATCAAAATAGTGTAAAATTATAAAAAATTAGTGACACCAAATGTGTAAAAAAAATCCACATAAAAAATCCACATAAAAATAAATATATAGGGATGTATTCAGAAGGTTCAATTATACAAGTGTAGAATCCGATTGGTATAGAGCTTTGATCCGGTCCCACTAGCAAAGCTGTTTAAAAACACTTGCTTAATTAAGGTGCTCATTGACCTTTATAGTAACAATGTTTCTTTTGCTTCTGTTCACAACCAATGTGAGAATCATAAACAGATCTCATTTGACAGGCAGATAAGAGAAAAAACCAATCATTGTGCAATAGTTAGGATACCAAGGTACACAGGCAAACTTCAGTCCACTCACGTGTGCCTTTATAATAAGGCATATGCAGGTTTTACTATAGCAGTCAGCTGCCTTAGACAGGAGCAGATTCACTGCAGTACACTGTGTGATACTGCTGATCTGCACAGAGCGTCCTTGGCTCCTCATTGACCTTTTAGGCTGGGTTCACACTGGTCCGACAAACGCTCCGACATTGGGAGCTCATGTCGCATGACGTGTGAAATCCAATGTTTCCCTATGGGAGCCGTCCTAACTGGTCCGACACAAGTCGTTCCGACTTTAGAAATGCTCCCTGTGCTACTTTGGTCCGACTTTGATCCTACTTCAGCCTATTGACTATCATTGACGTCGGATCAAAGTCGGATCGCCGTCTCGCATGATCCGACTTCGGCACGCGACTTGTGCTCAGATGATCTTGAGGGGGAACTCCGCGCCAAATTTTAAATAAAAAAACCGGCATGGGTCCCCCCCAAGACCATACCAGGCCCTTAGGTCTGGTATGGACCTTGAGGGGAACCCCCACGCAGAAAAAACGGCGTGGGGGTCCCCCCCAATACATACCAGACCCTTATCCGAGCACGCAGCCCGGCCGGTCAGGAATGGGAGTGGGGATGAGCGAGCGCCCCCCCCTCCTGAACCGTACCAGGCCGCATGCCCTCAACATGGGGGGGGTGGTGCCTTGGGGGAGGGGGCGTGCTGCAGGCCCCCCACCCCAAAGCACCTTGTCCCCATGTTGATGAGGACAAGGGCCTCTTCCCGACAACCCTGGCCGTTGGTTGTCGGGGTCTGCGGGCGGGGGGCTTATCGGAATCCGGGAGCCCCCTTTAATAAGGGGGCCCCTAGATCCCGGCCCCCCACCCTATGTGAATGAGTATGGGGTACATCGTACCCCTACCCATTCACCTAGGGAAAAAGTGTTAATTAAAAAAAAAAACACTACACAGTTTTTTTAAGTAATTTTATTAGACAGCTCCGGGGGTCTTCTTCCGGCTTTGGGGGTCTTCTTCCGACTTCGGGGGTCTCTCCGGTTCTTCTCCGGGTCTTCTGCCGGGTTCCTCCGCTATCTTCTGCTCTTTTGCCGCTCTTTTGCTATAGCGGAGGAGCCTGGTCTGCTGCCTTCTTCTCTTCGGGGGTCTCTCCAGTTCTTCTCCGCGCTCTCCGGGTCTTCTGCCGGGCTCCTCCGCTATTTTCTGCTCTTTTGCCGCTCTTTTGCTATAGCGGAGGAGCCCGGTCTTCGGTCTTCTGCCTTCTGCCCTCTTCTCTTCTTCTGATGTTGACACGACGCTCTCTCCGGCTGGAATGCACTCTTGGCGCTCCGCTCTGACTTATATAGGCGGTGACCCCGCCCCCTTATGCCGTCACAGTCCCTGGGCATGCTGGGACTGTGACGGCATAAGGGGGCGGGGTCACCACCTATATAAGCCATAGCAGAGCGCACAGAGAGCATTCCAGCCGGAGAGAGCGTCGTGTCAACATTGGAAGAAAAGAAGAAGACAGAAGGCAGAAGTCCGTGCCACCGCTAGCAATAGAGCTGTAGAAGATAGCGGAGGAGCCGGCAGAATATCAGGACACCGGGAGGAGACGCCCGAGAGACCCCGAAGTCAGAAGAAGACACCGGAGCTGTCTAATAAATTACTTTAAAAACCTGTGTACTGTGTTTTTTTTATTGACACTTTTTTCCCTAGGTGAATGGGTAGGGGTACGATGTACCCCATACTCATTTACAAAGGGTGGGGGGCCGGGATCTGGGGGCCCCCTTATTAAAGGGGGCTCCCGGATTCCGATAAGCCCCCCGCCCGCAGACCCCGACAACCAACGGCCAGGGTTGTCGAGTAGAGGCCCTTGTCCTCATCAACATGGGGACAAGGTGCTTTGGGGTGGGAGGGGGCCCGCAGCGCGCCCCCCCCCCCCCCCAAGGCACCAACCCCCCATGTTGAGGGCATGCGGCATGGTACGGTTCAGGAGGGGGGGCGCTCGCTCGTCCCCACCCCCATTCCTGACTGGCCATGGACTTGGGGGGACCCCCACGCCGTTTTTTCGGCATAGGGGGTTCCCCTCAAGGTCCATACCAGACCTAAGGGCCTGGTCTGCTCTTGGAGGGGGAACCCATGCCTTTTTTTTATTTAAAATTTGGCGCGGAGTTCCCCCTCAAGATTCACACCAAGATATCCGACATTGTGTTATTTCCTGTCCCCTGCTGTAGCCCCTCTTATTGTGTGTTAGTTTTAATTGGTCAAAGGACAAGTATACTATCTGAAAAGTCGGATCAAAGTAGTATCCTGTTCATGAAAGTCGGATGGATGTAGGACCAATGTAGGATCAATGTAGGACCAATGTAGGACTGATGTCGCAGAGCAAAGTAGGATGAAAGTCGTACTACTGTCGTGTAGTATAGTGTGAACTCAGCCTTAGGCTGGGTTCACACTGGTGCGACACGACAGCCGTCCTACTTTGGATCCGACTTTGCCCTGCGACATGAAGCCGGCATGTGTCCGACTTTCAAAGAACGGGGATCCGACTTGGATCCCCGCCAATGTATTTGGTATGAATCTTTAGGGGAAACTCTGCACCAAATTTTAAATAAAAAACCGGCATGGGTTCCCCCTCCAAGAGCATACCAGGACCTTGGGTCTGGTATGGACCTTAAGGGGAACCCCTACGCCGAAAAACCGGCGTGGGGGTCCCCCCCAATCCATACCAGACCCTTATCCGAGCACGCAGCCCGGCCGGACAGGAATGGGGGTGGGGATGAGCGAGCGCCCCCCCCCCTCCTGAACCGTACCAGGCCGCATGCCCTCAACATGGGGGGGTTGGTGCCTTGGGGAGAGGGGGCACTCTGCGGGCTCTCCCAACCCAAAGCACCTTGTCCCCATGTTGAGGACAAGGGCCTCTTCCCGACAACCCTGGCCGTTGGTTGTCGGGGTCTGTGGGCGGAGGGCTTATCGGAATCCGGGAGCCCCCTTTAATAAGGGGGGCCCCAGATCCCGGCCCCCCACCCTGTGTGAATGAGTATGGGGTACATCGTACCCCTACCCATTCACCTAGGGAAAAGTGTCAATAAAAAAATAAAACACAGTACACAGGTTTCAAGATTAATTTATTAAGCAACTCCGGGATCTTTTTCCGACTTGGGGGGGGGGGGGGGGGGGTCTTCTTCCGGTGTTCCGCCTCTTCTCCCGGGCCCCGCCGCTATCTTCTTCCAGCTCTTTTGCCAGCAGGGGGCCCAGGTCTGCTGCCGCTGTCTTGTCGCCGCTGTCTCGCCGCTTCTTCTCTTCATCTCTTCTTCCGATGTTGACACGACGCTCTCTCCGGCTGGAATGCTCTCTGTGCGCTCTGCTATGGCTTATATAGGCGGTGACCCCGCCCCCTTATGCTGTCACAGTCCCTGGGCATGCTGGGACTGTGACGTTTTTAGGGGGCGTGGTCATCGGATGATGACCACGCCCCCTAAAACGTCACAGTCCCAGCATGCCCAGGGACTGTGACGGCATAAAGGGGCGGGGTCACCGCCTATATAAGTCAGAGCGGAGCGCCCAGAGAGCATTCCAGCCGGAGAGATCATCGTGTCAACATCAGGAGAAGAGGGCAGAAGGCAGAAGATTGAAGACCGGGCTCCTCCGCTATATAGCAAAAGAGCGGCAAAAGAGCAGAAAATAGCGGAGGAGCCCGGCAGAAGATCCGGAGAGCGCGGAAAAGAACTGGAGAGACCCCCGGAGCTGGAAGAAGACCCCCGGAGCTGTCTAATAAAGTACTTTAAAAATCTGTGTAGTGTTTTTTTTTAATTGACACTTTTTCCCTAGGTGAATGGGTAGGGGTACGATGTACCCCATACTCATTCACATAGGGTGGGGGGCCGGGATCTGGGGGCCCCCTTATTAAAGGGGGCTCCCGGATTCCGATAAGCCCTCCGCCCGCAGACCCCGACAACCAACGGCCAGGGTTGTCGGGAAGAGGCCCTTGTCCTCATCAACATGGGGACAAGGTGCTTTGGGGTGGGGGGGCCCGCAGCACGCCCCCTCTCCCCCAAGGCACGAACCCCCCATGTTGAGGGCATGCGGCCTGGTACGGTTCAGGAGGGGGGGGCGCTCGCTCGTCCCCACCCCCATTCCTGTCCGGCCGGGCTGCGTGCTCGGATAAGGGTCTGGTATGGATTGGGGGGGACCCCCACGCCTTTTTTCGGCGTAGGGGGTTCCCCTCAAGGTCCATACCAGACCTAAGGGCCTGGTATGCTCTTGGGGGGGAACCCATGCCGGTTTTTTATTTAAAATTTGGCGCGGAGTTCCCCCTCAAGATCATCTGAGCACAAGTCGCGTGCCGAAGTCGGATCATGCGAGACGGCGATCCGACTTTGATCCGACTTCAATGATAGTCAATAGGCTGAAGTAGGATCAAAGTCGGATCAAAGTAGTACAGGGAGCATTTCTAAAGTGGGAATGACTTGTGTCGGACCAGTTAGGACGGCTCCCATAGGGAAACATTGGATTTCACATGTCATGCGACATGAGCTCCCAATGTCGGAGCGTTTGTCGGACCAGTGTGAACCCAGCCTTATACACACACACACTAATTACAAGCAAACAGATCACAGGTGATAATGGTTACCTTTTTAATAGCCATTCAAACCCCTTTGTGTCAACTTGTGTGCATGTTATCAGGCCAAAATCACCAGGGTATGTACATTTTTGCTCAGGGTCATTTGGGTAGTTTCTGTTGCCATTATGATATAAAAAGCGTAAACTCAGTTGATTGATAATAAATGGCTTCAGCCAAACACTAACCATAAGTGAAAGAAATGTTTTTTTGTTATCATTCATATTCTCTGAAAAATGGCCAAGAAATCATAAATTCTGCCAGGGTATGTAAACTTATGAGCACAACTAAAACAGAAAGTGAGTGGAAATCCCTGCAAATTAAGGGAATCTCTTGGGCTGCACAGATAAGAAAAAGAAGGAAATGCGTGGCTTAGAAGGGAAATTAAAATGGAGCATGCCCTATAGAGGAGACTGGTTAATCTACACAATCTCAACCTGCAGTGGGGTCACAGAGGATGGAAGGGCCTGCTGAAGACAAGATCAACCTGATATATTGCCCTCTATACAAAACTAATGCTTTAGTGGCTTTATGGGTATGCACACTCTATTATATAGCATGTAATGAAAGTTTTTTTTTTATAGTCTGGGTTTAATGTTACTTTAAAGTGGAGTTCCAGGCATTTTTTGTTTATTAAAAGTCTGCAGCTACAAAAAGTTTAGCTGCTGACTTAATAAACAGACAGTTACCTGTTCCACTTTCCAGCGATGCAGCCGCATCCTCTCCCCCTCCTCTCCTTGGCTCCTCCACTGAAACTGCGGGCACCCGGCCGTGAAGCCACAGGCTGCGCTCTCCCAGTGGACAGGCAGTCTTCTGGAACCTGTCACATGTCCCAGAAGATTGCCGAGAGGTAGGGGCCGCCTAGGCAGAAGCAGGAATTGGTACAGGATGTCCCACTCAAAGCTAAGCACCCACCCCAAAAAAAAATGACATGCCAAATGTGGCATGTAAGGGGGCGAGGAGTGCTTAACCACTTGCCTACCGTATGACGTCCATGGACGTCCTGGGTTTGTGGGTGTATATCTGAATGATGCCTGCAACTAGAGACATCATTCAGATATTGCCGTTTTCAGCCGGTGATTTCATACACCATAAGAACGATCATAGCGGCGAGTCAGCCGCTTGATCGTTCTTACGGGCAGCGAGAGGGGACATCCCCCCCCCCCCCTCCCGCCGGCGTCCGGTGCTTCTTCCGACTCACCTCTGCGATCGTTGAATCGTAGAGCGGATCCGCCGGTCCTGGATGTTGATCATAGAGATTTCCAGCGGACCAGATGGTCGCCGGAGTCTCTATGATCGTCGGAGGCCGGGCGCGATGTTATGACGTCACGCCCGGCCTCTGCATTAAAAAAACCGGCGCCGTTTCGGCTGGGAAGCGGTGATCGTTTTATTTTTTATTTTTTATTTCAGGCTTCCCAGCCTAGTGGTGAGATGTGGGGTCTTATTGACCCCATATCTCACTGTAAAGAGGTCCTGTCATGCCATATTCCTATTACAAGGGGTGTTTACATTCCTTGTAATAGGAATAAAAGTGATCAAAATTTTATTTATTTTTTTTCCAGAGTGTCAAATAAAAAAATTTTTAAGTAAAATTAACAATTAAAAAAAAAAAAATCTTTAAAGTGCTCCTGTCCCCGTGTGCTCGCACGCAGAAGCGAACGCATACGTAAGTCCCGTCCACATATGAAAACGGTGTTGAAACCACAGATGTGAGGTGTCGCCGCGAACGTTAGAGTGAGAGAAATAACTCTAGCCCTAGACCTCCTCTGTAACTCAAAACATGTAAGCAGTAAAAAATTTTAAAGCATCGCCTATGGGGATTTTTAAGTACCGAAGTTTGGCGCCATTCTACGAGCGTGTGCAGTTTTGAAGCGTGACATGTTAGGTTTCTATTTACTCGGCGCAACTTCATCTTTCACATTATGCAAAAAAATTGGGCTAACTTTACTGTTTTTGTTTTTTTTTAAAGCATGAAACTGTTTTTTTTTCCAAAAAAAAGTGTTTGAAAAATTGCTGCGCAAATACCGTGTGAGATAAAAAGTTGCAATGACCGCCATTGTATTCTCTAGGGTCTCTGCTAAAAAAAACATATATAATGTTTGGGGGTTCTATGTAATTTTCTAGCAAAAAAATGATGATTTTTACATATAGGAGCAAAGTGTCAGAATTGGCCGGGTTGGTGAGATGTCAGTACTCGGAGTGAGGCATTTCGTGCTGGGAAACTGCCACGAATATGACAGCTTCCCTAGTTGCTATGAAGTTGGTGGCCTCTAACATCCTACCAACCAATGACACATCCCATTTGCTACCCAAGAGATTCCCCAATAGACAGTTGACAGAAAACAAAGTGGTAGGGATGGTTAATTTGATTACCCAAATGTGGCAATGATGTCAGCCAGCATTCCCGCCCATTTGTTTTACTTTTTAGCTGTCAACTGGTAAAGGTAAATGGGGCTGGGTATGAGTCATTAGTTTGCTATGACATTCTTGGCTGCAGAGCTGACAGTGTCCTAGCTAGCAAGGGACTAAGCATACACTAACGAAAAATGTTTGTGCTATGGGCGCTCCAGCCTCAGTGCCGTGCCACCCCCTCCATGTGACAGATTCATGTACTTCTAACCAACATTTGTGAAAACAGAAGGCATGGGGCATAAGGCGTTGGGATAGGAAATGGTGTGTGAGTACAGTGGCAGAAAACCTGTTTTGGGCAAAAATATACAAACATAAGCCTCTGGAGTGGTGTACTGAATAGTGCCAATATGCAGACATCTCAGTGACCATGTACCATTAACTCAGTGGCAGCTCAATGGCATATACTGACACATACACCTCCAAACCTTCTTCTCCCCTGCAACAGCTGTCACTTTTTAAATCTGCAGGGCTCCACCTGAGATCTGTGATCTAATGCACTACAATACAAGCCCATCCGCCACAGCAGCAGATAGACTTGTAGTTTCCATTAGAGTACAATTATGGTAATTACCGCACTTGTAGTCCATTGACACTTCTTTCAGCTCTCAAACCGAAGACCCGTGCCTCATTCCCGAGAACTCATGTATCGTTCCCCCCAATACCCTGGTATGGGCAGGGAGCTGAAACAAGAGTCTGTAGGAGCCTGGCATTGCACCCGTGATCCACTGATCACGGGTGCAATACTTTGCAGGCTCCTGTGATTCTGTCACAGCCAAACTTTCCCATAAGGATAGTATTGTCAGGGTTATGAGCAGAGTTATTACCCATACACACGATCCAAAAATTGGACGAAAAATACCACTTTTGATGCGATCGTACGATCATTAGTACAGAGCTTTTGAGAGCCGATCACGACAGTTCATCCGATATTATTTTCGTAACTTTTGTAAACTCTTCAGGTTCGATATACGACCAGCATGCAAAAAAAAAGGACGATCTGTCGTCCGATTTTTGGATCGTGTGTACGAGGCATTAGCCTTCTGCTCTACATAGGGTTTTGTGCTGAGGCAGAAATATTAAGTGTTGCAAAGAAAAAAATAAGTATTTTTTTTTCTACATGTCCTTAGTCACCGGAGTGGAAAAGTCCTAAACATGATTCATTGTTTTTCTTCCCCAACCATCTTTAACCACTTGACCACTGGGCACTTAAACCCCCTTCCTAACCAGACCAATTTTCAGCTTTTGGTGCTCTCACATTTTGAATGACAATTACTCAGTCATGCAACACTGTATCTATATGAAATTTTTGTCCTTTTTTCACACAAATAGAGCTTTCTTTTGGTGGTATTTAATCACAGCTGGGTTCTTTATTTTTTGCTCTATAAAAGAAAAAAGACCGAAAAATCTGTAAAAAAAAATGCATTTTTCTTAGTTTCTGTTATAAAATTTTGCAAATTTAGTAATTTTTCTTCATATATTTTGGCCAAAATTTATACTGCTACATATCTTTGGTAAAAATAACCCAAATCGGTGGATATTATTTGGTCTTTGCGAAAGTTATATAGTCCAAAAGCTATGGTGCCAATATCTGAAAATTAATCACACCTGAAGTACTGACGGCCTATCTAAATTCTTGAGACCCTAACATGCCAGAAAAGTACAAATACCCCCCAAATGACCCCTTTTTGGAAAGAAGATATTCCAAGGTATTTAGAAAGATGCATGGTGAGTTTTTTGAAGTTGTCATTTTTTCCCACAATTCTTTGCAAAATCAAGTTTTTTTTACTTTTTTTTTTCACAAAATTATCATATTAGCATGTTATTTCTCACACACCCCATATGCATACCACAAATTACACTCCAAAACACATTCTGCTATCACTCCCGAGTGTGGCGATACCAGATGTGTGAGACTTTTACACAGCGTGGCCACATACAGAGGCCCAACATGCAGGGAGCACCTTCAGGCGTTCTGGAGCACCCAGGCCAATTCTGACATTTCTCTCCTACATGTAAAAATCATCATTTATTCGCTAGAAAATTACATAGAACCCCAAAACATTATATATGTGTTTTTTAGCAAAGACCCTAGAGAATACAATGGCGGTCATTGCAACTTTTTATCTTGCACGGTATTTGCGCAGCAATTTTTTTGAACGCTTTTTTTTGGGAAAAAAAAGTTTTGTGCTTTAAAAAAAAACAAAATAGCAAACTTAGCCCAATGTTTTTGCATAATATGAAAGATGAAGTTACCCTGAGTAAATAGATACCCAAGATGTCACCTTTCAAAATTGCACGCACTTGTGGAATGGCGCCAAACTTCGCTACTCAAAAATTCCCATAGGCGACGCTTTAAAAATTTTTACTGGTTACATGTTTTGAGTTACAGAGGAGGTCTAAGGCCAAAATTATTGCTCTCGCTCTACCGATCGCACGGATACCTCACATGTGTGGTTTGAACACCGTTTTCATATGTAGGCGGGACTTACGTATGCGTTCGCTTCTGCATGCGAGCACACAGGGACAGGGGCGCTTTACATTTTTTTTTTTTTTTTTTATTGTTCATTTTACTTTATTTTAGTTTGATGCTTTTTTCTAAAAAAAATTTTTTTTTTTTACCTCTTTTATTCCTATTACAAGGAATGTAAACATCCCTTGTAATAGGAATATGGCATGACAGGTCCTCTTTACAGTGAGATATGGGGTCAATAAGACCTCACATCTCACCTCTAGGCTGGGAAGCCTGAAATAAATAAATATAAAAAAAAGATCCTTGCTTCGATCGTAGCGGTGAGTCGGTAGAAGCACCGGAGGGTGGCGGGAGGGGGGCATATCCCCTCACGCCTCCCGTAAGAACAATCAGTGGAACAGCCGCTATGATCGTTCTTATGGTGTAGGGAATCGCCGACTAAAAAAGCTGATATCTGAATGATGCCTGTAGCTGCAGGCATCATTCAGATATCCCCACGCAAAGTCAAGAATGTCGTATGACAGCCGGCGGGCAGGAAGTGGTTAAAAGGCATTTTTTTTTTAACACAAAGTTGTCCAATTATACATTATTTCTAACACATAGCATGTACATACCAAAAATGACACCCCGAAATAGATTCTCCTCCTCCTGAGTACGGCGATACCACATGTGTGAGACTTCCACAGCCTGGCTGAGCGTGGCTGGGCATGGCAGAGCGTGGCTGGGCATGGCAGAGCATGGCGGGGCATGGCGGGGCATGGCAGAGCATGGCGGGGTATTGCAGGGTATTGCAGAGTATTGCACAGTGGTGTGGGGTATTGCCGAGTATTGCGGGGTATTGCAGAGTAGTGCAGGGCATTGCAGAGTATTGCACATTATTCTGGGGCATTGCAGAGTATTGCAGGGCATTGCAGAGCGTTAAGGATGGATGAGCATGGATGGATGGCAGGATGTCACTGTGCAGTGCTGTGGGCACTACACAACCAGCCCACAGCGCTGCAGCCATCCATCCATCCCCCTCTACGCTCACAGTGTACTGATCGGTACACAGGAGGGGAGGAGAGGAACCGGCGTCATGAGATGACGACGGTTTGTTTACATGTGATCGCTCCGTCATTTGACGGAGCGATCACATGGTAAACGGCCGCGATCAGCGGCCATTTACGGGGATCCGTGATGCGGACCCAACGGTCACGGATATGTTCAGGTGCGCGCCCCAGGGGGCGTGCTAGAGGGGAACTCTGGGAAGACAAGTCATATGACGTGATCCCAGAGTTAAGCAACCGCCCTGCAGCCGTCATTCGGCTATGGGCCGGTTGTAAAGTGGTTAACCTTTTCAGCCACGGAAGACTTTCCCCCTTAATGACCAGGCTATTTTTGCTGTACGGCACTGCGTCGCTTTAACTGACAATTGCACAGTCATGCAACGCTGTACCCAAAAAACATTGACATCCTTTTTTTCCCCCACAAATAGAGCTTTCTTTTGATGGTATTTGATCACCTCTGCGGTTTTTATTTTTTGCGCTATAAACTAAAAAAGAGCGACAATTTTGAAAAAAAACAACTATTTTTTTTTTTTTTTTACTTTTTGCTATAATAATATCTAAAATAAATTTCTTCATTGGTTTAGGCCAATTTGTATTCTACATATTTTTGGGGAAAAGAATTGCAATAAGCCTATATTGATTGGTTTGTGCAAAAGATATAGCGTCTACAAAATAGGGGATAGATTTATGGCATTTTTATTTATTTTTTGATTTTATTTTTTTTTACTAGTAATGGCGGCGATCTGCGAATTTTAGCAGGACTGCGACATTGTGGTGGACAGATCGGACACTTTTGACACTTTTTTGGGACCATTGACATTTATACAGCGATCAGTGCTATAAAAAGTGTCACTAGCAGGGAAGGGGTTAATGCTAGGGGGCAATCAAGGGGTTAAATGTGTTCCCTTGTGTGTTTCTAACTGTGGGGGGATGGGACTGACTGGAGGAGACAGATCGCTGTCCCTAATTACTAGGAACAGCAGATCTGTCTCTCCTACCCTGTCATAACGGGAATTTGTGTGTTTACATACACAGATCCCAGTTTTGGCTCTCGTGCCCACTTGTGGGTGGCTGGCAGACATCGTGGCTGCCGGGCACGTGCATCGGGTCCCCCGCGCGCCTGCTATGGCTCTTAAAGAAGCCGATGTACCAGTATGGCGATTCGCGAGAACGAGCCGTATAATTACTACAGCTGGTCAGCAAGTGGTTAAAGTGGTTGTAAAGGCTGAAGGTTTTTTTTTACCTTCATGCATACTGTAAGGACCGCTGATTACTCAGTTCACGGGTCTGATCTGAACACAGAGCGCTGTCCGTCACCGCTCTGTGCTGTGCCCTTCCAGCGCTCGCTAGAACATCAGGCTGTGGAGGGGATGTCAGCTGCTGGCTCAGGCTCTCAGTGCCCCACTGAGCCAGCTGCCGGTCCAGGCATCTGAGTGGATCCCGACTCTTGTGATGTCCGCTGACAGCGGGTTTTAGCCCACTGTTGGCTGAATCTGGGTCACAGGAGTGCAGAACGAAGTACACGAAGACCCCATACACACTATTAGATTTTCTGAAGATTTTTGTCTTCGGATTTACCAAAACTATGCAGTGCAAGGGCCTGCCTGATTTCATACAAATTGAAACTCTTAAGGTGTGACCTCATATTATATGGTATTGGTAAATGTGAAGACAAAAATCTTCAGAAAATCTAGTAGTGTGTATGGGGTACTAGGCTGGCCATACATGGTCGAATTTCAAAAGAATTTTGAAATTTGACCAATCAAGCCTTCAATTTCACCTCATGTTGCTACAGAAAATATTTTTCGTGGCTGGGAATCCTCTTTTCTTTCTGGGAATTTTCTTTTCTTGCACATGCGCATTTCTTTTTCGAATACATTTCTCACATGATTCTCCCATCATTGATTAAAAAATAGTTTGATTTTCAAAAAATTTCCAACATGTCCAATTACTCAAATTTGATCGCCACACGAAAATCCGCTGTTGCTGCAGCCCACTAATGGCGCGAAATACGAACGAAAATTCTTAGATAAGATTTTCGAAAGAAAATTCTTTCGAAACTCGACCCATGTATGGCCTGCCTTAGAGCTGTGGCCATACTTTTCCTTAAAGTGGAGTTCCACCCAAAAGTGGAACTTCCACTAATCAGATTCCTCCCCCCCTCCGGTGACACAGTTGGCACCTTTCAGGGGGGAGGGGGGTACAGATACCTGTATATTACAGGTATCTGTACCCACTTCCGGCATAAATAGCTGCAGAATCTGCGGTTATTTACGCCACTTCCTGCTCCCTCCCGCTGCCTGCTGGGAAACACACACGGGTCCCAGAGGCAGCAGGGAGCATTCGTATTGCGCGGCGCGACTCGCGCATGCGCAGTAGGGAACCGGGAAGTGAAGCCGCACGGCTTCATTTCCTGATTCCCTTACCGAAGATGGAGGCGGCAGCACCCGAGGACGGAGAGACTCTTCGGCCTCGGGTGCCGACATCGCGGGTGCCCTGGACAGGTAAGTGTCCATGTTTTAAAAGTCAGCAGCTGCAGTATTTGTAGCTGCTGACTTTTAAAAAATTTTCTTTCGGCGGCGCTCCGCTTTAACAAGTCCAACAAGTGGTTTCTAACAATTTTTGTATCACCTGGTGTTTGTTGGAAGGATGGCAGGATTCTAAATCCCACCTGCCAGAGGCAAGTCTGGAGTTGGATTAGAAGTCTTTTTAAGGTCCAAGAAGAACAGCTTTTTTTCTTCTTGAATTTCTTCGTAAGCAGAACGGGTTTTGTATATTTCTTCTTAAAGGGCCAGTTCGCACCAGAAAGCAATGTGGGAAACTGCACTGCAATCTGCAGCAGGTGTCAATCTTAAAGTGGAGTTCCACCCAAAAATGGAACTTCCACTTTTTGGATTCCTCCCCCCCTCCGGTGTCACATTTGGCACCTTTCAGGGGGGAGGAGGGAGCAGATACCTGTCTAATACAGGTATTTGCTCCCACTTCCTGGCATAGATCACAGCGGAGCTTGCGGTGACCTACGCCACTTCCGGCGCCTACGCTCTCCTCCACCGCTGTGTTCTGTGAGACACAGAACACAGCAGGGACCAGAGAGGACGAGCAGCGCGACTCGCGCATGCGCAGTAGGGAACCAGGAAGTGAAGCCGCAGACTTCACTTTCTTAGTCCCTTACCAAGGATGGCGGCGGCAGCAGCCGAGAGCTGAAGGACGGATCGGCTTCGGCTGCCGACATCACGGGCTCCCTGGGACAGGTAAGTGTCAATATATTAAAAGTCAGCAGCTGCAGTATTTGTAGCTGCTGACTTTTAATAATTTTTTTTTTTTAGCGAACCTCCGCTTTAAGTTAATGACACCCCAAACTCAGGTCACAAAGGCAGTTCATTTGCCCTCATCCGATTGCATGGTACCATGCGATGTGGTTGCAGTGACTACTGCATGCACTACTTTTAGTGCGGTTTGATTTCAGCCCATGAAATGAATCAATGGGCTGAAATCAAATGTATGTCTCATGTTTGTCAGAAAACAGTTTTCTTTTAAAGGAATATGCCATATCTTCAAGTTGATTAGTACCAGGCAGAACTCTAATGCCCCGTACACACGGTCGGACATTGATCAGACATTCCGACAACAAAATCCATGGATTTTTTCCGACGGATGTTGGCTCAAACTTGTCTTGCATACACACGGTCACACAAAGTTGTCGGAAAATCCGATCGTTCTGAACGCGGTGACGTAAAACACGTACGTCGGGACTATAAACGGGGCAGTAGCCAATAGCTTTCATCTCTTTATTTATTCTGAGCATGCGTGGCACTTTGTGCGTCGGATTTGTGTACACACGATCGGAAATTCCGACAACGGATTTTGTTGTCGGAAAATTTTATAGCCTGCTCTCAAACTTTGTGTGTCGGAAAATCCGATGGAAAAAGTCCGATGGAGCCCACACGCGGTCAGAATTTCCGACAACACGCTCCGATCGCACATTTTCCTTCGGAAAATCCGACCGTGTGTACGGGCATAATTCATTAACTATTACCTATGCTGTGAAAACATAAATGTTGTTTTTATGTGATTTGTTTCTGGTTTGTTGTTCCATTCTTTGTATAACCTGGAATCTGATCTGTAATAACAATAACCCCTTTATGGTCCATAATTAAGCTCAATAGATTTTTAACTTTTTTTTTACTTTGTCTTCGGCAGCATTCAGGAATTGGAGGAGCGGCAGCTGGCAAGAAGAACAGGACCTGGAAGAACCTGAAACAGATTCTTGCCTTAGAAAGGGCATTGCCATGGCAACTAAATGATCCGAGCTGTAAGCTGCTTAGCGTTTATTTATAAATAATAAAATCCAACAAATAACTTTCACTGAAACCATGCCGGCTTACATCACTTTCCTGTGTGTTAGGCATTTGATTGTCTTTAGAGTATAAGCTAGATCAGCTTAATATGGAGCAAAAATGGCGCTATCTTGTGTTTTATTTATTTCATGCATTGATTCAGCTTGTAGTCTGCCACTGAGACTTCAGACACACCAAAAGTAAGCCATGGTGCAACTGACTCTTTTTGTAGTATTTTAAAAGATTAAAAAAATGTATGCAGGAATTGTGGTCTCATGTTGCTACTACTCTGCAGTTTTTACACACAGTTTGGCCCCAAGGGAGGGAATATATGACTGAGCTGCCTCATTACTTACTGATGTAACTATATTGACTTTGCAGGAAAGCACAAATCATGCTATTTGGGTGATTATTAGACGCATCAAACTGTAAATTATTTAGTATAATTAAAGTAATCATTTAGTAGAAATAATCCAAAATCATTGTCGTGTTTACGGTCTACAACCCTATTTCTAAAACACTGGCGACGCCTAACATCTTTTTTGCTTTTATTTATACAGTATGTGAAAAAAAACATATTCAGCACATCTCTTCTCTTCTTTACATTTTGTCATGAGCACTGCCAATACAGACCATATCTGTTTATTCTTGCTGGAAATCTGTTTTGTGCACAAGTTCTGTATCCATTGGGGTTGATTTACTAAAGGCAAATATACTGTGCTCCAGAGCTTAGAAAATTAGGTAATGAGGTAAAGCTTCATTTTACAAAGGATACTCAATCATAGGCAAGGAAAATGGAAAAACAACAATTTTGTTTTCACATAATTGGAGGATGAAAGTAAGCAAAGTTTGGTCTTATTTACTAAGCTCTAGATCAACTTCACTTGCAAAGTACATAGTCTATTTGTCTGTAATAATTCAACCCCACTATCTTTGCTACGCTGAAATATCAGGCAGCGTTACCCCTGCCCAATTCTCCTTTCCATTACTGAACACCTCTTCATTATGTTAGTGAGATGAGGAGAAAGGGAGCTGTGCTATAGACCAGCAGAAGAGAACTAGGCATAGATGACAGCACTACTTGGGATTTGAGTGCAGCGGAGGCAATGTGTTGTGAGCTCACTACAGGACGCTAGGAGTACAATGGATTTCTGGCAGAGCAACAGATATTTTTATGTTTTTGCAGGACTTTCAAACTGACAAACTATGGGGAAGTGTGCATGTATTGTAGAGATGTACTGCATATTTTTCCTCAGTCATCTTCCAGAACAGTCTTTTTTAGTGTGGCTCCAACCACATAAAACCGGAAACATAAGGCTCACACACAATAAATGAACAAGCTGAGACTAGCTGCCTCTGTTCTGTGTTTACAGGAACAGCATTGGAACATCAATATGGCAAGACCTTTGTGATAGTTGCAAGGGCATCTATACGCTATTCAGCTCAGTTTCTACCCCAGGATTAGTGGACCTATCTGGCTTGAATAGGTGGGATTGGGAAGTGGAAACCTCTTTTGCATGTCACAGAAGATATCATTCTGCCCTTCGCCTTTATCTCTCTGAGCATTGTCTTTACTACCTTGAGGCTTCCTTCTCCTGGCAGCTAGGTCCACAGGCCAAGTGGTTTTAATTGTAACCCCTAGGAAGATTTAACAGACCTGCTTTTGCCTAGGTTTGGTGTCCGATTAAGAGATATGTTGCAATGCTGCTTTGCTGGATTTGAGCAGCAACTCTATTGTGCATCTGTTGGCAGCTCCATCCATGTGCCACGAAGAGGATGAGCTATATCTGATAGTTGCAGGTTAGTGGTTGGCCTGTGGGTCTGGGCATGTGCCACATATTCTATTCCATTCCCTTCCGCCCTTCTTCTGGCATTTCTTGACTCCCAGACATCAAAATGCTGGTGACTGAGGGCCAGAGTAGTGAATGGGTTTGCTTCTTAAAGATGCAGGACTTGATTGTGCTGAGTGTTCCTGTCTGCCATTGGCATGGCAAGTTGGAGGTGCAGGTTGCAATACTAGCATCTCGACCTGCAGAGTAGAGTGCAATCCGCTCTGATGTAGGCAAGAGTTTCAGCTTTCTTACTGTTATGTCACACTTGTGGGTGTGCACGGGTGCTGGGGCTATTTAATCTAATTTACCTTTACTTATGCTCCTCTTTGTTTGCAACTAGGAAAAGTGACAGCCTAAACAGTATCTTTTGTGGTAGGGCTCTTTGTGCTATATTTTAAGCACAATAGCCCAAAACCTAGACTAAACTAAAGACATAAAATGTGGCTCCTGCAACAGCAACATTTATGGACAGATTGCTGGGCTAAACCTGTGTGCAAATGCTGCATAGACAAACATGTATTTAATAAAAGTTAATTAAAGAGGTTCTTCACTCTGCAAAAAAATCTACTTTTGTAGCTGCTGACTTTTTAATAACACCTGTCCAGGGATCCAGCTCTGTCCTCACCCGGGCTAGCTCTTCACTAGCAATCAACATAGGAAAAACTTCTGGACAATATTATCAAAAATACATGCCACAGCAGAATGGACAAAAATTCCAGCTTTTTTGTCCATTCTGCTGTGGCATGTATTTTTGATAATATTCTTTGAATAAAAGGAAATAACTTTTCCGGAGTGCGGCTGTCCAGAACTTTTTCCTATGTTGATTGCTGTATGCATTGCCAGCACCTGGGCTTCTAAAACTGGAGGAGAGGTTTTCTACTTGCATTTGACCTACCTGGAGCGGTGATATTCCCTCCCCCTAGCTCTTCACTAGCCTTTGTGCTGGGCATTTTAACTGTGGGCAGCCAGCTGTGTGAATGAGGCTTCACAGTCAGCTGCCCAGAAGACTGCAGGGAGGTATGTAGGCGGAGAGGAAAACTTCTGCTTAGATCGCCTAGAATGGAAGTGGGTACCTGTCAAAACGAAGGGAAGTTATGCTTTAATTTCCCCCGCCCCCCCTCCCCCCACCACATTTGGTATGACATTTTTTTTGGGAGGGGGGGAGGAGGACTTAAAGCACAACTTCCCTTTTTGAGTGAAGCTCCACTTTAAGCGTGGGACTGATTGCACCAGTAACAGCCCCAGGCTAATATGTTTGCCACCTCTTCTGTTGGTTATTTACTATTAGGTCTGGCCTTGTTAAGACCCTTTGAGTTGAAGGGTTATGACTGTTTCTTACCCAAGTGTGGGCTCGGAAAAACTACTCTTATGTACTGCAGTGTATTGGTGAATCGCTGTCTATATACATTGAATATACATGTAATATTTGGCTATGCAGTGTTCTGCTTCTATTCCAGCTAAGATCTTTGGTTATGTTCAGGTCTAGAGGCTGAAGCTGTGCCTCTAGTTGGATACCAGCATGTAGAGATGTAATGGTTCTTGGCAACTAGGTTATACCTATATGTAATAACTTGTGTTTGGTTGGTGGCATAAGCCTCATTTACATACTTGTCTGTAAGGCCTCATGCACACTGAATGTTTTTGGACGTTTTTACAGCTGCTGTTTTTGGCATCAGACTTTTTTTTTTTCTACAGTCAATAAACTCTCCAGCATGTTATCCTATGTGTCCATTCACACATAGGCTGTTATCAACTGTTTTTGGCTGGGGCATTTTTTGACTGTAAAAAAAACCCCCAAAACTAGCGGGTTCTGAGAGGAGTTTTTCAGCTGTAAAAACGCTCTAACGTCAAACGCCCAAAAAAGCACAAACGCCGATAAACACTCAAAAACGCGTCTCGTCAACATTTTTTAACGTTTTTGATCCATTGCAAAAAAAATAAAGCGTTAAACGCTAAAAACCGCTATTTCAAAAACATTGAAAAACTCACTGGAAAGCTACTGGTGTTTTTATAACATTATTTTAACTGCCAGTGTGCATGAGGCCTAAATGTTGGGCCTTTCTTGGATGATTACATCATAAACCATGAGCTTATGCTTTCTGCAGTATAGTCAGTCTCTGTATTATTTGAAAACATAACATTGTAGTCGGTTCACTTATGTATTATTTATTTTGTCTGTATTTACATTATATTGTTTGAGCAAGAACATGTACATGGAATAGGTGACATGTGCAGAACCTCTAGCTGCTAGAGTAGACTATCTCTATGCTGACAATCAAGCCTTATATATGGTTTTAACTATGTTGCCTTTGTGTCGCGGATCAGTACTCGTATATGAAATTCACTGTATGTGATATTTCTAACTGTCTAGTTTGTGGCAGATGGTTAATTTGCTTGAGTTGCTTAATTATGTGTTAGACTTTTCTACATGAAGTCAGTACTGAGGTGTGTGTGTGTGTGTATCTATATGTGTGTTATATATATATATATATATATATATATATATATATATATATATATATATATATATATATATATATATAATTATACCTCAGTACTGACTTTATGTATTCTGCAATATGTTTTGTCTCTACGTATTTCTATACATGCAATTGTGCACGTATACATGTACTATTTTGATTATATTCATATTTTATTGTTTCATCATGAATGTGTTAATGAAATAAATAGCTCCACGATAAACTGCCTAGCTGCTGAGACTTGACTAGGTTGTCTTTTATGTTGTAGCTCGGCCTCATATATGAAATTTATGACCTGTTAGATAGTAGGTGAGATTGAAAAAAGACACAAGTCCATCAAGTCCAACCTATGTGTGTGATTTTTTTTTGTCAGTATTACATTGTATATCCCTGTATGTTGTGATCGTTGAGGTGCTTATCTAATAGTTTCTTGAAACTATTGATTCTCCCAGCTGAAACCACCGCCTGTGGAAGGGAATTCCACATCCTTGCCGCTCTTACAGTAAAGAACCCTTTACGCAGTTTAAGGTTAAATCTCTTTTCTTCAAATTTTAATGAATGGCTACGTTTCTTATTAAACTCCCTTCCGCAGAAAAGTGTTATCCCTATTGGGGGGCTACCAGTACGTACTTGTAAATTGAAATCATATCCCCTCTGAAGCGTCTCTTTTCCAGAGAGAATACGTTCAGTGCTCGTAACCTTTCTTCATAACCAATATCCTCTAGTCCCTTTGTTAGTTTTGTTGCCCTTCTCTGTACTCATTCTATTTCCAGCAACTCCTTCCTGAGGACTGTTGCCCAGAACTGGACAGCATACTCCAGGGGCCTGCCGGACCAAAGTCTTGTAGAGCGGGAGAATTATCATTTTATCTCTGGAGTTAATCCCCTTTTTAATGCATGCCAATATTCTGTTTGCTTTGCTTACAGTGGCTTGGCATTGCATGCCATTGCTGAGCCTGTCATCTACTAGGACCCCCAGGTTCTTTTCCATCCTTGTTTCCTTCCCAGTGGTTTTCCCCCCAGTGCGTAGATTGCATTCATATTTTTGCCACACAAATGCATTATTTTACATTTTTTCACAATAAACCTCATTTGCCATGTAGTTGCCCACCCCATTAATTTTTCAGATCTACTTGCAAGGTTTCCACATCCTGCAGAGAAGCCATTGCCCTGCTTAGCTTAGTATCTTTTGCAAATACAGAGATTGAACTGTTTACCCCATCCTCCAGGTCGTTTATGAATAAATTAAATAGGATTGGTCCCAGGACAGATCCCTGGGGGGGCCCCACTTTCCACCCCTGACAATTCCGAGTACTCCCCATTTATCACCACCCTCTGAACTCACCCTTGTAGCCAGTTTTCAATCCATGTACTTACCCTATGGTCCATGCCAACTGATCTTACTTTGTACAGTAAAAGTTTATGGGGAGCTTTGTCAGATGCTTTTGCAAAATCCAGATACACTGGATCAACGGGCCTTCCTTTATCTAAATGGCAGCTCACCTCCTCATAGAAGGTTAATAGATTGGTTAATAGATTGGTTTGGCAAGAACGATTCTTCATGAATCCATGCTGATGACTGCTAATGATACTGTTTTCATTACTAAAATCTTGTATATAGTCTCTTATCCCCTCCAAGAGCTTGCATACTATTGATGTTAGGCTAACTGGTCTGTAATTCACAGGGATGTATTTTGGCCCTTTTTTTAAATATTGGTGCTACATTGGTTTTTCGCCAATCAACTGGTACCATTCCAGTCAGTAGACTGTCAGTAAAAATTGGGAACAATGGTCTGGCAATTACTTGACTGAGTTTCCTAAGTACCCTCAGGTGCAAGCCATCTGGTTCTGGTGACTTATTAGTGTTAAGTTTTTCAAGTCTATTTCTAATTCTGTCCTCTGCTAGCCATGAGGGTTCTTCCTGTGATGTGTCATGAGGATAAACACTGCAGTTTTGGTCACTGAAGCTCCCCCGATTCCCATGTGAAGACTGAGAAGAATAAATTCAATACCTTCACCATCTCACCATCCTTTGTAACCAAATACCCTACCTCATTCTTTATGGGGCCAAAACGGTCTGCCCTCCCTCTTTTACTGTTTATATACTTAAAGAATTTATTTTTTGCTCTCCTCCGCTATGTGTCTTTCGTGTTCTATCTTAGCCGCTCTAATTGCACCCTTACATTTCTTATTGCATTCTTTGTAAAGTCTGAATGCTGATGATCCCTCAGCCTTGTATTTTTTGAAGGCCTTCTTCTTTGCTTTTATATGCCTTTTTACATTGGAGTTAAGACTAGAGGTTGACCGATATATCGTCCGATGTTTGGCATATTTTAATTAATCGGCATCGGCCGATTTGTGCTGATAAATAAGGCTGATTTAAAACTTCAGCGCGACTTGCAAATGACTTCTGTATTAGAAGTCAATGCAAGTTGCCTAAGGTCTTCCCATGGAGACTTGTCTCTCCTATCTGGGCAGCCTGCCAAGTCTGAGAAAAGAAGCAAAGAGATACAGTGTTTATACTTATCAATGGACTAAACTCCCTGTGTAGGAGTTCTCAGTTTAACCATTTAAAGACTAAATCTTTTCTGACACTTATTGCTTACAAGTAAAAATCCTGTATTTTCTGCTAGAAAATCACTTAGAACCCCCAAACATTATATATATTTTTTTCAGCAGAGACCCTAGGGAATAAACTAGCGGTAAATATTTTATGTCACACGGCATTTGCGTAGCAGTCTTTCAAACGCAATTTTTTGGGAAAAAATACACTAATGAATTAAAAAATAAAACTAAAACAGTAAAGTTAGCCCATTTTTTCGTCCAAAAGTTTTGATTACCTGTTTTTGTGTATTTAATATTTAAGATATAAATTATGCATACAAGTGAACTGATTGGAGGTTTGTTTTGTTAAATAAATGTTTAAATGTAAGAAATTTTCTGTATCACTTATTACTTAAAGCTGCTTTCACACTGGAGCAGGCAGGCGTTGACGGTAAAACGCTGCTAGTTGCTCTTTTCCGTCTTTTTACCGTCATTTTAGCGGCCCTATTTGGCTGCTAGCGGGGCACTTAACCCAGCTAGCGGCCAATGAAGGGGTTACATGCGCCCGTGTAGCGCCGCTGCCGAATCGCTTGCAGGTGCTTCGGTAGCGGTGCCTATTCATTTCAATGGCCAGGAGTGGTGGAGGAGTGGTATGCACCGCTCCAAAGATGCTGCTTGCTGGACTTTTTTTTCCTTGTCAAAAGAAGTTTATTGAGTATACAATGTTATAAAGATACATAAAGTAAGTTTACAAGGATCTATAAAGTAAGCTCATTGTTTTACAGTAGGGTTTATATAGGTAAATATCATGAAATTTCAAATATTAAACATTGGGTTCACGTAAACCTAAATTAAAGATATATATCATTTCCTTAGTTACTTTTGTAGGTATTTAAATGATTTATACCTACTATATATATTGTTTACAAGTAGAGTGTATATAGGTCAAATAAATTCTGATAATGAGCTTTAATCGTAAGGTGGAGAAAAGGAAAGAGAAAGAAGAAAAAGGGTTGAAAGGTAGAGGTATGGTCCACAAGGTTGTCCCGCTCGTCAGTTTATTATTCTTTTTAGTTCTCTTTGAAGCCTTAGAATGGGTGTCTCTGTAAGTCATTTAATCTGTTACCATGGCAACAGGACAGAGTCATTGAAATTTGACAGGAACTGTTGTTTTATCCAAGGGTGCCAAAGTTTTTCAAATTTTGGAATTTGATTTTGATCGATGGCTACCATCTTAGCATGGGACATTGTATTATTCATTCTGTGAATTGTTTCTGCTAGTACCAATGTAGGAGATTTCCATGCCTTGGCCACTGTTTGTTTTGCAGCCGTTATTAGTTGGATCATAAGTTTGAATTGAGAGAGTGTTAATCATTCCGGTTTTAGATTAAGTAAAGTTAAATATGGATCTGGTTGTATTATCTTTTTAAATATTTTAGATGCAATCACGAAAACTTCCTTCCAGAAGGTTTGGATTACTGGGCACGTCCACCATATGTGTAAATATGTGCCTATTTCTGGGCATCCTCGAAAACAAAGAGCTGAGGTATTAGGTGAATATTTTGCCACTCTAGCGGGTACAAGGTACCAGCGAGTTAGGACTTTATAATTTGTCTCCAGTGCTAAGATGTTGGGTGAAGATGACTTAGATGTGAGCCATATGTTAGACCAGTCTGTGTCTTCTAAAGTTCGTCCCAGGTCCTCCTCCCACCTCTGAACGTAAGAGGGTCTATTAAGATTTGCTACTCCATATAATTGATTATAAAGTGATGAAATTGTACCTTTAGCAAATGGATCTTTTGTACAGATTGATTCAAAAATGGATAATTGGGATAATGGTGTATCCCCCTTTAGGAATGGTGTATAGAAATTTTTGATTTGGAGATATCTAAATATCTCAGAGTTTGGTAGATCATATTTTTCTCTAAGCGATGGGAATGAAAGGAATGATTTAGATGCTATGAAGTCATTTAGTGTCTGAATGCCTGATGTTGTCCAAGCTTTAAAAGAATTTGGGTAGATCCATGCCGGATAAAAGGCCGGATTTCTGATAAAAGAAAGGAGAGGATTGTGTGGAGATTGTAACTGATATTTGGTTTTTAGTTTATCCCAGAGAGATAAGAAGTGTTTAGTTATGGGATTATGAATTTTAAAGCGGTCTTTAGGATCAAGCCATAATAAATTTGATATTAATAGAGGGTCATTTTCTGAAGCCTCTATAAATACCCATAGTGGGATTTCCTGTTTTGCATGGTATTTGGACAGACTGGCCAAATGTGCTGCTCTGTAGTAGTTAGTAAAATTAGGGTATCCCAGGCCTCCTTTATTTTTGGGAAGATGTAGTGTGTGTATAGGTATACGTGGTTTAGAAGAGCCCCATATAAACGAAGTTGCTCTTTTTTGTACTATTCTCAAAAAATAGGAAGGAATTGGAATAGGGAGGACTCTGAATAGATAAAGCAATTTGGGTAGAATAGTCATTTTGATTGCATTAATTTTCCCTATCCAGGATAAAGGAAGTTGCGACCATTGTTTTATTAGATTTGTGATCTGTCTTAATACAGGAGGATAATTGGTTGAAAATAAGTCAGAATGAGATGCTGTTAAATGAATTCCAAGATATGGGATTGATTTTTCTGCCCATGTGAATGGGAGTGCAGCCCTAGCCGGGATCAATTCCATGTTTGTGAGTGAAATATTAAGCACTAGGCATTTCTTAGGATTAATTATAAGGCCGGATAGGGCTGCAAATCCATCAAGAGCTGGTATTAAGTTAGGACCAGAGACCTGTGGTGATGATAGAAAAAGTAATATATCGTCTGCAAATATACATAATTTGTGTGTAATACCTCCTACTTCAATGCCAGTTATAGTTTGGTTTGTTCTGATGTATTGGGCCATGGGTTCGAGTATAAGGGCTAATAATAAGGGAGATAATGGGCAACCCTGTCGGGTACCTCTTTCGATATTAAAGGCTTCAGATTTGTATCCAGCATATTTTATATGGGCTTTGGGTTTATTATATAATGCTTTGATCCATGTTAAAAAGTGGGGTCCAAAACCCCATTTTTTTAATGAATATTGCATATATTGCCAGGATACTGTGTCAAATGCCCTCTTAATATCGAGAGATAGAAAACATAAAGGGATTTTCCGTTTTTTAGCAATATGTGCCAATAACACTGCCCTGCGTATATTATCGCCTGCCTGTCTATTTGGCATGAAGCCTACTTGATCTCTATGTATTAATTTTCCTATAATGCTATTGAGGCGTTTTGCTATTATTTTTGCTAATAATTTAATATCAAGGTTTAACAGAGAGATAGGCCGATAATTCGCACAGGAAGTATCATCAGAAAGGGGTTTTGGGATCATACAAACAATTGCCATTAGTGTTTCTTGCCGAAAAGAATGTCCATCTAGAAGTTTGTTAAAAGTTTCAGTGAGAATGGGAGAGAGTATTTCTGAGAATGTTTTATAGTATAAAGCCGAGTAGCCATCTGGGCCTGGTCTTTTGTTAAGTTTTAGGTCTTTTATGGCGTTAGCAACTTCATCTATATTTATAGGCTCATCCAAACTGCTTTTTTGATTCTGAGATAACTCAGGTAAGTTTATTTTTGAGAAGAAGGATTCAGCTTCTGTAGGATTAAATTCATTGTTTGTCTTGTTTAAAGTTGCGAGATGTGAGTGAAATTTATGGACTATTTTTACTGGATTACAAGTGTAAACATTTTTTGATAATTTCAAACGTATTGGTTTGAAAGATTTGTTAGTTGAATTTAATGCCCGAGCCAAATATGTACCTGGTTTGTTTGTATTCATGTAGAAATTGTGTTTGGAGCGTTTGAGGGATTTATCAACTGACTCAGTGAGAAATAGATCGTATTCCAATCTAGATTTTTCCAGATGAGATTTTGTACTCTGAGATGGATTATCTTGAAATGATATGTAGGCTGCATTAAAATTGAGTTCTATTTTTTTTGCTAGATTTTTGCGTTCCCGTTTAAATAGTGCCATTTGTCTTTGTATTGTACCACGCAAGACAGGCTTATGAGCTTCCCACAGTGTTATTGGGGAGATGTCTGTTGTATTATTAATTGATATGTATTCCTTTAAAGCTTGTTCAATGGCCACCTGATGTAGTGGGTGTTTGAGCATTATGTCCGGTAAGTACCACGTTGGGTCATGCGCTTTTGGTATGGCTGAGGCTATAGTAGTGTATACTGCATTATGGTCAGACCACGGAATCGGAATTATATCTGATGCAATAATTTCTGGTATCATTCCTATTGTTAGAAAAATATGATCTATTCTGGTGAAGGTTTGATGAGGGTGCGAGAAATAAGTGAATTTCTTTTTCATTGGGTTACTTTCTCTCCATGAATCTACCAGATTGTATTTGGAAAGAAGTTGAGAAAAAGGTAATCTAGAGGTTATTTTGGATGGTGTAAAAGGTGATTTATCTAGAAATGGGAGAAGGACCTGGTTCGAATCCCCACACATTATCACTGTTCCTATTTTGTGTGTATTAATCACTTGTAATATATGTGAGAGGAATGGTGTAGGTTGTTTGTTAGGAGCGTAGTAGGAAATCACTGTGATTGCTGTATCCATTATATAACCCATGAGTATCAGGTATCTACCTTCTGGGTCTTTAATTTCTGATGATAAGGTGAATGGTGTGGATCGGTGAAATGCAATTAGAGTTCCCCTTTGCTTGGTACAGGCAGAAGCCGTGTAAATTTGTTGATAAAAAGGAGAAATATATTTTGGAGTAGAATCTTTGGTGAAGTGTGTTTCTTGGAGGCATACTATGTGAGCCTTCTTGTTATGGAAAGTACGGAAGGCTTTGGTCCTTTTTTGAGGGACATTTATTCCCTGAACATTCAGGGAAAGTATATTCAGTGGTGCCATGGCAATAGATCAAATAGTTTTGACTTACTTTTTGTTATGCAGAGCTGACTGCGCAGATCAACCTGTGTGGACTGAAGAGATGAATAGATAGAAAAGAAACCAGTGAATTCTGGAGTAAAGAGTAAACAAAAAACATATGATATTAAATGATACATTGTATAAATTATTTTTTGCAAGTAATCACAATTTACCCGTGAAAGAGAGTAAATATCTCTCTCAGGGGAATAAGTGCCTTCGTCACACTCCCACATAATATGATTGGGAGAATGAGGAGGGCTAATGGGGGTACACGGATCTTCCACTTACAGGAGAGAAGTGCTATGTCAAAAGACATCAAAATGATGTTTCATTAATTGGAGTGCAGAATATAGTTTTTGTTGAAATTATTTATTCCAGGGTGGTTGTATATGGTTAGTCTTGCCCTAGGCTAAATAATTCAGTTAGAAAGGTACTGTTAATAACTTTGGTATTGATGAAGATAGTTTGAATTATTTTGGGATTTTAACCCTTTTAGAGTAAACAATTACATATTTTATTCATATGCAACTGTTTAGATATGTTAACTCATAAAATTGAGGTTGTATTGCTTCAGATTAGAATAAACAAAAACATAATTCTAGGGACTAGTTAGGTAATAATATATTTGTTTTAAGAAAAGAAAGAAAAAGCTTCCATTACTTCTGGATTATTGAACATATTTGTCCTAAAAAGTAATAAATCTATTGTTATTACCTGATAATATATAACTGAACAAGAATTTCCTTATTTCACTTATATATTCTAAGGCTATATGAATCAGAAGTAATAAGAAATATAACTGGAATGTAACATGATCCCACACAGTGTGTGACTATCAGAATGCAGTTACATTCAGTTATAAATATAGGTTTTTTAAAGAGAACCATCTCTTAGTATAATAAATGAAGAGATAACAGGAATTAGGATGTCAGTCCATTGAATCTTCTTGGTCCATGGATGATGTGGCATAACGGCCTCTTTTGTGAGAATGATGATTCCCATTTTGTTCTGAAATTTTCTGGGTGCTGCCTGAAGGTGAAGATGACGCCATTCTTCTGCGTGTGGGAGAGTTGCTGCTTGTGGGTTCTGTCAGATTTAATTTTAAAAGGGTTTGTTGTAGTTCATCTGCTGATCTGCTTCTGTAAATTGTACCTTGGTAGTTAAATCTGACTGAAAAGGGGAAGCCCCATTGATACATAATGTTGTGGCGTTGCAGTTCCATTAGTTGGGGTTTCATGGATCGTCTTTTAGTAATAGTAATTTGGGATAGGTCAGCAAAAATTTGATAATTGTGTCCTTGAAAATTAAGTTCCTTTTTTTTCTCTTGCAGCAATTAGTATTTGTTCTTTCGTTCTGTAATAATGAAATTTTGTGATTATATCACGTGGGGGTCCATCTTTCTTTTTGGCTGTGAGGGCTCTGTGTACTCTGTCCAGTTCTAAACGTTCAATAGGGATATCTGGCCTTAGTTCTTGTAATAGAGCAGTAATAGTAAATTGCAGGTCTGTCACAGTTTCAGGTATTCCCCTTATGCGCAAGTTTGAACGTCTGGCTCTATTTTCGTAATCTTCGAGCTTAGTTTGAAGTATTAAATTCTCTTTTTTTAATTGTTCCAATTCTGTTATATTTTCTTGGGTTGTAATTTCAATTTCATCCATTTTTATTTCTAAGGCTGCGGTGCGGTTTCCCAGCTCTCTTATTTCTTTGGTTAGGCTTTTTGTTATTTGGTCTGAGGTTTGTTTTAAAGCCTTATGAAGCATCTTTTCAAATTGTAATAATATTTCTGGGGATACTGAGGAGGCTTGTGGAAAAGTTTGTGAGAAGATTTGTTCTGTATCTGACTCAAATGGAGAGTCTTGCTGTGACATTTTCTGTCTGTGAGAGCGCCCTGATGCTGTATCTTGTGAGGTGACTGGAGCTGCTTCAGCTGCAGTGAGTGCCTGTGAGCTCTTTGTGAGGTGATTTTTATTTCTGCCACGGTTTCCTCCCAGTACCATATTTCCTGCCCAAACTTTCACAGTTTGTTCTCTGGGACAAAAAGGTTCAAATGGATACCTTTTGAGCCTGCAGGCTCCGCTTTGTCCTTCTCTTCTCTCCTCAGCGGTGTGGAGCTCTAACAATGCATGTCTGCTCTGCTAGGCTCCGCCTCCTGCCCCTCGCTGGACTTTTTTTTAACATCCTGCCAGCGCATCACCTCAGTGTGAAAGCACTCAGGCTTTCACACTGAGACTGCAGGGGAGCCGTTTTACAGGCACTTTACAGGCGCTATTTTTAGCCCAAAAGCGCCTGAAAAACGCCCCAGTGTGAAAGGGGTCTATCTGTTAGATTTTATGAGATGAAGGGGAAAAAAAAAAATTGGCCCAAAAAAATCGGCATCATATATCGGTCATCGACCGCCGCAATTTCTAAATATCGGCATCGGCCGAGAAAAACCCATATCGGTCGATATGAGACATCCAGGACTTCTGTTTGCTCTTTTAAATGTATTTCCTAAAGGGATGCACTGGCTAATGCCCTTATTTATAATGCTCTTAAAGCAAACCCATCTCTCCTCCATGTTCTTTGTTCCTAAGATTTTCTCCCAATTTATATCTTCTAGCAAGGTTTTAATTTAGGGAAGTTGGCTCTTTTGAAATTCATTGTCTTTGTATTCCCCTTATGTTACCTATTTTTGTGATTTATACTGAAGGTAATTGACCTGCGATCGCTGTTTCCTAAATTGCTCCTTATTTTCACATCCATTATCAGGTCTATATTGTTGGTAATCAGTAGGACTAGTAACGCTTTGTTTCTAGTTGGTGCGTCTACCATCTGACCCATGAAATTGTCCTGCAAGACATTTAGGAACTGGCGAGCCTTAGACGGATGTGCGTTTCCTTCCGCTCAGTCTGTCTGGATAACTAAAATCCTCCATTACGATGACACCTTCCATCCTACCTTACCGCTTATCCAATTTGTGATAGGAGGCCGTTTCCCCCTCCTCCCTCAGGTTAGGAGGCCTCCCAGTATTACTTTCCCCTTAGTTTCATCCCTTTGGAGCTCTACTCATAAGAATTATACCTCCTCCCTAGCTCCCCTAGTGATGTCATCTCTCACATTCACTTGTACATTATTCTTGATATACAGGCATGCCCCCTCCTCCTTTTTTACCCTCCTTATCCCTGCGATAAAGGGAAATACTCTTGAATGGTTGCCAGCCAATCATGAGAGCTGTTGAACCAAGTCTTTGAAATTCCCACAAAATCCAAATCCTCCTCATACAACAGTATCTCTAGTTCTCCCATATTGTACGCCAGGCTCCTGGCTTTGGTGAACATGCCACATAGTTTAGAACGGTCGCCTACTGTCTTCTTATTCAGTGTTCCGAGGTTGCAAATAGGACTTGTTACTATACTTACCGCAGGTTTACGTGCTTTAGTCAACCTACCACTAATGCCCCCAATACTACCCTCTGGAATATGTTCAGCGCTGACTATCTCTACCTCTGGACCCTCCCATCCCGTCGTTTACTTTAAAAGCCCCTCTAACTTTTTGGTCACCTTCACTCCCAGCAGATTTACACCCTCCTCATTTAGGTGCACTCCATACCTTCTATAGAACTGGTGACCGACTGAGAAGTCGGCCCAGTTCTCCAGGAACCCAAACCTCTCCTTACTACACCACCATCTCCTCAGCCACTTGTTTACTTCCCTAATATCCCTCTGCCTTTCTGGTGTGGCTTGAGGTACCGGTAGTATTTCTGAGAATACTATCTTGGAGGTCCTTTTCCTCAGTTTAGCTCCTAAGTCCCTGAAACCATTATTTAGGACACTCCATCTGCCTCTGACTTTGTCATTGATGCTAACGTGCACCATGACAGCTGGGTCTTCCCCAGCCCCTCCCAGTAATCTGTCCACCAGATCCATGATGTGCCGAACCCGAGCGTCAGATATACCACATACAGTTCGGTGTTTCAGGTCTTTGTCACAGATTGCCCTCTTTGTCCCTCTAAGAATCTGTCTTTCCTTTCCCTTGCCCCCCCCCCCCCCCACACTCTCACTGTAAGTCTGTACATGTGATATTTTTAATTGCCTTTGAGGCATAGGCCTTTCTTGCCTTTTTTATAGTAGGCAATACACCTCTATACTGCCCTCATGCATTCTACAATATGCTTTAACCTTTTGTAATAGTTTTTTCTATACTGTATTGGAGTTAGTTTCCTTATGAATATCATTTTGATTATATTCAGGTTGTAGTTGTCCTTGAATATGTTCATGGAAAAGATGGCCAAGGGGTTGTGGCCCCTGAGGCTTCACCCAGCAGAGTTAAATCCTTTCACAATCGGGCCCTACCAAATGCACTCCGTGCCTGAAAGCAGGGTTATAGGACATGTTTCCAGTTACCTAGCACATGACAAATTAAATCTCTTTTCTTCATAAGGAATATAACATATGAAGTAACTTAGGAGTGGGCACTTTTATAGGTTATTCCATTTGATGCAATGATGTAATAGTGCAATGCATTATACACTACTGTGCAAATGTTTTAGGCAGGTGTGATAAATTGCTTTAAATTATGAATGCTTTCAGAAATGGAAGTGTAAATAGTTTATTTTGATCAATTAACAAAATGGAAAGTAAATGAACAGAAGAGAAATCCAAATCAATATTTGGCGTGACCACCCTTTGCTTTCAAAACAGCACCAGTTCTTCTAGGTACACTCGCAAACATTTTTTTGAAGGCACTTGGCAGGTAGGTTGTTCCAAACATCTTGGAGAACAAACCACAGATCGGGGGGGGGAATCATCACTTCCAGGACTCCTTGTTCTTCTTTAAGCTGAATGTTCTTAATTACATTGCTATATGTTTGAGGCCATTGTCCTGCTGCAGAATATATTTGGGGCCAATGGCATGCGCCTCTTATGGTATGGCATGATGAATAAGTATCTGCATGTACTTCTCAGCATTGAGTACACCATCAATCCTGACAATCTCCAACTCCATTTGCAGAAATGCAACCCAAACTTGCAAGAAACCTCCACCATGCTTCACTGTTTTCTGCAGACACTCATTATTACACCGCTCTCCAGCCCTTTGGAGAACAAACTGCCTCCTGCTACAGCCAAATATAAAAAAATGTTGAATCAGTCAAGAGCGCCTGCTTTCATTTTTCTGCTCCCCTGTTCCTTTTTTTTTCATCCATAGTTGATCGCTTAGCCTTGTTTCCACGTTGAAGGTATGGCTTTTTGACTGCAATTCTACCATGAAGATCACTTTTGGCCAGAATTCTCTGAACAGTAGATGAGTGTTCCTGGGTCCCACTGGTTTCTGACAGTTCTGTGCTGATAGCACTGCTGGTCATCTTCCCATGTCAAAGGGATGTAAGCATATGTCTTTCATCTGATGCATTAAGTTTCCTTGGCCAACCACTGCGTGTACGGTCTCCAACTGTGCCCATTTATTTGTGCTTTTTCAACAGAGTTTGAACAGCACATCTTAAAAACCCTAGACTGCTTTGAAATTGTTGCCTAGGACAGACCTTGCTGATGCATTATAGCTACCTTGTGTCTTGTTGCTGTGCTCAGTCTTGCCATGGTGTATGACCTGTGACATGAAGCTCTCTTCCACAACCTCACCTTAATAGCAGAGTTTGGCTGTTCCTCACCAGGTTTTAAGCCTCTTGCATAGCTGTTTCTGTTTCAGTTAATGTTTTAACCTATATCAGAAATTGATGATCATTAGCACCTGCTTGGCATAATTGGTTAATCATACAACTGACTCTAATCCTATAAAATCCCTAACTTTGTGCAAGTGTAAGAATTGATGCTGGTTTGAAGCCAAAGGGTAGTCACACCAAATATTGATTTGATTTAGATTTTCATTCTATTTGCTAGGCCTGATTGGATACAGAGTGCGACAAACTGCACCGTTAATGCGCATTTGTTACCCACATTTGGGGAGCTGTTAACATTTAATGCCAATGCAAGCGGCATGGGCATTTGTAGCGCATTTCTGAAACATGCGCCAAAGCACGCATTTTCTGTTCAGAAACGCGCAGATGTGAATGTAGCCTAATTCTTGTGTAAACACACCAGTTTTACTTTTAGGCCCCATTCACACCTTGCTTAGTAGGAGCACACATTTTTTGACTTGTTTTTCCCCTAACATGCATAGGGCAGCCAATTAATTTCAATGGACTGCCCTACACGTGGAAAAGTAACTCATGGGAATTTTGGGGTGTCGTGGTTTGCACATTTTTTTTACTGTGCTTTTTGCTGCATTTAACTCACACATTTTGCTGCGTGAAAAAATGAGTTTGCTTTTGCGTTTTGGGGTGCCATTAACAATTAATGGCACTGAAAGCGTGACTAGGTCATTTTGGGTCTATACAGGTTGCCATTCTCACATCTGTACGATCTTCTTTAGATTTATCAAAACGATATAATAGGAGGACACATCTGTCTATCCAGTCACTCTGTATGCAATCAGGCCAGTCCTTGCACTACATAGTTGATTGTGTATATATAAAAGAGATTGTATAGTGTATGGGGAGGGTTACAGACTGCCAAGAGACACACTTTTGTTTTCAATACTACTACCTGCATGTGACAAGTGTCTGCATGTGAGTACAGAGGTGGGTGAGAGCAATCTCCTGGAGGGGAGGGCAGGTGCATGGTGTGTGCCAATGAGGTGAATTACTTCCTGTGCCTTTAAAAGTTTTAAATGTACATACCAGGAAGTCATTAACATTATTATGGAACAAGCTGGAGGCTGAGGTATGCCTGTCCTAAAATACATACAAAGCGTTTTCTTTTCTGCAACAGAAGTACATTTAATGGTATATTGGTACACAAGGCAGCTGGAATTTGGCAAAAAACAAAGAAGGTGCCTTTAAAAAATTCAGACCATGGAAAAAAATAAAATGTTATTTGTATTCACAGTCCCTAAGAGAGCTGCTAAGATTTAAAAAAAAACACTGTAGAGAGGTGATCCAGATGTCATTTCAGGGCATTCTGTACATACTGTAATCCCCCCCCCCCCCCCAATAGTATTAGAGGTAATTTCACAGTGCTTTGGCCTCTACGTGGATAGAAAACGAATGATTTCTGTGAACAGCTTTGCAGAGGTAATGTCTGGCCAATTTTCCTACAGTTGTTCGACACAATCATATTGCCCTACTCTCCAGTCAAGACTAAAATGACCTATACAATGTTCAAAATTCAGCGGGTTCATCAGGAGATGACCAAAAGCTGCTTAGTGGGTGACCCTGTTGATCCTCTTCCCACCTGACAGCTTTTGACTTGAAAAATTGAAAGCCATCCAGAAAATTGTCAGCTGAACAGACGCTACTGTCCTGGAAGATGACTGGGGAAAACAGTATTAGTTACATGGTAACTCAATTTCCAGGAATAGTCCAGGACAGCAAAGAATTGCAATTATTTTAGCAATTAGGGGTTTAAACTTAATTCACAATAGGTTCTACTGTTTACCTTTCACTTATTTAATATTACTAAAGCAGTGAATTTAAGCAGTGCCTTGAATTTCCTGTTTTAGGTAGATGGAGCCACGCTGTCACATGCTGTCTTGGCAACGGGTAACTCGCGTGTTGTTGTGTTTTTTTTTTTTTTGTTTTTTTTTTTGATTGGGAGCTGCTGCTTCCTCTGTCACTCCTCTCCTGATCCTGTTGACAAAGCCTATATGCTGGCTGTTTGCCTTGCAAGGTGGTGTAGTTGATCCAAACAATTTGGCCTGCAGTGAGATTACTATGAAGACCCCTGCAGCTGCAGAGCCAAGGCCTTTTTATGTATATAGTTACATACAGTAGTTTGGTGGAAAAAAAGACACCAGTCCATCTAGTTCAACCAATAAAATTTATGTATGTATGTATGTATGTATTAGAGCTGCACGATTCTGGCCAAAATGAGAATCACAATTTTTTTGCTTAGAATAAAAAGATCACGATTCTCGCGGCGTAAAATCTTTCACATTATACAAAAAAATGGTCTAACTTTACTGGTTAGGTTTTTTTTTTAGTCAAAGTAATTTTTTCCAAAAAAATTGCATTTGAAAGACCGCTGCGCAAATACAGTGTGACGTAAAATATTGCAACAACCTCCATTTTATTCTCTAGGGTGTCTACTAAAAAAAATATACAATGTGTGGGGGTTCTAAGTAATTTTCTAGCAAAAAAAAAAATTATTTTAACTTGAAACCAACAAATGTCAGAAAAAGGTTTAGTGTTTAAGTGGTCAAACTTTTTTCACTTATGCCGCGTACACACGAGCGGGCTTTACGGCAGACTTTGCCCGGCGGACTTTACGACGGACTTTCTGAATAAACTGACTTGCCTACACCCAATCCACCAAAGTCCGTCAAATTCGTACGTGATGACGTATGACCGGACTAAAACAAGGAAGTTCATAGCCAGTAGCCAATAGCTGCCCTAACGTGGCTTTTTGTCCGTCGAACTAGCATACAGACAAGCGGACTTTTCGACCGGACTCGATTTCGACGGATTGATTTAAAACATGTTTCAAATCTAAGTCCGTCCAACTTTTGAGAAAACAAAGTCCGCTGGAGCCCACACACGATCGAATTGTCTGACGAAATTTAGTCCGCCGGGCAAAGTCTGCCGTAAAGTCCGCTCGTGTGTACGCGGCATTACACACAAAGTCTATTCCATTGACAAATTGTTACAATGTTTATACTTAAGTTCAACTGATAAAGAATATTTTGATTCTTGGCAGACTGCCCAGTTTTTCCTCTTCCTTTCTTTTGAGGACTGTAGCTTCAGAAGAGCACAGAGAATTCTTTGCATAGAAAGAATTGTGAAACACTTTAGTCAAGATCGCGATAACGATTCTTGATGATTAATATATAATTATGTATGTGTGTGTATAAATATATAACTGCTGTAGATCCCCATCAGCTCGGGGCAGAATGTGAGCTGAGAAAAGAGCAGAAACAGACAGGGAAAACAGGAGCATATGTAGCTCTAGCAACTGTTCTGCACTGTGACTAGACACAGTACAATATGGGTCTTAATTAACAGTCATATTGTACAGCATGGCATTATACAATTGCTCTGCTAAATGTATGTTGTATGGTCATGTTAATGTATCTTTCCATTTTTTTTTTTTTTTTTTAAATCAGACTTCAATATTGATGCACCACCTTCATGCAAACCTGCAAAGAAGTATTCCGATATATCAGGACTTCCTGTGAGTACAAGTTTCTAGTCTTTAAAACAGAGACAAAATATGTTAGGAAGGCACTTTGATGTATTCAGTAATTATAATTATTTTTATTTTGAGTTTGAACTTCAAATTTTTTTTTTTTGTAAAATAACTACATGCTTCATACAACCAGTCCATGAACCTTTTTTTTATCCTTGTAATGTTACTGACTGCATATTGATGCTGCCAGTGCTACTGTATAGCATTTGGTTTCTACATAGGGTCGACAACACTGTTGAATTGCAGCAATGTTGCCAGCCCTCCGATCCACATTTCCTAATCCTATACGGCAGTGATGTCATCACAGCAGTGTGTGTAGCCTTGCCGTTTGCTTTATCTCTTTCACTGCTGGGCCCAGCCTCCTCCTTTTCATCTCTGGAAACTTGACCATCTTTACTATTTTTCACTTTTTGGTATTTTTCACTTACAGCTTGGAACGTTAGTAACCTCTCAACTGTCACTGTTTATATTGGGAACTGGTAAGATGGGCTCCCAATCATGTAACCACTGTGACTGCCAATCAAAGTGCTTACATGATCAGGAAGAATAGGAAACCCTTAAAAGTCCTTGAAGCCAACTTCATACCTTTTGCTTTGTGGTAATTCGCAATCTGCAGTATAGTGAGTGGTGGTGCAATTAGTTTTGAATAGGACCCCCACAATGCACTAAAGCTGTGTGAAATAAAGTGTTCAAGCACCGCAAAGATATAAATGGGCTCTGTGAGATGTTGCCTGTGTTGGGTTGTGTACCTAATGTGCATTATAGCCAATCTGCTTTTAACTTCAGCTTATTCAATTAAAGTGTACCTAAACCCACAACAGTAAAATCAGTCTGTATATGCAGTAAAACATGCTTGTTATACTCACTGTGGAACCTAAGGGGTTAATCCTCCGCATTGTGTAAAAAGGCTGTTTGATCTTGGCTTCTCTGATTTCCCCCACCACCACCACCACTGACGCCTAATAAGTTCCTGATAAAACAGAGTCTATGGAGTCAGGCCGCACATGCTGAGTTTGGTAGTTTGGTGTGTATTGCTAGAGAGAGATTTTTTTTTTTTCTTGGGAGGCTGCATGTGATCAACACAGGGCCAATCAGCACTGTTCAGACAGAAGGGTCAGGGGACTGCTATACCTGCTAACGAGAAAACTTGTTTAGCGGTTTATATTTACTAAAAAAAAAAAAAAATATTTCTGTGTACTGTGGGAGACCAGATATTTTGAATGCAGGGTCCTGGGTTTAGTAACACTCTAAGCTTTGGTTAAAAAAAAGAGCTGCACCAGATTTTGCACGCTCCAGTTAGTAAATCAAACCCAGTGCGCTGTAACATGTTTAGTAACGCACCACAACACAGAGCAAACATTGTGTGTGTACAGGGAAAGGGGGGAGAGTTTGTGTATATATATTTTTTTTTAATTATTATTTATTTTTACTTTCTTTAAACACCTTTAACTTAAGTACTGTCACCAGGAGACAAAACTTTTGTGACAGACATCATAATAGGCCACCACGGGTTGCAAGAAAGAAATTTGCAAAATTCCCCCATTAACACAGAGAGTGCTGATGGGAATTGCCTGCTGCCAGCGGAGACGGCTTCCGTAGAAGGTTGTGATTATTGCCAGCATCTATAGCAGCTGCTTGCGATAATTGCAAGTAAATCCGGCAGGCTGGTTGTACCTAAGTTGATCGATTAATCAACTTGGTACATTCAGCCTGACCATTAATAATTCGAACCATCTATGGCCGGCCTTAGTCCTATTCTGACTTGCTATGTGGTATTGTTTGGTTTTTGCCCATATTATTCTGGTGAGTATGGGAAATTCTTCTAGGGACATGAGATTCCAAAGCAAACAGTGGCCACTGTTTTTGAGCCTTACATAAAATTTATCGAACACTTAAATGAAAGGCGGCTTTCTACTTTTTTTTCTTCCCAGACTAAGTAAAACATTATTTATGTTAACATCACTAGGTGGCTTTGAAAAGCTTTTGATTTCCCTGATATACAAGCAGAGGTGGCAATCAAAACAGTTTAGTTATGTGGCATAAATTTATTTGAAGGCCATGTATCCTGCTTGTACTGTTCAGACATTTTAATGAGATGTAAATATAATTTAGCTGAAGCCATATATTTGCAAGTCATATCCTTTGGGAATGAGCCTGTCTGTTTATGGCACAGAGTATTTTATCACCTTGGTTGGCTGTTTCATAATTACGTAAAACTGTAGGTTGTATTTTAAGTTTTGGTTTATATACACATCATATTTATCTGCTAAATGTTGTTTGTAACTTGTTCATCTTACAGATGATTTGCTACGGAAGTGAGTCTTGTTAAGAATCAGTCTGTCTATACAGTGAGAGTGTGTATATGCTTCCACATTCATTCACTTGTGGTATTTAACTGCTAAACTATATTGAGCTAAAAATTTGTAAGCTGATTTTTTTTGCCGTTCTTTCTACTTTTTTCTAATTGTGGCTTCCTCTGGCAGCACTAATTAAATAAATACTAACATCCGCTGAAGAAAAACATATTGCTGTTAATGAAACAGAACAATTACAGTTGGTTCTCCGCGTCTACAGTCGTAAATTCAATAAAGCAGTAACTTTACTTTTCTGGCAGTATGGCCCCTTTAAGATGACCTGTGCCTTATTCAAGACAGCCTTGCACCTATTTCAACAGGAACTGCAGTCTGCTCACATAATTTGTAATAAAAACATCTTTGCCATTCTGAAGCTTCCCTCCAACCACTTTTCATATTATTTTATATATACAGCAATTCTGTACTTGCCAAATATCCTGCAGAAATCTCCCTCCTCTGAGTCTGACTGCAATCATTTTAACTGTGGGCAGCTAAAGCTGCTGTCTGTTCACTTCCTGGATTTACACAGAAGCACTCATTGGCCCTCTTATGACTCACCCCCCCCCTCCCTTCCTGGCAAACTCTCACAAGAGTGAGAAAGAGAGCTGTCAATGATGTCATAAGCCTAGGCTTTTTACCAGACAAGAAACAGGAAGAGTGGGCTGTATAAGGTATTTACTGGCAAAAAAAAATGTTTTACTATCCAAAGTTAAAACAACAAGGGCAGACGATTTAATAGATGAAAAAAATACTCAAGTTCCACTTTCAGTATAAGTATTGACACATGCCAGAATCCAATAGTTCTTACTACAGCCACTTTTAGAATCTGTTACTATGGCTGTGAAGATTTCTAAAACAAATAAAACTAGTAGTAATTAGTTGGTGTTCTCGGTGCGTAGGTGTTGTGTGTTCATTATTTTATTAAAGAAGAATTCTTGGCATCTGTGTATTATACTGTACATGGTTACATTGGTCCAGCTTAGACCAATGTCACTATGTATATACCATACCTTGAATATATTCAAAAGAATCAAACATAGAGTAGTTCTTATGAAGAAATATCAAGCGATATAATTCAGGTGATCTTCCTGCTCTAGTGCTTCAATCACCCAGTGCGAACTCCACCACTGTGAGAAAAACGCACTCACCAGATATTGTTGCTGTCTAATGAATAGAACAGCAAAAATTGCATATGATAAGATCCAGGTCATCAGATGTATGCAGTCATCATTAGCTCGCACTTATAGTGGGGACGGAAAGTATTCAGACCCCCTTCAATTTTTCACTCTGTTATATTGCAGCCATTTGCTAAAATCATTTAAGTTCATTTTTTTCCTCATTAATGTACACACAGCACCCCATATTGACAGAAAAACACAGAATTGTTGACATTTTTGCAGATTTATTAAAAAAGAAAAACTGAAATATCACATGGTCCTAAGTATTCAGACCCTTTGCTCAGTATTTAGTAGAAGCACCCTTTTGATCTAATACAGCCATGAGTCTTTTTGGGAAAGATGCAACAAGTTTTTCACACCTGGATTTGGGGATCCTCTGCCATTCCTCCTTGCAGACCCTCTCCAGTTCTGTCAAGTTGGATAGTAAATGTTGGTGGACAGCCATTTTTAGGTCTCTCTAGAGATGCTAAATTGGGTTTAGGTCAGGGCTCTGGCTGGGCCATTCAGTCACTGAGTTGTTGTGAAGCCACTCCTTCGTTATTTTAACTGTGTGCTTAGGGTCATTGTCTTGTTGGAAGCTAAACCTTCAGTCTGAGGTCCTGAGCACTCTGGAGAAGGTTTTCGTCCAGGATATCCCTGTACTTGGCCGCATTCATCTTTCCCTCGATTGCAACCAGTCATCCTGTCCCTGCAGCTGAAAAACACCCCCACAGCATGATGCTGCCACCACCATGCTTCACTGTTGGGACTGTATTGGACAGGTGATGAGCAGTGCCTGGTTTTCTCCACACATACCGCTTAGAATTAAGGCCAAAAAGTTCTATCTTGGTCTCATCATACCAAAAAATCTTTTTTCTCACCATCTTGGCGTCCTTCAGGTGTTTTTTAGCAAACTCCATGCAGGCTTTCATGTGTCTTGCACTGAGGAGAGGCTTCCGTCGGGCCACTCTGCCATACAGCCCCGACTTGTGGAGGGCTGCAGTGATGGCTGACTTTCTACAACTTTCTCCCGACTGCATCCCTGGAGCTCAACCACAGTGATCTTTGGGTTCTTCTTTACCTTTCTCACCAAGGCTCTTCTCCCCCGATAGCTCAGTTTGGCTGGACGGCCAGCTCTAGGAAGGGTTCTGGTCATCCCAAATGTCTTCCATTTAAGGATTATGGAGGCCACTGTGCCCTTAAGTGCAGCAGACAATTCTGTCTCTGAGCTCTTCAGGCAGTTTCTTTGACCTCATGATTCTCATTTGCTCTGACATGCACTGTGAGCTGTAAGGTCTTGTATAGACAGGTGTGTGGCTTTCCTAATCAAGTCCAGGCAGTATAATCAAACACAGCTGGACTCAAATGAAGATATAGAACCATCTCAAGGATGATCAGAAGAAATGGACTGCACCTGAGTTAAATATGAGTGTCACAGCAACGGGTCTGAATACTTATGGACCATGTGATATTTCAGTTTTTCTTTTTTAATAAATCTGCAAAAATGTCAACAATTCTGTGTTTTTTTGTCAATATGAGGTGTTGTGTGTAAATTAAAGAGGAAAAAAAATAACTTAAATGATATTAGCAAATGGCTGCAATATAACAAAGAGTGAAAAATTTAAGGGAGTCCGAATACTTTCCGTTCCCACTGTGTATCCAAATCACAGGACCCTTTTCAGAATGTATCCAAGTGCATGAATCATGACCTGGAAGTTTTATTTTTCATGGTAAAAACAGCTCAGCATATCCCATCTGTAGTAATAAGTCACCAATGACAAAGAAGAAAAAAATCTCATGGTGCAGTATTTATTGCTGAACCAGCATAAAAACAAACGCATAAAACAGTTGTGCCTAATGGTTATAATGGCGGCAGGACCTCAAATGCAGAACATCATGTGTGAAATAGTAAGCTTGCACTTGCATGAAGCGCCACCAATCTGAAACAGAGTGGTGGCCAGGACCTCAGGCGTTTGTATAGTAATAAACCTCTACAGGTGTTTCGCTCGCACACACACACACACACCATCAGGAGTATAAAAAGTTTTGCAGACATAAAGGTGAGTTATATAGCCCAGGTACATAGGAAATGCCCAGGTGCCCCAAGAATTTCCTATGTACCTGGGCTATATAAATCACTGCTAGTTTATGCCTGCAAAACAGTGGAGGTCGCACTGGGAGATCACTTGAATCATATCACTTGATATTTCTTCATAAGAACTATTCTATGTTTGATTCTTTTTGAATATTTTCACTGTTGGACTCCCTTTCCTTTACACTTTAGGTGTTTTTTTTGTTATATTGTGCTGAGCGCTGCAATTTTCCTTTGTTATTGTTATCACAGTGTTTTATAAATCTACACTAATTGCTAGGAGCTATATACCATTAAGCGCTGACACCATTTTTTTTTTTTTTTTTAATATATATACCATACCTGGCTGATGCCCTTGGAAGCTGGAACTCACCGAAGTAGAAACCACTACTTCAGTGATCTCTATTTGCTTCCAGGTCCTGCGCCAAGCAGCTGTTCTCCTTCATTGTGAACATAGGAGGCCAGCTGTTTGTCACAGGCTCCATTAAAAAAATGCATTGCATCTTAAAGATGAACTGCAGTCTGCTCACATAATTTGTAATAAAAATATCTTTGCCATTCTGAAGCTTCCCTCCAACAACTTTGCATATTATTTTATATATACACTGTGATTCTGTACTTGCCAAATATGCTGCAGAAATCTCTTTCCACTAAGATTTAAAAAGAGTAAACACAGTTGATTGATAATAAATGGCTACAGCCAAACACTAACCATGTTTTTTGTGTTATCATTCATATTCTCTGAAAAATGGACCAGAAATCATAAATTCTGCCAGGGTATGTAAACTTATGAGTACAACGGTATAATGTTTTGGGGTTCTAAGTAATTTTCCAGTAAACAAATGCCGATTTGTATGTGTGAGAGAAATTTCAGAATGGCAAGTGGTTGAAACCACTTCCTGCCCGCCGGCCGTCATATAACGTCCTTGACTTTGAGCGGGTATATCTGAATGATGCCTGCAGCTACAAGCATCATTCAGATATCAGCTTTCTCAGCCAGCGATTCCCTACACCATAAGAATGATCATAGTGGCTTCCCAGCCTAGAGGTGTGATGTGGGGTCTTATTGACCCCATATCTCACTGTAAAGAGGACCGATCATGCCATATTTATATTACAAGGAATGTAACATTCCTTGTATTAGGAATAAAAGTGATCAAAAAAAATATTTTTTTTAAAAAGTGTCAAAAAAAAAAGTAAAATTAACAACAACAAAAAAAATGTAATGCGCCCCTGTCCCCGTGTGCCCGCACGCAGAAGCGAACGCATACGTAAGTTCCGCCCACATATAAAAACGGTGTTCAAACCACACGTGAGGTATCGCCTCGTACGTTACAGCGAGAGCAATTTATTCTAGGCCTCTGTAACCAGTAAAAATTTTTAAAGCGTTGCCTATGGGGATTTTTAAGTACTGAAGTTTGGTGCCATTCCACGAGTGTGTGCAATTTTGAAACGTGACATGTTGGGTATCTATTTACTCGGTGTAACTTCATCTTTCAGATTATGCAAAAACATTGGGCTAACAGTTTTTTTTTCCAAAAACAGCATTCGAAAAATTGCTGCGCAAATACTGTGCGAGATAAAAAGTTGCAATGACCGCCATTGTATTCTCTAGGGTCTTTGCTAAAAAAAAAATATATAATGTTTGGGGGTTCTATAATTTTTTTTTGCAAAAAAATTATGATTTTTACATGTAGGAGAAAAATGTCAGAATTGGCTCGGGTGGTAAGTGGTTAAGTAAGTGTGTAAAGCATTATACTTCTAAATTGCTAAAATAATCTCTAAATAAAGCTGAATGATACAACCTATTAATTTTTCTTTGTGTTTCCTAGGCCAATTATACTGACCCTCAAAGTAAGCTTCGATTCAGCACAATTGAAGAATTCAATTACATCAGGATGCTTCCCACTGATGTTGTCACTGGGTATTTGGCACTAAGAAAAGCAACCAGTATAGTATCGTGACCATCTAGAAATGCAATTTTTTTATTATAAAATATTCTGTATTATAGAATTCATGCTGTAAAATGTATATGTATACAATGTAAAACGATAAAATTAAAATTTCCTTTTTTTTAAATTTTGTTTACCAGCTCTTTGTGTTTTAAAATAGTTACTTCTACCATTAGTTTAATGCCAAAACAAACCTAAAACTACAATGTAGTCTTACTGTATCTGAAAAAAAATAATATATAATCGGTCACACCAAATTTAATTTAACATTACAGTTGTTTTCATGTTACAACTATACACCGCTCAAACTTCACTTGGTTTCACTCTTTTTAAGTTAAGTATGCGTAAATACATTGTCAGATTGATTTTTAATGTTCAGTTTTGAGCATTTCCCACATACTCGCCATTACTCTGTGCACATCTGCCCACATCAGTGCTTAAATGGACTTCAGCATATATTTAGTCTGTGCCTTCGAACATAGATAAAACCACATTTTTAGAATATTGGGGAAGAGTTCTAAAAATGTTTGTATTGCTGTCCGTGTGACTTATTGCCCTGGTGACAACTGCTACCCTACTATTTGTCCTTTTTGTTATAGCATCAGGAAGTGATGGAAAAAACTCCCTATGAAAAACACCCTTATCTAAAACTAAAACGTCTAGGGTTGATCTTTAAAAGCTCCTTGTAAATAAAATGCAGGGTCAGTTTTAAACCTTCAAACATGCTGTTTTATAGAATAATAAGCCACAGAAAATAAGTTTTTCTTGTCTTCAGAATGATATCCTTTGGTCCCAGAGTCCTAATCTGATGATGTGTACCAGTTCAATATGAACGCAATGGGGGAGATTTACTAAAACTGATACACACACAATTTGATGCAGCTGTGCATAGTAACCAATCTGCTTCTAGGTTTTGTTGTCAAAGCTTAATTGAACAAGCTGAAGTTAGAAGGTGATTGGTTATTACACAGCTGCACCAGATTCTGTGTGCACCAGTTTTAGTAAATCTCCCCAATGACTACTAAAAGTAAATCCCTTTTTTACAGTTTCACTCTTTAGTCATGACAATGTTTTTAGAATGCATCCACCAGCAGTTTGGGCAATCGAAAGTGCCTTCAATGATTAAAAATTAGTAGTACTTGCAAAGCAATTTGAGTGGAAAAGGCTCGTATCTCAGGTGAATGGACACTGGCAAAGCTTTGGACAAAGCCAAGTGGGTTTACCTCTATAGCTCTACCCCATTTTGTGAGACCTCTGCTGAGGTGATGGACCTCTTCTCCCAAAATCACTTGCTTTAAGTGTTTGTTTATTGATGTACTTTGGATTTTGGATTGAACTCCTCACTGTTTTCTAAATCAACAATAGAAGCAGTGCATCTGGATTGATGCAACCTCAATGTAACCTTGGGTGTTGCACCTGGCCCAAACGTTGTGGGGACAGCATGTACTATTGCTTCAAGCACTTGTGCTTTTTTTTTTTGGCACTCACCTTGACGCTTAGTAAAATATGTGTAGTTAGCTGCAAGGTGCTGTACAGTCCCGGGGCTGTGGTCTATCCCTGAGACCCAGACCCTGAAGACCTCCAGGGGTATACCCACCGTTACGGGCAAAGCCTGAACCTTGATTATGGACCAGCAGCATGGACAGATAAGACAGGTTTACCCTGTACTGCACTGATACTCTAGCCTCACTTAGTACAAGTTTCCACAATAGTATTCAGTCTAAAACTGTAAGGAAACTGGGAATTGTGTTTTTAAATGTACTTGTGTAGTGTTAAACTTTTTAAACCATTGCCTGTGGAAATTATAGGGTTCTGAAGTTTGTTGCAGTTTCAAGGGTACATGCAATTTTAAGCCTTGACATGATGGATATCTGTTTACTCAGAGCCATCGCATCTTTTATATCGTACATTAAATGGTCAATATATTGCATAAATGTGCTCTAAAATTAACTTTTTAGTGTATTTTTTATTGAAATTTTCTGCTTTAAAAACCATTGGCCTAATATCTTGTAACAAAAAAAAACTGTACCTATTATTATTTCTATTTTATTCTCTAAGGTTTCTTTTTTAGAAATATATGATGTTTGGGGGTTTTAACTAATCTTCAGGCCTAAAATGATTTGTCTAAACGTGTGCAAAAATGGCTCTAGCAGTGAAAAGGTTAAAGAATGCATCCAACTCTGGATTATGGGCTCATACCTTCGGGTGACTGGATGCCTCACCTCTAACCCTACCCCACTCCATGAGTCCTAAGATGATGTACTATTTCTCCCTTGTGAAGAATTCACTCTTTTCTTAGTTTATTATATCATCTTTGGATTCTTCAATCAACTATTCAAAATTCTCCTTTACTGCCTTTTTATGCCAAAAATAGGAAACCGTGTATCCAGCCTGGAACAACCTCGATAAAATGTTGGGAGCCATATCTGGACCCCTCACTGGGGACGGCCTGTAATGTTGCTATGGGCACTGGATCCTGCATGGACACTAACCTCTGCACCTAATGTCTATAAAACACAGCCCTGAAGAGTCTTTTGTTCTATGCCCACTTTTACAGATGAAGCCTGGACACATATATATATATATATATATATATATATATATATATATATATATATATATAATTTCAGTCTCGTGGACAGGTAAGACCAGATTATTCTGTATTTATGACCGTTACTGTAGAAACTGGGGCCATGTTTAAAACATATTCACTTTACAGTGTAAACTTTAAAACTTGTCATAAAATTCCACCACTCAGTTTAGTCTCAAGTAGATAAACAGGTGTTATATCACATCACTAGTCACACACTTTAGCACCACTTTCGCTTGGAGCTCTTATTTGATAATTAGACGCTTCCTCCTTCCCTTCATCATGAGGACTGCACTACAGGATGGTCTATGCCCAGGTTGTTGTTGCTCTTCTGGACACACTTACAGGAGAATGCCCACCTGTATCTATTGCTTATACCAGGCAAAAGGGAGCCACAACAAAAACCTCAGGCAAACAAACCTCAGAGTAACAATGCTTCTCTTGCACTAGAGCAGGAAACACTTTTTAAAACTGATCTCTGCATCCAATTCTAGTTCTGATAAAAGCCACATTAATACAGCTATCTCTGTCTAGGGCTACAAAATGCCATTCTCCTCTGTTTCTATCTGAGTTGGATTGGGATATGTCCACCCTAGACCAGGCAGAGAGAGAAGGGAATGGGGAGGATATAAAGGCAGTGTTAGAGACTGCAGAAGACTTTTCTCTCCCACACTTTTACACCTGAAGTGGGAGCTTTACGCAGCATGCTTGTGAATGTGGATAAGCCTAGGCATTGTACAACTTGATTCTCTATCTTGGGTACAAATATACAAAAACCATAAATACATTAACTGTTGATCAACAAATAGAATGTGCAATCTATGAGAAATGGATCGCCCCTAAAAAAATGTTCACTCCTCCAAAATTCTTTGCTGTACTCTATCCAGTGAAAAAGGTGTTTACTAAAAATCGTTCTGCTCCTGTAGCTGATCCTCTCGTCTAATTCTTAACATCTTCCCGCCCAACCTATAGCAGATTGAGGGCTGGGGGGGCCTTTCGTCCTTCCGGGTAGACGTCCTATGACGTCCTCCCAGTCTTGTTGCTCATGCGCGCCCCGGGGGGCAAGCAGAGCGGCAACCGATTGTGAGCTGTCTCCCTTGCATCACCAATCAGGGTGACATGGACGTTGGCTCTTTACCACACAATCGCTGTGTTCAATCACAGCCCATTATGATTGTCGACAAAGACCTGTACAGTAACTCGCTGTGTGAGGAGGAGAACCCAGGAACAGTGAGTTACCACAATAACCCCTTGTATACTGTGCTGATTGCACTGGAATAAAGTGTACAGTGTATCAGTGCAGCCTATCCGTGTACCTGTCGCCACAGTCATCAGTGCAGCCTATCCGTGTAGCCATCACCGCAGCAATCAGTGCAGCCTAATCAGTGTACCTGTCACTGCAGCCTTCACTGCAGCGTATCCTTGTACCTGTCACTGAAGCCATTAGTGCAGCTTAATCAATGTTCCTGCCACCACATACATCAGTGCAGCCTAATCTGCCACAGACCCGCCATCACTGCCACCCATCAGCAGTGTTCCCGTCACAGCCACCTGAAGGTGCTCCTTGAATTTTGGGCCTCTCTATGTGGCTAGGCTGTAAAAGTCTCACACATGTGGCTGCATGTGAGAAATAACTTAATATGACAATTTTTGTGAAACAAAAAATACTTGATTTTTAAATTTTCACCAACATTGTGGGAAACGTTACAACTTCAAAAAAACTCACCAATGCTCCAAAAAGGGGTCATTTGGGAGGTATTTGTACTTTCGGACCTCAAGAATTGACATCGGGATTGATCCATATTTAATGATACATACCATAGCTTGTAGACGCTATGATTCCACACAGACTAAATAATATACACTGATTTGGGTTATTTTTACCAAAGAAATTTAGCTGTATACATTTTTGGGCTGAATTTATGAAGAAAATCACTTATTTGTAAGTTTTTATGTTAAAAACTAAGAAAAAAATGCTTTCTCTTATCGCAAAAAAATCCAGTGGTGAATAAATACCACCAAAAGAAAGCTCTATCTGTCTCAAAAAAATGCTAAATTTTTGTTTGAGTACAGTATTGCATGATTGAGTAACTGTCATTCAAAGTGTTAGAGCACTGAAAGCTGAAAATTGGCCTTGGCAGGAAAAGGGTAAAAGGGCCCTCTATTGAAGTGGTTAAACAAACGCTTTAGTGTACCAGCTTAAGATGTTCCTTTATTTAGAGAAAGTTTGGGATACTCATTAAAGTATAATTAAAGACAAAACTTTTTTCCAGTTTTGGACAGAGCGGAGAGGGATTAGAACACCTATTTTGTATTTTATTATAGGGTTTTATTGGTGCTTGTGCGCAATTAGGGAGATTCAGCCTCTGTATTTGTCCAGTTTTCCATTATCCTGAAAGTAAAAGAAAATTCCAAATTTAGGGTTGTTCCCAGAAAAGTAATAGAGGGAAAATCTTCAAAGCTAGTTCTGTTGACTGGAAGGGCTTGGCTAGGGATTTCCTCTTCTTGTTTTGCTTATGGGACAGGAAGTGAAGGTAAATCTCCCCAATGAAACAGATTGTGAAAAAAAACCTCCCTTACTCTCTCCAATTTTTTTTTTTTTTTTTAAAGTTTGCCTATATTTCTACTTTAAAACTTTCTTTACTATTGCAGGCCCAGTCCTGCAACCAGCTCTCAATGCAATTTCAGTATGGCAAATTGGACTAAGGCAATAAATAACCAACATGACCCTATCTATATTTCAGGATTGTGCAGTAGCAGCAATTGCTTTCTACTTTGCTCTTTTCTGAGGATGCCCTAGAATGGGGGCAACCCATCGATCGTGGTCTACCTGTCGACTGCCTGCAGGTGACTGGTGGACTGCGAACAGGTTCCTGCGCCTCCAACAAAAGCCTACGAAGTGCCGGTCCTTGTCTTTCCTCCTATCCAGCTCTGCCGTGCTGTCCCATCCCGGTCTCTCTCTCCTGCCTCCTCTGCAGCTCCGCCGTGCTTTCTGTCCCTGTCCCGGTCTCTCTCATGCTCCAGCCTCCACTGTTATCCGTGAATAGCAGAGACCAGGAGACCCTGCTTCCCAGTCTCCGCTGTGGAAAAAGGTAAGACACTGCTATGGGAGGGAAGGGGGGCCAGAGGTTACTGATATAAGGGAAAGGGGGGGGCCAGAGGACACCTGTGTGTGGTGTGGGGGGGGGTGATGTGAAGGGGCAGAGGACACTGTAATGGGCAGGGTCACCCCCCATTGCAGTGTCCTCTACCACCCTTCACATCACCTCCCCCCTGAACCCTGCATTCTGAGCCTAATACACTCCTGATCCCTGCATTCTGAGCGTAATGCACTCCTTATTCCTGCATTCTGGGTGCAACGCACTCCTGATCCCTGCATTCTGAGCGCAATGCACTCCTAAACCCTGCATTCTGAGCATAAAACGCACTCCTTAACCTTGCATTCTAAGCATAAAACGCACTCCTTAACCTTGCATTCTGAGCATAAAATGCACTCCTTAACCCTGCATTCTGAGCATAAAATGCACTCCTTAACCCTGCATTCTGAGCACAATGCACACCTTAACCCTACATTCTGAGCACAACGCACTACTTAACCCTGCATTCTGAGCACAACGCACTACTTAACCCTGCATTCTGAGCACAACGCACTACTTAACCCTGCATTCTGAGCACAACGCACTTCTTAACCCTGCATTCTGAGCACAACGCACTTCTTAAAACTGCATTCTGAGCGTAATACACTCCTAAACCTTGCATTCTGAGCATAATACACACCTAAAACTTGCATTCTGAGTGCAACGCACTCATGATCACTGCATTCTGAGTGTAATGCACTGGTGAACCCTGCATTCTCTGCATACCACACTCCTAAACCCTGCACTCTTGTAATACTTATATTAGTTGTGAGTAAAAATATTTTATCACAAAAAAAGTCGGGCTTACTGATTTTTTTTTTTATTTTTTTTTTTTAGGGGTGGCGGTGATCTTTGACTTTATTAGTGTTGTTTAAGTAGATCTCAAAGGTTGCCTACCCCTGCCCTAGGACATATGATGACACAAATTTTCAGAATATCTTTAATCTCATGTATGTAGAATGTTGTAGCACAAAGCCTGGGCAGCTGAAGTTAGCTACAAAAAGCACCTCACATGTATACTCATTCAAGGCAGATGGCTTTTTGGGGAGGCACTTCATCAAAGAGGTCACAGGTGGGAAGGCTTTACTCCAACAGTGGAAGATTCTAAAACATCCCTAACAGGAGCTTCTACCTCTTCAAAGCTCAGAGCACCTAAAAACTGTAACCAAGATTTAACTTCAAAACCTGTTTTAGCCCTGTCTTTCGGTGCAAGACTTGGGCTTACAAAGCCCACCAAGTCTTCCCCAAAGCCCTTTTTTCCCACTGAAGGGGTTCCTTTACTCTTAAGAGTGAGGGAGATGTGTGTTACAATTTCCCTATCTCTAAGTCCCATACCTTCCAGACCTGAGTTTGATTGTGTGTTTCTAAGGGTACAAAATATCATTCAAAACTCTACAGCCACACAGCTTTCTTCTCTCAAATCAACCAAAGCCTGTCCAATAACAGTCATATTTGTAGAACCATCTCTTGTCCAGCGTATTAGTTGTGCCAGTACCCCCACTAGGTAGGTTCAAAGTTTATATTCAAACCTGTTCATGGTCCATCCTGCTCTGGACCTCGATCTGGCCCTAAAATACCTTTTAATATTCTAAAGTTTTGCATGGAATCCGTAAGATCACTGATTGCCTTTCTGAGACAAGGGCATATCTGACATCTATAGACATCTAAGATGCAGATCTCCATTTTTCTCATCTATCCATGCATGTCATCAGCACTTTTTACACTTCACAGGGACAGACAGTCATTTCCAGTTTGTTGCACAGCCTTTCAACCGATCCTCTGCTCTGAGAGAATTCACAAAGGTTCTTCTTGTCCTTCTCAGAACCCTTCTCAGAACCCTTCTCAGAAAGGGCATTCAGTTATTTAGAGGACCTACACTTGAAAGACTAATCTCTTTCCCCGTTATCTGCAAAAATGCAAAGGACAATTCAGCTGCTTCGTGCTTTTGGCTGGGTGATCAATTTTCAAAAATCTGCTTTCCAGCCGTCTGTGTCCGGAATACTTTGGTCTGATCCTGGACACATTCCAATCAAAGGTCTTTCTTCCACAAAATAAGATTCATTCTCCTTTTCTTTGACTCTCTCTCTATACACAGTAAACCCCCCTTCTGCAAGGGCACCCAATGCACTGGGTACAGTCCAACAATGCCACAGCTGTGGCGTATATCAATCATCAATCAGCACCAGGAGTCACCAGGAGTCATGCAGCCTTGAAGCCAGGTAATCGCATGGATGGAGATTCACTGTCCAATGATCTGTGCAGTCCACCATCCGAGGAGTGTATAACTAGAAAACAGATTACCGCAGCTGCCACCGCCTGAATCAAGGGGAATGGACCCTTCACTCAAACATCTTCAACCTGATATGTCAAAGATGCGGGATCACAAATTTAAACATCCTGGCCTCTGGATTCAACAACAAAATACTTCTGTGGCCAGAACCAAGGACTCTTAAAGTGATATTAAAGCTTCTGCTGTTTTTACATTAAAATAATAAACATGTCATACTTACCTGCTCTGTGCAATGGTTTTGCACAGAGCAGCCCCAATCCTCATCTTCTTGGGTCCCCCCGCTGGCGCTCCTGGCCCCTGCTTGCTATGGGGACACCCAGGTAGGCTCGCTCCTAAGCCGCTTCTCTGCGTGTCCATTCACACACAGAGCCACGGCTCAGCCCCATCACTCTGCCCTGCTTAGCTTAGTATTGTCCGCAAATACAGAGATTGAACTGTTACGCCATCCTCCAGGTCGTTTATGAACAAATTAAATAGGATTGGTCCCAGCACAGAACCCTGGGGGACCCCATATAAACAAACATCTTATTATACCTAAAGAATATGTTCCTTAATTTCAAAAATTCAGAAAATTTAAGAAACTTCTAAAAGCTTTTACCTGCTACAATTTCTATTTGCTAGATCACAGCTAATTGGACTAGAGCAATCAACAACCAGCAGGATCCCGTCATCCAGAATCAAATCTTGGCATAATACTGGCAGACACTGCCCTCTGTTTTACCTTATCAAGATTCTATCCAAACCTATTTACAGTGCCAAAACACAGCAGGGGGTTTTTTGTTCCATCCTGGACCAAAAATCCTAAACTAGCCCCAAATTAGCCCCTTCACATTCCAGTTTCACATGGAATTTACAAGGTTGGTTATTGCCTCTATGAGACAAATGGATTACTTGCCATCAGTAGACAATCAAGATACTTGTCTACATATTCCAATTTACCCTCCTCATCAGCTCTTCCTGTGCTTCACAATAGGAGACAAACACTAAATTTGTCAACCTTCTTTTGAAGGACTCTTTTCCCCTTAACTATCTGCAAACATCCAAAGGACTATTCAGATTCTTCAGACCATCTGTTTGGTCATGCCTGCTCTCCAGCCTTTACTTCACCTGGAATATTTAGGCCTCATCCTTGGATCCTAAGATCAAAGAGACATCCCTTTGTAAGATTCTCATTCAAGGCAATCCCCTTTGCTCAAATCCATTAAAGGCCTCAACATTTTGCCTTGCCTTGAACTTCCTATGCGTCTCTCCAGCCAAGCAAGGATCTCTCTAGCTTGGTGGTTTTCCAATCTAACCTTGACAATGGGGACGTTGTTTCTACCACACCCATGGAAGGTGATGTCAGAAACCAGCAATCAGAAAGAGACAGAAGTGCAGTTAATCACACTTGTTTAATAATAATAAAAAGGTAAACAGTAAGCGTAGTCAATACATAGCCAGAGTTCAGTAACCAGATCGGGTAGTCAGCCAATGCCAATGTCAGAGAGCCAGAGATTAACGTAGTAGTACAGCAAGCAGGATCAGGAGCCAGAAGGGATGTCAGCCAAGCAAGTTTTCAACAGGAATGCAGGAGAAAGTCTCTGAGATGTGACCAAAGGCAAAGGCAGAGATGAAGTGAGCTGGACGACTTTAACCACTTCAGCCCCGGAAGGATTTACCCCCTTCCTGACCAGAGCACTTTTTACAATTTGGCACTACGTCGCTTTAACTGCTAATTGCGCAGTCATGCAATGCTGTACCCAAACAAAATTTGCGTCCTTTTGTTCCCACAAATAGAGCTTTCTTTTGATGGTATTTGATCACCTGTGCCGTTTTTATTTTTTGTGCTATAAACGGAAAAAGACCGAAAATTTTGAAAAGAAAACAATATTTTCTACTTTTTGTTATAAAAAAAATAAACTCAATTTTAGTCATACATTTAGTCCAAAATGTATTCAGCCACATGTCTTTGGTAAAAAAAATGTCAATAAGCGTATATTTATTGGTTTGCGCAAAAGTTATAGCGTCTACAAACTAGGGTACATTTTCTGGAATTTACACAGCTTTTAGTTTGACTGCCTATCTCATTTCTTGAGGTGCTAAAATGGCAGGGCAGTACAAACCCCCCCAAATGACTCCATTTTGGAAAGTAGACACCCCAAGGAAATTGCTGAGAGGCATGTTGAGCCCATTGAATATTAATTTTTTTGTCCCAAGTGATTGAATAATGACAAAAAAATTACAAAAAGTTGTCACTAAATTATATATTGCTCTCACAGGCCATGGGCATATGTGGAATTACACCCCAAAATACATTCTGCTGCTTTTCCTGAGTATGGGGATTAGGGATGAGCTTCAAGTTCGAGTCGAACTCATGTTCGACCCGAACATGGGCTGTTCGTAAGTTCGCCGAACAGCGAACAATTTGGGGTGTTCGCGGCAAATTCGAATGCCGCGGAAAACCCTTTAAAAGTCTATGGGAGAAATCAAAAGTGCTAATTTTAAAGGCTTATATGCAAGTTATTGTCATAAAAAGTGTTTGGGGACCTGGGTCCTGCCCCAGGGGACATGGATCAATGCAAAAAAAAGTTTTAAAAACGTCCGTTTTTCCCTTTAAATTTCGTACCTGGGGGGTGCCTATAGTATGCCTGTAAAGGGGCGCATGTTTCCCGTGTTTAGAACAGTCTGACAGCAAAATTACATTTCAAAGGAAAAAAAGTCATTTAAAACTACTTACGGCTATTAATGCATTGCCGGTCCGACAATACACATAGAAGTTCATTGATAAAAACGGCATGGGAATTCCCCACAGGGGAACCCCGAACCAAAATTTTAAAAAAAAATGACGTGAGGGGTCCTCCTAAATTCCATACCAGGCCCTTCAGGTCTGGTATGGATATTAAGGGGAACCCCCGCCAAAATTTTTTTAAAAATAGCGTGGGGTCCCCCCAAAAGTCCATACCAAACCCTTATCCGAGCACGCAACCTGGCAGGCCGCAGGAAAAGAGGGGGGGACGAGAGAGCGCCCCCCCTCCTGAACCGTACCAGGCCACATGCCCTCAACATTGGGAGGGTGCTTTGGGGTAGCCCCCCAAAACACCTTGTCCCCATGTTGATGAGGACAAGGGCCTCATCCCCACAACCCTGGCCGGGGTTGTGGGGGTCTACGGGCGGGGAACTTATCGGAATCTGGAAGCCCCCTTTAACAAAGGGACCCCCAGATCCCGGCCCTCCCCCCTGTGTGAAATGGTAAGGGGGTACTTTACCCCTACCATTTCACTAAAAAACTGTCAAAAATGTTAAAAATGACAAGAGACAGTTTTGGGCAATTCCTTTATTTAAATGCTTCTTCTTTCTTCTATCTTCTATCTTCTATCTTCCTTCATCTTCTTCTTCTGGTTCTTCCTCCGGTGTTCTCATCCAGCATCTCCTCCGCGGCGTCTTCTTCCCTTCTTCTCCTCGGGCCGCTCCGCATCCATGATGGCATGGAGGGAGGCTCCCGCTCTTCTCTTCATCTTCTTCTCTTCATCTTCTTCTCTTCATCTTCTTGTCTTCATCTTCTTTTCGGGCCGCTCCGCATCCATGATGGCATGGAGGGAGGCTCCCGCTGTGTGACGCTTCTCCTCTTCTGACGGTTCTTAAATAATGGGGGGCGGGGCCACCCGATGACCCCGCCCCCCTCTGACGCACGGTGACTTGGCAGGACTTCCCTGTGGCGTCACGGGGAATGCCAAAGGGAAGTTCTGTCATGCATATATATGCATATTATTCATGTTCATGTCCCATAGACTTTAACAGTGTTCGCGTGTTCGAACAAATTTTTTGCCTGTTCGCATGTTCTGGTGCGAACCGAACAGGGGGGGGTGTTCGGCTTATCCCTAATGGGGATACCACATGTGTGGGACTTTTTGGGAGCCTAGCTGCGTACGGGGCCCCGAAAACCAAGCACCGCCTTCAGGATTTCTAAGGGCGTAAATTTTTGATTTCACTCCTCACTACCTATCACAGTTTCCAAGGCCATAAAATGCCAAGATGGCACAATCCCCCCCCCAAATGACCCCATTTTGGAAAGTAGCCACCCCAAGCTATTTGCTGAGAGGCATGGTGAGTATTTTGCAGCTCTCATTTGTTTTTGAAAATGAAGAAAGAAAAGAAAAATGTATTTTTTTTTCTTTTTTCAATTTTCAAACCTTTGTGACAAAAAGCGAGGTCTGCAAAATACTCACCATACCTCTCAGCAAATAGCTTGAGGTGTCTACTTTCCAAAATGGGGTCATTTGGGGGGGGGGGGTTGTGCCATCTGGGCATTCCATGACCTCCGAAACTGTGATAGGCAGTGAGGAGCGAAATCAAAATCAAAAATGTACACCCGTAGAAACCCTGAAGGCAGTGCTTGGTTTTTGGGGTCCCGTATGCGGCTAGGCTCCCAAAAAGTTTCACACGTGGTATCCCCGTACTCAGGAGAAGCAACAGAATGTATTTTGGGGTGTAATTTCACATATTCCCATGGCATGTTTGAGCAATATATCATTTGATGACAACTTTGTGCAAAAAAAAAAAAAAAAATTGTCTTTTTCCCGCAACTTGTGTCACAATATAAAATATTCCATGGACTCGACATGCCTCTCAGCAAATAGCTTGGGGTGTCTACTTTCCAAAATGGGGTCATTTGGGGGGGTTCTGAACTGTCCTGGCATTTTATGCACAACATTTAGAAGCTTATGTCACACATCACCCACTCTTCTAACCACTTGAAGACAAAGCCCTTTCTGACACTATTTGTTTACATGAAAAATTATTTTTTTTTTTGCAAGAAAATTACTTTGAACCCCCAAACATTATATATTTTTTTAAAGCAAAGGCCTCACAGATTAAAATGGTGGGTGTGTCATTTTTTTTTCACACAGTATTTGCGCAGCGATTTTTCAAACGCATTTTTTTGGGGAAAAAACAGTTTTTTTTTTATTTTAATGCACTAAAACACACTATATTGCCCAAATGTTTGATGAAATAAAAAAGATGATCTTAGGCCGAGTACATGGATACCAAACATGACATACTTTAAAATTGCACACAAACGTGCAGTGGCGACAAACTACATACATTTTTAAAAGCCTTTACAGGTTACCACTTTAGATTTACAGAGGAGGTCTACTGCTAAAATTACTGCCCTCGATCTGACCTTCGCGGTGATACCTCACATGGTGCAATTGCTGTTTACATTTGATGCCAGACCAACGCTTGCGTTCACCTTTGCGCGAGAGCAGGTGGGGACAGGGGTGCTTTTTTTTATTTATTTTTTTTTTATTATTTTTTTGTTTTTTTATCTCATTTTTAAACTGTTCCTTTCATTTTTTTTTTTATCATTTTTATTGTTATGTCAGGGAATGTAAATATCCCCTATGATAGCAATAGGTAGTGACAGGTACTCTTTTTTTGAAAAAAATGGGGTCTATTAGACCCTAGATTTCTCCTCTGCCCTCAAAGCATTTGGCCACACCAAGATCAGTGTGATAAAATGCTTTCCAAATTTCCAAATGGCGCTGATTACATCCGGCGAAATCTAAGTAATGAAATGCTCGTAGCTTCCGGTTTCTTAGGCCATAGAGATGATTGGAGCCATTCTGGTCTCTGATCAGCTTTATGGTCAGCTGGCGGAATCACCGGCTGCATTCTTAGGTTCCCTGTTGGGACAGGAGAGCTAGAGAAAAACATGGAAGACGGTGGGAGGGGAGACATTCCCTCCCAATGCTTGTAAAAGCAGTCTAGAGGCTAATTAGCCACTAGGATTGCTTTTACATGAAAGCCAACCGCTGGCTGAAAAGAATGATACCAAGATGATACCTAAACCTGCAGGCATCATTCTGGTATAACCACTCAAAGTCCAGCAAGGACGTTGCTGGTCCTTGTTGGGCATATATTGTCATCTTTTTTTTTTTCATGCAGCCTGTGGGCTGAACGAAAGAAAGAGATTGATTGGTGGGTATGCCCACCATTAGAATACCTCCCTTCATCCACCCACTTCTAATGATGGGCATACATGCACCATTTATATATGCCGAAGCATGGGGGCATCCGCCCCAAAAGTTAGGAGCAAATCGCTCCTCCGCCCCTGCTGCCCCCATGCTTGGGCATATATCACCTCCGCTGGAGTCACGGCTTTATATATCGTGGGAGCAAATGCTGTTGCTGTCAAGATAAATAAATCCACGCTGCAGCTAAATGGCGTACCTGAAAACAAAAAAATGGTTAACAATAAAACACAGTAAACAGTAAAGTATAAAAAAATTGCATACCTGAAAAGCAAACATAATAAAACATAATAACAATAAAACATTGCAGAATAGAATACAGTAAAAAAGAGCAGAACGATAGAGAGAGAATAGAGAGACAGAGAACAATAAAACGACAACTATTTTTGTTTTTTTTATTTTATATATATATATATATATATATATATATATATATATATATATATATATATATATATATATATATTTTTTTTTTTTCTTTACACTTTTTTTTGTAACTGTAACTTTTATAACTGTAACCGGTTCCAGGTGCAGGTCTCTCAAAATGCGATGGCATCTTGGGAGACCCTGTGAAAGTGTGCCTATTCTGTGCAATGCTGTACCCTACGCTAATACTCAACTAGTGTATGGTAGCGTTCAAAATATTCACCAATGCAAAGACCAGGACAGGAGGGACAATAATAGCGGGTGTCACGCCCATATCCACGCTTGCTGCAGACATGACATCTGTTTTGGGGGGTTCGTTGGATAGGGGTACTCGGGAGGACATAAAGAAAATGCCTCTCATGCAGCCGACTGCATTTGGTTGGGGATGTGAATGGGGGAAGTACGGGTGCTGCAGAAGTGGCGGGTTCCCAATTAGGATTGGCGAATGCAGCAGGAACGGCATTATGGGCACGACGGGCCTGTGTTTGTCTTCTTCTTGGTGGCAGCAGGACACTACTTGTGCTTGCCACCTCACCAGCTTGAACTGCACTCGCCACGTCACCGAGTTTTACTGCAGTGCTAGTTTGACTATGACCGGGGTGTACTAGGCCGCTGGTGCTTGCCAGTTCACCAAAACGCTACAAAAAAAACTGTTAGCGATCACAGGGATCAGGCCTGACTCTGCGAACGCTGCAGTTATGCGTTTAGTGTTTTGTAAGTGACAGTGATCAATCGATACTGCACTTGGGTGGGCTGGGCTGGGCCGGGCAGAGGGGCAAAACGCAGGTGCTAGCAGGTATCTGGGCTGATCCCGCTAACACTGCATTTTTGGGAACCCTAAACTGCTGGAGGCGCTAGTATAGATCTGATCGGATCAGATATTGATCTGTTCAGCTACTATACCACTAAGGGAGATGTACGGTGCATGGGTGTTAGCGCTACTGGCACTAACCTGACGCTGCTTGGGGCTGGTGCTTGCCAGTTCACCAAAACGCTACCAAAAAAACTGTTAGCGATCGCAGGTATCAGGCCTGACTCTGCGAACGATGCAGTTATGTGTTTAGTGTTTTGTAAGTGACAGTGATCGATCGATACTGCACTTGGGTGGGGTGGGCTGGGCTGGGCCGGGCGGAGGGGCAAAACGCAGGTACTAGCAGGTATCTGGGATGATCCCGCTAACACTGCGTATTCAGGAACATTAAACTGCTGGGAACGCTAGTATAGATCTGATCGGATCAGATATTGATCCGTTCAGATACTATACCACTAAGGGAGGTGTATGCTGCGTGCGTGGGTGTTAGCGGTACTGGCGATAACCTAATGCTGCCTGGGGTGACGCAGACCCTATCTGACCCTAAAACCTAAGTTGTATCACCGCCGTGCGGTCAGGGGGCTAAACCTTTATTAGGTAATAAACCGCGGGTGCCCTGACACTATAAAAAATAAACTAACCAGCGTCACCTGTAACAGTTATACGGTGATCACTGGTGAAAGGGTTAACTAGGGGGCAATCAAAGGGGTTAAAACCTTTATTAGGTAGTATATGGGGGTCCCTGACGCTATAAAAAGCTGACGGCGAACCTATATATTTACCTCCCTAACTAGCGTCACCAGTGACGCTAATACAGCGATCAGAAAAACGATCACTTAGTGACACTGGCGACAGGGGGTAATCACAGGGTTAAAACTTTATTAGGGTGGGGTTAGGGGGTACCCTAGACCTAAAGGGGGCTAACACTAACTGCCCTACCACTTCTAACTGTCACAAACTGACACCAATGCAGTAATCAGAAAAAAAAAACTGCTTGGTGTCACTGTGATTGGGGGGGGGGTGGTGGGGGGTGTAAAGTATGCCTGGTGTGTTTTACTGTGTGTGGGTAGTGTTTGTGCACTCACTCAGATGTCTTCTCTCCTCGGCGCCGGAACGGAAAATACCGAGCCGAGGAGCGATGACATCACTTCCTCTGCCGCTGTTTACAAATACAGCAGCAGAGGAAGAATCTCATTCGTTGGGAGCGATCGCGAGGGGGTGGCCACGAATGGGTGGTCTCCCCCTCAGCCTGGATCGCTCCCCTAACGAAGCTGACCGCCTCGGACACTGGGGGAGGCAGATCATCTACCAGGTATGTGATTTTGCCTGCCTGTGCCATTCTTCCGCAGTATATCTGTGTTAGGCGGTCGGCAAGTGGTTAAGTAGCCAGGACTGATGAGCAGATCATCAACAGCTGAGCCACTGTGGAGAGAAAGGAGCTGGCAATTAGACGACAGCTGAGCGGCCAGCTCAGAGAAGGAAGGGCTGAACCCAGCCCCGACAGTACCCCCTCCTCAACGACCCCTTCCCCTCAGAGGACCACCGGGCTTAAGGGGAAAACGTCTATGGAAATCACGAAGGAGGACTGGGGCATGTACGTCCGAGGATGATACCCAAGAGCGTTCCCCCTGGACCGTACCCCTTCCAATGCACCAGGTACTGTATGCTCCCACGGAACCTACGGGAGTCAACAATGGATTGTATGGACGTGGTATGGACTGGGGGGGAGGAAATTGCAACCACAAGTTCATTTAAATGGGATTTGACTTGTTTTTTTCCTTTTAGAAATGTCATTTTTGCTGCAGCATGTTCTATGCATGCTATAGATGCACCACTTTACAGGTAGACTAAGAGGATAAATATACAAAAAAAGTGCAGCGCTGGATAACTACTAAACAGTAGATAATAAAAAACTGTGCTAGAAAGCAAACAAAAACATAGAGAACTAGCAAGCCGTGCACATGGCTTCACTACTGATTAACCTGATCAAAATTAATGGATATTGTCCATAAGTGAATAATAGTGCATAGCAAACACCAACTCAAATCTTATAGAAAAAAACGTGCTTAATTCTGTTATAGTGTCCACAAATGCATGAGTGAAAATTCTGCTGGGTAATTCCGTGACTTCCACCGCTGATAGACCCGTCACCACAGAAAGATTAAAGGCTTACCAGACAGCCCTTGAAAGACAGCATGGAATATCCTCCACTTTGGATGTTGTCCTCCCTGTGGATGGCTCCTGTCCGAAAGCGCTGGAAGGATGGTTTGCACACAGATTCTCAGTAGTGGAGGGAGGGGAAATCCCCTCTCAGCGATGATAAGTATCCAAAAGAAGAAGAGAAATGCTCCAATAGTGTAAAAAGGCTTTAACGTTCCTTTATTAAAATTGCCATACAGGCATCCATAAACAAAGATTCCTTGCAAGGAGTTTAAAACAGCTCCGATGTAAACGAAAAGTTTGCGCATGCGCAGTCCGTGCGTGCGTGTCTACCCTACGGCCGTTTTGTCAGAAATGACATCATCAGGGGCACGCCCACACGTCCGCGCATGCGCATTAAGTACCCGAACGGCGGAACGAAAAGGTTCAGCCATTGGTCACCGGAGCTCACAGAAACAGCAAAAAAGAAATGCTAATTGGTTCAAATGCTGATTAACCTGGTTTTGACACCCAGGACCGCCTAAACTTTTCTAGTGCCATCTTGTGGACAGCTAGCATATTGCCACAAGAATAAAATTATTTAACATTTTAAACACAAAAAAACTTTAAAAATGTATAAAAATTGTGCAAATGGCTGAAGGACAGTTCGCAACACCCTTCAAGGTAGAAACATTTATAATACATTTATCCTCAAATCGGGGGGATTGCTTCCCACAAGATTCAAAAATCATATAGTATAGCAAAAAAATATTTTTTTTTTTTTTTTTTTTTTTTTTTTAATGGCATATTTAACAGAAAAAATCCAGATAAACTGGAAAAAGGGATAATTTGCTTTTATATAAAAAATAACAATAAAAAATAAAAAAAATAATAAAAAATAATCTCCCTTTTGAACCTCACGACCCATTCCATTTGGAGGAGTTATTCCAGAGACTTCCTAATCTGAAATTATACAAGGCCAAAAAAATCCTCTCCTGATAGAAAAACAAGACCAAGATGGGCAGCCTTATTTACCAAGAACGTGTGAGGGGACACCAAAAGAAGGGAAATAATTATCAACCATTGTTGATAAAACAATTGATGTCCCACTCCACATTTAAACCCCCAGGGACATGGCAGTCCAGTTTATATATCCAGTTGGTCTCACTTCTAGATATGCTACGCTTGCCATTGCTACCTCGCCAGTGTGGTATATATTTTTCGAGGGCGACAAACGTAGTACCAGTGGGATCCCTATTATGTTTAAGATCGTAATGTTTTGACACATTATGTTTATCAAAACCCTTCCGGATATTGGTGACATGCTCCCCCAGTCTTACCTGCAACTTTCTAGTGGTGCGCCCCACGTATTCCAAACCGCAGGGGCACCTTAACAGATATACTACGCACTTTGTAGTGCAGGTGATAAAAGATTTTATTGATTATGTGGCACCAGTTCGTGTTGATGTAAACTCAGTTAATCTCCTCCCCCTGAAGGCATTAATGCTACAAACTTGACACTTCCTACATGGGTAGAAGCCCTTTAGATCTCCAAAGAAAGAAGGTCTTACTGGTGGGTCTGGAACGTTAGGTGCTATGAAGTGTCTAAGATTTGAGGCGCCCCTAAAAAGCACACAAGGATTGTCTCCCAATAACGGCCCCAGAATTCTGTCATTCTTAATGACAGGCCAGTGTCTTTTGATTATACGTTTTATGGCCCAATGCTGGCTGGAGTAGGTGGTTAGAAAAGCCAAGCCGAAGTCGTCCCTTTTCTCTACTTGTGGTGGTTTGTCAGCTAAGAGAATCTGACGATCCCTGTTGCCTACTTCTGTTATTACTGAGTCCAGCGACTGACCATCATAGCCCTTGTTTAGAAATCTGTATTTAAGAACCCGAGCTTCTTTTTTATAATCCTCCAGGTTGGAACAATTCCTCCTGAGCCGCAAAAATTGACCCTTTGGGACTGCTGACAGCCAGGAACGGTGATGACAAGAATCAAGTGGAATGTATCCGTTCCTGTCTGTCTTTTTAAAATATGTAGATGTGGTAATACTTCCATTGTCTATGCTAATTTTCAGATCCAAAAAATGAATTTGGGTGGCATTGACCTCATGAGACAACACAATGCCTCTATCATTGTTGTTCAAAAAGGAAAGAAAAGTCATGACAGATTCAGTGTCCCCGTCCCACATAAAAAGGACATCGTCGATGAACCTTTTCCAGAAAATAAGTTCATTACGTCTGTTGTGTAATACCACATCTTCTTCCCACTTGGCCATGAATAGGTTGGCCATGCTGGGAGCAAACTTTGCTCCCATGGCCACTCCTTTCATCTGCAGATAATAAGCTCCATTGTGCCAGAAGTAATTATGTTTCATCGAAAAATCCAGTGGCTCGACCACGTATTTCTTTTGCGTGATTGAGATACTGGAGTCACGATGAAGGAAGAATTGCACCGCTTCATGACCTAGCTGGTGAGAGATAGCCGTATAAAGCGAAGCTACGTCCGCGGTTACCAGTAAGTAAGTTGGTTTCCACTCTATCTCCCCAAGCAAGTTGATGACATGCTTTGTGTCTTTTAAAAAGGAGGGGGTTCCCATCACCAGTGGTTGTAAGTACTTGTCGATGCACTTCCCGACTCTTGACGTAACAGAGTCAATTCCACTGATGATGGGTCTCCCTGGAGGGTTAACCAAAGTCTTGTGTATCTTTGGTAATATGTACATAACTGGCATCCGTGGTGCCAAAGGTACCAAAAATTCTTTTTCTTTCCTGTTCAGAATGCCCATATCATAACCCTTCTGGACTAGTGTTTTTAACTTCTGTTTAAATTTGGATGTGGGATCGGCCGATAAGGGGGAGTATGTTTCAGAAACTCCAAGGATTCTTGATAGCTCATTGGAATAGGCCTCCTTGTCCAAAACCACAATAACAATCGGGGCAACTTGGCCCCGAATGTTAACATCTTCCGAGATTTGGTTATTAAAGATCTGGCTAACTTGAATACAAGAGCTATCCGGCTTAGGCAAGATATTGCTGTGGGTATGGAGTCTCTTTGTAACAGAAATGATTTAGTGGTTCGCCCCGCCGATAAGGGGGGGCTATTGTGGTTTTGGACAAGGAGGCCTATTCCAATGAGCTATTAAGAATCCTTGGGGATTCTGAAACATACTCCCCCTTATCGGCCGATCCCACATCCAAATTTAAACAGAAGTTAAAAACACTTGTCCAGAAGGGTTATGATATGGGCATTCTGAACAGGAAAGAAAAAGAATTTTTGGTACCTTTGGCACCACGGATGCCAGTTATGTACATATTACCAAAGATACACAAGACTTTGGTTAACCCTCCAGGGAGACCCATCATCAGTGGAATTGACTCTGTTACGTCAAGAGTCGGGAAGTACATCGACAAGTACTTACAACCACTGGTGATGGGAACCCCCTCCTTTTTAAAAGACACAAAGCATGTCATCAACTTGCTTGGGGAGATAGAGTGGAAACCGCGGACGTAGCTTCGCTTTATACGGCTATCTCTCACCAGCTAGGTCATGAAGCGGTGCAATTCTTCCTTCATCGTGACTCCAGTATCTCAATCACGCAAAAGAAATACGTGGTCGAGCTACTGGATTTTTCGATGAAACATAATTACTTCTGGCACAATGTAGCTTATTATCTGCAGATGAAAGGAGTGGCCATGGGAGCAAAGTTTGCTCCCAGCATGGCCAACCTATTCATGGCCAAGTGGGAAGAAGATGTGGTATTACACAACAGACGTAATTAACTTATTTTCTGGAAAAGGTTAATCGACGATGTCCTTTTTATATGGGACGGGGACACTGAATATGTCATGACTTTCCTGTCCTTTTTGAACAACAATGATAGAGGCATTGTGTTGTCTCATGAGGTCAATGCCACCCAAATTCATTTTTTGGATTTGAAAATTAGCATAGACAATGGAAGTATTACCACATCTACATATTTTAAAAAGACAGACAGGAACAGATACATTCCACTTGATTCTTGTCATCACCGTTCCTGGCTGTCAGCAGTCCCAAAGGGTCAATTTTTGCGGCTCAGGAGCAATTGTTCCAACCTGGAGGATTATAAAAATGAAGCTCAGGTTCTTAAATCCAGATTTCTAAAAAAGGGCTATGATGGTCAGTCGCTGGACTCAGTAATAACAGAAGTAGGCAACAGGGATCGTCAGATTCTCTTAGCTGACAAACCACCACAAGTAGAGAAAAGGGACGACTTCGGCTTGGCTTTTCTAACCACCTACTCCAGCCAGCATTGGGCCATAAAACGTATAATCAAAAGACACTGGCCTGTCATTAAGAATGACAGAATTCTGGGGCCGTTATTGGGAGACAATCCTTGTGTGCTTTTTAGGGGCGCCTCAAATCTTAGACACTTCATAGCACCTAACGTTCCAGACCCACCAGTAAGACCTTCTTTCTTTGGGGATCTAAAGGGCTTCTACCCATGTAGGAAGTGTCAAGTTTGTAGCATTAATGCCTTCAGGGGGAGGAGATTAACTGAGTTTACATCAACACGAACTGGTGCCACATACTCAATAAAATCTTTTATCACCTGCACTACAAAGTGCGTAGTATATCTGTTAAGGTGCCCCTGCGGTTTGGAATACGTGGGGCGCACCACTAGAAAGTTGCAGGTAAGACTGGAGGAGCATGTCACCAATATCCGAAAGGCTGCCATGTCCCTGGGGGTTTGAATGTGGAGTGGGACATCAATTGTTTTATCAACAATGGTTGATAATTATTTCCCCTCTTTTGGTGTCCCCTCACACATTCTTGGTAAATAAGGCTGCCCATCTTGGTCTTGTTTTTCTATCAGGAGAGGATTTTTTGGCCTTGTATAATTTCAGATTAGGAAGTCTCTGGAATAACTCCTCCAAATGGAATGGGTTGTGAGGTTCAAAAGGGAGATTATTTTTTATTATGATTTTTGAATCTTGTGGGAAGCAATCCACCCGATTTGAGGATTAATGTATTATAAATGTTTCTACCTTGAAGGGTGTTGCGAACTGTCCTTCAGCCATTTGCACAATTTTTATAAATTTTTAAAGTTTTTTTGTGTTTAAAATGTTAAATAATTTTATTCTTGTGGCAATATGCTAGCTGTCCACAAGATGGCACTAGAAAAGTTTAGGCGGTCCTGGGTGTCAAAACCAGGTTAATCAGCATTTGAACCAATTAGCATTTCTTTTTTGCTGTTGCTTCAGCTGTTTCTGTGAGCTCCAGTGACCAATGGCTGAACCTTTTCGTTCCGCCGTTCGGGTACTTAATGCGCATGCGCAGATGAGTGGGCGTGCCCCTGATGATCATTTCTGACGAAACGGCCGTAGGGTAGACACGCACGCACGGACTGCGCATGCGCGAACTTTTCGTTTACATCGGAGCTGTTTTAAACTCCTTGCAAGGAATCTTTGTTTATGGATGCCTGTATGGCAATTTTAATAAAGGAACGTTAAAGCCTTTTTACACTATTGGAGCGTTTCTCTTCTTCTTTTGGATACTTATCGCTGAGAGGGGATTTCCCCTCCACCCCCCTCCACTACTGAGAATCTGTGTGCAAACCATCCTTCCAGCGCTTTCGGACAGGAGCCATCCACAGGGAGGACAACATCCAAAGTGGAGGATATTCCATGCTGTCTTTCAAGGGCTGTCTGGTAAGCCTTTAATCTTTCTGTGGTGACGGGTCTATCAGCGGTGGAAGTCACGGAATTACCCAGCAGAATTTTCACTCATGCATTTGTGGACACTATAACAGAATTAAGCACGTTTTTTTCTATAAGATTTGAGTTGGTGTTTGCTATGCACTATTATTCACTTATGGACAATATCCATTAATTTTGATCAGGTTAATCAGTAGTGAAGCAATGTGCACGGTTTGCTAGTTCTCTATGTTTTTGTTTGCTTTCTAGCACAGTTTTTTATTATCTACTGTTTAGTAGTTATCCAGCGCTGCACTTTTTTGTATATTTATTTAGTTTGTGCCCCCTATCAGGGTTATAGTGTTCAGCTGCAAGACACCTCTTTTCACAGATTTTGAATTCATAATTTTCAGTCACTTATTTCTTTGCACACCTAGCGCAAATTTTTCTTTTAGATAGACTAAGAGGATACCCCAGGCACTGTGTTTGATGGAATTTTTCGTTTTTATTGTGCACTTTAAACGTCAATAAAAATCACTGCTCCTGAAAAAACTATTGTTTTTTTTTTAAAAATGTGCTTTAATACATGTCTCCCAGGGCAGTACCCAGACCCTGCAAACCAAACAGGGGTGGTGTTCAGCCCATCTCTACATGGCACCTCAACTAAATAAGAAACCTGAAAAAAGAAAACCACACACTTCAGATTCGATGGTGACAACATAAAATTAGAAGGCAGCTTCTGCCTCCTTTGGTTAATTATTAACAACAAAGGATCAAGCAGTCAAAAATTATGACCTTAGACTGGAACTTTGTGGAAGATCAAGGATGAAAGACCTAGATAATATTTGTCTTAGGACAATGTTCAGAAATGTCTAGGCTATGATATTTTCTATTACTCTATATGGATGTAAAACCTGAGAAATGAAGATGCAAGATAGAAAAAGTATTGCTGAATTTGGAACATGACATTTGGCTTTGGCAAATAATTCTAAGAACATTGTGGACAGTGGGGAAAACAAACAATTCTTCAGCTAGTCAAGCTCAACCTTTCACTAGCAGTCAGATGACTAAACTGCAGCTGTCTTATTTTGGGTATATTTAAAGAAAAAAAAACTATACAACTATGCTTGGAAAATGATGTGTGAGTGCCATTTAGTACAGTGGTAAAGTGAGGATAGGCTGCCTGAATGATCTAAACTCCAGGGGCATATCCATGAGAGCCTGAGCTCAGAGGAAGAGGATGTGGAATGTTGCTGGGTTTCATTCAACCCAGTTGACCGACAACAACTAGTGCAAGGAAGGAACTACTGTGGAAGACTGGATTGAATGAATTAAAATTTTGTAGCGAAGGTGGCTTCACTATTTTTTAATGAGCTATCCATTTTTTTTTTTTTAACTGAATGTGTTTTAAGTTTTAGAACCTGCCTTCTGTTTAATAACAATATCTATATTTTAGTGAAAACTCCTGTAGAAAGCATATGATGTAATACAGGATTATTACTATTTACTTAACGACTTCAGCCCCAGAAGAATTTACCCCCTCCTGGCCAGGCCATTTTTTGCGATACGGCACTGCGTCGCTTTAACTGACAATTGCATTGTCCTGTGACGCTGTTCCCAAACAAAATTTACATCCCTTTTTTCCCATAAATAGAGCTTTCTCTTGGTGGTATTTGATCATCTTTTACATTTTGCGCTATAAACAAAAGAAGAGCGACAATTTAAAAAAAAAAAACACTATATCTTTTACTTTTTGCTATAATAAATATCCCACATTTTAAAAAAACAAAAACAAATTTTTTCCTTAGTTTAGGCTGATATGTATTTTTCTACATATTTTTAGTACAGAAAATTGCAATAAACGTATATTGATTGGTTTGCGCAAAAGTTATAGCGTCTACAAAATAGGGGATAGATTTATGGCATTTTTATTTTTTTTTATTTTTTTTACTGGTAATGATGGCGATCTGCGATTTGTAGTGGTACTGCAATATTGCGGTGGACAAATCGGACACTTTTGACATTTTGGGGACCAGTGACATTTATACAGTGATCAGTGCTAAAAAATGCACTGATTACTGTATAAATGTCACTGGCAGGGAAGGGGTTAACACTATAGGGAGATCAAAGGGGTTAACTGTGTTCCCTAGGTGTGTTCTAACTGTGGGGGGGATGGGACTGACTGGGGAGGAGACCGATTGGTGTTCATACTTAGTAGATCTGTCTCCTCTCCCCTGACAGAACCGGGCTCTGTCATGAGCGTTCGCGGGGGTGCCCGCCGGGCACTCGCATTGGCTACTGGGACACGCTGCGGGCACACAGGCAAGCCTCCTACAGCGTCTTAAAGAGCCGACGTACAGCTAAGACGGCTCGCCCAGGGGAGCCAACCTGCTGCAGTATAACATGCGGCGGCTGGTCAGGAACCGGTTAATATGTACTTATTATTACTCACTAAGCTACTACTACTTACATTCATTATGCTTAGCCAGCCCAGTAATTTGAATGGGCTGCCAACTTCACCAAAAAAGTAGCATACACTATTTTTACCAACATGGTAGTGTGTAGAATGTGTGTGTTCCCGCAATGCAACAGTGTGAATCTAGCCTAAGTGTATGTACCTTTACTGTTATCTTAAACATCTCATGTTGACCCAGTTAACGTAACATATTTAAGTTTAAATACACTTATTTCTCTCTCAATATAGCAGCAGAGAAAGAATAGCAATTATTCAATACAAATTTGTACACAAATGCCATTTTTCGTCACGGTTTAAAGGTAATTTGGACTGTTACATGCAAAATACAGCAACTGCTTCTTCCTGCCCCCTCATCACAAAGATGAATATCTATACAGAACATCCTGGTCTATCCTGGTGCAGTGTTTGGCCCTTAGAAATAAATATAAGGAACGTCCACGTTGGTCCAGCAGGCAGATGGCCCTTCAGGTAAATTCTAATTGACCAGGCCCACACTAGAACAGGAGCACCAGATTCTAAAGGTTTTCTGGTATTTGTACTATCCTCATCTTTAGATTCATTCAACTTCTAGAGCCTAAGTGCAGCCAAAATCACAAACATGAAATCAGCACAAGGGACATAACTTCAGTAGGATGTGTCCCTTGTACCGATTCTTCTGTGAAACCTTTCTCCATCCTGCCCTCCCAACCCAGCCGCTGTAATCTTCCAGGTTGGTGGGGGTTAGTACAACTAAAGACGGCCATAGACAGAGTGATTTGCTTTCCTACAACTGAATCTCTGAAAATGACATTTGCATCCGAAAAACAAATTGAAACAAAACACACATTTAACTCTAACCCCTCCATATACATCCTCCCACTCTGTGACCAGTATATTAACCTCCTGCTGCCAAACGATATACAGTACTGGTACATTGCAGTAGTTTTTTTTTTTTTTTTTTTTTTTTTAGAGCCGGCGATGCCCTACAATATAAAAGAGATCCTAGCAGCTAATTAGCACTAGTTAGGGGTTGACTCCCCTCCTGTCACCCTCCAGTGCCTCCCTGGATACTCCTGTCCCACCTGGGAGCCTAGGACTGAAGCTGGAGGTTCACCTGATTGATCATAGAGCTGATCGGGAACCGGAATGTCATCTGTATGGTCTAAGAGCCTGAAAGGGATGAGTATTTTACAGTTTGGGAATAATGTAAACAATCCCTTTTTGGATTGGGAAAGCAACTGTTCAAACTGATCCTGGTTTGATCAGATGAGCAATGATGTTTTTAAAGCCAGATGAGCAATCTGGGGTCTAACAGACCCCAGATGAGCAATCTGGGGTCTAACAGACCCCAGATGTCTCAGTAAAGAGGACCTGTCATGCTTCATTGCTATCACAAGGGATGTTTACATTCCTTGTGATAGCCATAAAAGAAACAGTGTAAAAATGAAAAAGTTCAAATGAAATAAATAATAAAATTGTATTTTTTTTTAAGCACCCCTGTCCCACTGTGCTTGTTTGCAAAGACAAACACACACGTTAGTCCTGCGCCGGTACGTAAATGTCAATCGCATCACACATGAGATGTAGCCGCGAATGTCAGATCGAGAGCAATAATTCTAGCACCAGACCTCCTGTGTAAATCTAAAGTGGTAATCCTGTAGGCTTTTAAAGCATTGCTGTCCCATGGGCCTGTGCATATTTAAAGCGTGACATAATATTTTATCATATTTCATCTATTTATATTCAATGCTAAGGCCAACTTTTTTTTTTTTTTTTTAAATGTTGGCCTTTTTTTTTCTTTGTATTGTATTCATCTCAGAAATGAATGGCTATGCGCAGTTGTATGCGGGTATACACCAGTACTTGCGTAAACATGAATACAGCATACGGGTATGTGACAGGGGTTTTTGGAGGGGACTGCAGGGTACCCTCTTGCCTATTCACTATGAGCCCTGGCTTTTGAGGGGGCTATATTCTTTAGAAGCTGTGTGCCTGGGGGACCTTTGGAGTGGTTTTGCTTTAGGTTTTGGTCCATGCTTCCCGAAAACCCACAGACTGTGGGAACCTAAGACATGGATACAGATTTGGGGCTCAGAGACTCTAAGCAAAAGAGACTCTAAGCAAAAGATTACAATCAGCTTCAAACATCCTGATACTGGTGACTCCTGCTGTTATGTGTAATCTGTTTATTAAGGTGTCTTTCTCTCATTGTATAATTCCCCATTGTGTGCCCCCTAGGTGTGAATCCCCATCAATTGAGTCACCTATTGTTTCTGTGTGTCTACTAGTCCTGTGTTCACTTCACCTCATTACCAACCTATTGTGGTTTGTGTTTATGTTCGCTATTTATTATGAAAATGAGAAGGCAAAAAGCCAAAAGGCAAGGTGGGACTTTATATGAGGCGGCGACCTTGTAAGGTCTAGCGCCTCCATCCCTATCTAGTTAAAAAGGGAGGGGGCGGGGTTGGGACTTTGAATGAAGCACATGGGTATAAAAATATAGATTTATTAGTGTATATGGATAATATGATACATAATGGTAATCATGTCATATAATAACAGTCGATGTAAATACATATGTACATACAATGGAGGCAATGAGCCATGTGATTGCACACAGTTAATCACACAATACTGAGCATAGTCTGGTAAGACATAAAATAGATTAAGACGCGGCATATAAAATCTCTACTCGTTTCGTAGATTGTTCTACTCTTCAGGAGCATGCACGTGGATTGAGCCTGAAATGTACTGATGAACTGAATTCCTGTGAGGTCTGACCCTGTCAAGGAAAAGGGGGGGAGTTAAAAATATTAAGATAAAACTTAAGCTAGTATAACCCCCATTCTCTGAGATACTTACAGATTTATGAACTATTTAAAGAAAGTCCTGGACAGTCGCATAAGGCAACTGATATGTTGCCTTTATTGAATAAAAGTCATAAAAGATACATGCCACAGCAGAAAAATGCAGGAAACTAACGCGTTTCACACTGTAGTCAGTGCTTAATCATAGTATCTTTTATGACTTTTATTCAATAAAGGCAACATATCAGTTTGAGTACGGCTATCCAGGACTTTCTCTAATTACTTCATTGTACCAGCATTGCCAGCACCTGTTGCTTCCAGCATGGATGAGATGTTTGTTTTCGATCGGCCTTCCTTCCTACTGCTACTTCTGGATTTTATACTTACAGATTTAGCTAGATTATAGGGATGTAGCATTTGAGATCGGAGACCCCCTAAGGACATCACCGCCAGGAGCTGAGGTATGGGCGGCCTGGAGCCCAACAAGGAAAGCATCTGTGGAGGGCAAGTGTCCAGGAAGTGAGAATGGTCATAAGTGACCATAAGTGCTAAAACATCAAGAGAGGGACTGCATAAAAAGGCATAATTATAATGTGTAATATATCCTATACTTGGTAAAGGACAGGACAGATTGGTAGGTAATGTAAATGAGGTCCAACCATAAAGGTTGAAAAGCATAGGATGGCGAAGGATAGAAATCAAAACACCAAGAGAGTAGGCAAGAGCCCACACCTGAAACGTGCCAATAGAAATAATAGTGCTAGATTACCAAGTTGTCTAGTGCTGGAATAGGGACCTAGAATCCAGAGTTGTGTGAAGTAAATCAAAAATGACAAATGAGACCACCAACGTAAATGAGCCATCCATGAATGGAGTCTATAAGAGCACGGCCGCCGCATGCGCACCAATGTCACGTAAGCGTGCATAGGAGGAGGGAGGCTCCTCCAACTGGGCGGGCAAGTCGGTCAGGATTGGCGTCAAAAATTCCTCCCATTAGCCGCTAGAAGTGAAGACGAAAAAAAAGAAAAAATCCAAACAGTTCCAAATACCAGTCAATAATGGCACAAAACCTTCAGGCTTCTGCTAGAAAGCTGAACATGAAGAGGAAGTTCATCTTTCAGCATGACAACGACCCAAAGCATACATCCGAATCAACAAAGGAATGGCTTCTCTAAAAGAAGATTAAAGTTTTGGAATGGCCCAGCCAGAGCCCAGACCTGAATTCCATTGAAAATCTGTGGGGTAATCTGAAGAGGGCTGTGCCCAGGAGATGCCCTCGCAATTTGACAGATTTGAAGTGTTTTTGCAAAGAAGAGTGGGCAAATATTGCCAAGTCAAGATGTGCCATGCTGATAGACTCATACCCAAAAAGACTGAGCGCTGTAATAAAATCAAAAGGTGTTTCAACAAAGTATTAGTTTAAGGGTGTGCACACTTATGCAACCATATTATTTTATTTTTTATTTTTATTCCCTCCACCTAAAAGTTTTCAGTTTGTTTTTCCACTGAGTGGTACAGTTTATAGGTCACAGTAAAGGTGGAAACATTTCTGAAATGATTTATCTTTGTCTCATTTTTTTACATTACAGAAACCTGACATTTTAACAGGGGTGTGTAGACTTTTTATATCCATTGTATGTACTTGGCTGCCTGCACAAACCTATTTGCTTTATCGATTAGATGTGATTAAGAAATGTGTCTAAAAGTTTTTTAGAGCTTATCTAAACTCTTCGCTGATAACTCCAACTGTGGCAGGGAGTTCCACATCCTTACCACTTTAACAGTAAAGAACCCCTTACACAGCACAGTTTAACTACAAAAAAACAAAAAAGGGGAAGGAGCAAACCCCTAGTGCATTATCCGAGTAAAAAATGAATTTATTGATCTGAAAAGTGACCTATAAAATGCATACTCACAAAGGTACACAGGTATACAGCATGCACATGGAAGGCTAACATGAGGTTAAAAATCCAAGTGTTTTTGCAACCTCACATGCATGCTTTCAGGGCTCACCCCCTTCTTCAGAGTTGTGCTAACCAGTACAACCCAATGCCTCATGTTTAAATGCAGCAATGCACATCAAAATCTCCAACCAGCAGGAAGGGTGGAGTCTTAAAAACCAAAATAAAAAGGGTGCTGGTACATTAAATGTATATGTGGACCGAAGCTATGGGATTACCTGTTGCCAGTGTAAAAACTGGAAAGCTGTCATCTGGCTGTGGACCACAAGCCGCCAGATTACCAAAAACAGAAAGTGGAGCCGCACTTTCTGTCTCGGGTGTGCTGCTGCATGCTCCCCTGTTTCCCAACGAGGCATGGGAGAGCAGAAACTGGGGATACAAGGACCAAATACGAGGGGGAACAGCCGCAAGATCAGCCAGGATGCAAAGGACAACAACAATGATAAAAGCATTGGCACTTAGGAGCTCCAGTATACTTTCCAGAAACTGGAAGTGGCACTGCACGTCACTTTCGGTCTCACACAGTCCCCACAGCAGTGTGTCACAGGCAAGAGAAAAAAACAAAAAGGCAAAAAAGGTTTGTTAAAATTATAAGAGAAAAAAAATAATAAAAAAATAATAATTTAAATTGAGATTATAATTTTGATATAAATAGATAAAGAATGAATGGATAAAAAATACAATTAAAAATTATGTATGTATGTAATTACAGTAAATGTACATGTACACACATCTATACATGAATGATTATGCATGTGTTTCTGGCGGCAAAGTCTGTGTGAGGTAAACACCAAATTTAAGACACAATCTTAAAATATTTCTAAAAATATATATATTTGGTACTGATCTTCATGAGACAGTTTGATAGAACACTTAAAATCAGTGTGAACAACACTATTAAAACACCATGACCACAATACAGAATATATACGTGGAAATTATCTTGAAAAGAATCATTTTAAAAACTGTATTAAAAAATTAATTAAATTGATACACCACATTATGGTCCTGGTGACGGTAAGGCCTACACACAGATGAACAAAATCTTTTATGCATTTAAAACAAAAAACAATGAAGGAAAAAAATATATATATAAAATGGAGGACAAAGGTCACCATAAAGACCAACAGTGCGTAGATGTTTGTCAACCACACTCAGTAGATATAATTGGCAAGTGTGCCAAGCTACGTGATTGAACAGTCAAACACCTCCAAGCTGGTGTTGGTGTTGGTGTAGGTGACCAGTGACCACATCACTGGAACAAAGGTGGGAGAAGATGGTGAAGGGAACCCACTTGTGGGTAACACCCCAAGCTTGACATATCTGATGCGATACTCCATACACCCCCCTCCCCCACAACAACTGAGGACTGGCACTGATGCCAAACCCCCATATGACTAAAGGTCTATTAATTGGTCAGGGTCTGCACATCCAATGCCACACTTAGGCCCTTGGACCCAAAGTATCTAACCTATGGATCCAAAAAGATTCTTTTCTGCATAGCCTACGAAAACGTCTTCCAGAGTCGACATACCTCATAATAGCTTCCAACCCAAACAACCTGAGACCAGAGGGATCTTTGCTGTGCTTGTCTAGGAAATGAAGGGGAACTGAATGTTTATTGAATCCCTTGAGGATGTGTTCCTCTTATGTTCCCCAAAACGTTCAGGTAGGGCACGTGTGGTATGGCAAATATAAAGTAGGCCACACGGACAGATCAAGCCATATACCACAAACTGTGTTTTACAATTTGGGAAGTGTTTCATGGTATACATCTGGCCTTTGTTGCCTGTGACCGATTTCTTCCTATGCCACATGTATTGGCATGAACCACAGTTGGCAACACCACACCTGTAGCTGCCCCTTTGATCAAACAAGCAACTCTACCCAGGGGCTACTGAGTTCTTCTGGAGTCAAACCCTACTGGGTGCTATAAAGCTTTTCAAATATTTGGGTCTGCAGAAGATGATGCAGGGATTTGATGGAATAATACTGGACAGACACAGATCCCGGGGAAGAATGCCCCAATTCTTTTCAATGGTGTGCTTATTGGCAAAGGCCTAAAAGTTTTATCGAGTACTGAAAGTGATGTCAAATCGTTGATTGGTATTAGTAGTGGGCTTATTTACCATGGATGTTACTGTGTCTTTAATATTCTGAGGTGAACTCTCCTTAGTTGCATTAGCATACAGATACTACATTTGGTGTAGGCCTCATTGATGAGAGCCTGCTCCCACCCCTTTTTCAGGAATCTTTTCTTGAAGAGGCCACTTTGTTCATCATAGTACCGCAAAAGGGTGCAGGCTTACTTCAGATGACAAAACTGGCCAAAGGGAACAATTATGATCCATCTTGGGTGGTGGTGGCTGCGTGTGTGCAGGTAGGAGTTACATGCTGAAGGTTTGAAGTGAGTATGAGATGGTATACGTGAATTATCATCTGCCATCAGTTCTAGGTCCAGGAAAACTAATTTGGGACTATCCACCACATGAGTAAATTGGATCCCGAACAAATTGCTATGACAATATTCAAAAGGGGACTCTGGCGATCGCTGCCATCCCAGATGATTAAGATACCGTCAATATATCGAGCATAGAGGACCAAGTTCATCCCAAAGGGATTGAAAAAATAGTGGATATATACTGCGCTGTGAATAAAATATATATGGGTAAAGCAGCAAACACCGCCAAAAGACAATCAGCAATGAAATAGATAAAAAGATGATGCGCTAAACTTATATGCATGAAAGTGAGAACTATATCAAGAATGCACATAAACAAACAATAAAGTATTCAATAACATAAATGAATATGTGACAAAGGAGTGAAAAATAAAAAAACAGAGTAAATCTGACACAATGTCAATGTGGGATAATGTGACAATCCATATAAATGGCAAAGTTCTGTTTAGTGTATCCATGTGAAAATAGTGGTGTATCCAAATGATGTGTCAGCCCTCCCAGCCCTGTGCAGTGCCCCAGGAACTTGGAGAAAGCAGAAGCCTTATTGTGCACCAGTGTTCCACTGAACATCACTGGGTGGAGGAGAATTCCTATCATCTATTATTTAACTAAGATTCATAAAGACCAAGTTCATCCCCCTGGATGTACCATTATCAGTGGGATTGATTCCATAACCTCCAGGATAGTCCTTACATCAAATAAGGCCCTGGTGACCGCTCTTGGAACAAAGACCAGCCGCATCCCTTTGAATATTCATTACAAGCCAATCACGATCTGAGAGGTATAAGCCTCTTCATATCTGTGAGTCCTGGTAACCCTATCCACCCAAAGGGATTGCCAGACCAAATGTGGAACTTCTCCCAAAACCCCATGAACAGGTTGGCATAACTTGGGGTGAACTTGGCCCCCATTGCTGTGCCCCTGGTTTGCCTGTAGTAGTCTTCCTGAAACCCAAAGTAGCTGTGTGTTGGGGCATGCTCTATACAGTGGGTGATGAAGGAACCTTGTTTTGGGTGGAAGTGGTTATCTTGTGTCAGAAAATATTGTATGGCCTGTAGTCCAAATTGATGTTGTATGGAGGTGTAAAGAGAGGCCACATGTAACGATACCCAATGGTAGCCAGTTTGCCATTGATATTGGTAAGGATCTCAAGCTTATGGCTAGAATCTCAGACATACAATGAAAGTTGTACAACCAAGTCCTGAATAAAGTGAACTATGTAGCTGCCCAAAGGACTGGTAAGGCTGTCTATCCCAGAGATAATAGGCGTGCCTGGGGGGGGTGTTTTCATCCTTATGGATTTTGGGAATGTGATAGAAGTGTGGTGTTAGGATAAGATGGAAATAGAAACTGCCATTCAGATTTAGTAAGAACTCCATCTTCAACAGCTTCATCCAACAATGATTTAAGGACTTTTTTATACTGACTGATGGGGTCTCCTGCTAGTTTTTCATATGTGTCCACATCCCCAAGTAGTCTTCTTGCCTCAGCAAGGTAATCATCTCTGTTATTGATGACCAAGCTACCATCCTTGTCTGCTGGCCTGATGACAACCGTGTCATTGTTAATAAGGGAGTCTAGAACTTTCCTGTCAATCTAGGACATGTGAGTCCAGTACTCATTAGCGGCACCACTGCACATTTGGGCTAACTCCAAGTAGACTACTTCATAGAAGGTGGTAATGTACTTTCCTTTAGCCCAGTGGGGATGGAACACTTTTTTGGGCTTGAACTGAGTATGCGTGATTGCACAGATAATCAGACATGGATAAATCCATATGCGGTGCACCCTCAGACCACAACTCCTCCAAAACCTGCAGAATGTCTGGATCCACATCTTGGTCAAACGATTCCTGTGGCATGTTGGGAATGGGTGCGTCCTCCACCTCCTTTTTCATTTGAAAATGATGCTTGATGGTGAGATTTCAGGTGATTTGATAAAGTCTTCAAACAATTCGAACATGTCCAGGGGACTGGGTTGGGCAAAGTTGAGTCCCTTACATAGCAAGGCAAATTTAGCCTCACTGAACATCACTAATGACAAGTTGAAGATTTTGATGATTTCACACCCAGCTGAAGTATTTTGCCTTTTTTTGAGCTTCTTTCCTCCTCGTATTCTTCTCCTGGTTGTTCTACCCTTTTTTCTCCAATTGACTCCCTCCGTGGGTGGGGGTTTTGCTAAAAAAGAGGGTGATAGAGGTGGTGGGATGGATCTGGTGGAAGTACCTTACTGAGTGAAGGTATATGTTCCGCTCTGTGGGATCTCCCCGGGGGAAAAGGGAAAATTGGAAGCTGGGTGTAAAGTGTCACATTTATCATCATGCTGTGAGGGAGACATGCTGGACTAGATAAAGGACTTGACCCCTTGGACCTCTCTTCCTTCACTGTCAGTGTGATGGGGGCTCTTGAGGGCTTCTGCTACCTCTTGGTGAGGTTCTGGAGGATTACTCCTTACTAATGCTTGGTGATTAATGTGAACAGATTTTTTTCCCTTTTAGTCCATGGGACCAATGGATGTCACTGGATGGTGTGGTCCCCAGACCCTTGGTGGGTGATGCATGTTGCAAGGTGTTGGGTGGTGGCTCTCTCTGATAAAGGGGACGACCCCTGCCTTGGCAGTGCCAGCTAGGATGACCCCCAGCCAATGACGATGCATGGGTAGAACCCTTATGCACTAGTTGGTCCCGGGGGGCCCCCTGTCTACCACCGCCCAGATGTCTATCCTTTCTCCATCAATGTTCTCAGCCCTAAAGGTAATCTTCCCTATCCCTTTCAAACTATCTTGATTTCTTTGTGATAAGATTGACCTTAAACTCAATGATCTGGTCATTGATATGGTTGTCCCGTGTAGAAAAGGTAGATAGATGGATAGATGGATAAAGGAGTTAAGCTCCTCTTTGACAGACTCCATCCGTGATCGAATGAGGGTGACATTCCTCTCACCCTGCTGACACGTCAGACACACATGCATGATCATTCATGTACAGATGTGTGTGTGTGTGTACATGTACATTTACTGTAATTACATACATACATCATTTTTAATTGTATTTTTTTCCAATTTTTATCCATTCATTCTTTATCTACTTATATTAAAATTATAATCATAATTTATATTACTTTTTCCTGCTAAAATCAAGATAGTTGGGACCATATCACTTTAAACTTCCAACACATTTTCTCTCTGGTTTGGTTTGTTTGCTTTATGGCACAACTTAATTTTTTTAAGCAGTAGAAATGCAATCATTTGGTAACATTTTCTGCATTTAAAATTTTCATTTGATTGAGATGAATGTCCATGAATGCAAATTACTTTCAAAGCGCCATCAACACATTAAAAACTGACAGGCTTGTGATTATGTTAGCTTTGAACAAAACTTAATTGAGAAAATGCCAAGGTTTAGAGAGTGAAGAGACAAAAACAAGATGGAAAAATATTTGTAATCAGAAGCTAGTATAGTAACAGATCTTTGGCATAACAGTAAACAACACATACACTGTACAGAATCACAACAAAATCACAGTAATAGATATATTCAAGGACAGAAATAACAATGAGAAAGAAACGTGAGATACAGAGCGAAAAGATTTATAATGGTAGCATTATAATACACAAACATTGCAGTATTCAGACCAACATAAAATATGTATGTAGTGCCAGCCCTGAAGAAGTCGTTTGATAATTTGGGCTCTCTGTTCTGCGCCTCGACTCCAATAACAACCTCAGCCCCTCTGACACACCTGGTTGAATGAAAGTTACTGCAAGCACTAGTATAGATACATTAACTTGGTTGTGAGTTAGTACCAGGAAATAGAGACACAAGACCTTTTAGTGGTAAATTAACTCAATGTATTGGTACGGGTTAAAATGAAATGTGGTTAGAGCATAAATGAGTATACAGAAGGTAGGTCCACACACAATCTGCTTGACCACTAGACTGGAATTAATACATAAATCAGCAAAATCAAAATTTAACAATGCAAATAAGCATTGACTGCAAGTTTAATAATAATACTATACCTAGTTTACAGTGCAGCCTAGGAGAATGGCTAGGATATGGTGCAATGTCCCCTAAGGGGTACCTCTTAGCATAAGCAATAGGTAAAGATCACTGTTTAGCAGTTGTAAAGGAACAGTCTTTAGTTCTAACTCTTCATCCTATTAGCGTTGGGGCCCAGTTGTACTGTTGATGCACATAAAAACAGTTCAGTCAAGCCTGCAGGCAGCAATAAGGCTACTAGATGGCTGTATGGTCAGTTCCTAAAGGGTTCAGTTTCTCTAGCAACAGTTAATAAATCCCCACAGTAGCAGTTCACCAGTTTCAGCAATATTGTAGCTCACTGCCCAGGCACAAACAGCGATCAGTCCACTCTCTGCTCTACACTCAGGTGACTTTGGATGTTCACACTCCCGAAACTCAGCACTCCATATCCTGCTCAGGCCTCAGATATGCAGCAGTGAGGGCGCACACTGGACAGCAATTTGCACTTTTTCTTCCTCATGGCAAAAAAAGGAAACTGTGTCCTGTACACCCTGAGAAAATGCAGCTCTTTGCCCTCCTGGTAATCTCTCTTTGGGAAATGCAGTTGAAAAGCTATTGATTACAGTAGAGTCTCTTTACTCTGGACTAAAGTTCATGCATTGCAGTGCTGCCTGGCACTATTGAACTTATCCTGCTCAGCAGTTATAGCTGTTAACCAGTTCAAAGTGTGGCCAAGTCATATGTAGATAATATAGTGTTACTTCCATAGGGGCTGCTGGTATTACTTGGCTCTTCCCTGGACAGGCTGTCCCAGCAAGCATGAGTCCATTCATACTGGCTTCAATAATACAGTCTAAGGGATGTTTTTTCAAGATTTATTGCTTAAAACTTTGACAGGAGAGGGGTTAGGACATGATATATCTTCAACAATTAGTCTAAGGCCTCACCGCAGAAGACTATGAGGCAAGTCTCTTTGGCATCTGGGTACTTTGTTCCAATGCCCAACTGTTAATACCCAGTTCAATCTCCAGAACACTACACAGTCACAAGGATTTTTACTCACAAGTCCCCAGGACAGCTGTCACCTTTCAGCTTCCTCCAGGCATGGTCCAGTGAATGAGACAGTCCTAGATCCCTTGTGCTGAGGTCCTGCAATCAGCTTCCAACAAGGTCTATCCAGGCCCTCAGCCCTGACACTCATGACGCTTCTAAACAGCTGCATAGTCCATGGCCTGCATGCAGACAGCAGCCCCTCAGGCTGGAGAACCCTCCTGTGGAGAGAGAACACAGCTCTCCAGTGCTATAGACTATTTAACACCTTTCCAGACCCCTACTGGACACTCCTCTCTAGGGACTTACTGGAGCATGACAAATATTCAGGCTGGTTATTTGCATCTCCTTCCCTAAGCTTTGGAAGCTTCTTCCAGAGACAGGGAGACACAATCAAACTCCCAGCCTGTGAAACACTTAACAGACCAGGAAATACTATCACAGCATACTACTCTAGGAGGGTGCTACATCACCATTATTATAGCTTTTACTTATTTAAATCTGGCAGTCTTTTTTTCCAGCTCACTATTGGAAGTTAATCTCTGCTCCATTTGCAGATGGCAAGGGGGACTCTGACTTTTCAGTAGAGGCTGCGCATATTCTTTAAAGCACAAAAAATAAGGATATTTTCAGAAAGCCTTTCCCTATTCAAGCTTATTGGGACTTGTATAATGATTGGCTCAACTCAGAGAGGCTATTCCCCTCTCCTGATAATGTTTATGGCTTGTATCCTATAGAAGGGGAGTTTAGGAAGAAATGAATGGTTCCCACTGTGGACCCAGTCGTTCTTGCACTAAATAATCAATCTGCTGTTTCCATTGAGGGCATTCCCTTTTTTAGGGATTCAGTTGATAGCAATTTGGAGACTCTTTAATCTCAAAGTCTTCTTTTGCTTTGACAGGTCCAGCCCTATACAAGTTGCTCTTCTTTGTCACAGTTGTGATTTTCTGTGCCCATTTCGGGCCTTGATGAGGTGCTCTTGCCCACCCTTTGCAGTGTTTCACTTGCCACTGTTGTCTGCCACCAGATTCAGTGTGTCACTTGCCACCTGTAGCCTGCCACCAGATGCAGCATATCACCTGCCATCTGTAGCCTGTCACCAGATGCAGCAAGTCACTTGCCACCTGTAGCCTACCACCATATGCAGCAAGTCACTTGTCATCTATAGCTTGCCACCAGATGCAGCGTGTCACTTGCCATTCATAGCCTACCACCAGATTCAGGGTGTCACTTGCCACCTGTAGCCTGCCACCAGATGCAGCAAGTCACTTGCCACCTGTAGCCTGCCACCAGATGCAACATGTCACTTGCCACCCATAGCCTACCACCAGATGCAGCATGTCACTTGCCCCCGTAGCCTTCCACCAGATGCAGCGTGTCATTTGCTATCCGTAGCTTGCCACAAAATGCAGTATGTCACCTGCTACCCATAGCCTGCCACCAGATGCAGCCTGTCACTTGCCACCCATAGCCTACTACCAGAAGCAGTTTTCTCTTTGCAGTGAAACTTCTCAATGTATGGCTATGCAGCCTCTCCCCAGCGCTGCCAACTGAGCCAGATCAGCAGGCAGCTGGCATTAGATTCTCAAGGAGGGAACCCTACAATCTGCACATGCTCAGTTGAAAATATGTAAACAAGCAGCCTCTCTCCTTCCAGTGGCAGCGCGTCCTGGTGTCTAACAGGCCACGGACTGGTACCAGGGTTGGGGACCCCTGACATAAATGCTCAAAGGGAGTCAATGGTCTGGTATAAAGCTTAGAGAGGAAGTAAACCTTCCTGTATACTTTGTACCTATAGGTAAGCCTAGAATTAGGCTTACCTAAAGGTACTGTAAATATCTCCAAAACGTGCGCCGTTTAGGAGAGATTTACTGTATACTGCGCCGATGATGTCATTGGCACATGCTCTCTGAAGGAATGTCAGCCTGTGCTGTTTCTTCATGCAAGCGCAGTTTGAAACATACAGAAACAAAATGGACGAAATTGAAAATAGGATGCGCAGATGCAATGTTAGGGTGTTGGGTCTCCCGGAGGGAAGTGAGGGCCCGCGCCCTGAGGTATTTATGGAAAATTGGCTCAAGGGGCTTTTCGGGTCTGACAATTTTTCACCTTTTTTTGCCGTAGAGAGAGCGCACCGAATCCCTACTAGGCCCATTGCATCGGGGGGCCGCCCTAGACCAATGATTATCAAGTTATTTTGCTACAGGGACAAGGTGACATTGATGCAAAAATCCAGAGAGAAGGGAGATATTATCTACAACGGCACTAGGATTTCACTGTATCCTGACTATTCTCCGGACCTGCAAAAAAGAAGGGCAGGATTCACAGACGTGAAACGTGCCTTACGGTCTCACAGAATTTCATATGCTCTGTTATATCCAGCGCGTTTACGCGTAGAGGCCCTGGGGACAGTCCATTTTTTCGATGCAGCCGACAGGGCCACAGTGTGGTTGGAGGATAACAAAAAGAACTTATAGAGCTGAGAATCAAAATTCAAAAAATGTTGAATTATTAACTGTTAAATAAGGGGTGGGGTTGGGGGGGGGAGGGGGGTCTGGGGCATTATTATTTTATTTTTTATTTTTTTCTCTCAGCATGGGCCGGAGGTCGGGGGGAGCGAGGGTTGGAGGGTAAGAGTACGGATGAGGGATGCGATCCCACTAGTTTTGCACGTTTTAAACGTTGCTCTGTGGGTTTGGTGGAGGGTGGTGGGAGGGGGGGCGGGGGGTAAGAGTGTGGTAGCAAGTCACAATGTACTTTTTCAGCATATGTGTGGAGGGGCATTTTTTGTATGGTTGGGAGGGGGGAAAAAGGTCACAAGTACAGCCCCTAGGGCTAGCCTAGTTAGGCAGAAGGGGGGGTCACGAAAAAGGGTGGTAAGTAGGGAGATGCACAAAGTTGAGGGCGGGGGGGAAGGGGGGTTTATAGAAAGATATAAGGTTAGGCAAGAGGGTGGGGGGGAAGGGGGGCCTACAATGAGTCATAGGGGTAGACAACGGGGTGACCGTAAGGTACACAGAGCTATGATAGGCGGGTTCACAATAGTAAAAGTAAAGTATATTAGCACAGGTGGTTTGTATTTGCAGTCAAAGAAATGTGGGGGGGGGGGCCCCTGGACGCGGGGGCCCCCCCGCCCTTTTCCACTTTACTCATCTATTATTCTTTCTTCTCGTTTCTTTTCTTTTGTCAGCACAATCACAGCGCCCACGCTTAATTTTGACACTTACAAATGCACTAAGGAGTTGCCTTTTTTTTTTTTCTCCTTCTGATTGGCACCTTCTTTTTTTTGTTTTTTCTCTTGACCTTTTTTGCTTATTTTTCTTGCCTTCTTTTTCTAGATGCCTTGTAAAACCTTAAAGATAGGCTCCTGGAACATCAGGGGCATGGCTGACCCCGCTAAAAGGGCAGCAGTCTTCATGGCACTGGAAGCCTATGGCGTTGAGCTGGCTTGCCTGCAGGAAACCCACCTTACCCATGACACTAAACTGCATATTCGGAACTACAAATTTCAAGAACAGTACCACTCAGTTTACACCTCGTACTCAAGAGGGGTGAGCATACTGGTGGGGAGAAGTATTTCGTTTTCCTGCAGGGAAGCCAGAATTGACACGCTGGGACGCTATGTTTTCCTGAGCTGCGTTGTGGAAAATAAGCCTCTAGTAATAGCAAACATATATATTCCTCCTCCGTTTAAAACAGAAACCATTTTAGATCTGTTGGAATTCGTGGAAAGCAGGTTAGACGTACCGATAATACTGGTGGGAGATTTCAATGCAGTTTTGAATAATAAAATGGACCGGTTTCCACCTATGAACCGGGTGGAAAGGCTATCGGAGGGCCGGTTAGGCCAACTCCTGGCAGAGGTTGGGTGGTGTGACTTATGGAGATCCCATAATCCAAAAACTCGGCAGTATTCCTGCTATTCAGGATCACATTCTACCCTATCGCGTATAGATATGGCAGTAGGCAACAATGAGGCTTTGCAACTAATAGGGAATATAGAGTACAGGCCGAGGGGTATTTCTGATCATTCTCCTTTGACCTTGACTTTGAATCTTAGCATTAGTCCTAATCGGAAAAGGTGGACAATAAAGCCATTATGGTTGGACTTAATAAGTAGTCCAGAAGAAGTCATATCTAAATTAAAAGAGTTTGTAACATTCAACTCAGGTACAGCCCCTCCGGGGGTAGTGTGGGACACCTTAAAAGCATACCTCAGGGGATTGCTCCACCAGCAGGTTACTACAGTAAAGAAAACGTCAAGGGAATGGGAGGCGAGAGCCAGTAGGGAAGCCATGGAATCAGAAGCACAATACGTGGCAGACCCAACCCCCGAAAAACAGGAGGTATGGCTCAGTAAACAACAGGAGTACAGAGAGATAATTAATAGAAGAACAGAAAATAAAAGACTCTTCCAGAAACAAAATTATTATGGCGAAGGGGAGAAAGTAGGTCGGATGTTGGCACTTATAACCAAGTCTAACCTATCCCCATCGGCCATTTTTTCAATTAGGACGCCGGCTGGAGAGATTACCTCAGACCCCGCCGAGGTCCTAGAAACCTTCTCCACGTTTTATAAGGACTTGTACAGGTCACGCCGGGGGTCGGACCGACGCGATATGGATAGATTTCTGGAGGGGGTAGCTCTGCCTGTGCTCTCGGAGGGGGACAGGAGTGAGATGGAGTCTCCTCTGACCTTGGAGGAGCTGCAAATGGCTGTTGCAGAGCTGTCAGGCCAGAAATCTCCTGGCCCGGACGGTTTGCCTTTGGAAATCTATAGGAAGTACGGGGAGGTTTTACTCCCGGAGCTTTTAAAAGTACTGGAACAGACGATGGGGGACGGAAGGTTACCTCTGTCAATGTCGGAGGCTGACATAGTGGTGATACCAAAAGAAGGGAAAGACCAACTGGAAGTCACCTCATACAGACCGATATCACTGCTGTGTTCGGACGCCAAGATCGTAGCAAGGGTGCTGGCGTCCAGGTTAAATAAGTGCATTGTAAAACTTGTACACCCAGACCAATCGGGGTTTATCCCCGGTCGGTCTACCAGCATCAATATCAGAAGGGCATATCTGAACCTTCAGGTCCCAGCGGATAACGCAGGGTCTAGAGCCATACTGTCCTTGGATGCCGCCAAGGCCTTTGACAGCCTGGAGTGGGAATACCTCTGGTGGGCACTAGAGAGGTTTGGATTCGGCCCCGTATTTATTAGCTGGTTAAAAATCTTATATAATCACCCAAAGGCAAGACTCAAGATAAATAACGACTACTCGGAAAGCTTCCCCCTCGAAAGAGGGACTAGACAGGGTTGCCCTTTGTCCCCTTTGTTGTTTGTTTTGGCCATGGAGCCATTGGCCGGAGCGGTGAGATCATCATCTGAACTGCAGGGCTTTCATAGGAAGGGTGAGGAGGAGAGAATAGCCCTTTTTGCGGACGATGTCCTATTTTTCCTTGGGGATACGACCTCCTCATTGGAGGAAGTAATGCACCTGGTGAAGGACTTCGGGAAATTCTCAGGATTGACCATCAACTGGGAGAAATCATCGCTCCTGCCGGTCGACCCATTGGCCAATTCTATTCCAACGAGCCTACCCCAGCTGAGAATCACGGGGAAAATGAAGTACCTTGGCGTTGTGCTGTCCAAGGACCCCGGTGCGTTTATTGAGGACAACTTGGTCCCTCTTCTATTAAAATTCAGAAAAAAATGCGATATTTGGAGTAGACTCCCCCTCTCCGTGGCAGGCCGGGCCAATTTGATTAAAATGGTATGGCTGCCTCAGTTGTTATACCTGCTCCACAACTCCCCAGTATGGATCGGGGAGAAGTGGTTCCAAAAAATCCAATCCCTTTTTAGGGAGTTAATTTGGAAAAAAGGGCAGGCCAGGATAGGCCTACAAAAGCTGCAGTGCCCTGTCACGGAGGGGGGACTGGGGGTCCCCCACCCGTTTACCTACTTCCTGGCAGCCCAATTACAGCAACTCGGGGGATGCGCCATCGACGGAGGGGGTAACAAGAACGCCCAGGTTATCCTGCAGGGAAGCCCACATGGTTCACTAGTAGAAGCGCTGGAGGCAGACTCACTACAAAGAGAGATTCCGATATTTAAGATGATCACTAGGGTCTGGCAGACTGCCAAGCGAACAATGGGGTATAAGGGAATCTCAGAACACTCACCAATCTGAAATAACAAGTACTTGCAGGAACTATTACCTGTGGATAGGAACAAGCATTGGGAGAGGAATGGGGTACGTCGGCTGATACAGATTTATGAGGGGGATACCTTGAAGCCTTTTGAGGAACTGCAGCAAGAGTACGGGCTGCCAAATCGTGCATTCTATAGCTATTTACAGATCAGACACGCCCTGGGAAAGCAGTTTGGAAGGCTACCCCCCACATGGTGCAAGACCCCACTATTACAAACAATAATCAAATCAGAGACCTTTAAGGGGTTAACCACAGAGATATACACTCAGCTAATAAAGAAAACAAATATCCAAGCGTGCTCTTCGGGGTGCAGAGACAGGTGGGCGGCTGATGTGGGGGAGATAACGGACACACAATGGAAAAGGATTTTGGATCTGGGACCAGAGGTGTCGGTCTCTCCCTCACAAAAGGCCTCCCATCTGATGCTGCTGCATAGAGCCTACTACACACCAAAAAAGCTCTTTATGTTCGGTCGCCGAACTAATGACGAATGCCCTAGATGTAGAAGAACGGGTGACCTGATCCACATGTTTTGGAGGTGCCCAAAACTAGTTAGGTATTGGCCCGAGATCCTAAAAAAAATAAACACCACGTTTAAAGTTAATCTAGAGCTAGACCCTAAGATCTGTGTGTTGGGATGTGTTACCAGCGGACTGAGAGACAGCAGTACTGGGGTAGCGATAGTAAGATGTCTATTCCAAGCTAGAAAATTAATTGCACAGTCTTGGCAATCCAGAACTCCCCCTACCCCGGAAGAGTGGATAGGAGCTGTCAACTCTTCAGTGTGGAGCGAAAGAACATTCTACATTAGGTCTGGCAACTACAATAAGTTTGCAAGAATGTGGAATCTGTGGGCTCAAACAATGCCTTGCCCGTCAACAGTGCTATCCTAGTGCTGAGAATACTTGTCTCCCTACTAATGGGGAGGGTCGAGCTAGGAACAGCTCAGAGCCTAGAGCGGAGAGAGAACAAAATACGACCTTACGCTGTCTACCGGACGTGCTTTGGAATCATAGGGGTTCAAGGGGGGGGACCATGGGAGGATGGGGGGTCACAGGAGGGAGGTGGGGCGGGATTGCACAGAAAGAAAAGTATTAACTACACTATACCCATAGTAGCAACACGAGGGTACGCGATTAAGTGTTTTTTTTTTTTTTTTAAGGTATAGAACGTACACTATGTATCTCGCAGTGTGGCACTGCTACATTTTCAAATATCCTGTAACTCACACTGTAACATTACTCAAGTGGAAAAAAAAAAAAAAAAAAAAAAAAAAAAAAGGGGGGGGCAAAATATGGAAATGCCACAATGATGTGACTGATGTAGAAAAAAAAAAAAAAAAAAAAAAAAAAAAGCACTCCATGTGTCCTTACATTTACTAAGCATTTTTGGCGGTTCAACAAACAATCCTTCATAGACTTCTGATAAGGGCTTTTTCAAATTTTCTTCACACACACACACACACACACAGTAAAGACTCCAAAGGGGATGACACTAGTTCTAGGGTATCTGATCCAAATTGTGTCTTAAATGCATGACTCAGTTGTACGTAACGGAAGAAGTACCAGTTGGGCAACCCATGTTTGTCCTTCAGTTGATTGAAAGTGAGTAATTTCTTACCCCCCACTATATGTTTCAGTTGTTTTACACCCTCTCGAGCCCAAATGATGGGATCAGGTATCATACCCAAGTGCAGAAGTTTGGGGTTAAACCACAAGGGGGTGTCCGGGGACCATACACCTGTCTGAGATTTCATCAGCACTCGTGCTCTATCCCATGCACGTACCATAACGCACATCGAGCCAGTCAGAAATAACAATGCCGAGGTGCCTCTGTGTATCAGAAAAAATAGGCTCTCATATGACCCCATATAGGCTGCTTCCAACACGTTGGCTGCATCCCCATCGTCACGTAACAGCTAGTGCCTAGCCACTGTCAGGCTAGAGCATATAACAGGTAACAGTTCAGGTGTTCTGATTATGCAAAGAGTTCAAAGAACAAGAGCACATACTATGAGCAGGTCTGAGCGGAGCAGGTCAGCTGGGACTTGTAGTTCACCGCTGTAGACGTAGGTAGATGTTTGCTGGACCTTGTAGTTCACCGCTGCAGATGAGGATTGATGGTGTCTGGTGTTTGTAGTTCACCGCTGCAGGTGGAGGATAGATGTCTGGTGCTTGTAGTTCACCGCTGCAGATGAAGGTACTAGTGGTATCAGGCAAAAACGTAGTCTAGGCAAGCTGGGTCATACACAGGAAGATCAGAGTCCAAACGGTACCGAATCAGAAGCAAGCAAACAGGGTCAAACGAGCCGGGTCATACACGAAATACACAGAGCAGATATCAACTGGATCAAACACAAGGTAAACTCTAACACGAGCAATGATTGAATGCTGATGCAAGTTATTTAAAGGTGAGCTGGCCAATCATTGTTGTTTCCCAGGTAAAGGCTGTGTCAGGTGAGTTGTGCTGAGTCCTAAAGGGATCCTAGTACTGACAGCCACCACCATTTGCCCAGCTATGAAGTATTTAAAAAGGTCCGGAAGGGCAAGCCCTCCCTGTCCCAAAGGCTCCTGCAGTGTTCGAAGGCTGATCCTGGGATGTGTTGCGGACCAAAGGAAAGACCCAAACAGGCTGTTCACAGAACGACGATGGGACCCAGATCGGAGATTTCCTTTAAAAGTATAAGAAGACTGGTAGAACCTTCATCTTAAGAAGGTTAACCCTTCCAATATGTGAAAGTGGTAAATGCTTCTAAGCATCCAGCTGTATTTTTGTCTTAGCCAGTACTGGAAGGAGATTCAATGACATGTAATCACTTACTTTAGGTGTTATATGAATACCGAGATATTTAAACTGCCATATCCAGGCAATGGGGACCTGTTTTGTCGCCAGAGCCTGAGCACCCTAAGCCATGGCCATTACACTAGACTTCTCCCAGTTCACACACAACCCCGAGAACCGGGAGTACTCTCCCAAGATCTTGAATACCGCCTCTAAAGATGGCCCCGGGTCTTGTAAAAAGAGAAGCATGCCGTCTGCGTACAAAGCAGTACACTCGCGAATGCCTCCCACTTCTAACGCCTTCACATCAGGTGATTTCCTGAGTGCTATGGCCAGGGGCTCTATCGCTAGAGTGAACAGTGAAGGTGAAAGGGGGCATCCCTGATGCGTTCCTCTGCCTACTGAAAACTGTTGTGAGACAGACATACCTAATTTGATAGCTGCCATTGGCTTACTATAAAGCAAAGCTATCCATGTCCTGAATACGTCTCCAAACCCCATATGTCGCAGCACCGCCGTCATGTAGTTCCAGTCTACAGAATCAAAAGCTTTAGCCATATTGAGGGACACCACCACCCTTGCCCCTTGATTAATATGGTCAATTTGGAGATGTGTGAACAGCCTGCGCAGGTTTGTGTCTGTAGACTTCTGAGGGATAAAGCCTGTTTGATCTATGGTCACTAAAGTAATAACTTTTGACAGTCTTGTGGCCAATATCTTTGTCAAGATCTTTAAGTCTTGATTCAAAAGTGCTATGGGTCTATAGGAGGAGCAGGCCAACGGGTCCTTACCCGGTTTAGGCAGTAGAATAACCTGAGCCTCCAACAGTGTATCTGGAAGAATCTTATTTTCAAGACAAAAGAGGAAAAGAGATTTACAGTGAGTCGTGGGACCAGGGCCTCCAGGTGTGCTCTATACCACTCTATACATAGCCCGTCAGGACCTGAGGATTTGTGCGCAGGGAATGATCTGATGGCTGTTTCAATCTCCTTCTCTGTTATCTCAGCCTCCAAATCATTCCTATCAGCTTCCGACAGCATAGGGATATCTAAAGAAGACAGTAGTGTATCTAATTCTTGTAAATTGTAAGCAGGTATAGGAGCATATAGTGTCCTATAATATTCAACGAACGTATCCAAAACATCAGTTGGATCTGTAAGAAGAATACCTTGGTCGTTTCTAATACATGGTATGTTGGTCTGCATTCTCTGTTCTGCGACTAGAATGGCCAGCATCTTCCCATTTTTATCAACCTGTTCAAAGATGGACTCAGCCCTCCTTGTCCAGGAAGTGTGTGTTAACTCTGTGAAGTGCAACGCCAAAGGACGACGCGCTTCCAGAAGTTCTAGGTAGTGACATCTGAGTGGTTATTAGCATGAGCTAATTCGTGTGCCATCTCTGCATCTTGTAGTTCTTGGGTTTTATTATTGAAAATTTTCCTGGCCTGTTTAATGGCCGAAATGTACTGCCCCCGCATACATGCCTTGAAGGCATCCCATACAACAGGCAAAGCTGCTGAGTCGAGATTATCTTCCCAGTAACTAGAGAGGACACCGACTCTACCTCCAACCAACCCGGATTTAACCTCCATGCTCCCCCCCTAAGCCGTGAGGGCAGACCTATATGCACAGACAAGCGTGTATGATCTGAGAGGCCACCAGCTAGATATTTTGCACACCGTACCAGCTGTAGCATGGGGCCATTGGCAAATGCCAAGTCTATCCTTGAGGAAGATTTATGCGTTTTTGTTAAATAGGAGAAGCTCCTGGTAGTTGAATTTTTCCATCTCCACAGCTCTGTTAAGGAAGCTTAACCCATGCAGCCAACTCTACTGAGGCCGCCCTGGATGCGTTAGATGCATCCAGGGCGGCACACAAGATGGCGTTAAAGTCGCCTGCTATCAATAGGGGGAGATGCATTAAAGGGGCCAATTTACCCACCAAATCATACAATACCTGAATCTGGAATGGGGGAGGAACATAGAGGTTTACTAGCACCATTTTATGCGTATATATATCAGCAACAACAATTAAATACTGACCTCCAGGGTCAGATATGACTTTATGAATTGTACAAGGTACCATCTTGCTAACTAAAATGGCAACCCCTCTGGAGTACGTAGAGTATGTTGCATGCAGCGCACGCTGGACCCAGGATCTGCGTAAGGACAGTATCCTGTTCCCGTCTAAATGTGTCTCCCTCAATAACACCACCTGTGGTTTGATCAGTTTCAAGTATTGGAACATCAAGGCCCTGCGGAACCTATCATTGAGGCCTCTGACATTCCAAGACACTACATTAACAATTGACCCCGCCATAATCATATATTAGCATACCACATAGATTACTATATACCGTGACCGCTAGCAAGTGTAACCAAGGGATACCAAGATTTTGTACGTGTAGTAGATTATGCCCATCACCAAAAACCCAACATGGATTATTGCACATTCGTTGAAGAAAATACCCAAGTCCATTGTAACCCCTTGCTGTAGTGTCAAAAAAACAACAAAAACTATACACCCAGCTTGATCCCAGAACTTGACTCCAAACATTAAGAGAACATGACCAGAAAAAAGGGTCAAAACAAAATTTAAAAAAAAGAGTGAAAAGAGAAGTTCCTGAGTCCGTCAGTCTTAAAGACATTATCGTCCGTGCCTGTATCACTCCGTGTCTGCAGAATGGAAATTTTGCAATCCCCGGTTTGAGAGGGGTAATGTCCATCTAACCCACAGGAAAACCTCCTAATTTAGCAAAAGTTACTCTTGGGGACCGGTAATTTGCAGGGTACACTGGGAGCAAATAGACAGCTATGTGGCACCATGTGTAGGAGTATCATCTCCCAGTATCCCCCAGCCTGAGAAAGGGGGACAAGGGATCCTACTCCATGGATAGGTGAATGAGGAGGAAAAAGAAAACCAGTCCCACACTTGCAGATAGCGAGAAAAAAATGGTTGTCTTAATAGCAGCTTGGCTCACAAACCGTCAACCCAGTCGCTGGCCTCCATAGGTGTGTCAAAGAAGCGAACCGTGCCCTTGTGAGGAACTTGCAGCCTACTTGGGTATAACATACTATACTTTATATCCTTTTCTCTCAGCCTGCGTCTCACCTCATTGAAGGATTTGCGACGTTTCTGGACTTCGGCTGAAAAATCCGGGAAAAGCATCACTTTAGTATTCTCATATGGCAGTTCTGGGTGTTTCCAGGCCTCTGCCAATATCATATCTCTTTCCCGAAAGTTCAGGAACCGCACCAAAAATAGCCACGGGGGAGCACCCTCCGGACGACGGCTCATAGGGACTCTGTGAGCCCTTTCAGCCACGTACGTGGGAGGCATGTCTGGTAAGCTCAGCATTTTCTTAAATAATGATTCAGCAAATGCAGCTGGCCGGGAACTCTCAGCCCCCTCCGGTAGGCCCACCACTCGTACATTATTACGCCTCTGCCTATTTTAAGCGTCGTCCACTTTATGGACTAGAACCCTCACCACTGAATCTGTGCCGCCTGGGAGCCTTGCTGATCTTCCACCTCTCCAATCCGGTCCTCAGCTGCCCCCTGATTTTGTCCAAATCATGGCGGATCACTGTACACTCAGATGCCATGTGTTCCACCCGCACCATCAGCATAGATAAATCCTTCTATGGCCTCTAAGATAGGCTTTGTGATTGTGTCCGGTGCTGCCGCTAACAAAGTAGGGGACAAAGGGATGTCTTGTGCAATAACAGGAAACTCCATGGCTGCAGGCAGTTTCACAGGGCTCGTCCGCAGCTCCCGCTCATGCTGTGCGGCGGAGATATTGGGCAAGATGGTGCCTGGAGAGTCCGTGACCCGCCCCTTCCCCAAGCGCTCTGGTTTCGGGTCTTTTATGGACTAACCCCGGCTTTTTACAGACATGATCGCTGCCTTCGGGGGTTCCAGATCACTTTAGGAGGCAGAGTGGTGTCCTTTCAGCTGTGACAGAGTGAGGATATTCTGTATATTACACGGATGTGCATGGAGCTCTGAAGGCACACGTCTTCTCCAGCTCGCATCCCGGCCACGCCCCAGTTAAATGCATTATTAACAGATTACCATTATTCATGCAATCCCATCTCTCTTTTTGCTCTTGCCATTTCTTAGTAACACATCTGCAGGTTTGCAGATCACCTAGTTTTTCTCTTGCTTTTTACAATTAGTAACCAAGTCCCAAAACCTCCAGGCACCCTTTCTCTTTTATTTGTTGTTTTTCTGTCTCCTAAATTCTAACCTTGTACTTATCTGGAAGTTTATTATTCAGACCTTTTATTATTTAGTGTATAATTTTGTTTTGTATTGGGTGCTTTATATATAAAAAAAAGTAATAATTAAAAGTGTTAGTAAACCATAAAAGAAACAAAAAGAAAATCTTGCCCCTGCAAGTTAGGAGCATAATGTGCTAGTATGCATTACACATTTAGGAGATATTTACTGTACCTACAGGTAAACCTCATTATAGGTTTACCTGTAGGTATAATTAAAACAGCTTTAAGTGGAGAGCTTAATTATCATATTCTAAGCTTTTGATGTTTTTATGACACTTAAAGTTATGTGCATTCCTGAATAATGCAGTTTTTTCTGAGTATGAAATTTTGCATATTTCAATATAAGTAAAAGTATTACAATTATTTAGTACTGTGATGGAACAATTTCATATGAAAATAAATTTTATATTATTAGTGAAAATATTGCACGATTTTATTTTTTGCAAAGTAGTAATTTCAGTACAGTAAATGAACATGTTAAATTTATCTATACATACAATTACATTGCTGATATAAAAGGTCTAAAATAGCTCTCATTTTATTATAGAAATGACCTATGCCCTTGTCAGGGATAAGTAAACCAACTGGGATTACTGTAATATTATCCTCTATGAATTATACTGTATATATACATTTCACCAAGAGTAACCATGGAGGAAATCTTGATAAATCTTTTTTTTTTTTTTCATATTTTAATAAGTAATTTGAGGGCATTCATTTTTGCTTATATTTGAATTCTCTTTATTATAAATCTGGTAAACGGGGCCTGGAAACAACTTTTTTCTCTTATTTTATAATTTTATCATGCATGAGCTAAAATGTTTCTTGCTGATCATCATTTCAGAAAGAAAAGGAAAAATATTCATGCTCAAAAAGATGTTCCTTTGCTTGTGTCTCTACTGATGCTCTTTACACATTCACATTACAGCTGATCATTATTTATTAACCCACATAAGTTATCACATTGTAATGGCAAAAGTTGTAGATGAGATAACTACATCAATGCCATCATTAGCATGCAAAGATTAGAGGGCTGTGTGTGCAATGCAATTGTAATGTGCTATTGTGGATCTAAAATATATAGTCTGCTATTGTGGCTCTCATGTTCTAGAAATGCTATTTGCCTTGCTATAGTACTGTTAGGAAAAAAACACTCTTTTCCTGATTTACTGGTCTGTAGTTTTTTCAGCATTGTCAATTAACATATTTCTGTAACTAAAGGTTACCTAACATTTTTTATAATAAAAGAAGAACATAAATATGATGAGACTACTGTTATTTAGAGATGTAAAATAAATGTTTCGATGAAGAGTGATGTAAAAGTGCATTTTTAGCCAGAACTGTTTCATTTCGTTTTGGATAGAGTGGTGAGTTGGTAGAACCTCTGCCATACCGGTGGCTTGGCTGCAGTGAGGGTGCAGTGCAGTGTATCCATAGTTTTTCTATTAGATGCTGTGTTTTATGAAAGTGCACCAAAAATACATCATGCAGGACTTTTGTTGCGATTTTAGAAAATGCAGTGAAATGAGCAATCTAATAGATGTCTGTGGGAAACTGCTGGTAACCCACACAAAACCATGAGTGCACCCACATTGGGGCCAAGGCTTAGAAGGCTGGAGATTGAGGTTGTATAATAGTGCATTCTGCTGTGCCGTTTTCATGGCAAAGTTTTAAATGTAAGTGGATGGTTGTGATAGAATCCATCAATCTGACATCTTCCATGTTCTATGGGTTGAGTATTTTATTCTTCACAAACAACCCAATGCTGTCACTATACACAAATTCTATAATAATACTACTGATCCCTACCTCATATACACCAGTGTAATAGTAGCAGTAGAAGAACATGCAGCTTTGGGGGACTCAGCAATGCATGAGACTCAAGCTGGAGAGTGTAAAATCAGGCACACTTCTGCATGTAAACTAATCAGGTTTTATTGGCAAAGCTTAATTGAACAAACTGAGGTTAGAAGCTGACTGGTTTCTATGCAGAAGCAAGCCTAATTTTGCACTCTCCAGCTTTAGTGAATAAACCCCATGGTGTAGTATGGTCAAAATGCATAATAAACTCTTTAGGCACCAGTAGCATTTGGTAAATAATTTGATATAACATAACATTTTAAACACAGGCACTCCAAGCAGGTATGACAGTACCTAGGTAATGATACCTTAGAATGGTAAAGGTCCAGGTGCCTGGCTTCCCATGCTATTTTTCTGACAATTGCTTGCCCAGCAGCTCCAAAAGTGTCCCTAATTATCTATCAAAGCTCATCTCCCATTGACTTTAATGCTCTTCACCTCTAAATTTACTTTCTGTGTCATAATCTCTAGCAAATTTATTTTAGTGCAACTTGATTATCACTGATCCTTACTCTAACCATGACCCTTATCTTGAAACTTAGAGTTGTAAAGGCAAAAGGGTTTTTTATCTTAATGCATTCTATGCATTAAGATAAAAAACCTTCTGTGTGTAGCAGCCGCCCCAGCACCCCCTAATTACTCACCTGAGCCCTATCTCTCTCCAGCGATGTCCACGAGTGTCTTAGCCACCTGGAATTCTCCTCCTGATTGGCTGAGACACAGCAGCAACACCAGTGGCTCCCGTGGCTGTCAATCAAAGTCAGTTAGCCAATCAGGGGAGAGGGGGAACTTGGCCGGGTCTGAATGGACACAGGGAGCTGTGACTTGGCTTGAGTGGCCCCATAGCAAGCTGCTTGCTGTGGGGGCACTCGACAGGAGGGAGGGGCCAAGAGCAGCGAAGAGGGACCCGAGAAGAGGAGGATCCAGGCTGCTCTGTGCAAAATCAACTGCACAGAGGGGGTAAGTATAACATGCTTTTTATTTATTTTTTTAAATGAGACTTTACAGTTTCCAGATGTGAGCGGCAGCAGACGTGTCTGAGAGGAGCTCTGGTTATCCTAAACTCAATCCTTTGCCATCTGTGCATCTAATCGACCAAAAAAGACCAGCCAACCTGCCTACCTGTTCCTCTCTGTCTGCTGCTGAGTCCTGAGCTGATCTTGAGCGGAGATTCTGCCCCACGGTCGTCCAAGGAGCCATGCATAGCTCATGCCTGCGGCCACCGCCATCTTGCCGGCATGTACCCAGTCAAAGTGATCTGATCCCAGCCTGGCTGTGCGGTAAGAGACTCTCATCCATCCTCCTGCCTGCCCCTCCACCTGCCTGCCATAGTCTGGTAGCCTGCTGGGCCACTGGGAGTGCTCGCGGCAGCCACGGCTTAATGGAGCCTGACAAACACTGAGTTTCCTGAGCCGCTACCCCAGGGGAGTGTGCAGCGGCCAACCTGGCCTGGACTCGAGAGCGTGGATCTTGCTGTCCCCACCTGCCTCATCACCCATCCAGGCTGCCTTAGAAAGAGGAAGGGGATCACCTGGCTGAATTTGCTGAGGAAGGGCACAATGTCAGAGTCCTGGGGCTGCCTGAGAAAGAGGAAGGGGATCACCTGACTGAATTCGCGGAGGAGTTCTTTAAAAATCTCCTGGGGCTTACAGATGTTCCTCCTACCTACGTGGTTGAAAGGGCCCATTGGGTGCCCATGGGCAGTGCCATCCCGGGGAACCTTCCCAGGCCTTTTCTGGTCTGCTTCCTCAATTATCAGGACAGGGACAAGATTCTCTCTGAAGCCTGCAAACATCCCACTCTTAATTATGTCAACACCTCCGTTCTTCTTTTCCCGACTTTTCGGCTGATTTGCAGCGGAAGAGAAAAACCTTCAATGATGTTCATAGATGATTCAGAGATGAGAACATAAAATACAGCATGCTTTACCTCAGCCGCCTGCGGGTCCAACATGACGGAGCAATCCGGTTCTTCGACAATCCAACAGATGCTGACGCCTAGCTGATCACTTTGCATTGAAGACCTCTTCCCATTAAGTTACCTGATGCATGGATCTCCCACATCCTCGCCTGTTGTATCCTACTAAAATTCCCTTCTATCGTGATGGGATACACATCCCCCCAATCTTGTCTACTGTTTTAGGTTGAACATGAGCTGGGAATCCCCCTGGAACTCTGAACCTCAAGTAGGCATTCTCTATTATCAAGTTTCGGGGTTGAAACTGCTTTGGCGACAGTTGGAGTTATGTCAGGCAGTAGGGAGTTGCATGCACCTTTTAACCGGTTAAAAAAATCTACCCAGGTTTCCTGCCCTGTTTTTCTTGCTGGACTGTGTGTTTTTTTCCTTTTTTTTCCCTTTTTTATTGTATTTCTTCTCCTTCTCAGATTATCTGGACGGCAACATCATCTGGACTTCCTCTGCCCCTGGCCTCTGAGTGGGCAATATTGGATATGGGCCTTCTATGCTCCTAGTGTTACTAAATTTTTCTTTCTTAAATGGGTACAGATCTGAAGTTGATCTCTTGGAATATCAGAGGTCTGAACAACAAAGTTTTTTTTTTTTAAATTTCTTTTTATTGAGTTTTTTCAACAGTGTAATGTACAACTGGGTGTGTCAAGTGACACCTTCCCAGTGAAACTTGGCCTCGCAGGGCCTTGAAACAAACTAAAACCCTACCAGATACAAACTAGGCCTACCCCATACCCTCTTCACTTCCTCCCCCCCCTCCCCCTCCCATTAATTTGTCACAGCTCAGAGACATTTCTTAGCAAGATAATTGTTTAGGTTTGCATTTAACATTTTTACATTTTACCTTTGTGTTATCACAATTACTTCCACCTCCTTGTCTATTTCCTTTGATTCAGTCTTCCCTCTCCACTTGTGCATATAGTACTCTGCGTCTTAACAGTTTATCTTTTGAGTGTCATACCATCCAATGTGTAAACCATGGATTAAATCACATTATCCCACCGTATTGCTAGATTCCCACCAAACCTTCCATATTTTGTCAAATTTTTTTTCACACCCCCTTGCTCTATATGTTGTCTTGTAATACGGAAGCATATTGTTAACTAACTGTTTCCAAAACCTGCCCTCTGGAGCATTCTTATTTTTCCATTTAAGGAGGATCGCTTTTTTCCCATAAAATAAGAGGATGGTTATTAGCGTTCTCAATGCCCTAGTTGGAACCAGATCCTCTACCAGCCCCAATAAGCAAACCTTTACTGTCACTGGGATGGGAACTGAGATCAAGTCTGAGATGCACTGCGTGATTTCCTTCCAATATATTTGAATATGTGGGCATGACCAAAATATGTGTTCCGCATTTGCTGGAGAGAAAGAACATCTCCAGCAGTTTGCTGTGTCACCACCATACATTTTTGCAAGTCTGGCCGGGGTATAATAGCTTCTATGTAAAAACTTAAATTGGATCAGTCTATCTCTCGCTGCAACTAAGTATTGAAAAGGTTGTGTCCATAGGTCGTCCCAATCCTCCCCTTGTAACTCTGGAATCTCGGTCTCCCAATTTGTTCTGCATTTAAGAACCGCTTTAGGGGTAGTTTTAAAAAATTCCTTATATGTTACTGAGAGAACTTTAGGCAGTTCTTCGTCTGTTAATAGAGATTCGAGAGACGAAGGCAGGGATTCTACCCTCCTCTCCCTGAATTGTTCTTGGAAGGCGTGCCTGATTTGAAAGAAACGGAAGAGGTAAGAGTTCGGTAAGTCATGTCTGGCCTTAAGCTGCGGAAAAGTCAAAAGCTCACCAAAAGATGTGATGTCTTTCAGTGTTTTTATACCCCTCACTGCCCATATCATTGGATCCGGGAGACTGTAAAACTGCGGAAGTAGAGGATTCATCCATAGTGGTGATGACGGTGAGAAACCCAGGAAGCTAGGAGATGCTAGTTTTACTGCCAATCCCCACGCTCTAATTGTGGCTGTCATTGTCTCTGTAAGTGGTAGGTCTGTTTTTGTGCCCCTAAATAGTGCCAGTCGAAGGCTTTCGTACGACCCCAGGTGAGCCGCCTCCAAGACCGTCGCTGCGTCCCCTTCGTCTGTCAGTAGCCATCTGCGGGCAAACACCATTTGTCCTGCCAGATAGTACTTATGCCAGTCCGGTAATGCTAGTCCTCCCTGTGCACTAGGCTCCTGGAGGACTCTGAGACCCACTCGGGGAAGCTTAGGTGTCCACAAAAATGAGACTATCAGACTATCTATACTCTTGAAGTAAGTCTTGGGTATCCAAACCGGGGCATGTCTAAGGAAGTACAGGATTACCGGTAAAATCTTCATTTTTATAAGGCATATTCTGCCTATCATGGAAAGGGGTAATCTGGCCCAGGCCTGAAATTTTTGTTTAATGAGAGTTAACAATGGCAGCAAATTTAACTTGAAGTAATCCTGTACTTTCGCTGTTATTTTTACTCCGAGGTATTTGAGTGTGTCTACCCATTGTAGTTGAAGATTGGGGTCTGCTTTGTCTTTTGCTTTGATGTCTATAGGCAAGATGGACGACTTACTCCAGTTTACCCTGAGCCCTGAAAAATGGGCAAATTTATTTAGGATTTCTAGGACCGCCTTCAATGAGGTATCAGGGTCATTTAAAAACAGAAGCATGTTGTCGGCATATAATGCCAATGTTTCATGAATTGTACCCACTCTAACCGCCTTCACATCACTCGAGGATCTGAGTGCAATGGCCATAGGTTCCACTACCAGGGAAAACAGAAAAGGGGATAGTGGACACCCTTGTCTAGTACCCCTGCCCACCTCAAAAAAATTAGATACCGCAGATCCCAGTCTAATAGCCACCTTTGGATTCTTGTAGAGCATATGAATCCATTTCCTGAAATTTGGACCGAAACCCATAGCCTCCAGCACCCCAAACATAAAATTCCAATCGACTGAGTCGAATGCCTTTTCTATGTCTATGGATACCACGATCCTCGTCTCAGAGTCAGAGGGTGGCAGTTGTAGATGTGTAAATAGTCTCCTCAAATTTGTGTCTGTCGACTTGCCTGGCATAAAACCCGTCTGATCAATGTTTACTATGGCCGGGATCACCGTCGCTAGTCTCGTCGCCAGAATTTTAGTTAGAATCTTTAAGTCTGTGTTTAAAAGTGCTATTGGCCTGTATGACGCGCATTTCGTGGGGTCCTTCCCTGGCTTTAATAACAAGACCATATAAGCCTCTAGCATAGAATCAGGGAGAGCTGAAGTTTTGTGACAATGCTCCTTGAGCCAATGAAGTCTGGACGCCAACTGTTCTATATTATCGTTGTAAAAGTCAATGGGGAACCCGTCCGGCCCTGGAGCCTTGTTAGACGGGAAAGCAAAAATTGCTGCCTGTATTTCTTTGATTGTTATATTTGCCTCTAAAAGTTGACAGTCATTGTCAGATAATTTCAGGATACGTAACCCCTCTAGAAGTTCGTGCATTTCTTCAGTATCATAATTGGGGATTGGTGAGTATAGGGAGGAGAAGAAATCAACAAACTCCTGCATTATGGCGGTCGATTCATTGACCAAAAGTCCCTGCTTGTTTTTAATCACCGGTATATGAGCAATGGGTGATTGGTCAGCCACTAACATTGCCAGGAGCTTGCCATTCTTGTCCCCCTCTGCAAACACCCTTTGTGCCGCCCTAGTCGAGTCCGAGCTAGTTAAACCCTTTATATGTATAGATAATCGCCGTCTCGCCTCTAGCAGAGCTTCATAGGAGGACCCAGTATTAGACTTAGCATGAACTTCTGCACAATCTCTCTCCCCCTGTTTTAGAAATTCCAATTCCTCATTTTCATTTACTCTTGCAGTTTTTATAGCCGATATGCATTCCCCCCTCGCTACCGCCTTGAAAGCGTCCCACACCATGGTTGGTTCGGCAGACTCTGAATTAACCGCCCAATATGAGTTGGTGGCTTTCTCAATTTGGGTCGCCACCTGCTCATTCTGTAACCAAACAGTCGAGAGACGCCATCCTCTCCCCCTTGTCCCGGTTGGAATGGACAGAGCAAGAGAGAGAGGATTATGATCCGACAGGCCTCCAGCCAAATAGTCAACCGTATTCACATATTGTAATTTTTGATTGTTACCAAAAGCAAGGTCAATTCTTGCTGCCGACCTATGAGTTGATGACAGGTGAGAATACCCTCTTTCCGTTGGATGTTTCCATCTCCATAGTTCTGTTAGGCCCGCCATCGTGGCCCATCCACACAGGTCCGCCGTGCTCGCTCTGCCCGGATTAGATGAGTCCAATGCGGCATCAAGTATCGCATTGAAGTCTCCCATCAGGAGCAGAGGGAGATGCAGAAACTGGGCTAATCGGGTTAACATGTCATATAGCATCTGAATCTGGAATGGAGGAGGAACATAGACATTTACCAATAGCATTTTACTATAATACACATCAATTACCATTGCCACATATCGGCCGTTAGGATCAGTTATAATTTGGTGTATGTTACACGGAATTGATTTGCTAATCAATACAGACACTCCCCTAGCAAAGGTAGAGTATGTGGAGTGGAAAGCTTTTTGTATCCATGGTTTACGGAGAGACATCACCTTGCCACCGTCCAAGTGAGTTTCTTGCAAGAAGACTATGTGTGGTTTTGATTGCTTTAGGTATTGGAACACTGAGGCTCTCTTAAACTTATTGTTCAGGCCTCTAACGTTCCAAGACACTATGTGTAAATTATCCGTCCCTGCCATTGGCATGATAATAATATTTGTTACCTCCTTTTACAGTAACCTTTTCCCATCTATGCATTGTATACCGACTAGTTGTGTAATCTAATCCACTTATGTCAATCTGAGCCGTGACAAGTTTTCTAAACCCTCCCCCCCCTGCTATTATACCAGTGAACAACCCCAACCGAACGTAAAAAAGTCTGGCATGTAGCTTCATCCCAAAAAACAAAAAATCAAAAAATAACGTGGACATCTGCCGTATCCGGCGAAAGTCTGACAGCTCCTCTAGTGTAGTATTCGTCTTCCTTCTAGATGCTCCGGGCAAGATGATTCTTGGAGATTGTAGATTTTAAAGGGGCCTTAGGGAACTTAAATGACAGGGAAGCCCTAGCAACCGCCCCCCCTCCCTCTGATTTATTTTGAGGGACATGCGTAACCGGAGTGTTCTCCATTAAACGTCCTTCAGGAGAACCACTTCACCCCTTCTTTGGTGACAACTGTCTCTTCCAAGTGGAAAAAAAACCAGGAGCAGAGGAAATCCAGTGAAACAAAAATTGAAAAAAAAGAGGAGTGAAAACAAAAATTTGAAAAAATAGAGAATTTTTGAAAAAATAAAAGTTTTTTTGAAAAATAAAAATTTATTTAAAATATAGCATTTCTTTGTTGAGACGAAGGTCTTCAGGAAGGATTATGTTTAGTGTTCCATGAAATTACGGAGACTGGGGTTAGGATATACCCGAGCTTCCAGGCCCTATAATGATACGTTGTCTCCTTCCGGTGGTGATGTTAGGTTCAGGGGCAATCGTGAGGTCACCTTTTTCTAGCTTTAGGACTTATCTTCCTGGTGCCAGGTCTGGTGCAAAACAATATGGCGCTTTTCAAACTCCAACAGCGGGAATGATTTTGGCAACTTACAACCTTGCTTTCAAGCAGTTGTGCCTTTAAACAAAAATCAAACTGCATCAGCCTATTCAGTTAGCCTTCTTCTGATCACTGGTTTTAGGAGAGTTCCTTATCCATCCATTCGCATGCTTCAGCGGGGTTATCAAAGAATCTCACATTGCCTTTATACTGTATTCTGAGCCTGCTAGGATAAAGCATGCTGTATTGCACTTCCTTCTCCCTTGAGCGTTTTCTTACATCATTAAAGGAGCGACGCTGCTGCTGGGTGGCTGCAGAAAAGTCTGGAAATAGCATTATCTTGGCATTTTCAAATTTTAGTTCCTTGGCCTTTCTGGATTGTGTCAGGATAATGTCCCTATCTCTGTAGTTTAAGAATCTCACCAGAAAGGGTCTAGGGAAGGCTCCCGGTGGTCTTTTCCCTGTGGGGACTCTGTGTGCTCTTTCTACTACATAAGTGGGGGGTAAATCTTCCAGTGAGAGGAGCTTTGCGAAGAGCTCTTCTGCAAATAGCGCAGGTCTGTCCCCTTCTGCTCCCTATGGCAGGCCGACCACCCTAACATTGTTTCTTCTTTGGCGGTCTTCAGCGTCGTCTGCTCTGCGCTGCAGGGAGTTTACTAGGCCACGGAGTTCCGCAAGCTGGTTGCTTTGGGTGTGAGATGTGTCTTCTACCCCGGAAACCCTGTCCTCCACTGTGGTCAGCCGACCTCTAATTTTGTCCAGGTCATGTCTAATTAGAGTGCATTCTGAAGATAAATGGTAAATTTTCCCCATTAATTCAGACTTACTAGCGCTGATGGCTTCCAGGATCGGTCTGGTGATCGCCTCCGTATCCACCGCCACAGCATGCTCCTCCAATTCCTCTGTGTCTGCCAGCAGCTCCTCTGTTATGTCTTTCTGCGCCATCGTGGAGGTTGAGTGCTGGGCGCCCTGTGCTGGCTTCCGGGAAGACAAGATGGTGGGGGCGGAGCCTCTGTCCGTCCCCTTAGCGGAGCGAGTCTTACGCTGCTCAGTGTGACCCTTCTGCTGCATTTTGGAGGCCGCGGAAGGCATCTCTGTGATCCTCTCACCTTCCCCCAGGTGCCTGTGAAGTTTTAGAACGGATCAAAATGCTCCAAAATTGCGGATTACATTCAGGATGGACGGAGCTCTGAAGAAAAACTAGCTGCCTCGCTCACATCCGGCCACGCCCCCGCCTGAACAACAAAGTTAAAGATATTTGTTGTTTAAGTTTCTGCAGTCTCATAAACCTCACGTTCTGTTTCTGCAGGAAACGCACCTCGTAGGCAGTAAGATCCTAACTCTTAAGAGGGCATGGGTTAAACAAGGATTTCATGCCACATACTCCTTCTATGCAAGGGGGGTGACCCACACAACTCTACTGATTCCCAGGATAATTCAACTCTTTACAGAGTACCTGGAAACCGATTGGTTGCCAGATGGTATGTACCAGGCACACATTGTATTGCTACCCAAGCCAGGGAAGGACCCCCTTTGTTGTTTATCCTATAGACCCATTTCATTATTAAATTATGACATTAAGATACTTACCAAGGTGCTAGCCAATAGGATTATGCAGGTGTTACCGTCCCTTATAGACCAGAATGGCTTCATGCCGGGCAAATCTACGAACATAAATTTTAGACGAGTCTTCACCCATCTCCAGCTCCCGGCCAAGGAGAACGCCTCTCGGGTCTTGGAAGCCCTTGACATAAAGAAGGCCTTTGACACAGTCTGATGGTCATATATGATGCAGGTTCTTGAGGGTTTTGGCTTTGGCCCAAACTTCCGGAAATGGATAGGTTTACTCTACAAATCCCCTATGGCCTATGTTGAATTGAACGGGAAACTTTCGCCCTCCTTCCCAATTAGGAGGGGGCGAGACAGGGGTGTCCTCTATCCCCTGAACTGTTTGCCTTAGTGATGGAGCTTTTGGCGGAGACCCTGCGGAAGTCAGATGAAATGTATGGGATCCGGGTCGGTTCAATAGTTGAGAAACTAGCACTATACACTGTGATAGGGTGTAGGTTGAGTGACCTCAACAGATGCAGCACCTCATCCCTGGTAATAGGAGAAAATAGGGAAATTGGAAATTGGGATTATGACGTTGCCCTACATTATATATATAGAAATGCAGATTTGTTTAAAATGTATAATATTTTATTACAAGACAAATATAACAAAACAATTATAGTTGCTTAAAATAACAGAGTAACATATAGTAACTAATACTGGCCAAAGTATCCATATAGTAAAAAAAGGAGGAGGGAAGGGGAGGGGGATGGTACACTGTAAAGAGGTGTACCCGGTAAAGGGTTATTTTCAGCAACAATAATTAGATCAAACTGTAATTTATCAAAAAGTTACATTTAATACGTATATCAAAAAGATTAAATATCAAAAAATTATACTAGGAGTAAGTGCAGTATTCATAAAAGCTCATTAAATTTAGGGTTACAAAGAATTAATTACCATAGACATTTCTACAAACAAAGAGAACATATAACAAAACAAGACAAAAACAACACTAGACACTGTCCGGATGCATTGTATTAGCCATATGTCTGTCATAAATTCCAACCATATGATTATAATTTAGTAAAATGAGGTCTATCATAAACCTCAAAATTAAAGCTAATTATTGATGAATATCCATATGACTGTAGTAATGACTGGTAGTGGATCCCTACATGTTTCTCCAAACATTGGCTTCTTCAGGGGAATGTGTAATTACCAATGTTAGACAATGGCTCTAATAACAATGGATACAAAAACAACATTTCAGTAATTGGCAACAGATTAGTACTTGATTTACAAAGCATGCAAAATAAAAAACGCATATACCAAACTGATTGTGTGACATGGCTCGTGATATCACCCACCACATCTCCGCCTACATAAGAGTGCCCCCACGGGCAGGGCACACACCAAAGGAATCCAGCAACCACGGGGAGGGCACCTTATTCAAGTGGCTACAGGGAACATATAAGGACCAGGCTAAATATAAATGGAGAAAAAAATATAAGGAGGGAGGAAGTTTAAGATTAAGAACACACTATGGTCCAATATGAAGGGCTAACATAGCCTCAATACTTACAAAAACTCGGTTAGAAAGAGACACGGGTACAGGGGCGCCAGAGACTCTCAATTGAGCAAGGCTATAGTTCTTAACATGACCAAGAGGCCCTCTGCAGGGGAAGGAAAAGTATAAAGTAAGTCAAAGGTAAAAAAAAATATATGCTGATGATCTAATCCTCTTTTTTTGCAAGACCCTGGCCCTTTCCTTTCTGCGGCGCTCCAGATCCTGTATCGCTTTGCAACTCTTTCTGGCCTCCACACCAACTGGAGCAAATCCCTCATTCTTCCCATAGAACCATTGGCGGAGTAGCTGAGTAATCCTAATTTACTTCTGCAATGGGCAAGTACCATTAGATACTTAGGGATCACTATCTCTCCCAACACTCAGGATTTCAGTGAACTTAAATTGTCCCTGGTACTGCAGTGATGTAAATCTAAGTTAAAGGCCTGGTCAACTCTCCCACTAATTCTTATAGAAAAAATGAATTTAATTAAAATGAAACCGCTTCCAGTTCTATTGTATATTTTAAGGCATTCCCCAGTCTGGATACCTAAAACCCTCTTCCATTAACTAGATTCCCTAGTAGCTTCCTTCTTGTGGCAATCACATCCAGCCAGATTTAATAGGGGAATTCTACGCAGGCCCCACAGGACACGGGGGGACTTGCCTGCCTGGACTTCCACACGTACTACTTGGCAGTTATGCTTACTCATGGCCACAATTGGCTGGTCTCGAACGATACCAGTGCATCAGTAATCCTAGAGGATCTTATGAGGCCCTTCAAAATGCTCTTTATAGGGGGATGGGGGGTTCTCCGATACTTTTAACACAGGCTATGAAAGTGGTCATCAAGGCTTGGCATACGGTAGTAATAAAACCAAACCTGGTAAAAGCCATATGGTCCCCTAGTACACCACTCTGATGTAATCCCAAGCTGAGGGAATTTCACTTTTTACAAGACCCCAGACTTTGGGCCGGCAGGGGCATCAAATACTTGAAGGATATCTGCGATGGCTCTGGGTTGTTCACTTTTGACAGACTGAAAAACAAATTCGAATTCTTTCTTCTTCAGGTTCCTGCAGCTCCAACATGCCTTTGACTCACAGGTTAAATAGGTCCAGCTCCGGATGGAGCATGACAACCTTGAAACCCTACTGAACGATGCTGAACTCTCAAAGCCACTATCTCAAATATACCAAGCACTGCTGCCATCCATTCAGGTTGGATTGGATGGGTTGCGTCGTGATCTGTGGCAAGCGGAGGTGCAGGAACTGGACAGTGAAGACCGGGAGGATATGTGGGATTACCCACTTCAGTCCTTAGTTGCAACTAGGGACAAGTTAATCCAATTCAAAATCCTGCATAGAATATACTATACGCCCCAGCGCCTTAACCGCATATACCCAACCTCATCGGCCACTTGCTGGAGATGCTCTGGTACACCTGTGGGCTTCTTACATATATTCTGGGATTACCCACAGGTTCAAGAGTATTGGAGGGAGGTGACTCACTTTATCGATGGGTTAACTACCATACCTATTGCTTTGACAATTAGCGTCTGTCTCCTTGGCCTTGTGGAACAACTGGCATTAGCTAAAGCAATCCGCACTCTAATAGGTATCCTATTATTTTACGCGAGGAAGGCCATAGTACTAAAATGGAAGTCAGCTGTCCCCCCTAACCTGTCCTCATGGAAAAAGTTAATCAATACAACGATACCCCTCTACAAAGCAACATATTTGTTCGAGGATGCCCCCAAAAATATGAAAAAGTTTGGCACCTGTGGACGGACTCTGAGTCTACGACGGATGATCAGCCCATTTGGGATTGCCCTGGTTAGATACTCTCTATACTTACCTGGCCCTGTTGAGTGCTGAGGTCCATGCCCCAGAGTGGTGGTGTTAGTCCAGAGGTCATATGATCACACCTAATCATAACTGTTCTTGTAACATCCAGCTCAGACAGAAGAGAGGGAGAAGTAGTCCTGCAGGAAAAGATATCTCCTGCCACCATCCTATCATGTGAAACCTGGGTACCAAATTTGTGGTTGTTTTTTTTTTTTTGTTTTTTTTTAGTTTAGTTAAATATGTTTCGTTTTGAGATGCACGGTAAGTTGTATGCTGTTATGCACATGGCTATGTGCACTAATTGGTCAGGGCATACCCCAATGGCCCTGTTTTGTACCACAGTGAAAATTTCCAATAAAAAGAATTTTCAAAAAAAACAAATCAAAACAAGACTTTACAATCTTTTCCCTTAACCTTAACACATAACTAGGGATGAAGTTTGGGTCTGAGTCTACCATGGGTTCCAGTAAAACCTAAATTTAAGTACTAGGCTTTGAATACCAACACATTTTATGAAAAACAGGTGATAAGTGAACAAAGAATATCAGCAATAGAGGCCTAATAACATCGAACAAAAATATGTCACTCATTACTATTAATGTAATATATTTATATTTTCCTGAGTTTAAGTTTTTTACAATCTTTATACTGTTACTTTTGGCTATCATATTGTAACCATCCATATATTGCAAAGATTGAATTGCATATAAGGATTGTATTTTCTCAGTATTAGCAATTATAATAAAACGTGACCTTTTTATTCGTTGTTTTTTTTTTCATTTTTCTTGGTTTCTATTTTTGTAACATTTTCCATTAAAGTATTTTCATTTCCTAGCGCAGGAAATTAATCTGAACATTGTGCCATTGCTTGTCTGCTAAATTGGACTTATATTCATTTACCTGCTTAATGCTCAATTTATGACCTATTTTTCATTTATTTCAAGATAATCATGAAGTTAATGAAAACACCCTTCCATAAGACTTGATCATTGTATTACTGAAAAAAAAAGTTGAGTTAAAGATTTGATGAGTTGAAGAAACTTAAAACTATATTCTGCTTTGAAATATTCAACTTTTTCTCACTTATAATCCTTTCTTCATATTCTATTCATATAAAGATTTATATGTTCAATTAATCAAGTCAAGTCAAGTTCACTTCTATGAAAGATAGTTGACAGTGGGTATGAATCTAGAACAGTTGCCAGCCACTCTAAAAACTAATGTACTATATTCTTGCATGTGAACCTAGCCCACTCAAATGGTGGGGAAGAATGCAAGGTGGAACCCCACAGAGGATATCATTTCTAAAGTGAACTGCAATCTTTAAAGCAAAACTAAAAGTCTCATTTTAAAAAACATCAATTAGGCAGGCTCTTTATTGCAGAAGACACACGCAATGTCACTTATGCCATAAAATAAACCAACCTACCTGTACATTCCAGCGTAGATCCTACATGTGCATGAGTGATGTCATCCCACACCATTCAATGAAAACGGTCATAGCCCAGCACCGGAAAAAGCCAGGTAGAAGATGCTGGTGTCTACGATGGATTCTGGACCATTGAAGGAGAAGTATTGCAAGCTTTAGTTCTACTTTGATTAAAAATGAGACTACAAACCTTAACTATTGGTAATAACTGAAGTTGTAGAAACAGATGTACATGCCAGAGCTTGTGTTTTTAACATATAATTGTTTTACCCGTATATGATGTAAATAAAGTTGAACATTTTTATATGAGTTTCTAAATGAGAATCTGAAAAGTCACATTCAAGTGATATGGTTGAATAATTGAGAAAGGGGGATAGTGATACAAATGCAATGCTGGATAGAATTATACCCATTATTATTTAAATTGGAAAAAATTGAATTTGCAGAAAAAAAAATATAGCACATACAATTGCAACACAAGTCATATTGTAATTGAATGGTATGAAAAATTACCTTTCCTTTTCAAACTGCAGCAGCTGTAATTTTCTGTAAAATGCAATGCAATGTGGCTACCCGGAGGCATTCTGTACACAGGTGGTGTACAGAACACCCCCCCAGGTATATCATTTGCTTGTGTAATTGGCTTACTGATTTTCTCAGAAGTCAGCACTAAGATACAAATCATATTTTGGGCATTCCCTGCAACAAAAAAAGTCATTTTTGGTGAGATACTCCCAAAGGAAAATCACGTCTAAAGGGATGAAGACCCTGTCACTGATTAGAACCCTGCAGGTGCAGCAGCTGACTGATAATTATAAAACCACTACCATACAGACTCACATGGACACATACAAACAGCATTCTTCAGAATAAAAAAGGTAGAAATCTGCAATATAGTGTGTTAAAATATTTTCTTCTCAGCAAAAGTAGAGTTACTCTTTAACCACTCACAGTCCGCCCGCCGTCGTTTTACGTCGCTACTTTGAAGAGGAATACCGTTGTTATGGCAGCAGCTAGCTGCCATAACCCCGGTATCCTCTTTTTCAGTGGGCGCTCCTCTTCAAGATAAAAGTGGTCTCTGCGGCAGGTTCACCGCGAGATCACTTTTATTAGCGGCAGGAGAGGGTGACCCCTCCTGCAGCTCTCCGGTTCCCTCCGCCGCTTACCGGAGCCGCCGGCAGCGGCGGAGGAGATCGCGTCCTGGCCCCCACCCGTCTTCATATCATTGCAGGGCGGAAACAATGTCAAAACGTCACTTCCGTCCATAGCTCTTAAAGGGACATTTTTAAATATGAGATCTTAGGTATTTTTGATCATAGATCTCATATTTAAGAGGTCCTGTCATGCTCTTTTTCTATTACAAGGGATGTTTACATCCCTTGTAATAGGAATAAAAGTGGCACAATCTTTTTTTTAAAAGAACAGTGTAAAAATTAAAAATAAAAGGTAAAATAAATTATCATAATAAAAAAAAAATCTATGCATTTCCCCAATCACAGTGGTATCCTACAATGCTCCTAATAGAAATCCATCCTCATTCCTCTCCCACTTATTTCAGGTAATAGATACACATAAAATGAGCATATTTTTAATCTGTGGAGACTCAAATCAAGTTCTATATCTTTTTTTAGATAAATCCCCAACCCCTACCGCATCCAATACTCAATCTCAAAAGTTTCAGACTTCTTCAGCAACATGCGTTACTAGATTCCTGGCGTGAAATTAACCCTACAAAACGCCAATATACATTCTATTCCCATCCTCATAAAACATTTTCCCGTATCGATCACACACTGATCTCAATAAGCAAGTCCCTGGAATTGCTTACTTCATCAGTTATTCCTTTTACATAGGCTGATCACTGTGCTATTCTCTCAACGTTTACCTCTCTAATACCTAAAACACAAGATTCCATGTGGTATATTAATGATTCAATCCTATCCCACCCATCACACTCCTCTGATTTAGAAATAGCCATAAAAGACTATTTAGTTCACAATAAGACTCCTGATATATCTCCAGTAACATTATGGGAAGCACATAAACCAGTTTCTAAAATAAATAAACCATTTCTTAAAAAAAGAAAACGACAAATGCAACAAAAATTAGAAATGGAATTTAATACTTGCCGTGCAAATTTTCAATCTAATCCTACCTGTATAACTAATAAAACAGCTTGATAAGGTAAGTCTACATCTCAACCTTTTTTTATCAGAATCTGCTGATAAATCCTTGCGTAAAACTAAACATAAATTCTATCTCAATGCAAATAAACCTGGTACTCTTCTTGCCCGAGCACTTAAAAAATGTAATCGCCCTTCTAAACTGATTCGACTAAAATTACCCCATGATACATACACTAGTAACTCAGTAAAGATCCTTCATAACTTTCACAAACATCTCACTTCCCTATATAAAAAAGAAGGATCTTTTGATCAAATCTCTGCAGAATCATTTTTCTGACAAATTAAACTCCCGACTATTCCCTTAACACAGCGTGATAGCCTTGAAAGCCCCATTATATCTATAGAAGTTGAATTAGCAATTAAATCTCTTAAACCTAACAAATGTCCAGGTCCTGATGGCTTCTCGTCCCTCTATTATAAGAAATTTACTCATATCCTTGCTCCAATATTAACAGATGCTTTGAATTCCCTTCTCAATAATCAATCCTTTCGCTCTGAGACATTAAAGCGGAGCGCCACTGAAAAATTTTTTTTTAAAAGTCAGCAGCTACAAATACTGCAGCTGCTGACTTTTAAAACATGGACACTTACCTGTCCAGGGTGCCCGCGATGTCGGCACCCGAGGCCGAAGCGTCTCTCCGTCCTCGGGTGCTGCCGCCTCCATCTTCGGTAAGGGAATCAGGAAGTGAAGCCGTGCGGCTTCACTTCCCGGTTCCCTACTGCGCATGCGCGAGTCGCGCAGCGCAATACGAATGGTCCCTGCTGCCTCTGGGACCCGTGTGTTTCCCAGCGGGCAGCGGGGAGGGAGCAGGAAGTGGCGTAAATAACTGCAGATTCTGCGGCTATCTATGCCGGAAGTGGGTACAGATACCTGTAATATACAGGTATCTGTACCCCCCTCCCCCCTGAAAGGTGCCAACTGTGTCACCGGAGGGGGGGAGGAATCTGATGAGTGGAAGTTCCACTTTTGGGTGGAACTCCACTTTAACAGCTATAATTACAATGATTCCCAAACCTCAGTCAGGTGAAACATCTTGTGCTAATTACAGGCATATATCTTTACCTAATCTCAACATAAAGGTACTAGCGAAAGTTCTAGCAACCCGCTTAAATAATATCATAGGTTCTTTAATAAACAAAGATGAAGTAGACTTTATTCCATTATGCCAAGCTACAAATAACATATGCAGGACTACTCTATTGATTCAAGTGGCCAAAATACAACGAATACCCATGTGTCTTCTATCTCTAGATGTCAAAAATGCATTCGATACAGTATCATGGTCATACATAGATTTTACCCTACAACGATGGGGATTTGGTTCTCATTTTCTTAACCACTTGAGCCCCGGACCATTATGCTGCCTAAGGACCAGAGGTCTTTTTCCAATTTGGCACTGCGTCGCTTTAACTGCTAATTGTGCGGTCATGCAATGCTGTACCCAAACGAAATTTGCGTCCTTTTCTTCCCACAAATAGAGCTTTCTTTTGATGGTATTTGATCACCTCTGCGTTTTTTATTTTTTCCGCTATAAACGGAAAAAGACCGAAAATTTTGAAAAAAATGATATTTTCTACTTTTTGTTATTAAAAAAATCCAATAAACTCAATTTTAGTCATACATTTAGGCCAAAATGTATTCGGCCACATGTCTTTGGTAAAAAAAATGTCAATAAGCGTATATTTATTGGTTTGCGCAAAAGTTATAGCGCCTACAAACTAGGGTACATTTTCTGTAATTTACACAGCTTTTAGTTTATGACTGCCTATGTCATTTCTTGAGGTGCTAAAATGGCAGGGCAGTACAAACCCCCCCCAAATGACCCCATTTTGGAAAGTAGACACCCCAAGGAAATTGCCGAGAGGCATGTTGAACCCATTGAATATTTTTTTTTTGTCCCAAGTGATTGAATAATGACAAAAAAAAAAAAAAATATTTACAAAAAGTTGTCACTAAATGATATATTGCTCACACAGGCCATGAGCCTATGTGGAATTGCACCCCAAAATACATTCTGCTGCTTCTCCTGAGTACGGGGATACCACATGTGTGGGACTTTTGGGGAGCCTAGCCGCGTACGGGGCCCCGAAAACCAATCACCGCCTTCAGGATTTCTAAGGGTGTAAATTTATGATTTCACTCTTCACTGCCTATCACAGTTTCGGAGGCCATGGAATGCCCAGGTGGCACAAACCCCCCCCAAATGACCCCATTTTGGAAAGTAGACACCCCAAGCTATTTGCTGAGAGGCATATTGAGTCCATGGAATATTTTATATTTTGACACAAGTTGCAGGAAAGTGACACATTTTTTTTTTTTTTTGCACAAAGTTGTCACTAAATGATATATTGCTCACACAGGCCATGGGCATATGTGGAATTGCACCCCAAAATACATTTAGCTACTTCTCCTGAGTACGGGGATACCACATGTGTGGGACTTTTTGGGAGCCTAGCCGTGCACGGGACCCCGAAAACCAATCACCGCCTTCAGGATTTCTGAGGGTGAAAATTTTTGATTTCACTCTTCACTGCCTATCACAGTTTCGGAGGCCATGGAATGCCCAGGTGGCACAAAACCACCCCAAATGACCCCATTTTGGAAATTAAGCTATTTGCTGAGAGGCATGGTGAGTATTTTGCAGCTCTCATTTGTTTTTGAAAATGAAGAAAGACAAGAAAAAACTTTTTTTTTTTTCTTTTTTCAATTTTCAAAACTTTGTGACAAAAAGTGAGGTCTGCAAAATACTCACTATACCTCTCAGCAAATAGCTTTGGGTGTCTACTTTCCAAAATGGGGTCATTTGGGGGGGTTTTGTGCCACCTGGGCATTCCATGGCCTCCGAAACTGTGATAGGCAGTCAAGAGTGAAATCAAAAATTCACGCCCTTAGAAAGCCTGAAGGCGGTGCTTGGTTTTCGGGGTTCCGTACGCGGCTAGGCTCCCAAAAAGTCTCACACATGTGGTATCCCCGTACTCAGGAGAAGCAGCAGAATGTATTTTGGGGTGTAATTTCACATATTCCCATGGCATGTTTGAGCAATATATCATTTAGTGACAATTTTGAGCAAAAAAAAAAAAATTTGTCTCTTTCCCGCAACTTGTGTCGCAATATAAAATATTCCATGGACTCGACATGCCTCTCAGCAAATAGCTTGGGGTGTCTACTTTCCAAAATGGGGTCATTTGGGGGGGTTTTGAACTGTCCTGGCATTTTATGCACAACATTTAGAAGCTTATGTCACACATCACCCACTCTTCTAACCACTTGAAGACAAAGCCCTTTCTGACACTTATTGTTTACATGAAAAAGTTATTTTTTTTTTGCAAGAAAATTACTTTGAACCCCCAAACATTATATATTTTTTTAAAGCAAATGCCCTACAGATTAAAATGGTGGGTGTTTCATTTTTTTTTTCACACAGTATTTGCGCAGCGATTTTTCAAACGCATTTTTTGGGGAAAAAACACACTTTTTTAAGTTTTAATGCACTAAAACACACTATATTGCCCAAATGTTTGATGAAATAAAAAAGATGATCTTAGGCCGAGTACATGGATACCAAACATGACATGCTTTACAATCGTGCAGTGGCAACAAAATAAGTACATTTTTAAAAGCCTTTAAAAGCCTTTACAGGTTACCACTTTAGATTTACAGAGGAGGTCTACTGCAAAAATTACTGCCCTTGATCTAACCTTCGCGGTGATACCTCACATGCATGGTGCAATTGCTGTTTACATTTGACGACAGACCGCTGCTTGCGTTCGCCTTAGCGCGAGAGCAGGGGGCGACAGGGGTGCTTTTTTTTTTTTCTTTATTATTTTTTTGCTTTTTTATCTTATTTTTAAACTGTTCCTTTCATTTTTTTTTTTCTAATCATTTTTATTGTTATCTCGGGGAATGTAAATATCCCCTATGATAGCAATAGGTAATGACAGGTACTCTTTTTTGAAAAAATTGGGGTCTATTAGACCCTAGATCTCTCCTCTGCCCTCAAAGCATCTGACCACACCAAGATTGGTGTGATAAAATGCTTCCCCAATTTCCCAATGGCGCTATTTACATCCGGCAAAATCTAAGTCATAAAATGCTCGTAGCTTCCGGTTTCTTAGGCCATAGAGATGTTTGGAGCCACTCTGGTCTCTGATCAGCTCTATGGTCAGCTGGCTGAATCACCGGCTGCATTTTCAGGTTCCCTGCCAGAGAAAAAGCCAGAGAAAAACACGGAAGACGGTGGGGGGGGCATTCCCTCCCACGGCTTGTAAAAGCAGTCTAGAGGCTAATTAGCCGCTAGGATTGCTTTTACATGAAAGCCGACCGCTGGCTGAAAAGAATGATACCAAGATGATACATAAACCTGCAGGCATCATTCTGGTATAACCACTCAAAGTTGTGAATGGCGTACCTGAAGACAAAAAAATGGTTAACAATAAAGCACAGTAAACGGTAAAGTATAAAAAATTGCATACCTGAAAAGCAAACATGATAAAACATAATAACAATAAAACATTGCAGAATAGAATACAGTAAATAAGAGCAGAACAATAGAGAGAATAGAGAGAGAGAGAACAATAAAACGACAACTATTTTTTTTTATTTTATATATATATATATTTTTTTTTTACACTTTTTTTGTAACTAACTTTTATAACTGTAACCGGTTCCAGGTGCGGGTCTCTCAAAATGCGATGGCATCTTGGAAGACCCTGTGAAAGTGTGCCTAGTCTGTGGAATGCTGTACCCTACTGTTAATACTCAACTAGTGCATAGTAGCGTTCAAAACATTCACCAATGCAAAGACCAGGATTGTCAGGACAGGAGGGACAATAATAGTGGGTGTCACGCCTATATCCACGCTTGCTGCAGACACAACATATTTTTTGGGGGGGTTCGCTGGGTAGGGGTACTCGGGAGGACATAAAGAAAATGCCTCTCATGCAGCCGACTGCATTTGGTTGGGGATGTGAATGGGGGAAGTACGGGCGCTGCAGAAGCGGTGGGTTCCCAATTAGGATTGGCGAATGCAGCAGGAAGGGCATTATGGGCACGACAGGCCTGTGTTTGTCTTTTTGGTGGCAGCGGGACACTACTTGTGCTTGCCACCTCACCAGCTTGAACTGCACTTATGGGACTCGCCACGTCACCAAGTGTTACTGCAGTGCTGGTTTGACTATGACCGGGGTGTACTAGGCCGCTGGCGCTTGCCAGTTCACCAAAACGCTACCAAAAAAACTGTTAGCGATCGCAGGGATCAGGCCTGCGTTTTTGGGAACCCTAAACTGCTGGGGACGCTAGTATAGATCTGATCGGATCAGATATTGATCCGTTCAGATACTATACCACTAAGGGAGGTGTATGCTGCGTGCATGGGTGTTAGTGCTACTGGCGCTAACCTGACGCTGCTTGGGGCTGGTGCTTGCCAGTTCACCAAAATACTACCAAAAAAACTGTTAGCGATCGCAGGGATCAGGCCTGACTCTGCGAACGCTACAGTTATGCATTTAGTGTTTTGTAAGTGTCAGTGATCGATCGATACTGCACTTGGGTGGGCTGGGCTGGGCCAGGCGGAGGGGCAAAACGCAGGTGCTAGCAGGTATCTGGGCTGATTCCGCTAACACTGCGTTTTTGGGAACCCTAAACTGCTGGGGACGCTAGTATAGATCTGATCGGATCAGATATTGATCCGTACAGATACTATACCACTAAGGGAGGCGTATGCTGCGTGCGTGGGTGTTAGTGCTACTGGGGCTAACCTGACGCTGCCTGGGGCTGGTGCTTGCCAGTTCACCAAAATACTACCCAAAAAAATGTTAGGGATCGCAGGGATCAGGCCTGACTCTGCGAACGTTGCAGTTATGCGTTTAGTGTTTAGTGTGCCTGGCATGTTCTACTGTGTGTGTGTGTTGGTGCACTCACTCACATGTCGTCTCTCCTCGGGCCGGAACGGAAATTACCGAGCCGAGGAGAGATGACATCATTTCCTTTGCTGCTGTTTAGCATACAGCAGCAAAGAAATGATTCGATTGGCTGGCGGCGATCGCGAGGGGGGGGCCACGAACGGATGGTCTCCCCCTCACCTCTGATCGCCGCTGGACAAAAGACGACCGCCTCGGGCACCGGGGGGGGTCCGATCGGACCCCCCACTCGTGGAAGGCAAATCACGTACCTGTACGTGATTTTGCCTGTCCGTGCCACCTTGCCGACGTACATCGGCGTGAGGCGGTCGTCAAGTGGTTAAATGGGTTTCGTCAATATACAAAAACCCCAAAGCCTATATTAAATATGCAGGATATAAATCAAACATGTTTGATATCTGGAGAGGAACACGTCAGGGCTGTCCACTTTCCCCACTTTTATTTTCCCTACTTATCGAGCCTCTTACCCAAGAAATCCGTACTGACCCCTCTATCAAAGGTCTAGATTTAGCTGGTCACAAGCACAAACTATGCCTATTTGCTGACAATATCCTAATTTTCATGTCATCCCCCCATATCTCTGTTCCTAACCTTATAAACAAACTCGATCAATTCGCCCACAATTTTGGTCTAACTATTAACTCTCAAAAATCTCCTGCCTTAAATATTTCCTTACCTTCTCATATCTTACAACAAGCACAAACATCCCTCCCTTTCTCCTGGTCCATCTCACGCCTTCATTATTTAAGAATTACTCTCACCTCCAATCTCTCAGACCTTTTCGCTGCTAATTTCCCTCCAATACTGTGGCAAATCTCCAATCTCTTTAAACAATGGTCTTCCTTACCAATATCATGGATTGGTAAAATGAATGTAATAAAAATGACTATATTACCCAAAATCCTATATCTTTTTCTAGTCTTACCGATCCCTGTCCCAGCATATTTTCTCAGGATACTACAACGTAAAGAATTTGCTTTTGTTTGGGGCTCTTTGAAACCTTGTTTACCCAAACATACCCTTTACCTTCCCAAACTTAAAGGTGGACTAGGGTTTCCTAATTTCATCGCATATTACCATGCAGCTCAAATAGCACATATACTTAAATACCATGCAACACATGAAATTCCGCTTTGGGTAGCACTAGAATCAATAGATTGCGACCCATTTTCCTTAACAAACCTAATATGGTCTTACTCCTCTTACCGTAAAACTGTCAAAAATGTTATAACTAAACATACAGTGGCTATCTGGGAGAAATTTAAAATAGTTATTGGACTACAATTACCCCATATACCTCGATTATCATTTATTAGAAATCCACTTTTCTACCCCACATGTTTAGTTCCTAAATCTTTTAAAGAATGGACCTCCTCTAATCGAACCCAAATTTGTGAGTTATCATCACTTACCTCATTTAAAACTTTTCCTGAATTATGTAAAAGACACAAACTCCCTCAATCAGAACTTTTTCGGTATCTGCAGATTAAAAAATGGGAAAAGTAATCTAGATAATCTTACGTGTTTTGAAAAAATATCCAAACCTGATCCTCAATCAAAGGGTCTTATAACAATAATCCACAATCATCTTATTACTTTACCTAATATTGAATCACCATCATATGTAGCAAAATGGGCGAAGGACCTTGGATTTCAGCTAGAATCAACTGCATGGGATAAAATATGGGCCACAACAAAATCATCACAGAATATTACTGCCTTAGAGCCAAACTATAAGGTGCTCACTAGTTGGTATTTGGTCCCTGTCAGAATCGCGAAATTTGCTTCCCAGTATTCTCCATTTTGTTTTCGTGGCTGTGGTGAACTAGGATCACATATTCACATATGGTGGGACTGCCGGTTGCAAAAAACTTTTGGAATGATGTTTTTCTTATGATCTCAACAGTATTTAAAATCTCTATCAAACTGGATCCTACAATTGCACTTATAAACAGAAAACCGACTACCATTTCTTACATCCAATTCAAACTCCTATTACAAATAACCACAGTCGCGAAAGACAATTGCCAAAGCTTGGAGATCCTCATCCTTAATGATTTCTGAAAAGAAAAATAGAATAAACCAAGCATTGATTCATTCCAAAATAGAAGCTATATTCCATGATAGAGTATACAACTTTGAAAAAATATTGAGTCCTTGGGTGACTCTTGAAAGATATTGAGTCCTTGGGTGACTCACTATTTTCCTCTCAACTTTGACATCTCCTTACTAAGGCCTTTGTAATTCTACTTCATACCTATTTTATGCGTTCATAATATAAGACTATAAGACATGTGATACCCTGGGGATTCCCACTATCTTTGATTTCTATCTTCTTCTCTCATTTTCCCGTTTCAAACTTTCTGCCTTACCCTTTTCTCCCTTTTTCAATTTTCTTTATACACAAAGTTGGTAGCGGATTTCTTATTTCTTTATTTCCTTAAATACCATTAAACAAATGTTATATTGTTGCATAATACAACGCATTGATTCTACACAAATCCAATCTTTAAAATCTTCTATATTGTATTCAAAAGATTTATTTGACTTAATGTTCAGAACCTTTTTTTCTTTTTTCTCTCCAGCAATTAAGATCATATTATAAATACGTACTCTATCTGAGTGTTAACCTTTCATTTTCAACATAAAAAATATTTTTTGTGAGATGTTAGATTTTTACCCAAATAGGTTAAGTCACAATATCTTAAAATAATATTGGAACTTCAGAATGATACTATATACGTATATATGTTCTTTATTTCCACTACCATCAATTGTATCTCTGTATGTTACTTATAAATTGCACCTATGTTGTTAATTATTGAAATTCAATAAACAAAATTGACATGAATAAATGAGTGCAGAATGGAATATTGTTCTTAGAAATATGCTAAAAATGCTCAAATAAATAATTCATAGATTAAAAAAAGGACCAAAGGTGGAAGTTCTGCTCTGCCTCCTCCTTCCCCCCTCCTCTGCCATATCTGGAATTTTTTTTGGAGGGGGGATTTGGGGGGATACCTACTTTTGGCAGGTACCCGCTCTCACTGTCTCTTGGATCGCCCAGGCGATCCAAGTAGAAGTTTAGCCCCCCTTTCTGGGATAAATAAGTGTGGCGCTAAATAGTTATGTGCGTTATTGGGCAAAGCCTGACAGAATGGAAATCCGTGAGGACAACAGCTCAATAAAGTGTATTTAATGAAACACCAAATGACTTGTGTATAATACTAGTGAAAGTAATGTATGAATGAATGGGGGAATGTGTGAATAGATTATTCAAAAAAATCTAATGTACATTGGGGATCAGCAATGGTAGGATCAACTCGCTATAAATAGTGTGAAGAAGTAAGTGGAGAAATTCTTCCCCATAAATCTCAAATCAAAAAATGGTAAATTAAACAAAACTTGTGAGTAGTGTAGTGACACACATGAGAAATATAAAAACATGAAGCACCATAGCAACATACATTGCTGTCACGACCGAAAGTCCAGCAAATAATTATAGATAACTAGTATAACTGCAGTCCAATGACAAATAAAAAGATCTGTAGCTGTCAAGATGAATGGTAGAAGGCCCTTAAATCCGGGGATGGCGTCCACAGGATAAGGAGCCCTGCATATATATGGACGGGATAGGCAAAAATACCCTTACCGGCAATGGTGGACCCCTCGGCCAGCGGCCTGGGGGTCAAACAGGCTTAGGATAAGGAAGAAGGTTCCACAGCAGCTGGAGATGTTGGGGGGAATCCGCGACACTCACCAACCGACCTCTCTGATTGTAACAACTCCCGGTCTCCGAGGGGTCAATCAAGAACTGCTTACAGGAAAGCCGCTTCCATAAACCGGATATGGATCCTCAGAAAATGGGGTTCAAAAAGAAGACCTCCCCATAGTGTAAATCCGCTTATCAAAAAGCATTTATTTGAAAATCAAGAGCTATACAGCACACCATGACCTAAACATCACAGTCAGGTATAAAACAATAAAAAGCGCTATAAAATAAGTGGCAAGACAGGCATAACCACCCGACGCGTTTCATCCTACGGGACTTCAACTGGGGTACATGACTGTCTGCCACACATGCCTGTATATATATAAAACATATAATTACCCAGTATTAGCAGCTGTTCGCGCCATGTATACCGTTACTTCCGGGTTATCCGGAAGGGGGCGTCAAATCAGCCAATACAGTGTTTAATGTAAGTGTATCAGATATGAAAATTACATTATGAAATGCTTTATTGATGGATATTCAGATATTGATTATTATCTTTTCAATATATCTTCTTTAACACAGAATCATTTAAAGCGTACACTACCCCTGAGGAAGGAGTTTAATTGACTCCGAAACGCGTCGGGTGAAAAAGTACTGCTTCGAAACTCTGTATATACACGATTGTAATACAGATGGATTTACATTCCTAACAATAGATGTTACAGTTGTCATATTTTAATATGTTAATTCAATAAATTATATTTGTACCAAGTATACCTCTTTTATGATTGCTACATGTGCCTGAAAAGTCCACCACTAGGGGACCCCTTTGCTGTTATGTATAAAAAACCTCTGAGACACATCCCATTCACAGGGCGCAACACGGCTCGTGCATTTTCAGTGGAAAGCCAGCTGTGATGTTGCAAGGAATCACAGCCAGCATCCCACAGTTAACATGCCAGCGCCAGGGACCTGTAGACCGGCAAAGAAGGTAAGGACAGTGCTGGATCCCTGGAAAGGTGAGTGTTTGCTTATTAAAAGTCAGCAGCTACAGTTTTTGTAACCACTAATTTTAATTTTTGGAAACCTGGCTGAAGCTCCTCTTTAATGCGGTGAAATTTCAATTTGCAAAGAATACCTGTGCAGAGAAAAACTTAATTTGCAAAGTTAACAATCGTATTGCCTTTAGGAAATCAATCTCTTTGACTTACTGCAGATTTCTCATACATACAAACCAAATAACCACAAATAATAAAAAGCACCTGACTATATACTACATGCAATGTGGTATGTATTGTATGCTGCCTTTTTTCTATTGCAGATAATAAATACAACATTAATGTGTACGTGTAGTCAAAATAAAATAACACAAAAATCAGTGCAAAGGACATAACTTATAGTCAATAGGATGTGTCTCTTGTGCTGATGCCTCTTCTGTTCTGTGAAATCCTTCTCCATTGATATTTCCCCACTCCTGCTGCTATTGTCTTCCAGTGAGGCAAGGATTTATAGATCTATAGATCTCTGGGAACCGTCACAAGCTCTTTTCAAGAGTGCCTGACTATGCTTGCCTTTTCTATTCAGTTCCTCAATGCATAGAAACCGGTACAACAGCTTCTTTGAATGAAAAATTATCTATGAATGGAGGATAGGTGGATGAATTGAAAGGCCTGCCCCATTTTTTCACAGATCATGTTTCATTCATAGAAGCTGTAATACTGATTTCTATGAATGGACGTGCAGGACAGAAAGGGCGGGCATAGTCAGGCATATTTGTTGAAAGCCTGTGATGGCTCCTACAGTTTTATAAACCCCTGCCACACTGAAAGATTGCAGGGGTAGGGCATCGATTGAGGAGGATTTCCACTAACAGAAGAGGTATCAGTAAGAGGAACATATCCTACTGACCATAAGTTATGGATGTCCCTTGTGCTGGTTTTTGTGTTTTATTTCATCTACACTTATGCTAGCCATGCACCAGGCCAAAAATCAATCAAATCAAAGCGAACACACGGTCGTGGGAGCAAACCATATTGTCATCATGTAATGACCGAATTTTAAATGATAAATTGTTCAATGGACATTAATAAGACAGTTTCTTGTTTGTTTTTTGCTTCTGTGTCACATATGAGCAGTACCAACAGTTCAATTTTTAACGGGCGAGAAACACATTAACCTTTCAATTTATCATCCGTTCGGCAGAAGTTTTCCAAACTTTTCCTTTGATTTTTGAGCTCAAAAACATCACAACTGATTTTCCATTTGTTCCCATTAACTGGACAAATAAAAAACAAAAGAACTGTCCAAATGACAGATTGTCGGACGATTTTTAGTCTACTGTATGGGCACCATTAGTTTTTAAAAAGTCAAAAATTTTAAATAAATGTAAATAAATACTGCATGTATGGACTTTTCTCAACTAGGTTTCCTGCTGAGGTTGTTAAGGGTCCCTTGAGCAAATAGCATATTTCTGCTTCTCAAATATGTAATAACTACCATCAATGATCTTTTTATCTATCTGTAACGAAAGCATTCTTCCCACCGACCACCAATGTATGAAGCATTGACCACCAGGCTAATGTGCTGTGAGCTTTAGGTATAGTAAATATTCAGTAGTGGAAGTAGTTTAGCAACTGTTAAAAAGTGTCATTCTTCAATATATCCAGTTCATAATGCGTAAACAAAAATATAAGACATGGGTATATAACATATTTTTGTACAAACTGTTCCCTCACAGAAATATCATGTATACTCATCAGTATATGTCACTTATTTGGAATTTCCTCTAGAAGAATGAGATCACCGAACAAATGGGTGTGGATAATATTATTTTACTGTCTCCATCAAATAGATCAGACTCAGGGCTAGACTGTACGTAATATTTGACCACAATGTATTTCCTAAAACTAAGCGGTGGTCCCCACCAGAATGAATCATGAATGAAGTACAATTTTCTTGTCATTTTGCAGTATTTTACAGACCATCATTCTTTTTTACTGCTCACAGTGGATGTTAGAAACTAGCAATATGTACACATATAGTTACTCTAAACACTCTTGGCGGTGTAGTGTCATAATATTTCTTTCTTGTGGTATTATCAACAAATGTGAAAAAAACGAAACCCATTTTATCAAATAAAAAAAAACCTTTCAAATCAGTCATGTTTTGAGATAATATATAGCAGTTAGCCATGATGCAGTAACTGTCTTGTATTATTATTTAATGTACCGTGTGGGTACTAAAAGATAAATGTAACCACTAATGCATGTAATTAAAATTTTCTTTCAAAGATGTGAGTTTATAATACATATGTTTCTTCATTTTTTTTAAGTTCATGAGACCTTATGCACACCAAATAGCCATAACACTGACAGGTAAAGGGAATATCTCATTTCAGTGGCATCTGGTAATTGGTGGGACATATTAGGCAGCAAGTGAACATGTTACAAAAATGGGGTTATGGCGCTTAACCTATATACTAAGGGCACTACCAGTATAGAAAGGAAACAGGGCTTATATTGGGCGTGTGCTAGGGACTAGCCCTACATATACTATGACCACCAGCCTGATATCCTGTACCCAGTGCCAAATGTGAAAAAAGGGGTAATATAAATGGTGATAAGCACCAAACCTAAAGGGTCATGTGAATAATAAAAATAAAAAAATATGATTTTAATTTATTTGATCCTAATTTGCAAAGACACAAGGTCTACCCTAAAAGTGCATGTGCTATGTGCATCCAAGTATGTGGATAAGAAGTCATCCCTAATGTGGTATAACAAGAGTACCCTTAAAAATACATGTTGCTATGTGCAAGTTGCTATGTGCATATATTGCACTAGAACACAACAGTCGTACGCACTACCCCTGCAGGGGTGATGGGATGCAGTGAGTGGGAACCCTTGAGAGGGAGCACTTAAGTCACCCGGATATCTCTGCAAGCACTTAAGTCACTGATGACGATCTCTGCCATCTCTACTACATTATCTGATCAATATTTACATGTGGACTGGTTTTTATCTTATCTACTTTTTACCTATATATATAATCGTATATACATGGTGTTTCAGGTTCTGGACACTATCTAACTATTTTTGTTTTCATTTTGGCTTGTTATTCTTACTGGATGCAACACTTGTGGACATTTATATGTTTATATTTAAATGTGCAACAGCACATCATATGCACCTCTCTTTTATTATTTTTTTAAACTGTTAAGACATATAGGTTTTGTATTTTTCTTTGGTGATATTTATGCAATATATGCACATAGCAACATGTATTTTAAGGGTACCCTTGTTATACCACATTAGGGATGACTTCTTATCTATGTACTTGGATGCACATAGCACATGCACTTTTAGGGTAGAACTTGTGTCTTTACAAATTAGAATCAAATAAATTAAAATCATATTTTTTTATTTTTATTATTCACATGACCCTTTAGGTTTGTTATCACCATTTATATTACCCCCTTTTTTCACATTAGGCACTGGGTACAGGATATCAGGCTGGTGTTCATAGTATATGTAGGGCTAGTCCCTAGCACACACTCAATATAAGCCCCGTTTCCTTTCTATACTGGTAGTGCCCTTAATATATAGGTAAGCGCCATAACCCCATTTCTTTTAATCTTGTTATTGTCTAGAGCTCCTTTTTTGGGAGCCCTATCAGGGGAGGCAGCTACCTTTAATTTCTTAGTTTTTTATATTTTCTATTTTTTCCTAAGCGCGGCTATCTTCTATATTTTTTCAGCAAGTGAACATGTTGTCCTTGAAGTTGATGTGATGAATGCAGAGAAAAATGGGAATCACAGTTTGTTGGGCTGTGAAGCACATGGTGACCCTTGTCCACACCCAAAAGCTTCTACAATGGTCACATGAACATCAGAACTGGACTATGGAGCAATGGAAGAAGGTGGCCTGGTCTGATGAATCAAGTTTTCTTTTACATCATGTGGATGGCTGGGTGCATGTGCGTCACTTGCCTGGGGAAGAGATGGCACCAGGATTTACCATGGGAAGAAAACAAGCCAGCAGAGGCAGTGTGATGCTTTGTTCTGCTGGGAAACCTTGTGTGGTGCCATTCATGTGGATGTTACTTTGGTGTCCATGCCTCAATGGGCCAGGGCTGTTTTAGCAAAAGAGGGTCATACTCAATATTAGGTGGATGGCCATAAGGCTATGGCTGATCGGTGTATAAGTAAGTAAATTAGAAAGTCATGCGTAAAAACATCTGCTTGGGAAAGGGTTAGGAAGCTTTATGTAAATGTTTCCTTACCCTTTAAAGTATAAGAAAACCCAATTGCTCAAAGCGTATCTAAACTATTATTAGGCCCCACGCACACAGGCTACAAAATGCATGCATTGAGATGCATTTGGAGCTCATTTCTTAAGCATCTGGAATCATGTAATGCTTTGCTATGTTTAAATTCACACCTAGGTGTTCCGCTGCATCTAGGTACATTCAGGCTGGGTTCACACTGGTCCGACAAACGCTCCGACATTGGGAGCTCATGTCGCATGACGTGTGAAATGTAATGTTTCCCTATGGGAGCCGTCCTAACTGGTCCGACACAAGTCGTTCCGACTTTAGAAATGCTCCCTGTACTACTTTGGTCCGACTTTGATCCTACTTCAGCCTATTGACTATCATTGAAGTCGGATCAAAGTCGGATTGCCGTCTTGCATGATCCGACTTCGGCACGCGACTTGTGCTCAGATGATCTTGAGGGGGAACTCCGCGCCAAATTTTAAATAAAAATCCGGCATGGGTTCCCCCTCCAAGAGCATACCAGGCCCTTAGGTCTGGTATGGATCTAAGGGGAACCCCTACGCCAAAAAATCGGCGTGGGGTCCCCCCTAAAATCCATACCAGACCCTTATCCGAGCACGCAGCCCAGCCGGTCAGGAATGGGGGTGGGGACGAGCTGGCGGCTCCCCCCCTCCTGGACCGTACCAGGCCGCATGCCCTCAACATGGGGGGTGCTTTGGGGCATGGGGGGCGCAGTGTGGCCCCCCACCCCAAAGCACCTTGTCCCCATGTTGATGAGGACAAGGGCCTCTTCCCGACAACCCTGGCCGTTGGTTGTCGGGGTCTGCGGGCGGGGACTTATCGGAATCCGGGAGCCCCCTTTAATAAGGGGGCCCCCAGATCCCGGCCCCCCACCCTATGTGAATGAGTATGGGGTACAGCGTACCCCTACCCAGTCACCTAGGAAAAAAGTGTCATTTAAAAAAAAACACTACACAGATTTTTAAAGCATTTTATTAGACAGCTCCGGGGGTCTTCTTCCGACTTCGGGGGTCTCTCCGGTTCTTCTCCGCGCTCTCCGGGTCTTCTGCCGGGCTCCTCCTCTCTCTTCTGCCGCTCTTTTGCTAAAGAGGAGGAGCCCGGTCTGCTGCCTTCTTCTCTTCGGGGGTCTCTCCGGTTCTTCTCCACGCTCTCCGGATCTTCTGCCGGGCTCCTCCGCTCTCTTCTGCTCTTTTGCCGCTCTTTTGCTAAAGCGGAGGAGCCTGGTCTTCAATCTTCTGCCTTCTGCCCTCTTCTCCTGATGTTGACACGACGCTCCCTGGGGCTAGAATGCTCTCTGTGCGCTCTGCTCTGACTTATATAGGCGGTGACCCCGCCCCCTTAAGCCGTCACAGTCCCTGGGCATGCTGGGACTGTGACGTTTTAGGGGGCGTGGTCATCACCCGAAGTCGGAAGAAGACCCCCGGAGCTGTCTAATAAAATGCTTTAAAAATCTGTGTAGTGTTTTTTTTTAAATGACACTTTTTTCCTAGGTGACTGGGTAGGGGTACGCTGTACCCCATACTCATTCACATAGGGTGGGGGGCCGGGATCTGGGGGCCCCCTTATTAAAGGGGGCTCCCGGATTCCGATAAGTCCCCGCCCGCAGACCCCGACAACCAACGGCCAGGGTTGTCGGGAAGAGGCCCTTGTCCTCATCAACATGGGGACAAGGTGCTTTGGGGTGGGGGGCCGCAGCGCGCCCCCTCCCCCAAGGCACCACCCCCCATGTTGAGGGCATGCGGCCTGGTACGGTTCAGGAGGGAGGGGGGCGCTCGCTCGTCCCCACCCCCATTCCTGTCCGGCCGGGCTGCGTGCTCGGATAAGGGTCTGGTATGGATTGGGGGCGACCCCCCACGCCGTTTTTTCGGCGTAGGGGGTTCCCTTCAAGGTCCATACCAGACCCAAGGGCCTGATATGCTCTTGGAGGGGGAACCCATGCCGATTTTTTATTTAAAATTTGGCGCGGAGTTCCCCCTAAAGATTCATACCAAACACATTGGCGGGGATCCAAGTCGGATCCCCGTTCATTGAAAGTCGGACACATGCCGGCTTCATGTCGCAGGGCAAAGTCGGATCCAAAGTAGGACGGCTGTCGTGTCGCACCAGTGTGAACCCAGCCTCAGTCTTGCGGTGTTTACACAAACAAAAATGTTGTGCCTCATGGAACAGTTTAGCCTGACTTTCTGCAGCTAAATGTGTATAAACACATGGATACACACATAAGCACAAATACATCTAGAGACAGGAGAAATAAATCTTAGCTTTTCTAAACACAGAATTTCTCTCGAAGCATAAACAACTTTCATGCTTCCCAGATCACTTTTCCCTGTACTTAGATGTTTGTGCTTTAACACAGGTTTAGATGCATTTAGATATGTTTAGTGACCTTTACATATTACTATATTACCAAAAGTATTGGGATGCCTCCCTTTACACACACGTTAGAAGGCTGGCCGCAGGCTAGCCTGAATTGGTAGGAGGAGTCTGAGGGCTACATATCCCTCCTCCTCTATTAGATCCTTTGTCGGCTCATTTCTGGGTTAGCCGACATGCCATTTCTGGGTTCACAGGGCATTTTACGTCACTTCCGGTTTCGGCTAGCAGAGTAGCAGCGTGGTCGGCGGCAGGACTCTTGTCTCGGTAACCTATCTCGGTGCTTGTGGTTCCAGTAGGTGAAGGCAGGAGGGAAAAAACGGAGGGCCCACTTTGCATGCCTCCCGTCCCACTCTTGGGGGGGCCGCCCACTCACAGGGGGGTGTCAGCTGTGCTCAGGGGGATGTCTGCAAGGGGGGGCTCCGTCCGCTCACAGGGGGGGTTCGCTGGCTTGCTTCTGTTTATTGTCAATGTTTTCATGTTTTATAGCGAGCAGTATCCATGTATATGCATTGGGGACTTGAGGAGCTATTCTACTCAGCTCACCACGAATGAGAGGGTTAATGTGGCTTGCGTGTCCGGTCGTGCCCCGGCTATCACTTTGCCGATGTCACAGCAAGTAAGGTAAACCTATTTTCTGGTATGTGAATAATGAGTCAGGGAGCTGCTGCATCCAACAGAGCCCTTTCACACAGGTGTCATGCTTCACTTTACACACCCGTCATCATAAGATAAAAATCCAGCAGACTACATCCAGTCCACACAATGATTGTTGTGTATACAGGTATTAGCAGAGATCTTTTGGTGAACATTAGTCAGAGGGTCAGGGTGGTCTTCCCCCAGAGATGCACAGTGCAAATGTAGATCAAAGACGATTTAAAAACAGGAAAGACCAAGTGATCCATCAAAACCCAAACGTGCTAAGGGGGCATTATGTCACTTTAAAGATGAGCAAAACCCGCCAAAGTGAAAAAAAAAAAAGATTCAGGAGCTACCTTTGGTGTAGAGGCCAGTCCATTCAAGTGAATGGTGCCTCTTAAAAAAACACACAATAAAAATGCGAAAAACATGACATGGAAGTGTTGCTAGATGTAAAAGGAGCCTTATGCACGCACCGACCACATTGTGGCACGGATTGCTGGTCAGCCGGTCACGTGGCAGAGACTCGGTGCATTTGGGCATCTGGACATGGCGGAGATGACTTGCTGGGGTTCGGGCCAGGCATCGGGGTGGGGACTCGTGACTGGAGCACGAGAATTTTATTTCTGGTGTCAAGCGGTGCTCTGACTACACTACTGTATGACAGAGGTTAACACCAGATCTGTTCAGTTCTCTTGCTGGATTTCTGCAATCTGTCAGCATTAGTCATTGTTGGCAGCATTTCTGTCGTAGCTTTCGAGGATAGCATTCCTGTCGCAGCATTTCTATCATGGCATTTCGTTCGTAGCATTTCTGTCATAGCATTTCGTTCGTAACATTCGTTCACAGCATTTCTGTTGTAGCATTTCCTGTCGTAGCATTTCATTCGCAGCAATTCTGTCATAGCATTTCCTGTCATAGCATTTCGTTCGTAGCAGTTCTGTCGTAGCATTTTCTTGTCATAGTTTTTCCTGTCCTAGCATTTGTTCGTAGCTTTTCGTTCATAGCATTTCTATCATAGCATTTCTGTCGTAGCATTTCCTTTCGTAGCATTTCATTCGTAGCAATTCTGTTGTAGCTTTTTCCTGTCATAGCTTTTACATGTCATAGCTAGGGATGAGCCGAACACCCCCCGGTTCGGTTCGCACCAGAACCCGCGAACGGACCGCAAGTTCGCACGAACGTTAGAACCCCATTGACGTCTATGGGACTCGAACGTTCGAAATCAAAAGTGCTCATTTTAAAGGCTAATTTGCATGGTATTGTCCTAAAAAGGGTTTGGGGACCCGGGTCCTACCCCAGGGGACATGTATCAATGCAAAAAAAACTTTTAAAAACGGCCGTTTTTTCGGGAGCAGTGATTTTAATGATGCTTAAAGTAAAAAAAAAAAAGTGAAATATTCCTTTAAATATCGTACCTGGGGGGTGTCTATAGTATGCCTGTAAAGTGACGCGTGTTTCCCATGTTTAGAACAGTCCCTGCACCAAATGTCATTTTTAAAGGAAAAAATCTCATTTAAAACTGCTTGCGGGTTTAATGTCATGTCGGGTCATGGCAATATGGATGAAAATCAGTGAGACAAACGGCATGGGTACCCCCCAGTCCATTACCAGGCCCTTTGGGTCTTGTATGGATATTAAGGGGAACCCCGCACCCAAATTAAAATAAGGAAAGGTCCCTATATACTCTGAACAGCAGTATACAGGCGGTGCAAACAAGACAGGGACTGTAGGTTTGTTGTTAAGTAGAATCTGTTTGTAATTTTGAACATTTTTAATGTGTTTAGCTCCAGCCAAAAAATCTTTTCTAAGCTTTTTGGAAAACATAGGGAAGGGTTATCACCCCTGTGACATTTGTTTTGCGTCTTTCCTCCTCTTCAGAAGATTTCACCTCACTTTTTTGTCCCAATGAAAAATGTTTTTTGAAAATTTGTGTTTTTTTGTGGAACAAGGATTGGAAAGCATCAGTGGAAAGGAAAAATTGTTTTCCCATATTAACTCTTACAGGAGAGAATTTCCCTTCCTTAGGGGTAGATTTCATCTCACTTCCTGTTGTCTCCTTCCGTTTGCAAGTAGGAGTCGTTTGTAAGTTAGATGTTTGAAAGTAGGGTCCTGCCCTATATACTCAGCAGAAATTTGGGCCTTAGGTGTTGCTGTGGCCAAAACACTGTAAGCCCTCACAGGGCCCTGCTGTGAAATATTAGATCAAGAATTGTAATTACATGCCCCTGTTGAACAGGAGCTGAAAAATTAGGCCTTAGGCACTGGTGCTGGTGCCACAACACTGCAACCCCTCACAGACACTCTAGTTGGAACGCAGGAACGAGCCCTGCTGCAAAGTATTGCATCAAAAATTGTAATTACACGCCCCTGTTAGACAGGGGCAGAAAAATTGGGTCTTAGGCACTGGTGCTGGTGCCACAACACTGCAACCCCTCACAGACACTCTAGTTGAAACGCAGGAACAAGCCCTGCTGCAAAGTATTGCATCAAAAATTGTAATTACACGCCCCTGTTAGACAGGGGCTGAAAAATTGGGTCTTAGGCACTGGTGCTGGTGCCACAACACTGCAACCCCTCACAGACACTCTAGTTGGAATGCAGGAACAAGCCCTGCTGCAAAGTATTGCATCAAAAATTGTAATTACACGCCCCTGTTAAACAGGGGCTGAAAAATTGTGCCTTAGGCACTGGTGGTGGCGCCCAGAACCAAAAATGTTCTTACAAGCTATCAGCGTGATGATTGAGGAGGAAGAGGATAATTACTCAGGGATAGTCACTCAGCATCAGCATAGGCAGTCTTTGAAGGGATCTGAGATTTCAAAAAAAATTATTCGGTTACATCTGCATCAGGTGCTTGGTAGCTGGTGGTGATCCAAGACTGATTCATTTTTATGAAGGTCAGCCGATCGACCGAGTCGGTGGACAGACGCACCCTGTGATCGGTTACCACGCCTCCAGCAGCACTGAATGTGCGTTCCGAAAGAACGCTGGATGCAGGACAGGCCAGTAGCTCAATTGCATACTGTGCAAGCTCTGGCCAGTGATCCATCCTCAAGACCCAGTAACCCAGAGGATTTTCGGTGGGAAAGGTGTCCAAGTCTGATCTTGCCCCTAGGTATTCCTGCACCATGTAAAACAGACGCTGGCGATGGTTGCTGGAACCGATCATACCTTGGGGCTGCGGACCAAAAAATTGTCTGAACGCATCGGTCAGACGGCCACCTTCTCCACCGCTCCTTCTTTGACTGACCGAAGCCTCAGCAACACGTTGTCCAGAAACAGGAGTTTGTAACCTCCCAGTCTCTGGGAACGCGTTGCACAGACCTTTCTGCAAGGCCTCCCGAAGATGTTTCATCCTCTGCTCCCTCTGCGATGGCAAGATAAGGTCCGCAACCTTACCCTTGTAACGTGGATCAAGGAGGGTTGCCAGCCAGTATTGGTCCTTCTCCTTGATACCACGAATACGAGGATCCTTACGCAGGCTTTGCAGGATCAGGGAGGCCATGCAGCGTAGGTTTGCTGAGGCATTCGGTCCGGAGTCCTCTGGGTCACTAAGGACAACAACGTCCGCAGCCACCTCCTCCCAGCCACGTACAAGTCCATGTGTTCCTTGGGACTGATCCCTTAAAGACTGCTGATGCTGAGTGCCAGGCTCCACCTCCATACTGACACAATCTTCCTCCTCCTCCTCCTCCTCCTCCTCGTCCTCTTCCTGTGTGATCGGCGGGCACGCAGGAACACTGTCTGGATAAAGGGGGCCTTGAGAGCTAAGGAAGTCCTCCTCTTCCTGCCTCTGTTCTGCCTCAAGTGCCCTGTCCATTATTCCACGCAGCGTGTGCTCCAACAGGTGGACAAGGGGGACAGTGTCACTGATGCATGCACTGTCAGTGCTCACCATCCTCGTGGCCTCCTCGAATGGTGACAGGACAGTGCATGCATCCCTGATCATGGCCCACTGGCGTGGGGAAAAAAAACCAAGGTCCCCTGACCCTGTCCTGGTGCCATAGTCGCACAGGTACTCATTGATGGCCCTCTGCTGCGTGTGCAGCCGCTGCAGCATGGCCAACGTCGAGTTCCACCTGGTGGGCATGTCACAGATTAGGCGGTTCTTGGGCAGGTTAAACTCCTTTTGGAGGTCCGTCAGCCGAGCACTGGCATTATATGACCGGCGGAAATGCACACAGACTTTCCTGGCCTGCCTCAGGACATCCTGTAAGCCCGGGTACCTGCCCAAGAACCGCTGCACCACCAAGTTAAGGACGTGAGCCAAACAGGGCACATGGGTCAGTTGTCCCTGTCGGAGGGCAGAGAGGAGGTTGGTGCCATTGTCGCAAACCACCATTCCTGCCTTAAGTTGGCGTGGCGTCAACCACCTCTGAACCTGCCCCTGCAGAGCTGACAGAACCTCTGCCCCAGTGTGGCTCCTGTCCCCCAAGCACACCAGCTCAAGCACCGCATGGCATCTTTTGGCCTGCGTACTTGCGTAGCCCCTTGAACGCCTACGGAGCACCGCTGGTTCCGAGGAAGAGGCCATGGAGGAAGAAGAAGAGGAGGGGGTGGAGGAGAGAGGTGTGTCACAATCAGCATTTTGGAGGCGTGGTGGCGGAACAACCTCCAACACTACTGCACCTTGTCCTGCATCCTTCCCAGCTGCCAGCAGAGTCACCCAATGCGCCGTGAAACTTAAGTAACGTCCCTGTCCATGCCTGCTGGACCATGAGTCAGCGGTAATATGCACCTTACCGCTGACCGCCCTGTCCAGCGAGGCATGGACATTGCCTTCCACATGCCGGTAGAGAGCCGGAATCGCCTTCCGTGAGAAAAAGTGGCGTTTGGGTACCTGCCACTGAGGAACCGCACATTCCACAAACTCACGGAAGGGGGCAGAGTCTACCAACTGAAAAGGCAGCAGTTGAAGTGCTAGCAATTTTGCCAAGCTAGCATTCAACCGCTGGGCATGTGGATGGCTGGGAGCAAACTTCTTTCGGCGGTGCAGCAGCTGGGGCAGGGAAATTTGCCTGGTACAATCTGACGTCGGTGTACCAAAAGCAGATTGCCCATAAGTACTTGGCTGTGACACACCTAATTCTACACCTTCATTCCTCTCACTGCAGGTCGCAGAGAGGACTGAAGGTCTAGTGGGGTTGGAAATCTCAGCTGATGAGGAGCAAGGAGAGATCGTCTTTGTTCTTTGGTGTGGGTCTTTTAGATACGCTTGCCAACGAACTGCATGGCAGGTCAACATATGTCTGGTCAAGCATGTGGTACCCAAGCGGGAGATGTTTTGGCCACGCGAGATACGCTTGAGACATATATTGCAAATAGCAGCGGTGCGATCTGATGCACTCGTCTCAAAAAAGGCCCACACCAAAGAACTTTTTGAATAACGCGCAGAGACTGCAGCGCCCTGCACATGTGGAGCTTTGGGGTGTGATGCAGTCAATGTGCTGCCCTTAGGCTGGCCCCTGGAGGGCATCCTGCCTAGTTGGTGATGTGCCACCTCCTCCTCCTCCTCCTCCTCCTCCTCCTCCTCTCTCCTATCAGGCACCCACGTTGAGTCAGTGACCTCATCATCCCCTCCCTCCTCATCACTGGAGCAAACCTGGCAGTATGCTGCAGCAGGGGGAGCATGACTGCCAGATTGCTGTCCTTCTTGGGCACCCCCTCTGTCCGTGCTCATGTTACTGCCTTCATTGAGCTCAGTATCATCATCAGAGCCTTCCAAACGCTGGGCATCCTCCTGGAGCATGTACCCAACACTGTGGTCAAACAGTTCGAGGGAATCCTCAGGAGGACATGGTGGGGCTAGGGAAGGAGTCACTGATGACATTGAGCTGAGGGAAGAGGCCGCTGCTTTGCCAGACAAAGCACCCTGGGCATGGGTGAGAGAGGATGAGGAGGATGAGGACGGCTTGGTCATCCACTCGACCAAGTCTTCCGCATGTTGCGGCTCAACACGGCCAGCTGCCGAAAAAAAGGCCAAGCGTATCCCATGGCCACGTGCTGATGAGGATGCACCGTCTCCACGACCAGCACTAGACACAGAGCCTGCTTGCCCTCTCTTATTGGCTTGTGACTGTCTGCCTCTCCTTCTTGGCCTTCCAGACATACTAATGGCCTGTAGCTGCACTAAGCTGGGATAGAACACCTGTAATTTTCTTCAGGTAGCTTTATATACTGTAACCAGACAAGCCTGCCTGTCAGTAGGAAGATAACAGGAACGGATCTAGCTGAACACTGTGAGCAGGACGTACTGCACTAAATGTATATAGCAGGAACGGATCTAGCTGAACACTGTGAGCAGGACGCACTGCACTGAATGTAAATAGCAGGAACGGATCTAGCTGAACACTGTGAGCAGGACGCACTGCACTGAATGTAAACAGCAGGAACGGATGTAGCTAAACACTGTGAGCAGGACGCACTGCACTGAATGTAAATAACAGGAACGGATCTAGCTGAACACTGTGAGCAGGACACACTGTACTAAATGTAAATAGTCTAGCTGCCTGACCGTGGTACTAATAGGATCAAAAAGAACACCTGTAATTTTCTTCAGGTAGCTTTATATACTGTAACCAGACAAGCCTGCCTGTCAGTAGGAAGATAACAGGAACGGATCTAGCTGAACACTGTGAGCAGGACGTACTGCACTAAATGTATATAGCAGGAACGGATCTAGCTGAACACTGTGAGCAGGACGCACTGCACTGAATGTAAATAGCAGGAACGGATCTAGCTGAACACTGTGAGCAGGACGCACTGCACTGAATGTAAATAGCAGGAACGGATCTAGCTGAACACTGTGAGCAGGACGCACTGCACTGAATGTAAATAACAGGAACGGATCTAGCTGAACACTGTGAGCAGGACACACTGTACTAAATGTAAATAGTCTAGCTGCCTGACCGTGGTACTAATAGGATCAAAAAGAACACCTGTAATTTTCTTCAGGTAGCTTTATATACTGTAACCAGACAAGCCTGCCTGTCAGTAGGAAGATAACAGGAACGGATCTAGCTGAACACTGTGAGCAGGACGTACTGCACTAAATGTATATAGCAGGAACGGATCTAGCTGAACACTGTGAGCAGGACGCACTGCACTGAATGTAAATAGCAGGAACGGATCTAGCTGAACACTGTGAGCAGGACGCACTGCACTGAATGTAAATAGCAGGAACGGATCTAGCTGAACACTGTGAGCAGGACGCACTGCACTGAATGTAAACAGCAGGAACGGATGTAGCTAAACACTGTGAGCAGCACGCACTGCACTGAATGTAAATAGCAGGAACGGATCTAGCTGAACACTGTGAGCAGGACGCACTGCACTGAATGTAAATAGCAGGAACGGATCTAGCTGAACACTGTGAGCAGGACGCACTGCACTGAATGTAAACAGCAGGAACGGATGTAGCTAAACACTGTGAGCAGGACGCACTGCACTGAATGTAAATAGCAGGAACGGATCTAGCTGAACACTGTGAGCAGGACGCACTGCACTGAATGTAAATAACAGGAACGGATCTAGCTGAACACTGTGAGCAGGACACACTGTACTAAATGTAAATAGTCTAGCTGCCTGACCGTGGTACTAATAGGATCAAAAAGAACACCTGTAATTTTCTTCAGGTAGCTTTATATACTGTAACCAGACAAGCCTGCCTGTCAGTAGGAAGATAACAGGAACGGATCTAGCTGAACACTGTGAGCAGGACGTACTGCACTAAATGTATATAGCAGGAACGGATCTAGCTGAACACTGTGAGCAGGACGCACTGCACTGAATGTAAATAGCAGGAACGGATCTAGCTGAACACTGTGAGCAGGACGCACTGCACTGAATGTAAATAGCAGGAACGGATCTAGCTGAACACTGTGAGCAGGACGCACTGCACTGAATGTAAACAGCAGGAACGGATGTAGCTAAACACTGTGAGCAGGACGCACTGCACTGAATGTAAATAGCAGGAACGGATCTAGCTGAACACTGTGAGCAGGACGCACTGCACTGAATGTAAATAGCAGGAACGGATCTAGCTGAACACTGTGAGCAGCACGCACTGCACTGAATGTAAATAGCAGGAACGGATCTAGCTGAACACTGTGAGCAGGACGCACTGCACTGAATGTAAATAGCAGGAACGGATCTAGCTGAACACTGTGAGCAGGACGCACTGCGCTAAATGTAAATACCAGGAACGGATCTAGCTGAACACTGTGAGCAGGACGCACTGCACTGAATGTAAATAGCAGGAACGGATCTAGCTGAACACTGTGAGCAGGACGCACTGCACTGAATGTAAATAGCAGGAACGGATCTAGCTGAACACTGTGAGCAGCACGCACTGCACTGAATGTAAATAGCAGGAACGGATCTAGCTGAACACTGTGAGCAGGAAGCACTGTACTGAATGTAAATAGCAGGAACGGATCTAGCTGAACACTGTGAGCAGGACACACTGCACTGAATGTAAATAGTCTAGATAGAAGATAACAGGAACGGATCTAGCTAAACTGAATACAGTGTATATATATATATGCAACACCTGGGATGCATATATATACACAATACACTGTAAGTGCAGCTAACTGACTGACTGTTCTGCCTAATCTATCTAACTCAAATCAAATGACACTGTCTCTCTCTCTCTCTATCGCTCAGCACACCGGAACACACACTACACAGGGCCGCCGTGCAGGCGGCCTTATATAGTGTGGGGTGTGTACTAAATCCCTGAGCCATAATTGGCCAAAGCCACCCTGGCTTTGGCCAATTACAGCTCTCTCTACTGACGGCGCTGTGATTGGCCAAGCATGCGGGTCATAGTGCATGCTTGGCCAATCATCAGCCAGCAATGCACTGCGATGCCGCAGTGAATTATGGGCCGTGACGCGCCACACGAATTTGGCGCGAACGGCCCATATCGTTCGCAATTCGACGGACGGTCGAACAGCCGATGTTCGAGTCGAACATGGGTTCGACTCGAACACGAAGCTCATCCCTAGTCATAGCATTTTCCTGTCGTAGCATTTTCCTATCGTAGCATTTCCTGTCATAGGTTTTCATTTGTAGCTTTGCATTTGTAGCATTTCTGTCATAGCATTTTCTGTCGTAGCATTTCCTGTCGTAGCTTTTCCTGTGGTAGCTTCTTCTGTCGTAGCATTTTTGTCGTAGCATTTCTGTCGTAGCTTTTTCCTGACGTAGCTTTTCCTGTCGTAGCATTTCCTGTCATAGCGTTTCCTGACGTAGCATTTTCATTCGTAGCAATTCTTTCATAGCAGTTCTGTCATAGAATTTTCTGTCGTAGCATTTCATTTGTAGCTTTTCATTCATAGCTTTTCATTTGTAGCATTTCTGTTGTAGTTTTTCCTGTCGTAGCACTTCGTTCGTAGCATTTTCCTGTGGTAGCATTTTCCTGTTGTAGCATTTCCTGTCGTAGCTTTTCTGTCGTAGTATTTCTGTTGTAGCATTTCCTGTCGTAGCATTTCGTTCGTAGCTTTTCAGTCGTAGCTTTTCCTGTCGTAGCATTTCCCTGTCGTAGCAATTCCTGTCGTAGCATTTCCTGTTGTAGCATTTCCTGTCGTAGCAATTCCTGTCGTAGCATTTCCTGTTGTAGCAATTCCTGTCGTAGCATTTCCTGTCGTAGCAATTCCTGTCATAGCAATTCCTGTCATAGCAATTCCTGTCATAGCAATTCCTGTCGTAGCATTTCATTCGTAGCATTCCTGTCATAGCATTTGGTTCGTAGCATTTCTGTTAGCTAGTGTTTACATCCAGGGTCTGTCACGTCTACGGATCCATACGGGCTGAGGTTTCGTTTTTAATTGATTGTCATCCCACAAACTTCTCACCCGTATACCATACGTCATACATGCCTGTTCACTATTACACCTTTACTACTACCCACCACGGTCTGTGGGTATGTCAGCTTTGAGTGTTCATTTTTAATTACCTGTCTTGGCGCTGCAGGTTGCACGGGCTCGCTTACTGCATACACTAGGGTGGTGTTGTCATTAAGTTCACATTCACGCGCTGTTGGTCATGTCATTTCTGCACCTACATCCTCATACTTGTCAGGTACGAAGGGGTGTGGTTGTTTCGTGGGTTGGTTGTCTGTTCTCATTTCTCTAGTTTGTGTTTCCTTAGATCAGGGCATGTCGCGTGTTTTGGAAGCGACATATTTGCATTCATCTCTCCAACGCCGCATGGGAGTTCAGTGCTAGGTAGCACGCCATCATTAAGGGGATGGGACCATACTAAACTCATAGCTGAGTTTCATCACTGGTGTAACCCTTTCCTGGCCTCAGCTGGGGGGCAGTACTTTTTAGGTTGTTATTCCCAACTCCGTCCCAACCTCATCCATCCACCAGCGCAGAACGTGTTTCTATACATAATTCTTTAGCCCAGATTCATGCGGTACTCAATGCGCTCTTTATGTCCATGCTACAATTGTTAGACAGGATGGAGGGGATCCTAGCCCGCTCGGCTAGAGCGGAGGTGTCAGCTGTGACCCCGGCTCCTGCTCTTCTCAGTGCGCCTGCAGGTGATGTTGGAATTTCTTCACAGTGGCATGTAGAACTGGGGGCAAGCCTGGTCACAGGTGATTGATGTGGCCAATGGTTCTTTATCCAGAGTATTCTGAGGGCTTCTACCAGCGTGGGAAGGTTTCATAGGTTAATGTCTCTTTCTGGCTTTCACTGCATATTGCCTCTACAATTTGGCCTCGTCTGCCAACACTATCAAGTATCTATCAGGTGACCAGACTTTCAGGCCCCTACAAACTCCTGTCAGTCCGTCCATTTTTGCAGCTCACCCTCTCTAAGCCATGATAAAGGGTATTCAGAGAAGTCAGGGATGTTCTCTTTGGCACGGCTACCAGTTACCGGCCAGGTTTTCCTGGTAAAAGAAAAATGGGTGTTGCCTGGATCAACCGATTAATTAATTATATATGTGGTCATTTTAACGGGTGAGTATTTTTTTTTTTTCCTGGTGTTTCAGACTTCCTGTCTCCTACCCTTGGCGCAGTTCCCAGTTAGTGCTTTAGACAGTTCCCTTTTACTACGCTTGAAACTTCCCCATAATTAGAATAGATGGACAAGCCAGGGGTTCATGGTTATATTACTGTACCACAGTAACGGTGTCGGATTAAATTACATGTCCTTCTCTGCAATATTCCTCTGGTCATCTCTTTCTCCCTTTCCTCATGCATCCTTTCACTACAAACCGTTTATTCTCATGTCCAGGTTTACTTGCCAATTAGGCTCAAATCCTAAACCCTTTTCTGGATATTCGTCAGGATCAAAGGCAACTTTCGCAGGTCCCGAACAGGGGGTCCCTTCTTTATTATCAGGTACATGGGGCGCTGGGGATCCTTCTATTTAGCAGTTACATTTGTAATTCCCTTTTCTGTAGTCATCTGGGCATTCGCTATTTTCTGGACTGATGGTTGTTGCTGGCCCTTCATTGAAGCTTTCACATCACACTTACTTTGTGTCTCTTTTTGCCCTCTTTTAGGCATACTGACCAGCTAGGCCAAGGCACACCTCAGGTCTTGATAGTTAGGATTATCGCATTTCCAAGTGAAGACTCTGACTACACGTTAGAAGGCTGGCCGCAGGCTAGCCTGAATTTGTAGGAGGTGTCTGAGGGCTATATATCCCTCCTCCTCCCTAATCAGATCCTTTGTCAGCTCATTTCTGGGTTTCCATCCACCCGTTCCCCCTTACTTTCATCATTCCTATTTCATTTTCATACATATTCAGGGTATGCCCTCTTTTAGGCATACTGACCAGCTAGGCCAAGGCACACCTCAGGTCTTGGTAGTTAGGATTATTGCATTTCCAAGTGAAGACTCTGACTACAAATTAACTTTATTGACATCACAGCCTTTGTCTGTAGGGTTCAATATTGAGTTGGCCCACCCTTTACAGCCATACCAGCTTCAACTCTTCTGGGAAGGCTGTCCACAATGTTTAGGAGTGTGTCTATGGGAATGTTTGACCATTCTTCCAGAAATGCCTTTGTGAGGTCAGGCACTGATATTGGACGAGAAGGTGTGGGTTTCAGTCTCCATTCTAATTCATCCCAAAGGTGTTCAGTCAGGTTAAGGTCAGGACTCTGTGCAGACCAGTCAAGTTCTTCCACCCCAAACTCACTTATCCATGTCTTTATGGACCTTGCTTTGTGCACTGGTGAGTAGTCATGTTGGAACAGGAAGGGTCCATCCCCAAAATGTTCCCACAAAGTTGCCAGCATGAAATGGTTCAAAATGTCTTGGTATGCTGACGCCTTAAGAGTTCTCTTCACTGGAACTAAGGGGCAAAGCCCAACCCCTGAAAAACAATCCCTCACCATAGTCCCCCCTCCAACAAATGATACGGACCATTGCACAAAGCAAGGTCCATAATTTAGTGACATGTTAACCCCAGAAATACTGAACACAACCAACACTGTAACAGCTCAGTAAGCACCTGCTTACAAGTGGGCTGAATGAAAAAAAAACCTCACAGATTCTTGCATCCACACCAGCTTCAACAAAAGCCACTGATCACTGTATTCTGACAGTGAGTACTACCCCGCCCCCCCCCGCCCCCTTACTGTCAGAATACAGTGATCATTGGCTTCTGTTGAACAGACAGGGCTACAAATTCTGCTGATTCCTGCTGAACTGGACACATTTTATTATGTGTGTACACAGCTTAACAATGCTCTGTCCCTGTCTTCAAATTGTGCTCCTGCTTGTCCTTCTATAACACATTATCCTAATGGAGATTGAAAGCAGCTGTACCAACACACAGACATGCTCAACTGTTGTCACTATCAGGAAACCTGCTCTACATGCAGTAGTTACTGGTGTGCATGCATTTAAAAAAAGAGGCTGCAGGAGTTCAGAAATGGTGTTTTGCAATTAAAGATTAAGCACTTCCATACAGGCATGTTGTAATATGATGCAGGAACATTTCCCCCCATTCTCACCACCAGTGCACGCCCCCAGGGACGCACAGCGCAGTGATCTGGGATGAGGCATGTGGCTCAGACACAGCCCATCCCCGATTAGTGTTAAGAGCCAATGAAAGGGCTCTTTACCATATGACCAGCTGTATCCAATCACAGCTGGTCACATGCAAGGTCTTTGTGCAGGCCATTGGTGCGTGCCTCCGGGGGTACACAGCACGAAAATAGGGGATGAGACTTGTGCCTTGCACAAAGCCCATCCCCGATCAGGGTAAAGAGCCAATGAAATTAGCCTTTTACCACATGATCCGCTCTGTCCAATCACAGCCGGTCATAAATGTAAACAAACCGAAGTAAGTGTTTGCTACCGGGTTCTCCTCCTCACACACCGATCCAGTGTGAGGATTGTGAATTACTGTGCCCAGATTGCCCCACTAAATAAAGAGGACCTGTCACCAGCTTATCAGAGTGTGAACCCATCAGAGTCAAAATTGCAGAGTATTCCGTCGCAGAGTCAGAGCTGAATCAAAAAAACAATTAAATCAAATTGTATATAAATAGTCCATATTATTCAATTTTAAAACATGGGGAATGAATACATATGTATTTATGTGTATATGTAGAACATGGAAGGCGACAGCTATCCTCAGAGTATAGCCAGCTCTGTGTTAAGACAAGAAGGGGGATGAGAAGGGAAGCGCCACCTAAGTGCAGTGGTTAAAACAATCTTTTAATGCGCAAGGATAAAATTCACTTACAAGATAAAAAGTATTTTAAGCTCATTAAATCCAGGGAAGTGGAGCTGGGGGGTGCCATGCCTCAGTGTCTGTGTTGGTTCCATGCCATTTTTAGGTCTTTTTAGGTAGAGATGAAGAATCCTCTGTGTATCCTGTGGCCATCAGAAAGCAGAAATCAGCATGGAACATGGCCGGAAATGACTCCACTAGAACAACACACGGCCGGGTTTAGCCAGACAGGGAATGGGCTGAATAGGCTATGCGCTCAGAGCTCCAGCTCCTTCTACAGGCCTGCAGTACAGCTAGAAAAAACAGGAAGGGCTTCCCACAGCATCTAGTCACCATAAGGCTATGAAGTGGGGAATCAGCAAGCCTGAGGAACGAGGAAGTGTTGGCCGTGAAGTGGAGGGATAGGAAAGATGTGTACGTCATGTCCACCATCCATGATGACACCTCGTGGAACTTCACAGAAGACGCGGTCCTGTTCAAAAGCCTCGGTGTACCCACTATTACAATAAGTTCATGGGGGGTGGATTTAAGCCCTATCTATCAACATGAAAGTCCTCCTCTGGTATAAAAAAGTTGCAATTTACTTTTTCCATTTGGCCATTTATAAGGCATACGTCACCTATCAAAAATCAAAGGAAATACCCAACACCTTCCTAAAATTTTTTGAAGATATTGTCACTGCCCAGATCTACCATTAAGGATCAACCCCCAGAAAGCATTCGCTATGATTGTGTCGATAGACTGCATGAACGCCATTTCCCTGACAATATTCCACCATTAGAAACCAGAAGAAGGCATCAAAAAAATGTTTGGTGTGCAGTAAAATGGGAGTTAAGAAAGACACCAGTTTTCATTGTCCCCAATGTCCCTCCCAACCTGGTCTATGCATCGGAGAATGCTTCAGACATTATCACACGGCCTCAACCAACCATACCGCTGCCTTCCATGTGAACTGACCCTGGCCTGTTTATTAACTATGCCTCTGCCTGCCCTCTGCATTGTTTATCCGCCACGTTTCTGCCTTTCACATGAAACTGTTTTTGGTTTTCTCTGGGTTTTGGAATTCAGAACAGAGTCTAGAGTCCGGATGCTTCAAGGTGATTTGGGTGGGAAAAGCCTATACCCTTGTCCATATTCTTTCCTGACCAAGGCCCCAAGCTTGATGGTCCTGCCTGCTGCCTGGACCATTATTACGGCTGTGCTGTCAATATCTCTGCCTGCATTGACCCAGGGCTTTTTTATGGACCATGTGCCTGTTGTCTGGACCAAAACTTTGATGCTGACCTTATCTCTGCCTGCTGCCTGCTAACTATGGACGGTATTCCTGCCTGCAGCATAGACAATCCTTTTGCTGCTGCTGACCACATCCCTGCCTGCTACCTGGACCAATGCTTTGGCTGTGCTGACAATATCTCTGCCTGTACTGGCATAAAGGAGCATAAAAAACTATTAATTAGGCATCTCAATAGAAAATGGGATGTATCTTCATTAGAAACATATATTTCACACAAAATAGTCCCTAGAGGACTACGTGACAGGACCATACCAGCAGAACATTTACACACAGAAAGTTTCCTACCTATATGGAAGGAACTTTGCATTAACCACGACCTAGCAGTGATGAGGCTAATAGTTGAGGAGGAAAAGACTCTATTGATAACAATACAGGCTCAAAGAGGAAAGTGCTGGAGGTTTAGAGGCATTAAAACATTTAGAGAAGTTTACTAAACAAAATAATATTCTGAAAAAAGAAATTGAAAAGACACAACTAAATCTTAAAATAACAAAACAAAGCAAATTTAAACGCGACATAGCAGATTTTGAAAAAGATGAGGTGTTCGACTTGACCATCCGACGTGGACGCAGCAGATCACGTGGGAGGGGTCAACGACAACAATCGAGACAACGCCGAAATAAATCGTATAGTGACTCAGACGACGAGACAACAAAGTCAGTCACTTTTTTAGACCAAGCGGGGGCGGAGCAACTAACCGCACAAGCCCCGCCTCCAGCAACAAAAACCAAAATAGGACCTCAAAAACAGAAACAAACAAAATCGCCCAGCGAGCAAACATACACGAGGAGTCAAAAAAAACACTGACAAGTCCACCCTCCCAGTGTGACCTTCAGGGATCCAATGATCTAAAAGTGGAAAATATATCTAACCACTACCTAAGTCCCGATCACAACAGCCTCCTTGCAAAGGACATGTCCTTTTCCCCGACAGCGGTAATGGATGAGTTCACTGTGTATAAGGACATCATACTTTTTTGGAGGAAGGTTTTTCTACGCTCCCTGAATGAAGGGAAAGGTGAGGTACCAACTGCTACTGTCATTATGGATGCGGATGACAAAAAAGCCTTAGACACATTGAACTCATTATTGGAGGAAAACTCAGGACCTAGTGAAGAACCCCCCACATCAATAAGACGATCAGTAGATTTAAAAATTAAATCACAGAAAATGCCTCCTTTATCCAAGAATAGATGGCTAAATCTCTTCTTGGAGATGGTCCAGTCTGATCTTGAGAAGGTGAATTGGTCTAAAAGAGCCACTGACAATTTAACCATCGGTGAAAGAAACGCCCTCGACGATCTTAAAAAAAGGAAAAACATAGTGGTAAAAACCAGTGATAAAGGGGGCAATGTCGTCTTGTTAGATAAAGAACATTATGAAAGAATAGCAAAAAAATTACTAACTGACGAGACCACCTACCATAAACTTGATCATAACCCTTTTCCTGCAGTGATTCAGGAGTTGAATCAGAGACTTACATTTGCAAAGGACGAGGGACTGCTGACCATTCGTGAATTTCAACATCTTTTTGTTCGAGAGTTTAATATACCTACTTTTTACACAATCCCTAAACTACACAAAAGTTTAAAAGATCCACCTGGAAGACCGATTGTTTCGGCCTGTCAAGGCCCCTTCGAAAGAATCGGCAGGTATTTGGATTCTCTTTTGAAAGACATGGTCAGCAGCCAAAAATCCTTCGTACAGGATACTCGTCATGTCTTGGCAAAACTCTCTGAGTTCAAAGACCTGAACCAACTTGGAGAAATCTGGCTTGTAGGCATTGATGTGGAGTCATTGTACACTTCAATACCCCACTCTTGTGGGATTAAAGCCGTTGAGACTTTTCTGAACACTGCCTACCCAGAATCAGGACTACAAAATGAATTCCTGATTGATTTGTTGGAATTTATGTTATCAAACAACTTCTTTCAATTTTTAACCATTTATTACCAACAAATCCGGGGTACCTCTATGGGGGCAGCGTGGGCTCCATCCTACGCATGCCTGCATCTGAGTTTCTGGGAAGAGGAGGTAGTCTTTTCCTTGTCGATGTACCGTGACCATGTTTATGCCTGGTTACGGTACATCGACGATGTTTTTGTGATTTGAAGCGGTACACAGACTGAGTTGTTACAGTTCATTCATGAGCTTAACATTAATCAATTTAACATTCGCTTAACATACACCTTTAATCAGACGAGATTATCTTTTCTTGATCTACAAATATCTTTGGAAAACGGGCAACTTTATGCTTCCACTTTCCGTAAGGATACTGCAGCAAACACCTTTCTTAGCGCCACCAGCCATCATCCCCATTGGGTCAAAAATGGTATCCCGGTTGGCCAATTCCTACGTGTAAAAAGAAATTGCTCAAAAACAAGCGACTACAGACGCGAGAGCCAGGATCTCTACGCTCGATTTAGAGAGCGTGGCTACTCGCATCGACAAATTAAGAAAGCAAAAAAGAAAGCAGCAGCTCGGGACCGTCAAAGCCTGTTATCAATTGAGCCGTTTGATACTTCCACTGTATCTAAATCCAAAACTAATGATCCAATAAGAATAATAACCACCTTTGGATCTCAGTGGGATACCATTCGTTCAATCTTAGAAAAACATTGGGGCGTGTTAACCAACTCACCGGGTTTGGGCAAAATTGTAGGCACCTCCCCCAAGTTGGTGGCTCGACGTGCCAAAAACTTGGGTGATATGCTGATTCAATCAAAATTTACCCGCAAACAGGACAATTCATGGCTATCCAATTATCCATAGACATTGGGAATGTTCCCTTGTGACAGATGTCAGATCTGTCCTTTTGTGCATAGGACTTCAACTTTTATGGATGCACATGAAAAGGAAACATATGAAATTTGCAATTCAATCAACTGTTCCACCTCACGTGTTATCTATAAGATAACATGTCCATGCCCCAAAATATATGTGGGCAAAATAAAAAGACAGTTAAGAGTCCGCATTGGTGAACACTTGCGTGAAATTAACGATAAAAGTAAAATTCCTGAAAAGCCCCTAGCAAAACACTTCGCCCAATACCACGGCGGTAGTTCCCGGGAAATGGAGGTAAAGGGCATTTATGCCCTAAAGTTGCCCTCTAGACGTGGCGACTTTGACCGCGTACTCCTACAGAAAGAAAAATGGTGGGTATACCGTCTAAAGTCTCTCATACCCGTCGGACTAAACACTGAATTGAACCTGCAGGCCTTTCAACCAACCTAGATTGGTCAGTTGGTCCAATTTACCTCAGCACCCCACTTTCATACGCGCATTCGTATGTGCGTGTGCATGACTATAATACACTCGCACACATATGTATAATCAGAATAAGCTCTTGATCTTCAAATTCCATTTGCTTACCACATCTCCAGTTACTACTAGATGTTACTACTACTATACTATATGTTTTATGCTTTGTCCAGTTTGTCCAAGTGATCATGAAACTAGCCATTAGGTTCTATTCAGACCCAAATAGTAAATTTTCAGACACTATATTTTAACTGATAGGTTTCTCACCTATCTTGATGTTTGTACCATAATTAAATATTTAATAAAATTCATACTTTTTTGGTAATATCGCCAGTCTTTTGACATGATTAAACCTTGTTGCTAAAGTAACCCCTTACTCTGTTTTCTAGAACCGGGTGCTCCCTTTCTTTTTATCTGTACTGACTATGGACAGTATTCCTGCCTGTTGCCTGGATAATCCTTTCGCTGTCGCTGTCCACCTTTCTGCCTGCTGCCTGGACCAATGCAATACTAAACCACAGGTAATCTTTTGTTTACCCTTTGCTCAGCAGAATGTATTTTAGTGTGTAATTGGTATATACATGCTATGTGTTAAAAATATGAAGGGCCTTCAACAATGTGATAGGTTGTCAGGAATTTATGTGTGTAATTTATGTCCCTAGAACACCTGATGGTGCTCCTTGGATGTTGGGCCTCTCTATGTGGCTAGGCTGTGAAAAAGTCTCACACATGTGGTATTGCCATACTCAGGAGGAGTAGCAGAATGTATTTTGGGGTGTCATTTTTGGTATGCACATCCTATGTGTTAGAAATATCCTATAAATTGCTAACTTTGTGTAAAAAAATAAGTGTTCATTATTTTCCAAAAACTTGTGCAAAAAAAAATAACATATTCAAAAGACTCATAACACCTCATATAATATACGTTGGGGTGTTTGCTTTCCAAAATGGGGTCATTTTGTGGGTAATTCTATTGTCCTGGTGCTTCAGGGCCTTCAAAAATGTGATGGGTAGACAGAAAATTAGATGTGTAATGTCCCTAGAATGCCTGGAGGTGCTACTTGGATGTTGAGCCTCTGTATGTGGCCAGGCTGTGAAAAAGTCTCACACATGTGATTTTGCCATACTCAGGACGAGTAGCAAAATGTGTTTTGGGGTGTAATTTCAAGTATGGGTATGCTGTGTGTGAGAAATAACTTGTTAATATGACAAATTTGTGTAAAAAAAAAAAATTTCAGTGATTGGTACCATAGCTTGTAGACTCTATAACTTTCACACAGGCTAAATAATATACACTAAGTTGGGTTATTTTTACAAAAGATATGTAGCAGTATAAATTTTGGCCCAAATTTATGAAGAAAAATTACTTATCAAACCCGTATTATAGTGTTTTAGCAATCTAAACTTCATTGTGGGTGAAGGTGTACTAAATATATTGGACTTGTTAAAAAAGTAATAAACTGAACCCATTACAAGGCAGCGTGAGAAACAAATATTATTTGAGTAGGTGGCCAATCAGTCTTCTCCATACAATTACCTATTTATAATGAAAAGCACATTTTGAGCTAACTTAAAGTGGAGTTCCACTGTTTTGTAAGTTTATTAAAAGTCAGCAGCTACAAAAAGTGTAGCTGCCAACTTTTAATAAACAGACACTCACCTGTCCAACGGTCCAGCGATGCGGCCACCTAAAGCCTCACTCCTCTCCCTCTCCTCTCCACGGTGCCGTCATCACTACTGTGGGCACCCAGCTGTGATGGCTTGCTGCTTCATGCTGCGCTCTCCTAGTAGCCAAGCAATCTTCTGGGACCTGTGACGAGGGAGGGGACACCTGGGGGAGAGGAGGAGTCGCCTAGGTGGCCAAGCGATGGAAGAAGGAAGTGGGACAGGAAGTACTTGTCAAAACCAGGTACCCACTCACTCCCGCCCCCCCAAAAAAAAATTAAATGCCAAAGGTGGCATGTAAGGGGGCAAGGAGTGCTTAAAGTGGAAGTTCCACATTTGTGTGGAACTCCGCTTTAGGAAGTATTGGTTCACACCTTTACCCCATGACTGGACAGTTATAACTGTTATGAGTGAGACTTTGAATTTTGGCAGATGCCTCCTGTCATTTATTATTATAAAGATGACTCAATAGTAAACTTTGTGGTTAAATGGTTTACCACTAATTGTAAACTCTAGAACTTACATATCAGAGTTAAACCAATAACAAAAAGATTTAAGGTACAATATATCCTTTATCCGCAAATCACAGCAGTCTAATCTGGATCTACGTTTGGGTGCACTAATTCACTTATCTCTAGCTATTAATGTTTTTTAGTACATTTATATGGATGTTATGCTGATTGTGCAACCTGCACCTGTCTCTGTAAATCTATTGACCACAATAGTTTATAGCACAAAGCTTGCTGTAATAAAATTAAAATAAATTTACTTCTTACTCTGGCAGCCGCAAGCAAGATTGGCATGACAAAAATGCTTTTTTTCAATGTGTTGTGGTATGAAAATGCCAATGTTATATACAAAGGACCACTGTGTGATACTTTATCTGGAGTTTTAGCATCATCCAGATGAGGCTTATCTAAACTGTAGTCTTCATGTTTATTAATAAACCCATTATACACCTTCTAATGTTTGATTCATCAGTCATTCCTTACCTTCAAGATGACATTGAAGTCTGTTCCAGACAAATATATCTGCAAATACTAAATGGCAAGGATTGAAAGGAGAAATGAACTGTCTGAAAGACTTGTAAATGTAAATCACAGAGCACCCAGCCATTATCTTTTTACAAAAAGAAGAATGATTAAATATAGAGTTTATGTAAAATGAATAATGGAAGTAATAATACAGTTTTTTTTCTCAATTTAGCTTGGATCTCACTGCTCAGTAGACATTCAAATGTGTTTCAAAGGTTTCAAATTTTATTTTCACAAGTTTAGTTCAATAAATATTCTTAATTTTGCTCTTGGGTTATATTTATAATTAGGCACAATACTGTCTTGTGAAATATCTCACAATTCCAGCTGCATGCTTACCATATGCATACATGTTTCAGCACAATATTCCCTGTGTTTTTCCCCCATTAAATTGTAAGTAAATATCACTCAGTTTATTCTTCATTGCAAGTGTTGAGCATTTTACTTAGACAATGTTCTGTATACAGACATCAAAGAGTAACATTTCTGATAGCAGCAAAACTGGGTGTCATCAAAGGAAAACAGAAGCCAATGTTTGATTCAGCAGTCCAGGTGGAATTATCCCGACATCTGCTTTTATTTTGCTTACTGAATCAAAGCAAGAACTATGCTCTTCAGAGACATCGCACAGAAAGATGAAACATAACAGTTCATTTCTGATAAAAGCATTGTAAAATGGCATAGTATTATATTATCATTTTCATTATATGCAATTCTTGTCAGCATCTTTTTTTAAAAGCGGTACTTAACTTCCCCAATGTTTTCCCCCCTCTTACCTGTATTGCTGGGTTCAAAACACATACTCACCTTCATAGCAAAACAGCATTGTCCCACTGTAATTCATTGTTCAGGTGGCATCTTGCCTACTTTAGCTGGCTGTCTCTTCCAGATTCAGGCAGCCAGTTATCTTCCAACGATGTACCAGGCCCACTCTTTGGCCGCTCTGTGTGCCTGGTCCTGCAGACTCCTGGGAGATGTGGCGTGAGTATTCCAGAAGGCTGCAGTACCAGGAACAAGTCATTCTGGCCTAGGGGCAGGGGTTGGAGTAAAATAAATAAAAAAATGAGTAAGCAGAAAAAAATGGAATTTGAGATTGTGCAGGGTTTGAACAGACCAAACTCTCTTTCAAGAGTTATGTTCTGCTTAAAATGACAAAAACATTTTAGGACTTATATCATTGGTCAAAATGATAAAGCAAAAATTGTGCACCTATTTACAGTTCAGATGTTGGGGAGGTTAAATAAAAAACATTAATTTATGCCACAGTTCAGTTTATGAAAGGTAGTTTAATGCCCTGTACACACGACCGGACTTTCTGGCAGACTAGGTCCGACGGTCTTCCCGACGGACTTCCGGCGGACTTACGATGGACTTTCCGAATGAATGGACTTGCCTACACACGACTGGACTTTCCGGCAGACTAGGACCGCCGGTCTTCCTGACAGACTTTCAACGGAGTTACGGCAGACTTCTGAATGAACGGACTTGCCCACACACGGACTAAAGTCCGTTCATTTTGAACGTGATGAGGTACGGCGGGACTAGAAAAGGATATCAATCTCGCCGCTTGTATCGTACGGCAGTGGAGAGATACGTACCCTCAAGAGTTCTAATGACTTAAGAGTGAAAACTGGAATGTTTTATGTTAGCTATTAAAACACCAAACTTCAGATGCCTATTCCCTAAGTTGCTTAGGTCTTGTTATTAGAATTTATGATGGGCGAATTTAAAAGGCTATCTGTTTTGTCAGGCTCTGTCTTGATGTTAGTTAAGATAGGTAAGAGGTTCTGTTGTGTTCTATCAGTGTACACATAATGATTTTTTGAAATGCTCCTAAAAATTTTTTTATGGGATATATAGTCCTGATGTATTTAATAGGTAGATGTCAAGCAGGTGAATGGATATCCGTTCAGGCCGGTAACATCCCGCAGAATGCAAGAGATTTATCCCTTCAACGTCATTCACTGAACCACTTCCAGGACTTGCCTTTCGGCCTCAGTGGAGCATCAAGTGTCTACTCCTTTATATGCCCTTTATGGGCTCTCTCTTCTTTCTTTTTTGAAAAGAATACTATATTTACACATTATATACCTTGATAGTAACCTCACGGTTACCGGTAGAGAAATCTTTTTTCCCCTTTTTTTTGGCGAACAAATGCTTCTTTCGTGGAATCAAGAACATGCTGGTTAAATAAACCATGTCAGTGCCGCTGTTTTTAACTTGAAATGTCATGGAATGCTAAGTCAGCTTAATACAGTGTTAAAAACTATTTATAACTTACACCCACCCCTGAGGAAGGAGGTCAATTCATTCCGAAACGAGTTTTGCTTTAAAACACTGCATTTATGTCAATATTGTTTGACTCGCATTCCCAATAATTGCTACTATATTATTGTCATATCTTTTATGGTTCTATTTAATAAATTACTCTTTTGTACTTTATATACTCTTTTACGTTCCTTTAATATGTGCCTGTAAAGTCCACCATTAGGTGAACCCTCTTTTTCCATATATAGTTTAACAGAGTAAGGGTATCCTAGTGTTTCAGACTTGCTTTTGGGGTTGCCCAGAACTCATTAAAATCACATTCTCTCCATGCATACTTATGAGGGCTTCCTGACAGGTGTTCTTTCTGCTCTCCTGATCCTATGCAGGGAAAGTCCCTGACAGCAGACTGCCACTAATTACAAAGGGAGAGTCATTCTAATCTTTCAGTTTGACAGGTCTGTCCCCACAACTGCATGATGCAGTTGGGTGATGAACTTACATTTTAAATAAAGAATTTTGAAGCAAAATAAGGGTGAGTGCCCATCAATGCAGCCTTATCAGTGCCCATCTCCAGCCTCTCCATTGCCCATGATTGAAGCCTGATCAGTGCCCATCTGCAGCCTCATCATTGCCCATCATTGCAGCCTGATCAGTGCCCATCTGCAGCCTTGCCCATCATTGCAGCCTAATCAGTGCCCATCTGCAGCCTTGCTCATCATTGCAGCCTAATCAGTGCCCATCTGCAGCCTTGCCCATCATTGCAGCCTAATCAGTGCCCATCTGCAGCCTTGCCCATCATTACAGCCTAATCAGTGCCCATCTGCAGCCTTGTCCATAATTGCAGGCTAATCCGTGCCCATCTGCAGCCTTGTCATTGCCGGAAAAGACAGAGTCGGATCTCCTGTGTACTCGGCTTGGCTCGCAGTCACGCTCAGTCCCGGCCCTTGGATCAACTCCTATGATGGACATAACACTGGTCCAATGCTGGAACGTCAACGCTAGGAGCCGTCCAAGGGGGCGTGACTGTGAGCCGAGCTGAGTACACAGGAGATTGCGGCTCTGTATTTCGGCGGCACTCGTTCCATCCTTCCCCCTGAGGCAGCCCTATATCGGCGTTTAACACACACACACGCGATTTTCCCCCTATTTTAAGGGGGGAAAAGTGCGTGTTATACGCCAATAAATACAGTATTTAAAAAGTGTGCCGAAATACTCACAAACATTAAGGATAAAAATTGCGTGTACAGTGGGGACGGAAAGTATTCAGACCCCCTTAAATTTTTCACTCTTTGTTATATTCTCTTTGAGAATCATGAGGTCAAAGGAACTACCTGAAGAGCTCAGAGACAGAATTGTGGCAAGGCAGAGATCTGGCCAAGGTTACAAAAAAATTTCTGCTGCACTTAGGGTTCCTAGGAGCACAGTGGCCTCCATAATCCTTAAATGAAAGACATTTGGGATGACCAGAACCCTTCCTAGAGCTGGCCGTCCGGCCAAACTGAGCTATCGGGGGAGAAAGCCTTGGTGAGAGAGGTAAAGAAGAACCCAAAGATCACTGTGGCTGTGCTCCAAGGATGCAGTTGGGAGATGGGAGAAAGTTGTAGAAAGTCAGCCATCACTGCAGCCCTCCACCAGTCGGGGCTGTATGGCAGAGTGGCCCGACGGAAGCCTCTCCTCAGTGCAAGACACATGAAAGCCTGCATGGAGTTTGCTAAAAAACACCTGAAGGACTCCAAGATGGTGAGAAAAAAGATTCTCTGGTATGATGAGACCAAGATAGAACTTTTTGGCCTTAATTCTAAGCGGTATGTGTGGAGAAAAGCAGGCACTGATCATCACCTGTCCAATACAGTTCCAACAGTGAAGCATGGTGTTGGCAGCATCATGCTGTGGGGGTGTTTTTCAGCTGCAGGGACAGGACGACTGGTTGCAATCGAGGGAAAAATGAATGCGGCCAAGTACAGGGATATCATGGACAAAAACCTTCCCAGAGTGCTCAGGACCTCAGACTGGGCCGAAGGTTTACCTTCCAACAAGGCAATGACCCTAAGCACACAGCTAAAATAACGAAGGAGTGGCTTCACAACAACTCTGTGACTGAATGGCCCAGCCAGAGCCCTGACTTAAACCCAATTGAGCATCTCTGGAGAGACCTAAAAATGGCTGTCCACCAACATTTACCATCCAACTTGACAGAACTGGAGAGGATCTGCAAGGAGGAATGGCAGAGGATCCCCAAATCCAGGTGTGAAAAACTTGTTGCATGTTTCCCAAAAAGACTCATGGCTGTATTAGATCAAAAGGGTGCTTCTACTAATTACTGAGCAAAGGGTCTGAATACTTAGGACCATGTGATATGTTTTTCTTTTTTAATAAATCTGCAAAAATGTCAACAATTCTGTGTTTTTCTGTCAATATGGGGTGCTGTGTTTACATTAATGAGGGAAAAAAATGAACTTAAATGATTTTAGCAAATGGCTGCAATATAACAAAGAGTAAAAAATTTAAGGGGGTCTGAATACTTTCCGTCCCCACTGTAAATACAAGACTTCCTCAGGAGTGTTTCCAACCATTAAGATGGCCGACTTCAACGACATGGCGACGTCACATGACCAAGCTCCACCCAACATGTTTCATCATATAGATGTCATCGGGGCATGGCCTCACATGCGTACGGTGCCTTTATATAGTGCTTAAAAACAGAAAGTGCCATTTTACCTGATACTGCTGCGTTCACATACAGAAACGAACCATTCAATCCGGAACTGGAAGTGACGCCAGGACCAGCATTGTACACATCCTGTCTAAAGAATGCAGTTAAAAAACAGAAATCCTCAGTATCAACACTGGGGGAAAAACATTGCAGTCTTTTAAACAAAAGGGACAGCAAATCTAAAAAGATCTTTACTTATCCATCTATGCATCGTTTAATATATCAATAACAAATGACCATAAAGGAAAGAGGAATCACCAACGCCGATATCTAAAGGAAGATAAATGCCATCCAGTGGATGGAAAAACTCATTACACTAATGCCACGTACACACGTTCTGACTTTTCGACCGGACTGGTCCGACGGACGCCGACAAACCATAGCCGGCGGACAATTCGATCATGTGTGGGCTTCACCGGACCTTCAGCGGACTTTTCCAGTCGCAAATCTGACGGACTTTAGATTTGGAACTTGCTTCAAATCTTTACGTCGTAACTCCGCCGGACCCAGAAATCCGCTCGTCTGTATGCTAGTCCAACAGACAAAAAACGACGCTAGGGCAGCTATTGGCTACTGGCTATCAACTTCCTTATTTTAATCCGGTGTATGTCCTCACGTACAAATCCGTCGGACTTTGGTGTGATCTTGTGTAGGCAAGTCCGTTCGTTAGAAAGTCCGTCGGAAGTCTGTCGAAAGTACGCTGGAAAGTCTGTTGGACCAGTCCGGTCGAAAAGTCCGACCGTGTGTACACGGCATAACAATAAAAATATCATCTCATAAATCAAAATAATAAAACAATAAATGATAAACAAATCAAAAATTCTAAATCATGATATACATCCTAATATAAAGCTCGGTTCTAAATTCATGTACAGTATATACAATGTATGATAATGTATGTATGATAACTTTAATGGAATCAATTTGTATCTGGACCTCTTAGCAGTGGTGTGGCCCTTCAGTTTGAACCCTTTTTACTTTTCTTGTGTTGCAGCAGCTTCTGCCTTCAGGACCGGTGTCCAACATATTTTAGCATACAGCAGGGCTAATATATGATTTAGAATTTAAGTTAGCGTGCAGCCTAAAGTTAGAATTTCTTTCCCCTCATACTTGCTGTCCCTTCTTGGTGTTTAATTTGTGATGCTATGAGTCATACACTTTAACAGAAAAAAATAAAAAAGGCTAAAGGAGGTTCAGGAATGTTGTTTGTCCAGACATACACAGTTGTGACATACATTGATTGAAGAAAACCTACATGGCTAACGCTAGGTACACACAGGGAGTTTTTTTATGTTCAACCCAGTGGTTGTGTTAGTGTGTCGATCTCCCCATGTTCTGATAGGGGGACTGCCCCCCACCAGAACACACTGATCAGCGCTCACAGCCATTGGCTGCAAGATCTAATCTGATTCTAGTTTTTCAGCATGCCCGTTTGATAAAAGTTGGTCATTAGATCGGCTTCTGTCGGAAAGGCTGCTGTACACATGGGCCGAATTTCGGACAGTTTCTATTGAACCGGCCGATACAGGACGATATTCGTCCCATGTGTACCAGCTTTGACAACTGTTAGTACTGTATATACAAACTTCCAGTTTTCATTATACATTTTAACGTTCAAAAGATTTTTATTTAGTTTTCGTAAAAAGAACAAACAAAGTTGATATTACCATTTCAGGCAATTACAGATAAAGAACTAACATCTAGGACATGACAGTGAAAAGAAAAAAAAGGAAAAAAAAATGTTTTACTTATCGGAGTCAGATTTGTGGTGAAGTGTAGCACCGCCAAATCTCCAGGACCAGAATACATAAATGAGTACAACATATATAGGTTATGGCATAAAGATTGAATAAACAATAAAGAGGACATAACGTAGAGCAAAAGGGATGTAGATCAACACCTAAGGAACACCTTTGGACTTAAAAACATCTGTGTTGCATTTACTACTACATGGGCGGCACAGTGGTCTAGTGGGTAGCACTCTCGCCTAGCAGTAAAAAGGGTCGCTGGTTTGAATCCCAACCACGACACTACCTGCTTGGAGTTTGCATGTTCTCCCTGTGCCTGCGTGGGTTTCCTCCGGGTACTCCGGTTTCCTCCCACACTCCAAAGACATGCTGGTAGGTTAATTGGATCCTGTCTAAATTGTCCCTAGTATGTATGAATGTGAGTTAGGGACCTTAGATTGTAAGCTCCTTGAGGGTAGGGACTGATGTGAATGTACAATGAATATGTAAAGCGCTGCGTAAATTGACAGCGCTATATAAGTACCTGAAATAAATAAAAAATAAAATAAATGTCAATGTGTACATAATGGCTGAAGTAACACCATAACCACATAATTATAAGAGGTATTAAAAAAAAGGGAAGGGTGAAAAAGAAGGAGAAGAGGATAGGAAGAAATCAAATGAAAAGGAGAAGGAAAAGAGGAATCCTAAGGAACAAGAAAGGAAGTCTACGTTACTGGAGAAGAAAGAAATGATGAGGAGCCCCGTGGCCAAGGAGAACCCAAGGATGGTGACAGAGGCACATGGCTGTACGATGCCAATGGTTCCCAAGTTTGGTCAAACACAGACTGTCAGTCATTAACAATACTAGCAACCTTCTCATGAATCATAATCCACGTGATTTTTTGTTTCAGCCTTCCAAAGGACACTGACGGGATCTTCCATGCTTCTACAATGGTGATTTTTGCCGCCAACAATACAAGATATATTAACCTTTTAGAAGGGCATGACCACCCAGGCGACAGATCATTAAGCAATGCAAGGTGGGGTTGTTGATCAATTGAAATCCCAGTCAGTTTACGTAACATGGAAAAAACTTTATTCCAAAAGCATCAAATGTTGGGGCATTCCCACCAAATGTGGAGCATGGAGCCCAGTAACTTACAAACACTAAGGCATTCATCAGAAGATTTCCAGTACATTCTGGCCATACGAGTCAGAACAAGGTACCATCTAGTTAAGACTTTAAGACTAGCTTCTATCAATGAGACATTTGGGATACCATTATAGGATATCTGAAGTCTGGGGGACCAAGATTTTAAATCTTCTTCATGATCCAAGTTCCTCTCCCAGGCTAGCATGTAAGGTTGTTTCCAGTTCGGGGTGGGTAACAACTCATAAACCATTGAAATACCCCCTCTAGAACCCTGATTTTTGATGCACCAGAGCTCATACGCAGTTAGAAAGGGAGGATCCCTTGAAAGACAAATAGTATGTAAAAAGCAGACTTTTTGGAAAAACGAAACTTTTCCGACAATGGCATCTCTAGAACTGAAGGGCAATACGAAAGGGTGAAGGGCCTTCAATGAGTGAAAAAATTACCTATGCGATATAGACCCTTATCCATTCACCGCTTGAATGCTCTAATGTTCATACCTGGAGGGAATTCAGGATGTTAAAGGTGTGAAATAGGAGGACAATGAAGAATGAGAACACAAATAGGGCAAACAAGTGCGATAGCGTGGGAGCCTGAATTAGAGGTCTTTCTTTAAGGGGATGCCATAACAAAAAATCTATTGCAAATGATGGGATAGTCTGTTGCTCCATCTGTACCAAGTCCAGTCTCTCGTGGCGGGAATAAACTACCGAAAGTTGCATTAATTGTGCTGCCTTGTAGTAAGCAGAAAAATCTGGTACACCAAGGCCACCCTTGGATCTAGGTATAAACAAGGTAACATGGGCTAGTCTGTGGCCTTTAAGGCCACAAATCAATTGCAGTGCCTTGTATTGAAAACGTAAAAGGTCTGATCTAGGGACCGATACTGGTAAAGAACGTAAGAAATATAAAATTTTTGCTAAGAGAGTTATCTTGACACCATGAATTCTACCCAGCCATCAGAGATCAAACAGGGCGCAGCAAGAAAGAAGCTGTTCTAAATGTCTAAATGTCTAAAACAAGAGGGATAATTTACAGCGTATAACATCGAATATGAAGGGGAAAGATGTACTCCTAGATATGGTATAGCGTCGTCAAGCCATTGAAATGGAAAAGATTCCTGACAAAAACAGCTGATCCGGGACATTAATGTTCATGGCCACGGATTTTGTTTCGTTAACCCTGAGCCCAGAAATTTTGCTAAAATCCCGAAGAATTTGTAGAATATTCAGAAGAGAAGTACCTGTAAGAGGGTAGGTAACAAAAAGCAACATATCGTCTGCAAATAACACACACTTATGTTCTTGGGAACCACACATTATTCCCCTTAATATTCGGGTCAGCACATATAGCTATGGCAACAGTCTCAATCGCTATAGCTAAAAACAATGGTGATAATGGACACCTTTGTTGGGTGCCCCATTTAAATGATAATAGGGTCAGAGTGGTGACCCATCAATTTAACCCTAGCTGGTGGATGAGTGTACAAAGTCCCCAGGATGAGTATGAAAGAAGGGCCGAAGCCTCAGGACTCTAAGATCTTAAACATGTAACTCCAAGACACCAAAGTCTATTGACAGGAGAAGGTCCTCTTGAACCCAGCCCAACCCGACCGTAAGAGAAAATAACATCCACCGCCCTTCTAATCTGGTCTGGCCTCTGGCACCCTGGAATGAAACCCACCTGATCTCTGTGTACAAAAGAATTGATAAAGGGGGATAAACTGTTGGCCAATACTTTTGTGAACAGTTTAATGTCATTATCAATTAGAGAGATGGGATGGTAGTTGCTAACCTCCCCGGAGTCCCTATTGGGCTTTGGTATCACTGAAATATATGCCAAATAAGAAGTGATATCTAGGGCAAAGAGCATTCAAATATTGGACCAAGTGAGAAACCAACTGGTCCTGGAATTTATGGTAGTATAATGCCGGAAAACCACCAGGCACAAGGGCCAAACCAGTTTTCATGCATTTAATAGTTTCTAAGACCTCCCACGTGGTGAAAGCAGCCTTCATACGCTTCCTATGGATGGCAGCTATTCTAGGGGGGGAAATACCTTCCAAATACTGGACACACAATTGGGGTCCTCCCCAGCTGGTGACTTATACATAGATTTATAAAAGTTACTGAAAGACTCCACCCTGCACCCTGGGAACTGCGTAAGTCCGCATGCGAGGGTTAACCTTATGTGCAAGTAGAGATCCAATTCTGTCTTTGTGCATATAAAACTTTTGGGGAAGCCCAACGAATACTATTTTCTGCTTTCGTCATCAACGCAAAATTTAATTCCACCCAAATCTGATTCATTCCAGATCCATAGGGAGACTTGGATGTGTTCCGTGTGAGCTTGATGAAGCTTAGAAGACCGCTGGATCATCTTCTAATGGACGACCGATTTATGGGCTGCCCACACAGTCACAAGAGATACATCTTCCGTGGAATTTTCAGTGAAATACTGCTTTAAACTGATCCAGATGTCTTCACATCAACATGGATCAGACAACGAAGATTTGTTGAGCCTCCACTGATGGGAATGATTGGACCATGCTGTTGTTTTAAATGACAGCCTTATGAATACTGGGCACCAGGGAACATGAAACAAATACTGTATATGATCGATATGCAAATATGTGGAATGCGGAGCGGAGAAAATGGTGTAGTCTCTCATCACAGGGTGAGCCTCTCACCATGCATCAACTGACTTAAGAGATTGGAGCATTTTAGCCATGCATAGACCTGCTTTAGGGGGACGTTTAAGACATACGCGAGAAGGATTCAATCTATTCATCAATTCATCTAGGGACAAATCCAAAGCAAGGTTGGTATCCCCGCCCCAGACAACCCAATCCTCCAGGTATGGAGATCATAGTAATTTGATGAAAAAGTAATTTGATGAAAATGGTGTCTTGGCCAGTATTAGGGGCATGATAGGACACAAAAGAGCATAACTGTTCCCCTACCAAACCTTTGACTAATAAAAATCTTCCTTCGGGATCACGAATTTCCTGTTGGAGGGTGAACGAGACCTGCTTAGAAAAACATATTATGCAAAGCTGAAGGATATGCGCACTACATGATTTATAATATTGGAACGCTTTCCTACGTTTATTTGGGGAATTAAGATGCTGCGTGTCATGTGAGACCGCCCGGAAAGGGTGCTCTGCAGCTTTAGATGAACTCATGGTGCACAGCATAGAGGTTGGAGCAAATATCACTACTCACCAAAACCCAGGACTCCCCACCGACAACAAACCAGACTGGGACCTAGATCTTCATAGGGGTAAAAAGAGGAAAGAGTTAAAAAGAACCAGGAAAGCAGAAAAAAGAAGAATAGTTAAATAGACAACCACCAGGGCAGAAAGAAGCCCCCCAGCCAGGGCAAGATAGGTTCATGTTGCGAACCAGCGTGACGCTAAAGTCGAGCCAAACACCTGAATCATCAGAAAAGTGGCTTGAGTGAGTACACACATCCGCCTGGCCAGGTCTAACTAACAATAGGAAAAATTATTTTATTATACATTTTAGTGACATTGGGGTTGATTTACTAAAGGCAAATGGGCTGCTCATTTTGCAATGCAGTTTTCCACAGATCATAGTGAAGGAGATAAAGCGCTGCAGACTTTGATCATCCAATCATGTACAAGCAAAAGCATTGTTTTTTTCTATTTTCCTTGCATGTGATTGGGTATTCTTTGCAAAGTAAATCTTCACCACATTTACTAAATTCTGGGAAACATCACTTGCAAAGTAAACAGCCTATTTGCCTTTAGTAAACCAATGCCATAGTCCCAAACACAATAAACTAATTAATAAGGCAATGGCAGACTGCTCATCACAAGGTATTGGGCAGACTGCCAATAATATATATGACCTGAGCCTGGTGCAATCTACTGAATTCTACGAAAGTTAACTAGTGACAGACTTGTAAAGTAAATACCTTAGTTGCCCACTTAGTGCAAACTAAGTCCTACTAAAAATCCCACTTTTTAAACTTACTTTTAGTTGTCTCATCCTTTTTTTTTTTTTCAAATATAATTTTTATTGAACTCCAAGAAAGGGTGGAACCCAGGTAATACAGGAATAACATAGTTACATAGTAGGTGAGGTTGAAAAAAGACAAACGTCCATCAAGTCCAACCCATGTGTGTGATTATATGTCAGTATTATATTGTATATCCCTGTATGTTGCGGTCGTTCAGATGCTTATCTAATGTATCTTATCAAATACAGAGATTGAACTGTTTACCCCATCCTCCAGGTCGTTTATAATCAAATTAAATAGGATTGGTCCCAGCACCAAACCCTGGGGGACCCCACTACTCACCCCTGACCATTCTGGCTATAAGGGAATTAGCATCGAGTAAACGGAGCAGGTCTCTGCGTGCATTAGATAGGTCGGTATATGTTGCAGGGTCTAAGTCTCGCTTATGTGTGACTTCAAGCGTTTTAATCAAGGATAAGAGACGTGAGATATCGGCCATTCTGGCTTTTTTTAGCCGAGAGCCATGTTGGATTAGTGTCCCTCTGATTACACATTTCAGAGCTTCCCATTTAATAAGGGGATTGGCAGGGGCATTGCTAGGGGGTGGCTATTGGGGCTATAGCCCCGGATCTGGGGCCCATAGCCCCAAATCTCTTGCTGCAGGGTCCCTGCCTAACCAGCGGGTTGCGGCTGCTGCGGCGTGCAGGCTGGCTGCATTAGAGAGGCTGAAGGAGAAGAGAGAAGCGAGCGGGCGGACGAGCAGAGATGACATCTCTCTCTGCCTGCTCCACATCAGCGCTCTTCACAGCCGGGCCTCTTCAATTTGGGAGCGAGGTGCGGCGAGCAGCAGAGAGATGACATCATCTCTCACTGCACATCACACATGAGCGCTCTTCCACCCTCACAGCACGGTGGAGTGGAGGTCACGTGCTTCCTGTCATCGTGGAGCTCCACTTTGCAGCCATACCCCCTTGCTTCAATGTCGGAGGTGCAGCGGGTAGCAGCGAGATGACATCATCTCTCACTGCGCGCCCTGCATCACCGCTCTCCTTCTCTCACTAAATGGACCAGTGCTGTCAGCCTGCCACCAATGCAGCGTCAATGCACATTTGGTAGCACTAGCTGGCATGGCAAGTTACAATCCACATCAGGTGGCAAGTGACAATCTGCAAACTGAGCCAGGAGACATGGCAAGTGACAATCTGCAAATGGTGGCAAGTGACGTGGCAAATGACAATCTGCAAATGGTGGCAAGAGATGTGGCAAGTGACAATCTGCAAATGGTGGCAGGAGACGTGGCAAGTGACAATCTGCAAATGGTGGCAGGAGATTTGGCAATCTGCAAATTGAGCCAGGAGACATGGCAAGTGACAATCTGCAAATGGTGGCAAGAGATGTGGCAAGTGACAATCTGCAAATGGTGGCAGGAGACGTGGCAAGTGACAATCTGCAAATGGTGGTTGGAGACGTGGCAAGTGACAATCTGCAAATGGTGGCAGGAGATGTGGCAATCTGCAAATGGTGGCAGGAGATGTGGTAAGTGACATGCCCAGGGCTCCCACTGATTCTGCAGTATGGTGAGTTGAACCACTTCATTATATATTAGACAAAAGAAATAATGCACTTTAATCACCCTGACACCAAATCAACCATGGTGCCATGATGATTGAAGCGCCAACACCAGCCATCGCCCGTGAAAAATTGCTTAGGTCTCCCCCCAACCCCCCCGCGGGCATGCAAAAAGGTTGAATAGTTGGTGACCACTGCTATGGGCTCTAGCCTCAGATCTTTTGCAGATCTAGCAACGCCCCTGGGGATTGGTATCATCTTGGCGGTGATCTGTAATGAAGTCACTAATCGTTTTTTCAACTGCTGCAACACATACCGAGTCAGTTAGTAGATTGTCATTAAGTCGCCACGAGGACCGGGTGCGGGATTTTGGTGGATGGGCTAGGTTGAGGTGTACGGGTGCGTGATCCGACCAAAGGATATTTCCTATGGAGGCCTTGAGTGGTATGTCTAGTAATGATTGGGAGATTAAAAAGTAATCGATACGGCTATAGGATTTATGGGCTACTGAGTAACAGCTGTAGTCTCTCTCTAGGGGATGTTGTATCCTCCATATGTCTACGAGCTGTGTCGAGTGTAAAAGGGATTTTATGTGTGTAAGAGTCGTGTGGGACATAGCTGACTTACCCGAAGAAGTGTCCACGGTTGGAGAAAGAGTTGTGTTGAGGTCACCACCTAAAATGACACAAGGACCCCCAAATGATAGCAATTTGTTTAGAACCTTGGACAGAAAGTTCCCCTGATCTTGGTTTGGTCCATAGACATTAGCCACTGTAAAGACAGAAGAATTAAGTTTAAGTTTGAGAAATAAATAATAAATAACGCCCTAGTGGGTCTATCAGGGAATCTAAGACTTCTGGGTGGAATGATTTATGAAAAGCTATGGACACCCCTTTGGATTTTGCATGGGGGTTCGTACTGTGGAACCAGACCTAAATCCAATTAAGAATCTGTGGCAAGACTTGAAAATTGGTGTTCACAGACACTCTCTATCCAATCTGAAAGATCTTGAGCTATTTTGCAAAGAAGAATGGGCAAAAATGTCACTCTCTAGATGTGCAGAGCTGGTAGAGACATACCCCAAAAAACTTGCAGCTGTAATTGCAGTGAAAGGTGATTGTACAACGTATTGACTCGGGGGCGGAGTACAAATGCGCACCACATTTGGTTGATTTGGTGCAATTGGTGCATATTGATGATTCCACACACAATGGCAGAAAGTGAACAAGAACAAGCGACCCAGAAGCTCCCCTCAGAAGTCTCCAGACGGCTGACCGGTCTCTAGACCCTGCAGACACCACATCTTTACCCTGCCACCGCGAATATTATATTGGTTTCCCGTTTTCTTTTTGAAGAAGGAAAGAATAGGAAAGCGGTGCAGGCCGACTACCCTTGAACCACTTTTAAGTGGTAAAGAACTCCCTGGACTACCTACCTGTCTACTACATTAGCAGTGTTACAGATCCAACATCCCCCCTCTCCCCCCCCCCTTCTTTTTTTCTTTTTTATTTCCCCTTTTTTTTTTTTATATATACTTTTTTCGCATCAGCATTTTTACAGATGCCTTTTTGTCCCCCCACATTATCCTAGTTGGATATCCTTTTCAGGATGATCCTTTCACCATTTTTTCTCTATTATTATCTACTGTTTTTTTTTGTGTGTTCCTTTTTATTTTTTATTTTTTTTTTCTCTCTTTTGTGGGGACAAGGCTGGGGCAGATGGGTTCTATAATTATGGCTTATCCCCCCCACCCATACAGGAACTCGCTCTTAACTATGTTTTAATATGCAAAAGCCTTATAGCACTGCTTACATGTTATTCTTCCTTTTTTCTTATATGTTTGGGAGGGAGTGGGGGTACACCCGCTACATGTGACAGGTCATTACTTATAAGTTCTTACCATGTTACCTTATGACAACAAATTGATGGTTATATAATGTTTTCACCAGTTTTTACTTCCCCCGTGGACCCTGGGACCGGGAGGCGCTTTAGGTGCTCACCACATTCCCCCCCTTAGGACTTGTAGTGCCTGTTTGCGCACTTTATTGATGCTAGTTTATAAGCACTTTACAGAAATGTTTCTACATTCAAAAGATTACCTAATGCTGCCACCTAGTGGCCTACTTTTTTACCTATTTCTTTTTCTGACTTTCTCCCTCCCTTTTCCTCTCTCCTTTCCCACTTCCTCTTCTTCCCCTACCTACCCACTTACTTTACTCCCCTATCCTTGGGCTGGATGGATCTCGGCACGGATGCTATTAACATATACTGTTGCCTCTCCTCATTTCCACTATGTCTTCACTTGAGCATCTAACTCTATCGTCCTATAATTGTAGAGGCTTCAATACCCCCGAAAAAAGAAGCCAGGTGTTATACCACTTTCATAAGACTAAAACTAAAATCCTGCTTCTACAAGAAACGCATTTCCGGGGTTCAGAGATCCCATCCCTCAAAAACCCTCACTTTCCCCAATGGTTCCACAGTACGAACCCCCATGCAAAATCCAAAGGGGTGTCCATAGCTTTTCATAAATCATTCCACCCAGAAGTCTTAGATTCCCTGATAGACCCACTAGGGCGTTATTTATTTCTCAAACTTAAACTTAATTCTTCTGTCTTTACAGTGGCTAATGTCTATGGACCAAACCAAGATCAGGGGAACTTTCTGTCCAAGGTTCTAAACAAATTGCTATCATTTGGGGATCCTTGTGTCATTTTAGGTGGTGACCTCAACACAACTCTTTCTCCAACCATGGACACTTCTTCGGGTAAGTCAGCTATGTCCCACACGACTCTTACACACATAAAATCCCTTTTACACTCGACACAGCTTGTAGACATATGGAGGATACAACATCCCCTAGAGAGAGACTACAGCTGTTACTCAGTAGCCCATAAATCCTATAGCCGTATCGATTACTTTTTAATCTCCCAATCATTACTAGACATACCACTCAAGGCCTCCATAGGAAATATCCTTTGGTCGGATCACGCACCCGTACACCTCAACCTAGCCCATCCACCAAAATCCCGCACCCGGTCCTCGTGGCGACTTAATGACAATCTACTAACTGACTCGATATGTGTTGCAGCAGTTGAAAAAACGATTAGTGACTTCATTACAGATCACCGCCAAGATGATACCAATCCCCTTATTAAATGGGAAGCTCTGAAATGTGTAATCAGAGGGACACTAATCCAACATGGCTCTCGGCTAAAAAAAGCCAGAATGGCCGATATCTCACGTCTCTTATCCTTGATTAAAACGCTTGAAGTCACACATAAGCGAGACTTAGACCCTGCAACATATACCGACCTATCTAATGCACGCAGAGACCTGCTCCGTTTACTCAATGCTAATTCCCTTATAGCCAGAGATCAAGGACGCAACCGACATTACACTCTAGCTAACAAATGTGGACAACACCTTGCGAGAGTTCTCCATCCTCGCCCCCCACGCCGACCTATTCCACAAATCTGTACAGCTGACCAACGAAAAATTAATAATCCCAATGGCATTTCTGACGCATTTAAACAATACTACTCAAACTTATACAATCTCCACACTCCAAACGGGACGACCCCTACTAAAGACATACACCTATCTTCCATGCAGGACTACATCTCTGACACAGCTCTACCACATCTAAACCCTGAACAGACAGCCACCATGGACAACCCCCTTACAACAGAGGAATTCACTGCCGCTATTAAAAACCTGAAAAACGGTAAATGCCCTGGCCCCGATGGGTTCTCCCCGAGATTCTATAAATACTTTGCCCAATATCTGACCCCATTACTAACTAGCGCGTTTAACTCTATAGACGATACCCATCTTCCCTCTAGAGACCTCCTAGCAGCTAATATTTCAGTAATACCCAAACCTGGTAAAGACCCCTCTCAATGCAGTAGTTATCGCCCCATTTCACTCCTTAACCTGGATATTAAGCTCTACGCCAAGGTCCTGGCTAACCGCCTATCTCCTATCCTACCTTTACTAATACATAGAGACCAGGTGGGATTTGTCCCTGGCCGAGAAGCTAGGGACAATACCACGAAAACTATTCACCTCATTTCCTATATCCGAAAACACAACCTAAAAGCTTGCCTTCTCTCGTTTGATGCCGAGAAGGCCTTTGACCGGGTCAATTGGGACTTTTTACGCCTCTCTTTACAACAGATAGGCCTTGGCTCCACTTTTGTCTCTAGGGTCATGGCCCTATACTCACGTCCCTCAGCGTCAGTTCTGGTCAATGGTTCCTCCTCCGCTTCATTCCAGATCTCAAACGGCACACGACAGGGTTGCCCCCTGTCTCCCCTTCTTTTTGTCTTAGTGATCGAACACCTAGCCCAAGCCATTAGACAAAACACATCTATAGTAGGAGTTCAGACACCCTCATCTCAACACAAACTCTCGCTTTACGCAGATGATTTACTAGTCTACGTACAACAACCTCATACTACTCTCCCCTCCTTGATGCACGAATTTCGTAGATTTGGACAGTTTAGCAACTTCAAACTGAACATGTCTAAGACTGAGGCCTTAAACATATCATTACCCGGTACCACCCTTACCCAACTACAGACTAATTTTCCCTTCCAATGGAGTTCCAGAGGCATCTCTTATCTAGGGATCACGATTCCTGCCAATCTTTCTGATCTCTATACCTTAAATTATATACCCCTCCTAACCAAGATTAGGAAGGAATTAGATTCATGGAACCCCTCCACATTACCTTGGTTTGGGCGCATTAATACATTGAAAATGGACACCCTACCAAAAACTACTATATTTATTTCAAACCGTCCCTATTCTGGTCCCTAAACAATTTTTCACATCCCTTCGCTCTCTGTCCATAAGATTCATATGGCAAAGTGGCATGTCCCGCATTCGTCACAACTTACTCACATATCCTAAAATACAAGGGGGTGTGGGTCTACCTGACTATGAGCAGTACCATAGAGCTGCACTGTTATCCCGGGTCCTAGAATGGTTCCCTCGCCCTTTCCCCAAAGCATCCACCATGGTGGAACAGGATCTAGCCACCTTAGATCTCAGGGCCTTGCTTTGGGGATACGGACGACATCTACATTTACTCTCCTCTACTTCCCCACTGACGATTGCAGCTCTACATTATTGGTACAAGAAAGGCATACAGACCCTCCTATCCTCAGACCCTTCCCCACTCACTTCCCTATTTGACCACCCCGCACTCCCTCAGGATGAAGGCTCTACAACAATCGGCCCATATTCCCGCTCTATATGGCCCGTAGCGAGATCATTTGTAAACCCTACCTCTGGTGCACACATCCTCCCAAATACACAAGGTAATTGGCTCACAGCTCTCCGTATATCCTCCTATTGCTCCGACCTGTTCTCCACATCTAAAATCCACAGACCCTTAACGGAATTTGAACAACTGTGTTCCCTCGCGGAAACCCCCAGACATTTACTTTCCACCCTTTACACGATACAAATTACACTACTACATAACCGACCCCCCTCATACACCAAGAAGTGGGCCATGGATCTGGGAAGGGAACTTCATTCAGAGGATTGGCAAAAATCATTTTACTTTACGCATAAATCTTCAATTTCCTGTTATACACAGGAAAAAAATTTTAAGCTTCTTTCCCGATGGTATAGGGACCCCCAATCCCTCAACAAAATTTTCCCTTCGGTCCCATCCTCCTGTTGGAGGTGTGGCTCAGAAGATGGAAGCTACCTACATATATGGTGGGACTGCTCATCTATTCAACCACTTTGGTCCCAGGTTTTCTCCATTTACAGTAGTCTCTATGATCAACCCCTGCCACCCTCCCCAGAAATTGCATTACTATCCATGCTCCCTGGTCCCATCACTTCACAGAAACGCTCTCTTTTACGCTTTTTTTTATCGGCTGCCAGGCAGATCATACCCTTATTTTGGAAAACCCCCACTAGACCCCCACTTACTTTGTGGGTGACGACAATGAATGACATTATGCGCATGGAGGAAAGGTTGGCCTTGGATAATGATACTTTTGATAAATTCAAAACTCTATGGCTCATCTGGATCGAATACTCAACATCAGACACCTTGAAAACTTTATTGACCACTCGAGATTAGACACAACTGTCCATCTTTAATACCCCTTGTATATACTGCCGTGCCGAGGCCCACTCCACGCCCCTTCCCCTCCTCTGTATCCTATCCCTCCTCTTCTTTTTCCTTCCGCTTTTCCTTTCTTTCTCCTTGCTTTTCTGAACTCTGATATGACCTTATAGTCAGTGATTACAGTCTCTCCTAGACTAATTTATAGGTCTCCATAGACAGTTTATTACTATATCATATTGCCGGTTGATGATAGTCCCCTTTCATGCAAGATTTAACCAAACATTGTACACTGGACTAAGAAATATTCAATGATGTCTTTGTCATCAATAACTGACTACCAATGACTGTGTATAAATATTCTTTGATATTGTTAATAAAATATATTTGACACTAAATCTGGCCAGTTGACTCAAGAGACTCCTCCACTGCCTGTAGTTACTGTCTCAAACCACAAGGAGCTGCTTAAGTTTGATGCAATTGCTTCCCCTTTGTTCCCGGTCATCTTGGGTCTACCGTGGCTTCAGGCCCACAACCCGCAGATTGATTGGGGCTCCGGAGAAATCAAGTTTCAGTCTCTCTACTGCCAAGGACACTGTCTGTCCTTACCTTCCAAGTTATCTGGCCCTTTGCTGGGTCTGGAAGCTGACTCAGAATTACACTCAGCGGTACCCGAACAGTACCACGAGTTCTTGGACGTTTTTAGTAAACGAGGGGCAGAGACACTTCCTCCTCATCGTTCCTACGATTGCCCAATTGAGTTACTGCCCAGAGCTGAAATCCCCTTCGGGTGGATTTTCCCCCTGTCTGAGCGGGAGTTGGAAGTCTTAAAGGAATATGTTAATGAAAACCTTAAGAGGGGGTTCATCCGGCCTTCCACCTCTCCGGCTGGGGCAGGGATCTTTTTTGTGGAGAAGAAGGACCACTCATTGCGTCCTTGTGTGGACTACCGGGAGCTTCCACCATTCAACTCCATTGCTTTTTGATCTGCAGCTTCACCTGTTTCCTGTTCCTGTAATCTGCATCTGATCACCTTCTGACCTGGCTCTCTGACTACGCTGCTGTCTCCAATCCTGAACCTTGGCTCTCCATTGACCCTGATCCTGTTTGCTTGCCTGCCTGATCTTCTGCTACCAGAACCAGCCTGAACTTGACCATTCCTTGCCTGCCCATTTTGTTGTTCTTATCTGCTGTGTATGACCTGGCTTGTCTGACCTTGCTTCTGCCTGCTGTGCACACTCATGTGTGTTTGCTGCTTCTTGGCGCACCTGCATCCAGCTCACCTGCATTCAGCTGACCTGCATCCGGCTTACCTGCACCCTGCTGACCTGCATCCAGCTTACCTGCAGCCTGCTGACCTGCATCCAGCTCACCTGCATCCAGCTGACCTGCATCCGGCTTACCTGCACCCTGCTGACCTGCATCCAGCTTACCTGCAACCTGCTGACCTGCATCCAGCTCACCTGCATCCAGCTCACCTGCATCCGGCTTACCTGCACCCTGCTGACCTGCATCCAGCTTACCTGCACCCGGCACTCCAGCCAGTTCCAGTGCCTCCCAGCGGACGTCATCTTCAGTTCCAGAGAATCCACCGGGCATTCATACCCCACTGTGCTCCTACGGTCACTGTCCTCAACTTAAGTGATCTGGGAACCAGAGCTGTACGAGAGGTCTCCCTCTGCACGTCAGGCTCACATACGAGGTACGTGTCAGAGCCCACACGAAGCAAGTAAATAATGCTTGGGGAATTCTAATAAGTAGGGCTTGGAGAAGGTATAGGTACTTAGGTAGGATACACATTTTTAGAAGGTTGCATCTATCAAACCAAGAATGTAAGCCTGTATGCCATTTATCTAATAAAGTCCGGGTCTTGGCCAGTGGGGGGGAAGTTATGCTTATAGATACATAGACAGGTCTGATGGAATGTGGGTGCCCAGGTATTTCAGATGTGACTTTGTCCATTTAAAGCGAAAGTTAGTTTGCAGGTTCGGTAGGTAATGTGGGGGTAGCGCCACTCCCATAGCTTCAGATTTGGAGAAGTTTATTTTGAGGTTCGATAATGTGCCGTATATGTCAAATTCTCATAGCAGGTTCTGTATCCATATCGTGGGGTTCATCAGAGTGAAAAGCATATTGTCTGCGTAAGCGGAGATCTTGTGTTGAGTACTGCTGAACGATACATCTTGTATGTCTAAGTTTAGTCTGATTTTACAGAGGAATTGCTCTAACGATAACGCAAATAGAAGCGGGGACAATGGGCATCCCTGTCTCATCCCATTGCTAATAGGGAAGGGGTCAGACAGAGTGCCATTAGCCTTTACTTGGGCTGTTGGGTTTGAGTTGAGCTTGGCTATCCAGCTACACATCACCTCTCCCAGGCCAGTGTCGGAGTACTGAGAACATAAAGGTCCCGTTTACTCTATCAAATGCTTTCTCAGCATTTTTATTTAGAAGGACACATGCTTTCCTGGTAGAGCTTGCTATATGAAGGAGGTTTAATACATTAGTTGCATTATCCCTAGCTTCTCTGCATGGGATGAAACCTACCTGATCCAACTGGATCAACTGCTGAAGATGTTGGGCTAAGCGGTTAGCAAAGATCTTAGTGAATAATTTGAGGTCCACATTCAGTAGCGATATAGATCTGTAACTACTGCAAGACGTGGGATATTTCCCTTCCTTATGGATTACAGAGATATGTGCCCTTAGGGTATTTCTGGGGAAGCTCATATCGGTACTGGCTGCATTAAAGAATTTAACCATGTACAAGCAAAAGCATTGTTTTAAGAATTTAAACAAGTGTTTTGTAGTATTGTATGGTGTACCCATCTGGGCCTGGGACTTTACCAGATTTCATCGTTCCTATGGCTTGCTGGAGTTCCTCCAAAATTATTGGGGAGTCTAGTTCTGCCCTAATTTTGGGTGGTAAAGAAGAGAGTCGAGCGATATTATATATTCATCTATAATATTTTGTGGTGGCGGCCTGTTTGGTAGGTTATATAATAAGGAATAGTAATCTCTGTGCGTGTGTAGTACATCTTTTTGACCTTTGGGGGTTATTATTTGGGGGATATACGTGGACAGCTTGTGTTCCCTGACCATTTTCGCCAAATATTTCTCGAATTTATTTCCCGTTTCGTAATTCGTTTTGCGGCAAAATTGCAGTGCTGCTTTTGCCTTGTAGTGTAACAGGTCAGTAATCTGTCTGCGTAATAGTCCAAGTTCCATGTCGAAAGTGGGGGAGGGGCCATTTGTGTCGAGATTCGGTGTTAGATAGTTTATTAAGGAGTTGGGATAGTTGCTCATTACGTTCTCTCGTGTTTAATGAGTACTCCTCTAATAAGAGTTTTGTGTGCTTCCCATAAAGAACCTGGGTCGCAGTCTAGTTGGTTGTTTGTTTGAAAGTATTGATTCATTTCTTTAGAGACATCTGACAGTACCTCAGGCACCTGAGGGAGGCTCTCATTTAGGCACCAAAAATGGCGTCTGGAAGAGGGTGTCCCGGAGAGCATGTAGGTTAGGAGGATGGGGGCATGATCAGACCACGTGATGTGACCGATTGATGTGTCAATTACTGCATGGAGCTGAGCATGGGGAACTAGAAATCTATTCTATTCTAGTATAGATTTTGTGTGGGGAGAAGTAGTATGTGTAATCACGTTCTCCCGAGTGTTGTAAATGCCAAACGTCTATTAGTTGGGCTCTGGTGATCGCAGCAGCGACCCTTTTCAAGTGTTCCGGAGGGACTGAGGAAGAGCCGGAGGAGGTATCCTCTGAGGGGATCAAAGGGATATTAAAGTCCCCACCTAGGATCAATTGGCCTTCCGCGAACTCTTCTTCTTTTCTCCAGGGTAACGCGGAGAAACGCATCTTGGCGTTTGTTGGGAGTATATATAGTTGCCAATGTCACCCTGGTTTCACCTATTAATCCCTTCAGGAAGATATATCATCCCATGTGGTCTTTAATAGAGTCTTGATATTTCCAGGGGAGTTTATTGGATAGCAGAATGGATACCCCTTTTGATTTGGCCATTGGGTTGGTGGAGTGATATGTCAGAGGATAAAATTTATTTTAGAAAATTGGGAGTTTGTCATTCTTAAAATGGGTTTTTTGTATGAAAGTCACATCTGCGTGGGAGTGTCTCAATTTGTTTAGTAGCATACGTCTTTTCTCTGGTACGTTAAGGCCCCTCGCATTTAGGGACAATATTCTAATGCTGTCTGTCGCCATGTCAGTGGTGGGTGGGTAGGGAGATTAGGAAGGGGATAAGAGGGGGCGGGAAAGGTAGGGAGTGGGAAGTAAGAAGAAAGAAAGAAAAAGGAGGAGGAGGTCTAGTTTGATTTACAAATTCAGGGCAGAGTACCTTGTAGTTCTATAATCTTAAGTAACAAACTTACTTTAGCATATAGCTCTCAACTAATTGGAAAGAAAGTATGCCAGCCTATGGGGGGAAAGAGGTTAGTCGGGGCCCAACCTCTCCACCCACCCCAGTCAATCTTCAAACAGAAAACTGTTATTACTTGTGTCATATATAGAAAACAATACAGCCAACAGTGTGTACTTTGCAAACTAATTTTATAACATTAGGTGAGCTCTCTCAGAATATATTCCGTGAGAGTCACTTCCACTGGTCTGAGCGGACATATCCTTCACATCAATGTGTAGGTTCCGTTCAATGCTCCCTACTCCAAGGGACCCATCTCACTTAAAACGGGACCCATATAAGGATTCATCTTTTCCCTGAGTATACTGGTGCATGGGTAGTAATAATTAATCCGGGTGTCCCATGGCTCTTGGGGGGGCCTCTGGGTACCTACCGGAGAGTAGGACATTGAGAGCATCTCACATATAGTATGGTAATCTGCCTCAGGGAACATCCCAACATCCCCCCTCTTGAGCATTTCCATCTATACTCCCATCAACAGGACATTGTGTTGGTATATTTCATGTCTTTCAGGGCTGCTATTCCTCCTCATAGGGTGCGTCCTCTCAGTCATTGTCCTGTGAGGGGAGCCGTAAAGCTTTGTTATCAGAGTTTCCCTGCATACCCCCCTCAGCACAGGATTAATATGTATTTCCCCCACCGCCCCCAGGCAAATCCCGAGGGAATCAGGGAGAGCTCTATTTCAACAGGAAATCTCTATAGTACTACCCTTGCCAACCCCTCTTCCCAGCTATAAACAGCGTAGCCCAACATACTGCATAAAAATAAGAACATGGGTTATATTCATAGCGTTATGTACAGGCATTGGAGCAGTCATTACGGTTTCAGTTCAGCCACCATTTTCGGTGCTGGCATAACTCCACGTAAGTATTAAGGCTCAAAGACCTTCTGTATTTTGCTTGTGGTATGGGGGTGAGGTATGTCAGTTTATTCTGCATCCCTGGTATTTTAATTGTCCCATAGTTCAGGGTAAGACACATGGATGGCTATAGCCGCTAAGGGTGGCCTTCGGGCTAGTGGGTGTCTTTCGAGGGTGTCATACAGGGTATCCACACAGGGGGGAGTGAGGCATAAGCTCAGGGAAGGCACCGTTCCGATAGAGCCAGGAGGAGGTGGGGGGAGCCTCGGGATACTCTGTTTCTCCAGTGAAGCAGTGCGGGAATTAGCTAAGAGACAGTGAAGGCTATATAGTGTGTGTGGTTTAAGACTCACGTGGTCCCTCAGGGGACTGTTGTCGGGAACGGCGGCTGTTCTTTTGAGGTCTAGGCATGAAGTTACCTTCCTGCCCGAAGGATCCCGGGCATCCCGTCGGCCTGTCTCACCGTCTTTTGCCTGATGGAATGAATTAACAAAAGCCCTGTTGAGCTTCCCCTCAGCATTCAGCTACAGGGAGGGAGATTTACCAAAACTAGAGCATGCAAAATCTGGCACAGCTCTGCACAGAAACCAATCAGCTTCTATGTTTTATTGTCAAAACTTAATTGAAGAAGCTGAAGTTAGAAGCTGATTGGCTACCATGCACAGCTGCACCAGAATCTGAGTGCTCCAGTTTTAGTAAATCTCACCCAGAGTGTTTCTATGACAGTTTTTATTTATTTTTTATTTTTTCTTGAGCCTCAGACCTCTTATTTAACTGCCACTGTCTTCCTAGAAATCTGGATAGGTCCTTATAAGCTAAAAAGAGGGTGGAACAATTAAACTCTGACTCATACAGCTAAAAATAGCTATCACATAGACCAGACCTATACTAGACCCAAATTAGACAAGCTTTGTAATGTGGGCTACTCGCAGGGAAGTATGCTTACTGAAGAGCTGCATGTGCAGTTTTTATTGCACCATCTGCTGGCTGCAGGTGGTATAAATTATCCTAACTAAAAAGTATGTTATATCATAGGTTTCCTTTTAAGAAGAATCCAAAAGTAATATACTATTTTCATTGCAAAGGGCAATCTGTTGTGTTTTATGAAACCTAAAAGGATATTACTAAATTGCTAGTACTACAGTATAAAGTGTACAACGCTCAAAGAGTTTCCCACAGTGTATATAAAAGTTTATAGAAAATAGTTTACCTCAGTACCTGAGAGCTTTTGTTATTCATGTTCTAATGACAAATTTTGCTTCTAAAGTGGCTTGTGCTTAGGGAGAAATCCATTATTAAAGCTAAATTCTCAACAAAATGTGAGACACTGAATTTATTACATGAGCTCTAAAAATCCATTATCAGAACACTACAAATTGTAAACAAGGCTCATGGGAAAAGACTTGAAATCTTGTAACATTATAAAAAATAACAAGATTTAGCAATAAGGAGAAAAATCTATTTACTTCCAAACAGATGAATATTCCTCCTGTTCCAGTTCTAAATGTTTAAATTATTAGCTTGGAAAAAAACTGAGTTAATTACTTTAAAAAAGACTATAAAGTATTTATGAGGAATCAATTACTTTTCTTATTTTGTAAGGAATTAAATGATCCGAGAAAAAACAAAGGGCAGTGTGAAATGATAATAGGTTGATAAAGAGTGAAACATTATTAAAAGAGTGCTTGCATATTGTATGAGTTGATTGATTATTGATAAACACAGTAACCAGTGTTGTAAAGAAAAAGCAGCCTACATTTGTTATCACAAAACACCTTTCTACTAATGATAGTAATGATGGTGAACCCTTTTTCTTTAAAGAAAATTCACTCTGATGCCAGCTTAGTCCAAACGGCAAGGATATACACATCTCCAGTGGTATATATTTTTTTACTTATTACTTTTTAGAGTACTGCTCTATCCTGTAGCATGTTATGACCAGTATTAGGCAATCTCTTTATCTATTTTTTTTCTTTTATGTTCATAATTATTATTATTATTGGGTTTTTACTATTTTTACTATTTTTAATTCTTGTTATATTACTATTATAGGCATGCACACAGGGTGTGACACCCTAATCACCCTGTGGGGTGCAGATTCCCCCTGCTGCTGAAATGTGCAGCATGTCTCTTCAAATTGGCACCCTGCAGCATGTACTGCAATGACACTGTCAGAGCAAATGACGATGTGATGTTTGCAGAGTTCAGTTGTGATAGCAATGATAGAAACTGTCTCTGCAGCAGGTGTCTGTGTGTGGCTCTGATTTCCACAACGCAGCCCTGGACAAGGATTTGTCGGGAGAGCCAGTTAAAATCCGGCAAATCCCTGACTGTTGGCAACTATGAAGACAGGGAAACTGAGAAACAATGTTCATTTGAAATTACTTACAATGCAAACCTTATTGTAACAAAGGAATTCTAGTGAAAAAAAGTCACACAACCTCATACAGTATGCCTTGTATTCATTAACCACTTGAAGCAACGTTTTCTTTTTTTACGCACATTTAGGCTGGGTTCACACCTATGCGAATTGGATGCACCGCATCCAATTCGCATGACATTTTAAAATATATTCATTTGAAGGAGGCTGGTTCACATATGTGCGTTGCATTCGCACTCCGCATTGCCCAAACAACGTGTGCGTTTTCTGGGCATTGCTGTGCTAATTGCAAGCACATTATCTTCTATGGGCATGCACCTGATTCACAGATGCATTCTATGAACAAGAAAAAATCCTGACCTGATACTGATCAAAAATTGACATGAAATGCTGAACAACTACTTTGTCATTTAGCTGTGAAAACAGAGCTTCAATTCGCACAGCATATGTATGAACCCAGCCTAAAATAAGCATTTTATGGCTATAAAATTATGTAAACTTCCCACAACATTACATATTTTCTGAATGCAAAGAGCCTGTAGAATAAAAAGATGACAGATGGCAATTTTTTATGTCACGTGATATTTGTGCAACTGTTTATCACATGTATATTTTCTGAAAAAAATTCACTAAAAATGAATTAGGTACACACAAACACATTTTAAACGACTTCCTGACCACGCTGTAGCCAAAAGGCAGCTACAGAGTGGTTGTCCAGTTCTGGGAGGGCATCCTCCCAGAACAATGCCCCCCCCCCCGAGTGCCCCCCTGACTAAAAGACTGTATTCAGGGAGTAGTGGTCAATAATTCTTACTCTGAATGGTCCAGGGTTGTTAATGGTTCAGTGTTGGGACCATTGCTTTTTAATATATTTATAAATGATATAGGGTCTGAGATTAAAAGAACCATTTCAGTACCATTTCAGTCTTTGCAGATGACACCAAGCTTTGCAGTGGAATAACATCCTTACAACCTACAAGCCGACCTCAATGCATATAATAATAATAATAATAATAATAATAATTGGGCAACTATGTGGCATGTTGATAAATGTACTCTAAAGTACAACTGGGGGAATTAATTATGGAGAAGGATCTGGGTGTTCTGGTAGATAAGAAGCAATAATGGCATGCAATGCCAAGCTGCAGTTTCCAAAGCGAGCAAAGTCCTTTCTTGTATTAACCGATTCAACCCCGGAAGAATTTACCCCCTTCCTGACCAGAGCACTTTTTGCGATTCGGCACTGCGTCGCTTTAACTGACAATTGCACGGTTGTGCAACGTTGTACCCAAACAAAATTGACATCCTTTTTTTCTCACAAATAGAGATTTCTTTTGGTGGCATTTGATCGCCTCTGCGGTTTTTATTTTTTTGCGCTATAAACGAAAAAGAAGAGCGACGATTTTGAAAAAAAAACGCAATATTTTTTACTTTTTGCTATAATAAATATCCCCCAAAAATATATAAAAAAAAACATTTTTTTTCTTCAGTTTAGGCCAATATGTATTCTTCTACATATTTTTGGTAAAAAAATTGCAATAAACGAAAATTGATTTGTTTGCGCAAAATTTATAGCATCTACAAAGTAGGGGATAGTTTTATGCATTTTTATTTTAATTTTTTTTTTATTAGTGATGGCGGCGATCTGCGATTTATATCGGGACTGCGACATTATGGCGGACAGATCGGACACTTTTGACACTATTTTGGGACCATTGTCATTTATACAGGGATCGGTGCCATAAAAATGCTTTGAATACTGTGTAAATGACACTGGCAGTGAAGGGGTCAACCACTAGGGGGCGGTGAAGGGGTTAAGTGTGTCCTAGGGAGTGATTCTAACTGTGGGCGGGAGGGGCTACACCTCACATGACAGCGATCACCGCTCTCAATGACAGAGAGCAGTGATCTCTGTCCTGTCACTAGGAAGAATGGGGAAATGCTTTGTTTACAAAAGCATCTCCCCATTCTACCTCTCTGTGACATGAGCGCGGGCACCCGGCGGCCATCGAGACCGCAGCACCCACGTTCACAGTCATGGAGACCGAGCGGGCGTGCTGGCGGCGCACACACATGCACCCGCAGCACAGCTTCTTAAAGGGGACGTACCTGTACGCCCTTTTGCCCACCAGCACCATTCTGCCGACGTAAATTGGCGTGCGCTGGTTGGCGAGCGGTTAAGAGAGGTATGGACTCCAGAGAAAGATATAATTTTACCCCTGTATAAATCATTAGTAGACCTCATCTGGAATATGCAGTTCAGTTTTGGGCACCAGTTCACAAAAAGATTATTTGGGAACTGGAGAAAGTGCAGAGAAGAGCAACCAAACTGATAAGAGGCATGGAGGAGCTTAGCTATGAGGAAAGATTAGAGGAAATGTATTTATTCTCTCTTGAGAAGAGGAGATTAAGGGGGGATATGATCAACATGTATAAATTCATAAGTGGTCCATATAGTGACTTTGGTGTTGAGTTATTCACTTGAAGGTCATCACAGAGGACAAGGGGACACTCTTTACATCTAGAGGAAAAGAGAATTGATCTCCAAATACAGAAAGGTTTCTACACAGTAAGAGCTGTGAAAATGTGGAATAGACTCCCTCAAAAGGTGGTTCTGGCCAGCTCAGTAGATTGCTTTAAAAAAGATCTGGATTCTTTCCTAAATGTGCATAATATAACTGGATACTAACATTTATAGGTAAAGTTGATCCAGGGAATATATGATTGCCTCTTGGGGGATCAGGAAGGAATTTTTTCCCCTGATGGAACAAATTGGATCATGCTTTGCAGGGTTTTTTTGCCTTCCTCTAGATCAACTGTGGATATAAGATTGTGTATATAGGATTGTATTTTTTTCCATTTTATTGGTTGAACTAGATGGACTTGTGCCTTTTTTTAACCAGACTAACTATGTACTGTAACTATGTAAATTAATGATCATAGTTTTAGATCCATTTTTCCATAGAGATGCATTGTCTGTTTTTTATTATCTGGATGAAAAACTGACAAAATGGTCCACATGTGTGAAAGGGGCTTTAAATACTTTGTTGAAGTATCTTTTGATTTTATGACAGCATTCAGTTTTTTGGGGTAGGAGTCTATCAGCATGGCACATCTCGCCATGGGAATCTTTGCCCACTCTTCCTTGCAAAAGTGCTCCAAATCTGTCAGATTGTGAAGGCATCTCTTGTGCACAGCCCTCTTCAGTTTAACCAACAGATTTTCAATTGGATTCAGGTCTGGGCTCTGGCTGAGCCATTCCTAAACTTTGATCTTCTTCTGATGAAACCATTCTTTTGTTGATTTGGAGGTATGCTTTGGGTCATTGTCCCACTGAAAGGTGAAATTACTTTTTATCTGCAGCTTTTTAGCAGAGGCCTGAAGGTTTTGTGCCACAATTTTCTGATATTTGGAACTGTTCATAAATCCCTCCACCTTGAATAAAACCTCAGATCCAACTGAAGAAAAATAGCCCCACAGCATAAGGCTACCACTATAATGCTTCAGTGTGGGTATGATGTTTTATTGGTGATGCGTAGTGTTAAGCCTCGTACAAACGATTGGATTTTCCACAGACAAAACCTCAGACTTTTGTTCGAAGGCGTGTGCCTGGATTTTGTCTTGCATACAAATGGTAAGGAATTGTCGGCCAACGAACACGAACGTACTGACGTACTACGTGGTTTTTCAGCTCTTTAGCGCCACCCTTTGGGCTGCTGCTCAGACATGTTGCGGAATCGGAGGAGATAATGTGTTATTTATTATTGGCCTTGGAGTTATTGCTTTGACCCAAGTCCAGTCCAGGAACAGGAGGAGGAGTTCTTGGACCAAAAATTGCTTGGTTGCTTTATTTATTAATATCGTGACCAATTATGTCATGTACCTTTGCTGCGGAGAATAATCCAGATGATTTTCAGAATTATCTCCAGATGACAAACCCCTGTTTTCACCAACTCTTGGTATTGTTAACCCCCTATATTAAGAAGCAGTACACATGCATGAGGCTTTTATTTTTTTGGTTGAATAATAATGATTTGAATTGATATATTTTCTATATTTTTGGATGCATAGAATGCACTTTTTGGTTACGTTCTATTGGCAGATAGCATGTCTAATTTTATTTGTTTTCTTTTTTTAATGCAAAATAAAAAAATTGTGTAGAATAATACTTGGCTATGTGTTTTACGTCAAATGACAGTTTGGGAGTAGACAGTTACATTTAAAAAAAATACAATGTAAAATTGACAAGGAACACCAACATAGTTGTATCTTTGATCTTAAAAACTATGGGATAATGGTGTTAAAATAAAAAGCATAATAATATTATTCTTGATATCACTAGAAAAAAAAAGACTTTGAAAATAAGTTTGGCAGAACTCCATCAGTATCAAAAAGTAGCTGGGCTTGTACGTTTTTCTTAGTAAAGAAAGGATTCCATTCCACCCCACAGCCCAGACATATGAAGAATACAAGAGATTGTTGTCACAAGTAGTAAACAACCAGTATTTGCCAGAAATTCCTGCAGCCTCTTTAATGTTGCTGTTGGCATCTTGGCAGCCTCCAAGACCTGTTTTCTTCTTGTTTTTTTTTTTGTTATCAGTTTTGGAGGAATGTCCAGTTCTTTGTACTTTTACTGATGGCTGTCTTCACTGTGTTCCTTGGTATATCTAATGCCTTGGAATTTTTATGTATCTTTTCCTGACTCCTGACTTCTTCTGACTAAGTGCCAGTTCACACCAGAATCACGCAGGAATGCGCTTTGGGTTCCTGTGCAATTCTTGTGTGATTCAGTGTGAGATGATTTTAAGACCATTCATTTGAATGGGCTGAAATCACACTGGATCACACCAAAAGTAGCGGATGCACCAGATCACATGGTACTGTGGTACCATGGGATTCGGTGCAGGAAAATGCACTGGGTTTGCAATTTGTGTTTGGGGTGCCATTAGATTACACTAAAACTTGCAGCAGATTGCACACCCAGTGCATTTTGAACATAATGTGGGAATGCAGGTTTCCCGAACCACGTTCTGATGTGAACGGGCCCTGATACATTCCAACAATGAGATCCCTATGATGCTTTATAAGCTCTTTGCATACCATGGCTTTTTCTGTAAGATTCAAAGTAAATAGTAAATGTCAGAAAAGATCCGAACAGCCAAACTTTATATGGGTTTAATCAGAGTCACTTTCATTAATGAGAGGTGTGTACTGCCTACTATTTAACATCAGTTTAAATATGATTGGTTGATTCTAAACACAGCCACAACCCTAATTATAATAGGGTACACCCAGTGGCGGAACTACCGCCATAGTGACCCACGCGGGCGCTACGGGGGCCCGCAGCCGAGTGGGGCCCGGCAGTGGTGTACTAACTGGGGGGGGCAGGGGCGGTCCGCACCGGGTGGCACATGCTGGGGGGATGTCAGGTGGCATATGAAACAGTGACAATGAGCAGGCTTGGTAGCAGCAGTGGCGATGTGCGCAGGGAGATCCCAGGTCAGGGGGACTGACCCAATGGGCATTAATATAGGGATGTCGGCTGTACTTGACACACTGTTGTGCATTCTACATTACGTTCTAACAGCCCAGCGAGTACAACTCCTCCCCCCCTCCACAGAAATGGAAGAGGCTGCATCGGCTCTGCCCCCTCCCTCCCCTCTGTTCCTGTGTCCGTCCAAGCTCCGTGCAGCCCGTGTGCTGTGTCTGAAAGGAATGTGGGGGCGGGAACGTTTACACAAGTAGCCGACAGCTACAGAAGCTAGTGTGAGCATCCTGGGAACATCCAAGTGAGTTAGCAGCACTGTCAGTGTCCAGATTCTGCCCTCTCTCTCTCCCAAATCTTTTTCTCTCCCCCTATTTCCTCTGTTGTCTTCCAGCAAAATTAACTCTATCCAAAGCATTTTCTTTTAACGAGCCCATACTAATAGATGGTCACACCATGTTTCTTTAGCCAGGGTTTTCACTAGTGCGATCACAGACATTGCATGTGATTCACACCGCATTGCTGTGCAATGCAAGTTCAGCCATACAAACTGTATGGCTGAAATCACATTGCATTCACTCCAAAATGGTGCAGGACCCTTTTTTTGGTCCGCACTGGAATCGGATCACATGGGTGTTCACACCTATGCAATCCCATTCCTGCACCATTTTACAGTTCGCACTGCGATCTGCAAACTGATCTGGGGATGTCATTAACTTTACATTGACACCCGTAGCAGTTTGCAAAGGGCAGTGTGATTGCCGGCAAGCGACATGCAATGCAGGAATCTGCAGTAGAATTGTGCTGATTCCTCCATTGCATATATGTGAACCAGGACTCAAGTGGGTTCACACTGATGCACTGTGGTTCAGTTGCCACTGTGGTCCAGATGTGCAGGGGGTTGTGTAATGTAAATGGGTCCAGAGGTGCAGGGTGCTGTGTAATGTAAAGGGGTCCAGTGGTGCAGGGGGTTGTGTAATGTAAAGGGGTCCAGAGGTGCAGGGGGTTGTGTAATGTAAAGGGGTGCAGGGGGTTGTGTAATGCAAAGGGGTCCAGAGATGCATGGTGCTGTGTAATGTAAAGGGGTCCAGTGGTGCAGGGGGTTGTGTAATGTAAAGGGGTCCAGAGGTGTAGGGGGTTGTGTAATGTAAAGGGGCCCAGTGGTACAGAGGGTTGTGTAATGTAAAGGGGTCCAGAGGTGCGGGGGGGGGGCTGTGTAATATAAAGGGGTCCAGTTGTGGCGAGGGAGTACAAAGTAGTATGCAGGGGGCACAGTGGGGTGTTTTTACATTTTAAAGTTGGGGAGGGTGCCAGATATAGGATCCGCCCAGGGTGCTAAATGCTCTAGGTACGCCCCTGGGGCCCGGTGAGGATGAGGAATGTAAGTTTACTGTTAAGCCTCCCGGGCCCTGCGAGTCCAGCTGTGTCCTGACACATGCAGCCACATACAGCAGGAGGCAGGAGCAGAGTGGGTGGGGCAGAACGCTTGAGCGAGCCTGTGAAGGGACGTTTTCGGCACATGAGGAGGCTCTGGATCCTGGACAGAAGCTAGGAAGGGAGTGAGAGACTGTCATCAGTTTTGCACTGTTTTGCTATTTTTGTGGGGGGGCCCATACAACATTTTGCTATGGGGCCCTGTGATTTCTAGTTACGCCCCTGGGTACACCTATGCAACTACATTATTGGTTTTTTTGCTACTAAACAACAATTTCAGTTTATTTTTAATTGAATTACACATACTATAGGTCACATCAAAGTTTGAAGGAATGTGTGATTTATCTTGGTCCAATTTTTTTGCATCTCAAAAACCTGGCATTTTTACAGGAGTGTGTAGACGTTTTATATCCACTGTACGTGCACTTTATGTGTATGTGCAAGGTGTCGGTGTGTTTGTAATTTTTTTTTATTATATTTTCATTTTATAACTTTTTAATGTGTTTTTTTTTATTTTTTTGCAATCAACTTCATTGCTATAAAAAGGGGGCTAACAAACCCCCTATGTTATAGCACTGGGCAGCTAACAGGTACCCTTTATGGAGACATTAGGTGCCCCCTAATTTCTCCCCTGCCCTCTTGATCTGCTGTGTACCTAGTTTTTTTAGCCTAGATTTTGAAAGCTCTTAAACTGGAAATACTCATAGCTGAGTGCTTCCAGGTTCACACTGCCCAGAGGAGATTGAGAAATTGATGTTTCCCAATCTCCTCCCTCTCATCATCCTGATAGTATTAAGCTGTCCATAGACAGTTCGAATCTCGGGAGGTTCCTGCTGAACCATGATTTGAGCCATATAAGGGCACGCTGAATGTATGCAAGTTGATTGAGCGATCAACATGAGTACAACCAACCTGCTGTATTTTAAATGCTATTATTGCTAGTGGCTGTTATAGCCCCTAGCAATAGTCACGGTTTCTCCTGGCGGGGAAGACTCCGCCCCCCACTGGAAGAACAAAATAGCTTAGTGAAAAGGAATTCCTAGTGATTTTCTTGGTTGCAGGAAAGAAAATTTCTATGTCTATGGCCGGCCATAGTTGTGGTCTTGGGCTCCTGGGAGGAAAGGAAGAGCCTGGGAACTACAGACTTGGGTGGGAGTAGGGTTGTACCCACAGGCACCATAAAAGTGATCAGGTAGCTCTACAGTATTATATAGTATGCCTAAATATATATACTTTATAAAAGACACATTCTGTGACAATATTTTTTAGCACATTGACAAAATTTACATTTCTGAACAAAACTCATTAAAAAAATCCTAAATCTTACATTGGGTGTGAATGAAAATAACATATACAGTATGTTAAATAAACCTAACCCAAAAATCTAAAAACTAAAATTTTCACAATTTATTGGATTTGATATCACTTTGCAAATTGACCCTCATGTAATAGTTCAGTGAGTGGCTAATGGCGCATTACTATCCACTTTTAAGCAGAATGAGGTTTACTGACACTTCTTCTAAATATCTCTATTATTTGCATCTGATAGTTTTTTTTGCTCTACTGGAGGATACAGGCCAGTCTGTGAGATGAGAAAAGCACCTAGAGCAACTATACCCCCCTCCCCTCTGCTGCCTATTCACAGAAGCTTTTGTATTTTGTGAATATCTGGGCATAGCAGCAGCAACTTTACTGTTGAAGATGCCAAGACCAGAAGGTTCAGCATCGGCTTCCAGAACTACAGTGATGGCTGTCTTCTGGGAGCTCTATAAACCTGCCAGATGTAAATAATAGAGATAAGTCCAAGAGATGTCATGCTGTCATAGCATGCCTTCACTTTTTGCAAAGAAGCTGATATATTGGAGTTCAGATTTAAACCTTATATTCAGGGCATTAGGAGAATTTAAAGTGGTTGTAAACCTCAGTCATACAATCTGAGCAAAGCACATATATCTGTAATGTTTACTTATCTCTCTCCAAAGCTCTAAATGTCATTTCTCTCTGGTGCTTCGTTCCTCTGTTATCAGCATAAGTCACTTCTGAGAAGCTTTCCCGACATATGAGATAAAATTTGTGTCGGGGAGGGAGCTAAGCATGCAGCTTGTCTATTCACAACACAGACCTTTTGCTGTATGAAAGGGGGTGTGCCTTTCCTCCAATCAGCTCTCAAACAATGTAACTGCAGGGTCTCCGCCCACTCCTCCATGATACTAACAGAAGCAGAAGGATTATAACACTTTTCTGACCCTTTGAAGGGGTGTAGGGAAGAGAGGACTGCAGATAAACAAGTAAAACCTATGTAGTAGGATTTGTTTAATCTCTGTGTATCATCTCAGGCTGTTCACTTAACTGGGTAGATGTGAAGGTTTCTAACCACTTTAAACTAAGCCAGATTTAGGGTTTGCGTGAAATCAGTATTTAAAAAAACATAACTGTGCTATAAGTTTTTATATATTTGCATGCAGTTTTGATATAAATTCTCAGTACCAGATATGAGAGATATTATTCATTTTATCAGGTTTATACAAAGAACATAAGGTTTGAAGTGTTTTGAAAAAATGAAATCTAATCAGACTCCTCTGTTGATTGTGCTTTTTGAATCTAAATCTAATCTTTACTGAGGTTTTCCAGCATTCCTTTTATCTAAAGGGAAACAGAGGCCCTTTAAAATATTCTCCACTTTAAGAGCTCTCCATTCATATTGTAATGAGAATACCATTCAGTTCACTGCATTTTCATAATGTAAAAAAAGCTTTCCAGAGAACTTCTCTGAGGTGCTTGAATGTTAATAAATTAATATCAGTTCTCCATAATAATATTGCTATAGTAATTTGCAAGCTACATTTGCATATGTTCTTTATAGAATAGAACACAAAAAAGTGCATCGGGAACATAGACGTTAATTATTTTATTAACCATTTCAGCTATCATACCTTTAGACCCCTTATGGACCAGACTCATTTTTTTTCTACTATAGTTCTGTTTTCGTGGTGATCCAGGTATCATGCTTAAGATAACAAAGTAATATATTGTTTTATTTTTTATGTATCTATGGCCACCAAAGAGTCAAATACCTATTTTTTTCTTTTTTGACCATTGCTATTTTTAAAATTGTAGCTTTACTGTAAACAAAAAGTATACATTTTATTATATAAATTCCCCCATGTAAAATAACACAAAAATTCTGTATGAAGCATGACAAAATTATTTTTAAATGAAAAAAGGCAGCATTTTTTCAGTATAGATAGGGAATATTCACTGCGCTTGGGTTCTAAAAAGCAGCTGGCATAAAATGCTGGTAACAATATAGTCATAAAGGAAAGAGAAAATGCAGCGCTAGAAAAGAATAAAAAATAAAAGTTCAAAAGTGCCCACAAACACTAATATATAAACAGCACGAAAAAGTCCATATATCTTAAGTCATCACCCGGGATGTATATTTAAACAGTAAAAAAAAGGGACCACTGTATTGAATCAACTTGTGTCTAATATAAATGGTTAAATATCATATGATCAAAAAACAGTTCGTCCTAAGGATGGGCTACCTCCCATGTAGCAAAAAACACTGAAAAAAATAAGCAGGGGGGGGGGGGGGAAAGGAAAACCTCCCCAACCCCCTAGAAAGCTAATAAAGGGGAGAAGCAACCACGTGATAATGATCAAATTGAAAAACCTTTAAGCATGAAGACAATTGTAAAAAGGGGGTGATGACACGCAGGTGGGGTCCACTCCACCGCAATATCAAATGTGTGTGGAAGACAATTCACATAAATAGACTGTGAACATGCATATAAAACAACATTGAATATAAAAACAAAAACAACAACACCGGTGGGCTGCCCCTGACTGTAACCCCCCCCAACCCTCACATATACACCCACAGTCTCTAGGTATTGGCATACAGTGAACCTAAAGAGCTTAATTGGGGAGAAGGACCCCTTGTTGGGTGATACGGTGAATGGACCAAAACAAATCCAAAGCAGAAGTCCGTGTATACTGTTGCCTGATCATGGGCTAATCAATGCCGTACATGTGCAGGCTGAAACTTGTGTGAGGCAAAAGTGAAAGTGGTGTTGCAGCTAGTAGAGCCAAAATAACAAGCCAAGCACACAGACGATCCTGCAATGCACACATAAAAAGCAATGCTAATGGTGCTAAGGTTACTGCAGAGTAGGGATGAGCCGAACACCCCCCGGTTCGGTTCGCACCAGAACCCGCGAACGGACCGAAAGTTCGCACGAACGTTAGAACCCCATTGACGTCTATGGGACTCGAACGTTCGAAATCAAAAGTGCTCATTTTAAAGGCTAATTTGCATGGTATTGTCCTAAAAAGGGTTTGGGGACCCGGGTCCTACCCCAGGGGACATGTATCAATGCAAAAAAAACTTTTAAAAACGGCCGTTTTTTCGGGAGCAGTGATTTTAATGATGCTTAAAGTAAAAAAAAAAAAAGTGAAATATTCCTTTAAATATCGTACCTGGGGGGTGTCTATAGTATGCCTGTAAAGTGACGCGTGTTTCCCATGTTTAGAACAGTCCCTGCACCAAATGTCATTTTTAAAGGAAAAAATCTCATTTAAAACTGCTTGCGGGTTTAATGTCATGTCGGGTCATGGCAATATGGATGAAAATCAGTGAGACAAACGGCATGGGTACCCCCCAGTCCATTACCAGGCCCTTTGGGTCTTGTATGGATATTAAGGGGAACCCCGCACCCAAATTAAAATAAGGAAAGGTGTGGGGCCACCAGGCCCTATATACTCTGAACAGCAGTATACAGGCGGTGCAAACAAGACAGGGACTGTAGGTTTGTTGTTAAGTAGAATCTGTTTGTAATTTTGAACGGGTACATTTTTAACGTGTTTAGCTCCAGCCAAAAAATCTTTTTTAAGCTTTTTGGAAAACATAGGGAAGGGTTATCACCCCTGTGACATTTGTTTTGCTGTCTTTCCTCCTCTTCAGAAGATTTCACCTCACTTTTTTGTCCCAATGAAAAATGTTTTTTGAAAATTTGGGTTTTTTTGTGGAACAAGGATTGGAAAGCATCAGTGGGAAGGAGAAATTGTTTTCCCATATTAACTCTTACAGGAGAGAATTTCCCTTCCTAGGGGTAGATTTCATCTCACTTCCTGTTGTCTCCTTCCGTTTGCAAGTAGGAGTCGTTTGTAAGTTAGATGTTTGAAAGTAGGGTCCTGCCCTATATACTCAGCAGAAATTTGGGCCTTAGGTGTTGCTGTGGCCACAACACTGTAAGCCCTCACAGGGCCCTGCTGTGAAATATTAGATCAAGAATTGTAATTACATGCCCCTGTTGAACAGGAGCTGAAAAATTAGGCCTTAGGCACTGGTGCTGGTGCCACAACACTGCAACCCCTCACAGACACTCTAGTTGGAACGCAGGAACGAGCCCTGCTGCAAAGTATTGCTTCAAAAATTGTAATTACACGCCCCTGTTAGACAGGGGCAGAAAAATTGGGCCTTAGGCACTGGTGCTGGTGCCACAACACTGCAACCCCTCACAGACACTCTAGTTGGAATGCAGGAACGAGCCCTGCTGCAAAGTATTGCATCAAAAATTGTAATTACACGCCCCTGTTAGACAGGGGCAGAAAAATTGGGCCTTAGGCACTGGTGCTGGTGCCACAACACTGCAACCCCTCACAGACACTCTAGTTGGAACGCAGGAACAAGCCCTGCTGCAAAGTATTGCATCAAAAATTGTAATTACACGCCCCTGTTAAACAGGGGCTGAAAAATTGTGCCTTAGGCACTGGTGGTGGCGCCCAGAACCAAAAATGTTCTTACAAGCTATCAGCGTGATGATTGAGGAGGAAGAGGATAATTACTCAGGGATAGTCACTCAGCATCAGCATAGGCAGTCTTTGAAGGGATCTGAGATTTCAAAAAAAATTATTCGGTTACATCAGCATCAGGTGCTTGGTAGCTGGTGGTGATCCAAGACTGATTCATTTTTATGAAGGTCAGCCGATTGACCGAGTCGGTGGACAGACGCACCCTGTGATCGGTTACCACGCCTCCAGCAGCACTGAATGTGCGTTCCGAAAGAACGCTGGATGCAGGACAGGCCAGTAGCTCAATTGCATACTGTGCAAGCTCTGGCCAGTGATCCATCCTCAAGACCCAGTAACCCAGAGGATTTTCGGTGGGAAAGGTGTCCAAGTCTGATCTTGCCCCTAGGTATTCCTGCACCATGTAAAACAGACGCTGGCGATGGTTGCTGGAACCGATCATACCTTGGGGCTGCGGACCAAAAAATTGTCTGAACGCATCGGTCAGACGGCCACCTTCTCCACCGCTCCTTCTTTGACTGACCGAAGCCTCAGCAACACGTTGTCCAGAAACAGGAGTTTGTAACCTCCCAGTCTCTGGGAACGCGTTGCACAGACCTTTCTGCAAGGCCTCCCGAAGATGTTTCATCCTCTGCTCCCTCTGCGATGGCAAGATAAGGTCCGCAACCTTACCCTTGTAACGTGGATCAAGGAGGGTTGCCAGCCAGTATTGGTCCTTCTCCTTGATACCACGAATACGAGGATCCTTACGCAGGCTTTGCAGGATCAGGGAGGCCATGCAGCGTAGGTTTGCTGAGGCATTCGGTCCGGAGTCCTCTGGGTCACTAAGGACAACAACGTCCGCGGCCACCTCCTCCCAGCCACGTACAAGTCCATGTGTTCCTTGGGACTGATCCCTTAAAGACTGCTGCTGATGCTGAGTGCCAGGCTCCACCTCCATACTGACACAATCTTCCTCCTCCTCCTCCTCCTCCTCGTCCTCTTCCTGTGTGATCGGCGGGCACGCAGGAACACTGTCTGGATAAAGGGGGCCTTGAGAGCTAAGGAAGTCCTCCTCTTCCTGCCTCTGTTCTGCCTCAAGTGCCCTGTCCATTATTCCACGCAGCGTGTGCTCCAACAGGTGGACAAGGGGGACAGTGTCACTGATGCATGCACTGTCAGTGCTCACCATCCTCGTGGCCTCCTCGAATGGTGACAGGACAGTGCATGCATCCCTGATCATGGCCCACTGGCGTGGGGAAAAAAAACCAAGCTCCCCTGACCCTGTCCTGGTGCCATAGTCGCACAGGTACTCATTGATGGCCCTCTGCTGCGTGTGCAGCCGCTGCAGCATGGCCAACGTTGAGTTCCACCTGGTGGGCATGTCACAGATTAGGCGGTTCTTGGGCAGGTTAAACTCCTTTTGGAGGTCCGTCAGCCGAGCACTGGCATTATATGACCGGCGGAAATGCACACAGACTTTCCTGGCCTGCCTCAGGACATCCTGTAAGCCCGGGTACCTGCCCAAGAACCGCTGCACCACCAAGTTAAGGACGTGAGCCAAACAGGGCACATGGGTCATTTGTCCCTGTCGGAGGGCAGAGAGGAGGTTGGTGCCATTGTCGCAAACCACCATTCCTGCCTTAAGTTGGCGTGGCGTCAACCACCTCTGAACCTGCCCCTGCAGAGCTGACAGAACCTCTGCCCCAGTGTGGCTCCTGTCCCCCAAGCACACCAGCTCAAGCACCGCATGGCATCTTTTGGCCTGCGTACTTGCGTAGCCCCTTGAACGCCTACGGAGCACCGCTGGTTCTGAGGAAGAGGCCATGGAGGAAGAAGAAGAGGAGGGGGTGGAGGAGAGAGGTGTGTCACAATCAGCATTTTGGAGGCGTGGTGGCGGAACAACCTCCAACACTACTGCACCTTGTCCTGCATCCTTCCCAGCTGCCAGCAGAGTCACCCAATGCGCCGTGAAACTTAGGTAACGTCCCTGTCCATGCCTGCTGGACCATGAGTCAGCGGTAATATGCACCTTACCGCTGACCGCCCTGTCCAGCGAGGCATGGACATTGCCTTCCACATGCCGGTAGAAAGCCGGAATCGCCTTCCGTGAGAAAAAGTGGCGTTTGGGTACCTGCCACTGAGGAACCGCACATTCCACAAACTCACGGAAGGGGGCAGAGTCTACCAACTGAAAAGGCAGCAGTTGAAGTGCTAGCAATTTTGCCAAGCTAGCATTCAACCGCTGGGCATGTGGATGGCTGGGAGCAAACTTCTTTCGGCGGTGCAGCAGCTGGGGCAGGGAAATTTGCCTGGTACAATCTGACGTCGGTGTACCAAAAGCAGATTGCCCACAAGTACTTGGCTGTGACACACCTAATTCTACACCTTCATTCCTCTCACTGCAGGTCTCAGAGAGGACTGAAGGTCTAGTGGGGTTGGAAATCTCAGCTGATGAGGAGCAAGGAGAGATCCTCTTTGTTCTTTGGTGTGGGTCTTTTAGATACGCTTGCCAACGAACTGCATGGCAGGTCAACATATGTCTGGTCAAGCATGTGGTACCCAAGCGGGAGATGTTTTGGCCACGCGAAATACACTTGAGACATATGTTGCAAATAGCAGCGGTGCGATCTGATGCACTCGTCTCAAAAAAGGCCCACACCAAAGAACTTTTTGAATAACGTGCAGAGACTGCAGCGCCCTGCACATGTGGAGCTTTGGGGTGTGATGCAGTCAATGTGCTGCCCTTAGGCTGGCCCCTAGAGGGCATCCTGCCTCGTTGGTGATGTGCCGCCTCCTCCTCCTCCTCCTCCTCCTCCTCCTCCTCCTCTTCTCTCCTATCAGGCACCCACGTTGAGTCAGTGACCTCATCATCCCCTCCCTCCTCATCACTGGAGCAAACCTGGCAGTATGCTGCAGCAGGGGGAGCATGACTGCCAGATTGCTGTCCTTCTTGGGCACCCCCTCTGTCCGTGCTCATGTTACTGCCTTCATCGAGCTCAGTATCATCATCAGAGCCTTCCAAACGCTGGGCATCCTCCTGGAGCATGTACCCAACACTGTGGTCAAACAGTTCGAGGGAATCCTCATGAGGACATGGTGGAGCTAGGGAAGGAGTCACTGATGACATTGAGCTGAGGGAAGAGGCCGCTGCTTTGCCAGACAAAGCAACCTGGGCATGGGTGAGAGAGGATGAGGAGGATGAGGACGGCTTGGTCATCCACTCGACCAAGTCTTCCGCATGTTGCGGCTCAACACGGCCAGCTGCCGAAAAAAGGCCAAGCGTGTCCCATGGCCACGTGCTGATGAGGATGCACCGTCTCCACGACCAGCACTAGACACAGAGCCTGCTTGCCCTCTCTTATTGGCTTGTGACTGTCTGCCTCTCCTTCTTGGCCTTCCAGACATACTAATGGCCTGTAGCTGCACTAAGCTGGGATAGAACACCTGTAATTTTCTTCAGGTAGCTTTATATACTGTAACCAGACAAGCCTGCCTGTCAGTAGGAAGATAACAGGAACGGATCTAGCTGAACACTGTGAGCAGGACGCACTGTACTAAATGTAAATAGTCTAGCTGCCTGACCGTGGTACTAATAGGATCAAATAGAACACCTGTAATTTTCTTCAGGTAGCTTTATATACTGTAACCAGACAAGCCTGCCTGTCAGTAGGAAGATAACAGGAACGGATCTAGCTGAACACTGTGAGCAGGACGCACTGCACTAAATGTAAATAGTCTAGAAGATAACAGGAACGGATCTAGCTGAACACTGTGAGCAGGACGCACTGCACTAAATGTAAATAGTCTAGAAGATAACAGGAACGGATCTAGCTGAACACTGTGAGCAGGACGCACTGCACTAAATGTAAATAGCAGGAACGGATCTAGCTGAACACTGTGAGCAGGACGCACTGCACTAAATGTAAATAGCAGGAACGGATCTAGCTGAACACTGTGAGCAGGACGCACTGCACTAAATGTAAATAGTCTAGAAGATAACAGGAACGGATCTAGCTGAACACTGTGAGCAGGACGCACTGCACTAAATGTAAATAGCAGGAACGGATCTAGCTGAACACTGTGAGCTGGACACACTGCACTAAATGTAAATAGCAGGAACGGATCTAGCTGAACACTGTGAGCAGGACGCACTGCACTAAATGTAAATAGCAGGAACGGATCTAGCTGAACACTGTGAGCAGGACGCACTGCACTAAATGTAAATAGCAGGAATGGATCTAGCTGAACACTGTGAGCAGGACGCACTGCACTAAATGTAAATAGCAGGAACGGATCTAGCTGAACACTGTGAGCAGGACGCACTGCACTAAATGTAAATAGCAGGAACGGATCTAGCTGAACACTGTGAGCAGGACGCACTGCACTAAATGTAAATAGCAGGAACGGATCTAGCTGAACACTGTGAGCAGGACGCACTGCACTAAATGTAAATAGCAGGAACGGATCTAGCTGAACACTGTGAGCAGGACGCACTGCACTAAATGTAAATAGTCTAGAAGATAACAGGAACGGATCTAGCTGAACACTGTGAGCAGGACGCACTGCACTAAATGTAAATAGCAGGAACGGATCTAGCTGAACACTGTGAGCAGGACGCACTGCACTGAATGTAAATAGCAGGAACGGATCTAGCTGAACACTGTGAGCAGGACGCACTGCACTAAATGTAAATAGTCTAGAAGATAACAGGAACGGATCTAGCTGAACACTGTGAGCAGGACGCACTGCACTAAATGTAAATAGCAGGAACGGATCTAGCTGAACACTGTGAGTTGGACGCACTGCACTAAATGTAAATAGCAGGAACGGATCTAGCTGAACACTGTGAGCAGGACGCACTGCACTAAATGTAAATAGCAGGAACGGATCTAGCTGAACACTGTGAGCAGGACGCACTGCACTAAATGTAAATAGCAGGAACGGATCTAGCTGAACACTGTGAGCAGGACGCACTGCACTAAATGTAAATAGCAGGAACGGATCTAGCTGAACACTGTGAGCAGGACGCACTGCACTAAATGTAAATAGCAGGAATGGATCTAGCTGAACACTGTGAGCAGGACGCACTGCACTAAATGTAAATAGTCTAGAAGATAACAGGAACGGATCTAGCTGAACACTGTGAGCAGGACGCACTGCACTAAATGTAAATAGCAGGAACGGATCTAGCTGAACACTGTGAGCTGGACGCACTGCACTAAATGTAAATAGCAGGAACGGATCTAGCTGAACACTGTGAGCAGGACGCACTGCACTAAATGTAAATAGCAGGAACGGATCTAGCTGAACACTGTGAGCAGGACGCACTGCACTAAATGTAAATAGCAGGAACGGATCTAGCTGAACACTGTGAGCAGGACGCACTGCACTAAATGTAAATAACAGGAACGGATCTAGCTGAACACTGTGAGCAGGACGCACTGCACTAAATGTAAATAGTCTAGAAGATAACAGGAACGGATCTAGCTGAACACTGTGAGCAGGACGCACTGCACTAAATGTAAATAGTCTAGATAGAAGATAACAGGAACGGACCTAGCTAAACTGAATACAGTGTATATATATATATGCAACACCTGGGATGCATATATATACACAATACACTGTAAGTGCAGCTAACTGACTGACTGTTCTGCCTAATCTATCTAACTCAAATCAAATGACACTGTCTCTCTCTCTCTCTATCTCTCAGCACACCGGAACACACACTACACAGGGCCGCCGTGCAGGCGGCCTTATATAGTGTGGGGTGTGTACTAAATCCCCTGAGCCATAATTGGCCAAAGCCACCCTGGCTTTGGCCAATTACAGCTCTCTCTACTGACGGCGCTGTGATTGGCCAAGCATGCGGGTCATAGTGCATGCTTGGCCAATCATCAGCCAGCAATGCACTGCGATGCCGCAGTGAATTATGGGCCGTGACGCGCCACACGAATTTGGCGCGAACGGCCCATATCGTTCGCAATTCGACGGACGGTCGAACAGCCGATGTTCGAGTCGAACATGGGTTCGACTCGAACACGAAGCTCATCCCTACTGCAGAGTAAACGAAAACAGGGTAAGTCTCAGTCTTCAGATCCCCTAAGATTTCATCATGTGATCATCCCACATGTATACGTTGGAGAGACTGGGCTGTTCGTTCATGACATAGATGCATATAGAAGCATGGATAATATGGTAGATCCTAGGCTTCTTACACCTTCTGTCGCTTGAAAAGAGATCTCCTTCCGCAGGTCATGACTGTGTAAGTCCAATACGCCGAGATAGTCCCACTAGTAGGTTTGTTGTGTGATCTCGGTTAGGGGAACAGCTGACCGCGCTGGAGGACGTAAGTGATGGAAGCATCTGCGTGAGGTAAACAGTTCCTATGCTGTCTTGTGCGGCTGTGACCAGCAGAGGGCTCAGATTTCAAGAGCTCATGCTGGCGCTGCTGACATGGCTTGTAATACAACACAATGTCATCCTGATAGTAGTAAGGGCTGCACGGCAAGAGGGGAGAGGAGGGGGGCACGGCAAGAGTGCTCCTAACTGAGCACTTCATCTGGACATGATGTCCAGATGAAGTGCTCAGTTAGGAGCATGAAATGTGTTGACATTTTGATGCCCTAGACGCTGAAGGGTCCCCTCTTCCTCTCCCCTCTTGCCGTGCAGCCCTTACTACTATCAGGATGACATCGTGTTGCATTACAAGCCATGTCAGCAGCGCCAGCATGAGCTCTTGAAATCTGAGCCCTCTGCTGGTCACAGCCACACAAGACAGCATAGGAACTGTTTACCTCTCGCAGACGCTTACATCACTTACGTCCTCCAGCACGGTCAGCTGTTCCCCGGACCGAGATCACACAACAAACCTACTAGTGGGACTATCTCGGCGTATTGGACTTACACAGTCATGACCTGTGGAAGGAGATCTCTTTTCAAGCGACAGAAGGGGTAAGAAGCCTAGGATCTACCATACTGTCCATGCTTCTATATGCATCTATGTCATGAACGAACAGCCCAGTCTCCCCAACGTATACACGTGGGATGATCACATGATGAAATCTTAGGGGATCTGAAGACTGAGACTTACCCTGTTTTCGTTTACTTTAGCACCATTAGCATTGCTTTTTATGTGTGCACTGCTGGATCGTCTGTGTGCTTGGCTTGTTATTTTGGCTCTACTAGCTGCAACACCACTTTCATTTTTGCCTCACACAAGTTTTAGCCTGCACATGTACGGCATTGATTAGCCCATGATAGGGCAACAGTATACACGGACTTCTGCTTTGGATTTGTTTTGGTCCATTCACCATATCACCCAACAAGGGGTCCTTCTCCCCAATTAAGCTCTTTAGGTTCACTGTATGCCAATACCTAGAGACTGTGGGTGTATATGTGAGGGTTGGGGGTTACAGTCAGGGGCAGCCCACCGGTGTTGTTGTTGTTTTTATATTCAATGTTGTTTTATATGCATGTTCACAGTCTATTTATGTGAATTGTCTTCCACACACATTTGATATCGCGGTGGAGTGGACCCCACCTGCGTGTCATCACGCATGTGGGCTCCTTGTCTCCTGCTTTTTTACAATTGTCTTCATGCTTTTTCTAATAAAGGTTTTTCAATTTGATCATTATCACGTGGTTGCTTCTCCCCTTTGTTAGCTTTCTAGGGGGTTGGGGAGGTTTTACTTATCCCCCCCCCCCCCTTTGCTTATTTTGTATATTCAAACAGACTGAAGTGAATAGTAGTATCCTCCACCAGACACCAACACACCGGGCCTCTTACTCCAAAGTATGAAGCACTAAGTTATAGGTGGTCAAACAAACATGATGTTTACTCACAGGCTGGCCGCATCTTCTCCAAGGCAACGTGCAAATGGATCTTGTATATCCCCAAGGATGGTAAATGCACAGGTCTCATGCATCAAAATAAGAGCAAACAACTCCTCATGGTGCAGTATATCAAACCAGTCTGGCATAGTCCTGGGGCCCCTGAGGCCTAATGATGACCTCCAGAGTAAGGGACAGCTGACATCCTTCTTTGTACAGTGGGTTGCAAGGCATGGTGGGTGTAATGCAAGATGAAATGGTGGGAGCCAGACACTTTTAGAATTCAAAGAGATTTACTGTCTCTTGAACAGAACTGGGGGAGAGAGGGTTAGGGCCAGGACACCCTTAAGTAGATGCAATGATAATTAGCACACTCCAAGACTTCTATAGAAAGACAGCTATACAGGTAAAGACCTCCAGCTGGACACCACTTCTGTATAGGTAGGACTGCTGTCTACTATGGCAACAATCTTGTAGTAGTTACTAACGGCAATTGTATTCAACTATCTGCAACACGAACGGTTCTCTGTTTACTTCACACTCACTCTGGGTCTTCACTCAATGAGCTCCCAGTTTTCACTAGACTTTGGATCCAATAGCCACTAGATCCTCTGAGCTCTTTCACTGTTAGCACTCAGTATCTTCCTCAAGCGTCACCCCTGCTTCCCTGCTGGGTCCCTGGCTTGGCACTCACAGATACTCTTCAAGCGTCACCCCCGCTGACACTCTAGGTCCCTGGCTTGGCACTCTCTGATGCTTTACCAGCGTCACCTCTGCTGTCCCGCTGGGTCCCTGGCTTGGCACTTGCTGAGGTTTTTCCACTTCTTCACCATCCCCGGCTGATGAGAAGTCTGCCCTGGTACTGTCCTTAGCATACTTACAGTGGCCTCCGGCAATAAGGTGAATGGTCCCTTAGTGGCGACAGCTTCCCCTTCTACCTCTGACCACAGCTGGTTCCCTGTCTGGCTGAACCGCTACTTCTAGTTGGACTTCAAGCCCGCAGTCCAAACCCTGTGCTGCTCTCCTGCTTCTGGATAGGCCCTCAGACAGCCTAGCAGCCAGATGCCCCTGGGAAAGGCCTCAGGCTTCTGTCCTAGTAGCCTGGGGCAGTACAACACATGTCCACCCAGACAGCCATCCAGGTGGCACAGAACCCCGATCACCTGACTCCACCTAAATAAATAGGCACTCCCAGCAGGCCAAGGGATCAAAGAACATCCCTGCCCATTGGCTGAGACAACCTATCCATTCATAATCTGTCCTTGCTATGCCCTTGTCTTACCCAATGTCACCTGCTTCTGGATAGGCCCTCAGACAGCCTAGCAGCCAGATGCCCATGGGAAAGGCCTCAGGCTTCTGGCCTAGTAGCCTGGGGCAGTACAACACATGTCCACCCAGACAGACATCCAGGTGGCACAGAACCCCGATCACCTAACTCCATCTAAATAAATAGGCTCTCCCAGCAGGCCAAGGGATCAAAGAACATCCCTGCCCATTGGCTGAGACAACCCATCCATTCATAATCTGTCCTTGCTATGCCCTTGTCTTACCCAATGTCACCAGCTACCATGCCACCTAGTCACAGAGGAGAAAAGTGCAGCAATTCCAGAATTAGAGGGAAATCAATTGATCTCTTAACAATTTGCCAAGGCAACTATCGCCTGGCAACTAAATTTGATAGCAACCCTGCCTAAACTTCAGGATGCTACATCCCCACCCTGCCTAGGAAAACTACATCTCAGAGTTTGCAGAAAAATAATTTGAACTCATCTAAGGCTCGCCAGTTCCTAAATGTCTTGCAGGACAATTTTATGGGTCAGATGATAGACGCACCAACTAGAAATAAAGCATTACTGGATCTACTGATTAGGGATGAGCGGAATACCCCCCTGTTCTGTTTGCACCAGAACCTGCGAACGGACCGAAAGTTTGCGCAAACTTTAGAACCCCATTAAAGTCTATGGGACTCAAACTTTCAAAATCAAAAGTGCTAATTTTAAAGGCTAATATGCAAGTTATTGTCCTAAAAAGGGTTTGGGGACCCGGGTCCTGCCCCAGGGGACATGTATCAATGCAAAAAAAAGTTTTAAAAACTGACGTTTTTTCGGGAGCAGTGATTTTAATGATGCTTAAAGTGAAAAAATAAAAGTGAAATATTCCTTTAAAAATCGTACCTGGGGGTGTTTATAGTATGCCTTTAAAGTGGCGCGTGTTTCCCGTGCTTAGAACAGTCCGTGCACAAAATGACATTTTTAAAGGAATAAAAGTCATTTAAAACTGCTTGCGGCTTCAATGTCATGTCGGGTCCCGGCAATATGGATGAAAATCAGTGAGACAAACGGCATGGGTACCCCCCAGTCCATTACCAGGCCCTTTGGGCCTTGTATGGATATTATGGGGAACCCCGCACCCAAATTAAAAAAAAGGAAAGGCGTGGGGCCCCTAGGCCCTATATACTCTAAACAGCAGTATACAGGTGGTGCAAACAAGGCAGGGACTGCAGGTTTGTTGTTACATAGAATCTGTTTGTAATTTTGAACTGGTACATTTTTAAAATGTAGCTCCAGCCAAAAAATCTATTTTTAAGCTTTTTGGAAAACATAGGGAAGGGTTATCACTCCTGTAACATTTGTTTTGCTGTCTGTGCACCTCTTCAGAAGATTTCACTTCACTTTCTGTCCCAATGACAATTGTTTTTTGAAAATTTGGGGTTTTTAGTGAAACAAGGATTGGTGATAAAGCATCAGTGAAGAGGAGACACGTTTTTCCCATATTAATTCTTACAGAGAGAATTTCCCTTCCTAGGGGTAGATTTCATCTCACTTCCTGTTGTCTCCTTCCGTTTGCAAGTAGGAGTCATTTGTTTGAAAGTAGGGGCCTGCCCTATATACTCTGCAGAAATTGGGGCCTTAGGTGTTGGTGTTGCCACAACACTGTAAGCCCTCACAGTTACTCTTGGTGGGTTCAGGAATGGCCCTGCTGTGAAATATTAGATCAAGAATTGTAATTACATGCTATTGTTGAACAGTGGTAGAAAAATTGGGCCTTTGGTGGTGGTGGTGTTGGTGCTGGTGCCACAACACTGTAAGTCCTCACAGTTACTCTTGGTGGGCGCTGGAACGGGCCCTGCTGTGAAATATTATATCAAGAATTGTAATTACATGCACCTGTTGAACAGGGGCAGAAAAATTGGGCCTTAGGCACTGGTGCCACAACACTGCAACCCCTCACAGATGCTATAGTTGGAGCGCAGGAATGAGCCCTGCTGCAAAGTATTGCATCAAAAATTTTAATTATACGCCCCTGTTAAACAGGGCCTGAAAAATTGGGCCTTGGGCACTGGTGCTGGTGCCACAACACTGCAACCCCTCACAGATACTCTAGTTGGAGTGCAGGAATGAGCCCTGCTGCAAAGTATTGCATCAAAAATTGTAATTACACACCCCTGTTAAACAGGGGCAGAAAAATTGCAGCAACACTGCAACCCCTCACAGATACTATAGTTGGAACGCAGGAATGAGCCCTGCTGCAAAGTATTGCATCAAAAATTGTAATTACATGCCCCTGTTAAACAGGGGCAGAAAAATTGGGCCTTGGCCACTGGTGGTGGTGCCCAGAACCAAAAATGTTCTTACAAGCTATCAGCATGAAAATTGAGGAGGAAGAGGATTGTCACTCAGAATAACAGGATAGTCACTCAGCATCAGCATAGGCAGTCTTGAAGGGATCTTACATTAGAAAAATCAATCGGTTACATCAGCATCAGGTGCTTGGTAGCTGGTGATCCAAGACTGATTTATTTTTATGAAGGTCAGCCGATCGACCGATTCGGTGGACAGGCGCACCCTGTGATCAGTTACAAAGCCTACAGCAGCACTAAATCTGCATTCCGAAAGAACGCTGGATGCAGGACAGGCCAGTAGCTCAATTGCATACAGTGCAAGCTCTGGCCAGTGATCTATTCTCAAGACCCAGTAACCCAGAGGATTTGAACTTGGAAAGGTGTCTGATCTTGCCCCTAGGTAATCCTGCACCATGTGAATCAGACGCTGACTTTGGTTGCTGGAACTGATCAGACCTTGGGGCTGCGGACTAAAATGCATCAGTCAGACGGCCACCTTTTCCACCCTTACCCTTGTAACGTGGATCAAGGAGGGTTGCCAGCCAGTAATCATCCCTCCCCTTGATACCATGAATACGAGGATCCTTCCGCAGGCTTTGCAGGATCAGGGGGCCATGCAGCGTAGGTTTGAGGCATTCGGTCCAGAGTCCTCTGGGTCACTAAGGATGACATGATCCACAGCCATTTCCTCTCAGCCACGTACAAGTCCATGGGTTTCTTCGGACTGTAAATGATCCCTTGAAGACTGCTGCTGATGCTGGGTGCTAGGCTCCACCTCCATGCTGACACAATCCTCCTCCTCCTCGTCCTCTTCCTGTGTGATCAGCAGGCACTCAGGAACACTGTCTGAATAAAGGGGGTGTCATGAACAGGTGTGACCAGACTGTGTGGACTGCACAGAGATAACCCAAACGCATGTAAATGAATAAATAATATTTATTAAAATAAGTGATAATTCAGAAAATACAGATAGTGCGCACGCATGTTTGCTCCACACTGCTGGAGTGCACCCGCTGGTGGACACCGGTACTACGGCCCAAGGATGCAACAGTGCCACCAGCAGGAGAGACCTCTTACTGCAGGTCCCAGGTGTTGGAAGACACCCGCTGGTGGACACTGGTACTGCGATCCAAGAGGCCAATAGCGCCACCAATGGGTAAACCCTCTCATGACAGTACCCCCCCAAAGGAGCGGCCTCCGGACGCTCCAACAAGGTGCAATTGTCCAAAGTTCATGGCCTCCAACGGAACAGATGAGGGCACATCAGGCTGGGCATCGGGTACATTAAACTGGACTGTGGGTACATCTGAGAAGATGGCGGGCACATCCGAGATGACAGCGAGTACATCCGAGATGACAGCAGGTACATCCGAGATGACAGCGGACACGAATACACCAAGCTGCGATCCAAGAGGCCAATAGCGCCACCAACGGGTAAACCCTCTCATGACAGGGGGCCTTGAGAGGTAAGGAAGTCCTCCTCTTCCTCCCTCTGTTCTGCCTCAAGTGCCCTGTCCATTATTCCACGCAGCGTGTGCACCAACAGGTGGACAAGAGAGACAGTGTCACTGATACATGCACTGTCACTACTCACCATCCTTGTGTCCTCCTCAAATGGTGACAGGACAGTGCATGCATCCCTGATCATAGCCCACTGGCGTGGGGAAAAAACCAAGGTCCCCTGAACCTGTCCTAGTGTCATAGTCGCATAGGTACTCATTGATGGCCCTCTGCTGCGTGTGCAGCCGCTGCAGCATGTCCAACGTTGAGTTCCACCTGGTGGGCATGTCACAGATTAGGCGGTTCTTGGGCAGGTTAAATACCTTTTGGAGGTCAGCCAGCCAAGCACTGGCATTATATGACCTGCAGAAATGTACACAGACTTTCCCGGCCTGCCTCATGACATCCTGTAAGCCGGGGTAACTTCCCAAGAACCGCTGCACCACCAAGTTAAGGACGTGAGCCAAACAGGGCACATGGGTCAGTTGTCCCTGTCGGAGGGCGGAGAGGAGGTTGGTGCCATTGTTGCAAACCACCATACCTGGCTTAAGCTGGCATGGCGTCAACCACCTCTGAACCTGCCCCTGCAGAGCTGACAGAATCTCTGCCCCAGTGTGGCTCCTATCCCCCAAGCACACCAGTTCAAGCACCGCATGGCATCTTTTTGTCTGCGTGCTTGCGTAGCCCCTTAAATGCCTACAGAGCACCGCTGGTTCCAAGTACAAATCAGCACAGGAAGAGGCCATGGAGGAAGTAGAAGAGGAGGGGGTGGAGGAGAGAGGTGTGGCAGAATCACCACTAGTAGAATTTTGGAGGCGTGGTGGCGGAACAACCTCCAAGACCACTGCACCCTGTCCTGCATCCCTCCCAGCTGCCAGAAGAGTCACCCAGTGTGCGATGAAAGATAGGTTAGGTCCCTGTCCATGCCTGCTGGACCATGAGTCAGCGGTAATATGCACCTTACCGCTGGCCACCCTGTCCAGCGAGGCCAAGACATTGCCTTCCACATGCCGGTAGAGAGCCGGAATCGCCTTCCGTGAAAAGAAATGGCGTTTGGGAACCTGCCACTGAGGAACCGCACATTCCACAAACTCACAGAAGGGGGCAGAGTCTACCAACTGAAAAGGCAGCAGTTGAAGTGCTAGCAATTTAGCCAAGCTAGCATTCAACCACTGGGCATGTGGATGGCTGGGAGTGAACTTCTTTTGGCGGTGCAGCAGCTGGGGCAGGGAAATTTGCCTGGTACAATCTGACGTCGGTGTACCGATAGTAGATTGCCCGCAAGTACTTGGCTGTGACACACCTAATTCTACACCTTCATTCCTATCAGTGCAGGTTTCAGAGAGGACTGAAGGTACAGTGGGGTTGGAGATCCCAGCTGATGAGGAGCAAGGAGAGGTCCGCTTTGTTCTTTGGTGTGGGTCTTTTAGGTACGCTTGTGACTCGGTTGAATTGATGATAGGCAACTCCTATCCTCATATTGATTAGTGGTTCCAAATTAATAATAACTACTGCAGTAGGGAACAGACACAAAAGATACGCTCAGCATCTTTCCAAATTACTGTTCTGCTTTATTATGACGCAATTGAAGGTTTTTATGCACATGATTACGTAGGTATCACATTAAAATTACAATTGTACGTTTATGGTAACAAGGGGCGTTACATAGGCAGGCTTATTCTAATCAGGACTCAAAAGAATGTAAACATTTACTGAAAACATTATTAGTGCCGTGTGCACAGTGAGGGCAGTGTGCAATACATACAAAATACAATACAATTATATACAGAACTTACAAATTTCCATTACAGTCTCCCCTCTTTTGATCAATATTTTGATCACTAACCATACCTGCTATCACCTTTAACCTGGAACCTCCACACGCTTAGGTGGAGGTAGTCCTGGCCAAAGAGGCAAAAAACTCCATTGTGGAGAAAATAATAGCTGAGCAACTTTTTCATTACCAAATGACTTTTCATTGTGAAAAACAAATGATTGATAAGACATATTTACAGAGTACTGGCTGTACACTTCTGTGGCCAGAATGGCCTTCTAGCTTAATTGTTGGCATGCTGACTTATCAGCATATGTAAACACAGACAATTCTACATAAAATGGAAGACGTACAAAAGACAAATATGACTTCAACATGGCTAAACTATTTTTCAAATATATATATCCCTTACAATTAAAGTAACTGAATCAAAAAGTACCCTAGACTGTGATCACAAGAGGGAAACAAATCAAACAGAGATTTCTTTAATTTAGTCATTTTTGCAGTGTCTGGTGTGGATCCAGGTGACTTTTCCTTCAAGTTTTGCAAAAACTGTACATGAAATAGATGCTGTATTGAGTCTCCAAACATTTCCTTATATATAAATGTCTCTTAAAAATCCACAAGTCACCTGGCTTTAGTTTTAGATCCTTCCAAACTTTTAGGATCTGGAATTGGGGAGAAAACACATAAATGAGTTTGTCAAAAACCTTAAAAGATCAACATTCTCTGTGAGATCCGAATGAAGGACTTCAGCTGCTGAGACAAAATATAAGCAAGTAAGTAACACACTCCCAAACCAAATCCCATAGGGAGAGAGTCCAACATCCCCCTTAAGGGCTTCATAAAATATAAGAAAACATTCAGGCAAAAGTTTTCTAGTTTCTTACTCTACTTTGTCTGATACATTGTAGACAGTAGGGGGTGTAAAAATAAAACCTCAAAACTTCTAGTAAGGACTCTCCTATAAAAAATGATTTCCTCTGTTACTCTCTGTACTCCCTGGCACTCTGTACTTACAAACTACTTCTGATAACACTTTTTACTGTGGCCTTTGCAGTAGCATTTGCCACTGGGCATCCAAAAAACATGTCCATACAGACAAAATGCATACTTGTAAGATCCTAACTTGGGCATCTGGATATTTCTTTTTGTAATCTCTGGGAGGGATGTTCAGCTTTTGGTAACACCTTTGGTAACAGGTAAAACAAGAAGTGGTATGTTATAAAAACAACTGTGGAGAACCCTGGCTCTATCCCATGCTCATTTACTAAGGCAGCCATAACTGCTTGTGACTGATGACACGGTCCATGTGTCAAGCTGAAGGGAAAAGAGTGGCTGGCAGACATAAATGATCACCTTTTCCAAAGTCCTGTTTCATAAGAAGTTGCCCCCTGTGGACCACTTGTTCTTCTCGTTCTGGGGTCCTTAAAGTTGAATTATTAATCCCAGCTATACTGGGCCAGAACTAGGGTGGAATCTGTGAGTTGCACAGACCCATCAAGTGTCCGGGGCTGTAAATGCAGCATCCTTAGTCACCTGGTCTGCTTCCATGTGTGAAAGTTAATATGGCTACCTCAGCAAGAACCTGGAAGGCTGAAAACAGCCGATCAAATTAACTTAGCATGCTTTATTGGTTTACCCGCCGAAGTAAAAACAAACTTCTGGCCCTTTAAATGGAACCAAAAGCTCTCTATATCTCGACTATCTATATAAATATACACTCTTTTTACAGCTCACAGGCTTTGCCAAAACATGAAGCTCTGTTTCTTGAGCTGGGGAAAAAGGATCCAATGACTTTGAATACAGAGTATCCTTCTGGGTGATAAACTGCATACTCAAATCTCCAAAAAATGAAATATCTGGGTCTTCAGGGAGTGTGTCCCGCACTGGGCTCACAGCAGCTGATTCCTACACCATCAATTTAACACATGTGTCTTTTCCTTTCTTTTGAATAAATGTACGCATTTTTCATTGTTAGATTTGTACATAAACAAACTCATATTTTAAACCTTTCATTAAACAAACATTTAGTTAGCTGTATATTTGCTGCACAGAATGTCGGACCATTAAAAATTAAATGTTTGACCAAAACAATATCTAACTTTGTCTAATAGCACCTTTGCATAAAAGCTGCAGCTCTGATATATCGGGATGAACCCTTCATTACTGGGTCCAGCTTGCATAAATATATTGCAATGGCTTGTTTTCTATCACGCTGTTTGTGTAAGAACTCCAGTCTCATGTTTCAAAAGACAACTTTTTCCTGGCAATATTATAATAAATGATAACAATATCCTGCGGTCATGGAGAGATGCCCATAAATCCAAAATATTCTTCTGCTTATACCACTGTACTTACAAAAAAAAGGGGCACATCATTTCACAATCCACACATTCTGCTTTGGATTTCAAAAATAAAAATAAATAAAAACAAAAGGACCAAGAATCTGTATGATGGACCAGAAAGCATCAAAAACTATAAAACAACTGGCTGCAGGTGACATCTATCCTAACAGGGTGTGTGGACTTGATGTGATGGGTCTGTTATATTTAAATTTTATTTATAACAACTCTCACATCATGGACTGACATCAAGTTATTATCAAGAACCTTGAAATTTCATTTTTGTAGAAAAACTTCTTATGTATTCCATCCATCTTGGCTTTGTTAAATATTATGGCAGCTGTATTCCAAATAACAACCTCATCTTAATCTTTTTTTCTCTCAATAAGGGCTTATTGAATAAATGTAAAATTACAAAATTGTTATCTTAATCTAAACTAATCTCATTCATTACAAATTTCCCCATTAACCTTGACTTCATTTCCAACCAAAGGTTGTCTAAACCAGTTTCAATATATCTATATTATTAATAAAATTGTTAAACTCATATTAGAAATTAATACTCATTATTACTTAATTTTACTTAATTTCCCTTTTTTAAATGCACTGTTTCCACTATCAAAGGATATTCAATTTGTGTAATACACGGTTAAATGTAACCTTCATTTTACCATGTTTGGAAAACAGATTCAAAATAATTGTGATCACATTGTTTACCATTAGATTCGTTAACCCGGCACATTTTGTTATAAATGTTTTGTCTAAAAAACAGAAATTGGCATGGTGTCCTTCCAGCTTATCACTGACCACATTCTTTCAGGAGAGCACAAAGGTGGGGGTCACATCTGCGTACATGACACACACAAGCAATAGAACTAAAGGTCCCAGCATTCGCACACACATACACCAATATCTCTCTCAATTTCTTTTAACTCTCATGAATATTTTCCTGTCTAAATTCTACTTTCTTTATTTTGTTCAGATATCTTTTATATCTAGCTTCTATGATCAGACGGTCAGCCAGAGTACTCATCCCATCTTCTCTCTCTGACAACATATAAAGTATTCTGTTTTACCTCTCATTTCTCTGTTTCTGACTCTAATAGTTGTAGTGCCTGACCCCAAATTCATCCCACAACTTAACATGAAAATGTCCCTTTCTGTCTAGTGTTAATGTCACCCTTGATCCATCCTGCTCACATAGATAGCTGTTTCTCTAGCTGTTTACTCTGCATGATTCTTAGTCCCTGTGGACCTTGGTAACCCAGTTACCCATTGTGGATCCCTGTCCACTCTAACCATTAATCTAGGGGCTCAGTATAGGCGGAACCGCACCTTTGGTTCATATATAGCGCTCCTCTTGCGCTGGGCATTTTTGAGGGTCTCTTACCCTTCATTCCCTTACTTAATTTAATGCCCATAATGACTGGCCAGTCTTCTCTCTTCTCTACTTGTGCCTATACCCTCTTGCCTCTAAACTACTTTATCTAGCAGATTTACTACGTATACCTGTGAACAGCACTATTATTCCCTTTCTTATCTATAACACTCCGATGGACAATAGACAGGGACAACATAACATATAACCACCAATCAATACAGTTCGATTAAGGGGAGTAAAATAGGTACCCTTTGTCCCGAAAATGCCTTACCGATCAAGGAAGTCTGATAACTCAAATGTAAGCAAAAGGCTTACCTCAGCCGGCTGATTATCAGAAATTCCCGGATCGTCTCAAGCTCCTCGTTTCGGATACTCAGGGTCACCTGGAATCCCCTCCTAAGGCAAAGCTCGCCATGCTGACTCGGTTGAATTGATGATAGGCAACTCCTATCCTCATATTGATTAGTGGTTCCAAATTAATAATAACTACTGCAGTAGGGAACAGACACAAAAGATACGCTCAGCATCTTTCCAAATTACTGTTCTGCTTTATTATGACGCAATTGAAGGTTTTTATGCACATGATTACGTAGGTATCACATTAAAATTACAATTGTACGTTTATGGTAACAAGGGGCGTTACATAGGCAGGCTTATTCTAATCAGGACTCAAAAGAATGTAAACATTTACTGAAAACATTATTAGTGCCGTGTGCACAGTGAGGGCAGTGTGCAATACATACAAAATACAATACAATTATATACAGAACTTACAAATTTCCATTACACTTGCTAACGAACTGCATGGCAGGTCAACATATGTCTGGTCGAGCATGTGGTGCCCAAGTGGGTGATGTTTTGGCCACGCGAGATATGCTTGAGACATATGTTGCAAATAGCAGTGGTGGGATCTGATGCACTCATCTCAAAAAAGGCCCACACCAAAGAACTTTTGGAAAAAATGCGCAGAGACAGCAGCGCCCTGCACATGCTGAGCTCTGCGGTGTGATGCAGTCGGTGTGCTGCCCTTAAGCTGGCCCCTGGAAGGCATCCTACCTCATTGGAGATGTGCCTCTTCCTCCTCCTCCTCTCTCCTATAAGGCACCCACATGGAGTCAGTGACCTCATCATCCCCTCCCTCCTGATGACTGGAGCAAAGCTGGCAGTATGCTGCAGCAGGGGGAACATGACTGCCCGATTGCTGTCCTTCTTGGGCATCCCCTCTCTCTGGGCTCACGTTACTGTCTTCCTCTAGCTGGGTACCCTCATCAGAGCCTTCAAAACTCCCAACACTGTGGTCAAACAGTTCGGGGGACTCCTCAGGAGGACATGGTGGGGCTAGGGAAGGAGTGACTGATGCCATTGAGCCGAGGGAAGAGGCCGCGTTGGCAGCTGCTTTGCCAAACAAAGTAACCTAAGCCTGGGTGAGAGAGGATGAGGAGGATGAGGACGGATTGGTCATTCACTCTACCAAGTCTTCCGCATGTTGTGGCTCAACACGGCCAGCTGCCAAAAAAAAGGACAAGCGTGTCTCAAGGCCACCTGCTGATGAAGATGCACTGTCTCCACGACCAGCACTGTTGCCTCTAGACACAATGGCCTGCAGTGAGATGTAGTTGCACAAAGCTGGGATGTATATATATATATACTGATACTGCAGCTAGCAGAATCAACTGCCTGCCTGTAGTATTATTAGTATGAGAACACCAGCAATTGTCTTCAGGTAGCTTTAGGTGCACACTGTGCAGAGGACGCAGTTCACTAACTGTAAATACTGCAACTGCCTGCCTGTGGTATTAATAGGATAAGAAGAACACCACCAATTTTCTTCAGGTAGCTTTAGGTGCACACTGTGCAGAGGACACAGTACACTAACTGTAAATACTGCAGCTGCCTGCCTGTGGTATTAATAGGATCAGAACAACAGCAATTGTCTTCAGGTAGCTTTAGGTGCACACTGTGCAGAGGACGCACTACACTAACTGTAAATACTGCAGCTGCCTTCCTGTAGTATTAATAGGATCAGAACAACAGCAATTGTCTTCAGGTAGCTTTAGATGCACACTGTGCAGAGGACGCACTACACTAACTGTAAATACTGCAGCTACCTGCCTGGGGTACTAATAGGATCAGAAGAACACCACCAATTTTATTCAGGTAGCTTTAGGTGCACACTGTGTAGAGGACGCACTACACTAACTGTAAATACTGCAGCTGCCTGCCTGTGGTATTAATAGGATCAGAACAACAGCAATTGTATTCAGGTAGCTTTAGGTGCACACTGTGCAGAGGACGCACTACACTAACTGTAAATACTGCAGCTGCCTGCCTGTGGTACTAATAGGATCAGAAGAACACCACCAATTTTCTTCAGGTAGCTTTAGGTGCACACTGTGCAGAGGACGCACTACACTAACTGTAAACACTGTAGTTGCTTGCCTGTGGTACTAATAGGATCAGAAGAACACCAGCAATTTTCTTCAGGTAGTTGTAAATACTGTAAAAACACCTGCCTGCCGGTCAGTGGGAAGAGAATAACAGGAACAGATCTAGCTAAACTGAATACAGTATATATATATATATATATATATATATATATATATATATATATACAACACCTAGGATGCATATATATACACAATACACTGTAAGTGCAGCTGACTCGCCTGCCTACTCTATCTGATTTAAATCAAATGACACTGTCTCTGTGTCTATCTCTCCGCCGCCGCAATACACTACACAAGGCCGTTATGTGGCAAATGAGGTTCAATGTAGAAAAATGTAAAATAATGCATTTGGGTGGCAAAAATATGAATGCAATCTATACACTGGGGGAGAACCTCTGGGGGAATCTAGGATGGAAAAGGACCTGGGGGTCCTAGTAGGTGATAGGCTCAGCAATGGCATGCAATGCCAAGCTGCTGCTATCAAAGCAAACAGAATATTGGCATGCATTAAAAAGGGGATTCATTCCAGAGATAAAACAATAATTCTCCCACTCTACAAGACTCTGGTACGGCTGCACCTAGAGTATGCTGTCCAGTTCTGGGCACCAGTCCTCGGGAAGGATGTACTGGAAATGGAGCAAGTACAAAGAAGGGCAACAAAGCTAATAAAGGGTCTGGAGGAAATTAGTGATGAGGAAAGGTTGCGAGCACTGACCTTATTCTCTCTGGAGAAGAGACGCTTGAGAGGGGATATGATTTCAATATACAAATACCATACTGGTGACCCCACAATAGGGATAAAACTTTTTCGCAGAAGGGAGTTTAACAAGACTCGTGGCCACTCATTAAAATTAGAAGAAAAGAGGTTTAACCTTAAACTATGTAGAGGGTTCTTTACTGTAAGAGCGGCAAGGGTGTGGAATTCCCTTCCACAGGCGGTGGTCTCAGCGGGGGGGCATCAATGGTTTCAAGAAACTATTAGATAAGCACCTGAACGACCGCAGCATACAGGGATATACAATGTAATACTGACATATAATTACACACATAGGTTGGACTTAATGTAACTATGTAAGCCTTAGTGTGAATGCCCTGGCAAAAACTGGGATGGGTGGGGAAACAGAAAATGAATAATAATAACAATAACAATACATGTGGTGTACGTATCACCTAAACAGTTAAGGGAAAAAAAAAACATTAGCCTTATCTCCAAACTATCTATCTAATTTATACAATAGAAAGAGACATAAGAGGTTAGCATTGCTGTCCACATCGAATTACTGTCTCTCCTTGTCCAAAGAAGATGCAATGGGTGCTGGAACACCTGCAAGAAAAAAAGACAGCACAAAAAAAATGCATCTTATTCCTATGATAACATAGTGCAATATAGAGTGAATTTTGAGTAAAGATTAATTACCCTCAGCCAAGAGCAGAAAAACTGTGTAAATAAACCCTATAATATGCCTAGACTACAATGATCTCAATATCTAAACATGAATACAAGTGAAATTGGGCCCCATCCTTATCCAAGGATGTCACCCCTTTTCATGGCTATCTTACAAAAACTTTCTTAGCATTTCCTATCAGATAAATGCATAATGTGAACAAGGGCTCACTCAGGCTGGCACCGCTCACGCTACCTGGTGGCCAGTATATGAAAAACCATGACAGTCCATCATTCAAAGTGTAAGGTGAGAACTTTCCCCTTTGCCACAGCCTATTCTACCAAGGTAACCAAACATCCCAGTGTCCTTGAAACCCCAAAGTCCACTAGTTTCCCTTGGAGTAGAACAACATTTCCCAGCAGTCTCCCCTCTTCTTAGGGACAACTCTGGGGACCAGAGACATGGCTGCAATCTGGCAACAAGCAGCCAGGCCATGGTGCAAGGGACCGCACTTCTTGACATAGGTCCCCTTGCAGTGATGATCTCAGTCTGTCCACACAACAGCTGGGGACTGAGAACGAATTTCCTCATTGGATGAAGAAAAAAGCACGCTGAATGTCAGATGAACATGTTACTTTTCAAGGGAGGCATACTGGCAATTCCAGAGCATCTAGCCAGCATGACTCAAGTGGGCACTCTCCGTATCTGCCGGCAGCACACAGTTCAACACAATCCCAGCAATATAGCCAACAGGAATGTTACCCACTAGCAATCCTTTCTGCACAAAAGGTGGAGTGGTTTTCAGCATAACGTCTGTATTCCACAAAGCACACATTTGTAATTCATATGGGGTCACTGAAGCACAATTCAAGAGCATTCAGCAGTAATATCTGGGCAATTTCAGGGTTTCTCCTTTGACATTTACCGTAGTAATGTAATGTTGAATGTCCTTCTTGTTTGGCCTGCGGATAATAACACTGTCTGAGTTAATTTTGCGACCATAGCCCCAGGTCTGCAACACTGAAGTGTAACTTTCAGCTGTCTTGGGCGACAAGTTTTGAAAGTCCACCTTCAAAGGGATCTGAAGGAATCTCAGCACAGCTTCATCTATTCAGGAGGTTTCCTTGTCCTGCATCTCTTCCTCTAGATGGGCCGGTATGTAGGGATACATATAACCATACTCCTCAGCCACTTTCTTAATAATTATGGACAGCCTGGGCAGTGTTTTTGGGTCTCCATACCCGGTTAGGACCCATGCATCTGGTGTACGCTGATCTGGGTATCCTGCAACAACGTCTGGTTTACAAAAAAACTTAGTCAACTGGGTTAGTTTAGTCAATGCAATTCTAGGAACCCATTTTGCCCAGCGATCCTCCTCAAAGGACTTGGCAATGCATGAGGAGGGACGGACAACTCAACTGACAGACAACTCAATTTTGACACTGGCCGCTGGCACAGAGGGAATTTCATCCTCCCCTAAATCACACAGTTGCTTCTCATCACTGTCAGTCCACTTCCCAGTCCATGACAGATTGTCTGAAAACAGTTCAGAGAATCGATCAGATGAGATATCTGAATTACAGATAGTGGAGCACTCTTTGGCCAGTAGATAGGTGCACATGGATCTGGCTTTATTTGGCACAACTACATTGTCTCCCTTAATGCCCACAGGTATCACCTCCCCTACTGGCACACTACCTTCACCCTTTGCAGGCTTACCTGGCTCCAGCGTCCTTTTCCCTGGTGGTTTTGCCATCAATGAGAGCAGGTCTCTTGGGATAACCAGAGCACTGGGTCCTGGAGCAGCTACAGAAACAAGAGGAGCAGCTTCTCTTACAAGCCGGGTGATAGCAGGTGGACTCTCAATACCGCTCCCAGCTGGGACAGCAACATTTTTATTCCAAACCGCTTGCAGTGTCTGCGGAGGTATGGCTGGTGAGACTACCTCAAGCAGGGGTTCCCCGCAGCATCCACAGATGATCCAAGGCCAAACCAGAACACTTCCTGCAGATCAGTCCCAAGGCCTCATAGCCTCCAGCCATATACAGGCAAGACTACCCTTAGGTGTATACCGCACTCTGGTGTCAGTCAACACCCTGAGCATACATCTTCCAGTCCATCATAGTACTTCCAAACTGTGCCATCTTCTCCATCCACAACCAGGCACACATGGCAGCACTTCCTTATCCTCCTCTGCAGAGTGGGAGCTCCTCCCCCTGCTTAAGGATTGTTGCAGATACTTACTGAGAACTTCAGCACCCGCCACTTGCTGAGGTTTTCCCACTTCTTCACGGTCCCCGGCTGATGAGAAGTCTGCCCTGGTACTGTCCTCAGCTTACTCACAGTGGCCTCTGGCAACAAGGTAAATGGGCACTTAGTGGCGACAGCTTTCCCTTCTACCTCCCACCACAGCTGGTTCCCCATCCGGCTGAACTGCTACTTCTGGTTGGACTAAAAGCCTGCAGTCCCAACCCTGCACTGCTCTCCTGCTGCTGGATAGGCCCTCAGACAGCCCAGCAGACTCATAAATAAGGTGCCTCCATTCTACAAAGCTACCTACCTAAGCAGGGGGTGCCCAGAAGAGTTTGAGAAAGTCCGGAAAGTTTGCTTAGACGACACTGCTACTGCTACGTAGAGCTATAATATTTCTGACTTTTACCTGTTGTGACTACTAAGATGTATCATGCTTTGGAGGGTATAGACGAAGAGTAAACAGTCCTGGCAAATACCTTTCAAGTTATACTACTTACCTTTGAAAGGCTACTGTCTAACTTCACAGTTTGAGCTGTGTTTAATATTTCCTTTATAGGCTTACGGTTGATCTCTTTTATGTTATATGTTCTAGGGTCTACATTTGCATTTGTTGATGTGCTACTCTAGGGTCTTCCTGCATCCGAATGGGTGGATTCTCTTCCCAGTGGGGTTGCCTGGAAATGGAGTGGGGGGGGGTTCTTCTTACCTATTTTTTTTTTTTTAGTTACATTTTTGAGCCCTGCATGGCTGAAAGTATTAGTTCTTTTTTTTGTTTAATTAGTTTTTATTGAGAAAAAGAGAAGAAAAAGCATACATTGCTCAGTAATTCAAATAACAGCCAATACACATACATGAGAAGTTCGGAGAATACTTGACACGAATAGTAGCAAATAATAGCATACTTCTTCATATAACGTCTCATTAAAATAAAAAGGAAAAAGAGTAAGTTAAAGTGAAGAACAGAAAAAAGAGGAGGGAGGTGGTCTAGGGAGAGGGGGGTGGGAGAGACGGGGGAGGGAGGGGAGGATGTGAGTCTGTCCAGGTCGGTACTCCTACATTCATTGATAATAAGATCTATATACAGCTTCACTCGGATTGAGACATAATATCTGCGTATGCAGTAGTATATTTGAAGGCAAACCAACAGGACCATATTTTCTTTGCAAGATCTGATTTGTTTTTTTAAGGTGAGGGTTATGTCTTCCATGTAGTAGACATGGTCCACTTTCAGTAGCCATTTGCGTAATGTTGGGATTGAGGTTTTTTTCCAGTATAAAGGGATGAGTGCCTTTGCAGCATTGAGTAAATGTGGAGTGATTGATTTTTTATACGGTCCTATTGGTTTACCTGTGGAATGGAACAAGACATACCACGGGTCATTAGGAACCTCCCACCCTTGGATTTCTTTGATCCAGTGTAAAATGGTCAGCCAAAATAGACGGATCAGAGGACAGAACCACCATATGTGGGCGTGGGTCGCCCTTTCTCCACAGCCCCTCCAACACAATGGAGAAGTATGTGGGAAAAGCTTATGTAAAATAACCGGCATGTAATGCCATCTTGTCAATAGTTTATAGTTCACTTCTGCAAGTCTAGATGCTCTGGAGGACGTGTGGGCTAAGAGAAGAATGGTGGGCTTTTGGTTTGGCTGTAGTGGTTTTTGTAGATCAACTTCCCAGTTGTGTATGAACGTTGGGAGGGTCGGAGAGGACAATGTAATCAAAAAATTGATAAAAGTATGACACAGGTTTCTCCACTGGTTGGTCTTCTGAAAAAGCAGCTTCTATAAGAGATAGCTCCGAGAGGGATCTCAGAGGTTTCGGAAGAGAGCGTACAAATGCTGCCAGTTGTCTGTATCTCCAGAGATCCATTGAGGTAATGTTGGAGTTGGGCAATAATGTAGACATAGGTAGTATCCCTGACACGTTGGTAATATGATGTAGTATGTGTGGACCAAAATTCCATGCTCTAATACCAGGGTTGGTATTTCCAGGGGGAAAGTATTTATGTCCTGACAGGGGAAGGAGCGGAGAATTATATGACCCTTTAAACAGCTTACAAAGCAAATCCCATTTCTACATTTCCCCGGAACCCATATTTGTGAAGAGAGATCCATGCCGCTGAGTTCCATTTCTAGAGATACCCATTTTTTAGAGTCCCTGTGATACTTCCAGTCAGATATTCTAGTCAGCACAGCGGCTCTGAAGTAGGACCTAAGGTCTGGGAGGACAAGGCCTCCCTCTCTCTTGGTTCTAATAGTAAGAGATCTAGGTAGCCTAGGTCTACGTCTATTCCAGACATATCTACTAATAACAGAATTAAGTAGCTTAAAAAAACCTATGGGTACACCGTATGGTATCATCTGAAACTAAAATAGCACTCTGGGCAGAACATTCATCTTTACAACTCCAATTCTACCAAACCAGGAATGGGCTGACTGGGACCACCTCTGAAGGTCAGACCTAATCCTGTTTGAAAGTGGGATGTAATTTGTACGGAATAATGAAGTCAGTTTCGGAGTGAGGAAGATACCTAGGTATTTCATTTTCTGCTCCTGCCAGCTAAAGGGGAAGGCCTGTTTCAATTGGGATACAGTAGGGCCGGGGATAGAAATATTTAGAATGTCTGATTTTGACATATTGATTTTGAAATTCTGCTAAATTGTGAAAGTTCTGACAATAGATTGGGCAGAGTTATCAAGGGTTGTTGCACATAAAATAGTATATCATCTGCATATGCAGCCTACTTGTGTTCTGATTCACCTACAACTATCCCATGGATACTTGGATTTTGTCTGACAATAGAGAGGAAGGGTTCCAATGAAAGGGCGAATAAGATTGGGGAAAGAGGGCAACCCTGTCGCATACCATTGTGTAAAGTGAAGGAGTCGCTTAGGGAATCATTAATGCGTAGCTGTGCAGTAGGGTGTTTGTAGAGCGCAGAGATTTGAGCTATCAAAGATGGCCCTATGCCCAAATGAGACAATGTGGATATTAGGAACTCCCAGTCCACCTTATCAAAGGCCTTTTCCGCGTCAGTTGAGAGTAGAAGGGCGGAGGTCACCACCCGAGGAAACCCTGTTAGCGTATGCTGACAAGTGGGGTAACAATGTGTCTGCGAAAGTATGGTAGTAGGCCACCGTAAATCCATCCGGACCCGGTGCCTTACCTGTAGCCATGGCTTTTAAGGCAAAACGGAGCTCCGAGGTGGTGATCTCCCCCTCCAATGAGTTGAGTATGTCAGGAGATAGTCTAGGTAGGTTTGCCCTATGCAAGTAATCTGCTAAAAGTCGTTTCCTCTCCTCCTTATCTTTAATCAAGGGTTGAACCCGATAAAGGTTCTGATAGAACTCTCTGAATTCCTTGGCTATATTAGGGGTGTCATGGCACAAAGTGGATGAAGAGTTTTTCATTTTAGCTATGAAAGAGGCAGCTTCTTTTTTTTTTGCAGTGACCTGGCCAGCAGGCGGCCCGGTCTGTCTCCAAACTTGTGAAAACATTGCGCCACTATACGTGTCTTTTGTTTATGCTCTAAATGAAAAAGTGATTTTAGTTCCTCCCTCTTTGTGGTCAAGGTGTGAAAAACAGATATCGATTGGCTAGCTTTGTGTTGTTGTTCGAGTACTCTGATTTCACTAAGTAGTTTGTTCTGATGGAATTTACGTTCCTTTTTTTTCCTGGCTCCCAATTCTATTAGTTTGCCTCGTATGTGAGCTTTGTGGGCCTCCCAAAGTATCCCTTTAGATATGTCAGGTTGGGCATTCTCTTGAAAGTACAGGGCAAGGAGGTGCATGCGCGGAGTCTAGCAGGGCAGACATGCATTGTTATAGCTCCACACCGCTGAGGAGAGAAGAGAAGGACAAAGCGGAGCCTGCAGGCTCAAAAGGTATCCATTTGAACCTTTTTGCCCCAGGGAACAAACTGTGAAAGTTTGGGCAGGAAAAATGGTACTGGGAGGAAGCCGTGGCAGAAATAAAAATCACCTCACAAAGAGCTCACAGGCACTCACTGCAACTAAAGCAGCTCCAGTCACCTCACAAGATACAGCATCAGGGGGCTCTCACAGACAGAAAATGTCACAGCAAGACTCTCCATTTGAGTCAGATAAAGAACAAATCCTCTCACAAACTTCTCCACAAGCCTCCTCAGCATCCCCAGTAATATTATTACAATTGGAAAAGATGCTTCATAAGGCTTTAAAACAAACCTCAGACCAAATAACAAAAAGCCTAACCAAAGAAATAAGAGAGCTGGGAAACCGCACCGCAGCCTTAGAAATAAAAATAGATGAAATTGAAATTACAACCCAAGAAAATATAACAGAATTGGAACAATTAAAAGAAGAGAATTTAATACTTCAAACTAAGCTCGAAGATAACGAAAATAGAGCCAGACGTTCAAACTTGCGCATAAGGGGAATACCTGAAACTGTGACAGACCTGCAATCTAATATTACTGCTCTATTACAAGAACTAAAGCCAGATATCCCTATTGAACGTTTAGAACTGGACAGAGTACACAGAGCCCTCACAGCCAAAAAGAAAGATGGACCCCCACGTGATATAATCACAAAATTTTATTATTACAGAACGAAAGAACAAATACTAATTGCTGCAAGAGAAAAAAAGGAACTTAATTTTCAAGGACACAATTATCACATTTTTGCTGACCTATCCCAACTTACTATTACTAAAAGATGATCCATGAAACCCCAACTAATGGAACTGCAACGCCACAACATTATGTATCAATGGTGTTTCCCCTTTTCAGTCAGATTTAAGTACCAAGGTACAATTTACAGAAGCAGATCAGCAGATGAACTACAACAAACCCTTTTAAAATTAAATCTGACAGAACCCACAAGCAGCAACTCTCCCACACGCAGAAGAATGACATCATCTTCACCTTCAGGCAGCACTCAGAAAATATCAGAACAAAATGGGAATCATCATTCTCACAAAAGAGGCCGTTATGCCACATTATCCATGGACCAAGAAGATTCAATGGACTGACATCCTATTTCCTGATATCTCTTCATTTATTATACTAAGAGATGGTTCTCTATAAAAAACCTGTATTTATAACTGAATGTAACTGCATTCTGATAGTCACACACTGTGTGGGATCATGTTACATTCCAGTTATATTTCTTATTACTTCTGATTCATATAGCCTTAGAATATATAAGTGAAACAAGGAAATTCTTGTTCAGTTATATATTTTCAGGTAATAACAATAGATTTATTACTTTTTAGGACAAATATGTTCAATAATCCAGAAGTAATGGAAGCTTTTTCTTTCTTTTCTTAAAACAAATATATTATTACCTAACTAGTTCCTAGAACTATGTTTTTGTTTATTCTAATCTGAAGCAATACAACCTCAATTTTATGAGTTAACATATCTAAACAGTTACATATGAATAAAATATGTAATTGTTTACTCTAAAAGGGTTAAAATCCCAAAATAATTCAAACTATCTTCATCAATACCAAAGTTATTAACAGTACCTTTCTAACTGAATTATTTAGCCTAGGGCAAAACTAACCATATACAACCACCCTGGAATAAATAATTTCAACAAAAACTATATTCTGCACTCCAATTAATGAATCATCATTTTGATGTCTTTTGACATAGCACTTCTCTCCTGTAAGCGGAAGATCCGTGTACCCCCATTAGCCCTCCTCATTCTCCCAACCATATTATGTGGGAGTGTGACGAAGGCACTTATTCCCCTGAGAGAGATATTTATTCTCTTTCACGGGTAAATTGTGATTACTTGCAAAAAATAATTTATACAATGTATCATCTAATCTCATATGTTTTTTGTTTACTCTTTACTACAGACTTCACTGGTTTCTTTCCTATCTTTTCATCTCTTCAGTCCACACAGGTTGATCTGCGCAGTCAGCTCTGCATAATAAAAAGTAAGTTAAAACTATTTGATCTGTTACCATGGCACCACTGAATATACTTTCCCTGAATGTTCAGGGAATAAATGTCCCTCAAAAAAGGACCAAAGCCTTCCGTACTTTCCATAAAGAAGGCTCACATAGTATGCCTCCAAGAAACACACTTCACCAAAGATTCTACTCCAAAATATATTTCTCCTTTTTATCAACAAATTTACACGGCTTCTGCCTGTACCAAACAAAGGGGTACTCTAATTGCATTTCACCGATCCACACCATTCACCTTATCATCAGAAATTAAAGACCCAGAAGGTAGATACCTGATACTCATGGGTTATATAATGGATACAGCAATCACAGTGATTTCCTACTACGCTCCTAACAAACAACCTACACCATTCCTCTCACATATATTACAAGTGATTAATACACACAAAATAG